>CM012447.1:29002798-29602798 GCA_003999625.1 Oryzias javanicus | reverse complement strand
AAGTGCACACAAGCCAGATTCATGGAGCTACAAGCAGAGATAGAATATTCCGGGGCATGGAGTCTTCGCACATCCTAATACAAACACACACGCCTTTTGTAGTGGCAGGAACCCAGCTCATGACATCATGGGTTTATCGGAGCCCGATCAGCAGAAGCTCATCCACTCTCAAAGGCTGTTTTGTCTTCCCTCGCCACGAACCCCCCCAGGTCCCACAGGTACCTTCCAGCCATGCGTATTTGTTTACCGCCGCCTGAATTTGAAAGTCTTGATGGTGGCAGGCGGCCATCTCCTCCAGCGCTTTCCCATGCACTTCATCATCTGGGCCAGAACAGATTCAGTCACCTGAAATCAGCTGCTGCTTCCACCGATCCATTTATGCAGGAAACAAATCAGATCCGTGTTCAATCCCTTATGGCGAGATCGGAATGTAAACGGATGTTCTCCATGTTTACCTGGAAATTCATAACAACTATTTATTGAACAAGTTTTAAACCATTTTCAGGATAAACATTTATTGAACACTCTAAAACGACATTTTAAAAATGTTAAAACTGTAACTTTTTAACATAATTATGAACTATACATATATATAGCATTACCTGTTATAATGCTAGTGTGAATGCTGTAAGCTGGAGAAGCTGAAACTGATAGCTAGCTAAAACATTAGCTAAATCACATGTGTCAAAGTCAAGGCCCGGGGGCCGGATCCGGCCCTCCAGGTGATTCTATCCGGCCCTCCAGATCATTTTATTTTATTGTTATTAATGCCCAATGTTATCTTGTGCTTATTTCTAACTTGTATAGTTTGACAGAGATATTTTTATGGAGAGGAAAATATAGAAAGTTATTTAAGGTTTAAGTTGATTTATTCTGGAATAATATTCCTGCCTTTTTATTATTCATGGTTATGTTAAAAAGTTACGTTTTAAAAATTGGCATTCCGCCACCTTTTTGGACTATTTTGGCATTTACTAAGATTTTTTGGCTGTTTTGGTGTTTAGCTAAAAAATTCAGCTACATGCTAGCTGTTCTGGCTAATTTAGGCTTTTTTGTTTAAGTTTTTTTGTCCATTTTGGTGTTTAGCTAATATTTTCCATATGTTCTGGTTAATTGGAGCTTTTTGAAATGTTTTTTTAGGCTGTTTTTGGAGTTAGGCTATTTTTTCACGTTAGCTGTTTTGGCTAAAGTTTTGTAGCTATCTTTTTAGCATTTTCAGTTTCAGCAGTTTTTGCAGTTTACCCAATTTTTCAGCTACAAGCTAGCTTTCGGCATGCGATATTTTTACCATAGGTTGTGGGGTTTTTTTTTAAATTCCTTTGTTCGGCCCCGACCTTTTTGTTGCATTTTAAGGTTTTTGGATTCTGGGGCCCTTGTGCAATTGAGTTTGACACCCCTGAGCTAAATGGATAAACAAATAAAAAGGAAAAAAGAAAACTTAGGTTAGCCAAAACAGCTAGCATGTAGCTGAAAAATTGGGTAAACTCCAAAACATCCTAAAAAAAAAAAAAAAAAAAAGAGCCCTAAATTGGCCAAAACAGCTAGCATGCAGCTGAAAAAATGGCTAAATTTCAAAATATCCTAAAAAACTGAAAGCAGCCTAAATTAGCCAAAAGAGCTAGTGTGTAAATAGCTAACGCCAAAACATCCTAAAAACCCTTAAAAAGTCAATTCTAAATTAGCCAAAACAGCTAGAATTTGATTGAAAAATAACTAAATTTCAAAATATCCTAAAAAAATCTTAGTAAATGCCAAAATAGTCCAAAAAACTAGCGGAATTAAAAATTTTAAAACTTGAACTGTAACTTTTTAACATAAAATCAATCATTTTTATATTTAGAGTGATCCATTTAGGAAAAAAAATTGAACATTTACTTGATTCAAAATTGTAAAATTACAACTTTTAATCTTGTTATTTTTCTTTTTTTGCTGGCCCTAATACTCTGTTATCAGTTTTAACTTTTATTTGTTTTTTGGCCAATTTACAATTTAAAAAAAAAATCTTGTAAATTTACAAAAAAGTCGTAACTTTTGATGAACAAAAAGTCATAGGCTAAATATGTTTTTTTTACTCGTAAAGTCCGGTTTTAAAATCGTAAATTCATTCACTTAAATGTCGTAAATTTACTAGAAAAGTCATAATTTTACGAGAAAAAAAATCTTAATTTGTGTGTTTTAAAGTCATTGATTTAAACAGCTAGAATTTAGGTTAAAAATAACTAAATTTCAAAATATGCTAAAAAAAAACGTATTAAATGCCAAAATAGTCCAAAAAGATAGCGGAATTAAAATTTTTAAAACTTAAACTGTAACTTTTTAACATTATTACGAACAATAAAAATGCAGGAAATTTATTCCAGAATAAATCACTTTAAACTTTTAATAACTTTCAATATTTTACTTTTATTATTATTATTTGAGGTTTAAGTTGATTTACTCTGGAATAATTGCATTTTTGTTGTTTATAACTATGCTAAAAACATTTTAGAAATTGGCATTCTGCTAGTTTTCTGACAAATTTAACATTTTTTTAAGTCTTTTAGGCTGTTTTGAAGTTAAGCTAATATTTACACGCTAGCTGTTTTAGCTAATTTAGACTTTTTTCAGTTTTATAGGCGAGTTTGAAGTTTAGCTATTTTTTAGCTACATGCTAGCTATTTTGGCTAACCTACGTTTTTTTTTTTCTTTTTTTTTAAGGCTAATTTGGTATTCAGCTAATATTTTAGCTAGTTATCAGCTTCAACGTTTCCAGCTATCAATTTCAGCTTCTTCAGCAGCCAAATTCAGCTTATTATGTGAAAAAGTTACAGTTTTAAAGTTTTAAAAATGTAGTTTTAGATCATTTAATAGATGTTTATCCTGTTCGACCCGCGATCTATGGTGTATTTTGGATTTTGGTTCCTTGTGTGATTGATTTAGATTCTCTTCTGATTTAGTGGAAACAGTGTAATCACAAAATATTTGTTTTTTTTTTTACATTTCTAGAATTTTGATAAAGTTTTGCACATTTCCTGGTTTATGGGTCTTTAAATGTTCACAGAGTTCTCACAGGAGGAAGAACTTCCTCTCAAATCCTCATAGGAGCGCTGTCGTCGGATGGTTGTTTGAGTTTTATGATCAAATCAAGGATCACAGACGAGCATCTTAGTGCAGATACGGACAGAGGGGGCGTGGCCTTCAGAGGACCACAAACTGCTCTGCTGGTATTTGGTGACATTCAAAGTGTGTGAAGAGGCCATCCTCATTTTTTATTGGCCAATTAGCTCAGAGGAGGGCGAGTAATTAGCGGGGCCGGCTGGGAGTCCGGCCAGGATCCCGGAGCTGGCCGAGGAGGAGGAGGCCTGGATGCTCCTCCAGACGCCGCCGCTCTGAACGCAGCGCTACGTCCTTCATGTGGAAGGAAGTGTTGTTCGCCGCCTGAAGGAGAATGTGTTTCCGGAATGATCTATCTGGCTGTTTACTCAGTCACAGCTTCTCGTCTCCTGAAAAGCCACTCAGCTCGCTAGCGGAGCCTCTCCTTCCTTTGTTTACGCCTAAGGGGAGTTTTCTCTTAATTGCTCGCAACTCTAATGGAAATCACACCCGGCTGTTTGAAGAATTCTGAAATGAAGATTATTTTAACCAGACGATATGCTGTAATTGGAGTTAGCTTCACTTTAGGGGAAATCGGGTCTTTGTGTTACTATTTAATATCTCCCTAATTTGCAGCATCAGGTTGAACTGAGACTCGACATTCTACAGACTTTTCTGCACTTTTGTGGCTCCTCGACACAAAGGTAATGAGGCCGGGAACGATTCCAGTGAGCTTTGCCGCGGCCCGTTCCTCCGTCCTTTGAGTCTCGACTTCTGATATACTTACGACAGTAAAGAAAATCCGCTCTTCAGACGGACGCCGCCGCTCCTCTTCACACGACTGTGCCGGTGCCAAGACATGAGAGGACAAGACGGCCTGTGTAGTCGTGAAACCTTAGACGCTGGACCCCGCAACACGTGTCCGAAAAACGCCGGTAATCCTTGGGGGGGGAGGAATCCAAAGAGGAGAGGATCGCTTTGTGGGTCGTTTTTCCATTTTTGGAATTTTGACCAAAATGGAGGAAAATTGGAGAAACCTCTCCATACGTTCATTAATCATTCACTGTGATAAATACTCCTCAAGCCTCCGTCAAAACTGCCAGTCATTAAACTAACACAGATCACTTTATGTGTCAGTGGAGCCAAAATGTTTTTTTTCCTATGGGTATGCTGCGGGCAACAGATCGTAGAAACAATACAACACATAAGGGAAGGCTAAGTGAGAAGATGTGTCCCTCCCTAATCCTGTAGATCAGGGGTGTCTAAATCGATCCCATTGGGGCCAAAATCCAAACCACAGTTTAGGTCGTGGGCCGAACAGGATTAACATTTATCAAACACTCTTAAACTGCAATTTTAAAACTTAAAAACTGTACATTTTTAACATAATTATGAACTGGATATACAGCATTACCTGCGATAATTCTAGTGTGAACGCTGTGAGCTGAATTTAGACGCTAAAGATGCTAATGCTGATAGCTGAAATCGCTGAAGTTGATAGCTAAAAACGCGGAAGTTGATAGCCTGCTAAAATACTAGCTTAATATCAAATTACCCTAAAAAAATAAAAATAAAATAAAATAAGAAATTAGGTTAGTCATAGCAGCTAGCATGTAGCTGAAATATTATCTAAACTCTGAAATTACTTTAAAAAAAACTGAAAAAAAAGAAAATTAGCCAAGAAAGCTAGCATGTTGCTAAAATATTAGCTAAGTTCTGAAATGGCCTAAAAAAATGAAAAAGCCTAAATTGGCTAAAAAAAAAAAAAAAAGTAAGCATGTGGCTAAAATATTAACTAAATTCTGAAATGGCCTAAAAAAACAATAAGTTAGCCAAAAAAGCAAGGATGTTGCTAAAATATTAGCTAAGTAAGTTCTGAAATGATCTAAAAAAAAAAAAGAAAAACTGCCTAAAATAGCCAAAAAAGCTAGCATGTGGCTAAAATATTAGCACAATTCTGAAAAAAAAAACTAAAAGGAGGTTAAATTAGCCAAAAAAGTAGCATGTTGCTAAAATATTAGCTAAATTCTGAAAAAAAAAACTAAAAGGAGGTTAAATTAGCCAAGAAAGCTAGCATGTTGCTAAAATATTAGCTAAGTTCTGAAATGGCCTAAAAAAATGAAAAAGCCTAAATTGGCTAAAAAAAAAAAAAAAGCTAGCATGTGCCTAAAATATTAACTAAATTCTGAAATAGCCTAAAAAAACAATAAGTTAGCCAAAAAAGCAAGGATGTTGCTAAAATATTAGCTAAGTTCTGAAATGATCTAAAAAAAAAAAGAAAAACTGCCTAAAATAGCCAAAAAAGCTAGCATATGGCTAAAATATTAGCTAAATTCTGAAAAAAAAACTAAAAGGAGGTTAAATTAGCCAAAAAAGCTAGCATGTAGCTGAAATATTAGCTAAACTCTGAAATAGAATAAATTTTAGTAAATGCTAAGAGAGTCCAAAAAACTAGCATGATGCTAATTTTTGAAACTGTAACTTTTTAACATAATTATTTATAATATAAAGTCTGGAATATTATTCCAGAATAAATCAATTTAAACCCGACGGATCTGGCCGTAAACACCAATTCAGTTTAATTTATTTATCCCAGTATCACAAAAGAATAGCATCATTGGGCTTTTATGCCAGTAATTTTACAGAAGCAGAAGGTAAGTCATTAAATATAAACAATGTGATTGATTAACTAAACTAAACAGACTAAATAAAACTGGCTATCCCTGTCCGTAGATCCTCCTTCCTGGTGAGGAAAAGCTCCTAAAAAAAACGGATTCAGAAACAAAAGAAGAAACCCCCAAGATTGTCCACATGAAGGAAAGATCCTTTCCCAGGATGCACGATTAGCCACAACAGCTAGCATGTAGCTGAAATATTAGCTAAACTCTGAAATTACTTTTAAAAAAAATGAAAAAAAACAAAATTAGCCAATAAAGCTAGCATGTTGCTAAAATATTAGCTAAGTTCTGAAATGGCCTAAAAAAATGAAAAAGCCTAAATTGGCTAAAAAAAGCTAGCATGTTGCTAAAATATTAACTAAACTCTGAAATTACCTCAAAAAAACTGAAAAAAGGCCAAATTAGCCAAAAATGCTAGCATGTGGCTAAAATATTAACTAAATTGTGAAATGGCCTAAAAAAAACATAAGTTAGCCAAAAAAGCAAGGAGGTTGCTAAAACATTAGCTAAGTTCCAAAATGGTCTAAAAAAAAAAAAAAAACAAAAATGCCTAAAGTAGCCAAAAAAGCTAGCATGTGGCTAAAATATTAGCTAAACTCTGAAATGACCTTAAAAAACTGAAGAAAGGCCAAAGTAGCCAAAAACGCTAGCGTGTTGCTAAAATATTAACTAAGTTCTGAAATGGTCTAAAAAAAAAAAAATCCCTAAAATAGCCAATAAAGCTAGCATGTGCCTAAAATATTAGCTAAATTTTGAAATGGCCTTAAAAATTGAAAAAGCCTAAATTGGCTAAAAAGAATTCTAGCATGTGGCTAAAATATTAGCTAAACTCTGAAATGACCTTAAAAAAACTAAAGAAAAGCCAAATTAGCCAAAAAGGCTAGCATGTTGCTAAAATATTAACTAAATTCTGAAATGGCCTAAAAAAAAAAAACATAAGTTTGCCAAAAAAGCAAGGAGGTTGCTAAAACATTAGCTAAGTTCCGAAATGGTCTAAAAAAAAAAAAAAAAAAAGAAAAGAAAAATGCCTATAATAGCCAATAAAGCTAGCATGTGTCTAAAATATTAGTTAAATTCTGAAATGGCCTAAAAATAAAACTAAAAGAAGGCTAAATTAGCCAAAAAAGCTAGCATGTGGCTAAAATATTAGCTAAACTCTGAAATGACCTTAAAAAAACTGAAGAAAGGCCAAAGTAGCCAAAAACGCTTGCGTGTTGCTAAAATATTAGCTAAGTTCTGAAATGGTCTAAAAAAAAATCCCAAAAATAGCCAAAAAAGCTAGCATCTGGCTAAAATATTAACTAAATTCTGAAATGGCCTAAAAAAAAAAAAACATAAGTTAGCCAAAAAAGCAAGGAGGTTGCTAAAACATTAGCTAAGTTCCGAAATGGTCTAAAAAAAAAAAAAAAAAAAAAAAAAAAAATCCTAAAATAGCCAATAAAGCTAGCATTTTGCTAAAATATTAGCTAAACTCTGAAATGACCTTAAAAAAACTAAAGAAAGGCCAAATTAGCCAAAAACGCTAGCATGTGGCTTAAATATTAACTAAATTCTGAAATGGCCTTAAAAAAAAACATAAGTTAGCCAAAAAAGCAAGGAGGTTGCTAAAACATTAGCTAAGTTCCGAAATGGTCTAAAAAAAAAAAAATAGAAAGAAAAATGCCTAAAATAGCCAAAAAAGCTAGCATGTGGCTAAAATATTAGCTAAACTCTGAAAAGACCTTAAAAAAACTGAAAAAAGGCCAAAGTAGCCAAAAACGCTAGCGTGTTGCTAAAATATTAGCTAAGTTCTGAAATGGTTAAAAAAAAAAGTCCCTAAAATAGCCAAAAAAGATAGCATGTGGCTAAAATATTAGCTAAATTCTGAAATTACCTTAAAAAAAACTGAAAAAGCCTAAATTCACCAAAAAACATGTGGTCATTAATAACAACAAAAGGATCTGAAGGGCCGGACAGAGATACCTGGAGGGCCGGATTCGGCCCCTGGGCCTCGACTTTGACAAAAATATAAAGATATAACTAAAATATTATGAAGAGAATTGATCAGAGAAGAAAAAGGGTTTATTTTGAATTTTTTCAAGTTATCTAATTGTTTATTTTTCTCCCTAAATGTGTGGAAAAAATGATCATTAAAAGTGATGGAGAGAAAACTCTTATTTTGTAGCTTGAAATGAGGCTTTTACTCTGAAGGGGCTTCATTAAAAGTAGAGACTTGATGTTTAAAGCCGTAATCTTTGACACATCTGCAGTTCTCTTCATGAACTTCCCATCACGCGGAGGACTCCGGTTATGAATGGGTGCTTCCCTGCAGGCCCCGCCTCTTCCGTTCCCACGGCCCGACCAATCAGCGGCGCCGCTGCGCGTCTGTGGGTCGGAACGTCAGCTGCCGTCGTGTCGGGATTGGAATGTTAGCGACCAACTATCGGAACAACTGAGCAGTCGGTAATTGGACACTCGGAACGAGGATTCCGGTCTTTCCCGACCCTTTTTGCGGCTTTTCGGGCTCCGCGTGCGGCCGGCGGGAGAAGTTGACGCGCCGCGCGGCTCTCCGTGGACGCGCTTTGATTTTTTTCTTTCTTCTTCTTCTCCCATCCGAGGATATGAGGTGATAAATGAGCGGAGAAATGCAGGGATTCGTCCGGTTACTGAGGCTCCGGCGTTTGGGTTCCGCTCGTACCGGATTATGAGGCGGTGACGGAGCGGATCGAGCCAGCGAACGTCCGAACCCCCCCTCCTGCCCCCGCTGGACAGTTTCTGCCCCGAACAGCCCGCCCGGATGAGGGGGGGCGGCAGGAGTCCCGGCGCGTCCGGGCAGCGCGGATCCCTGTAGGCGCGCCGCGTCCGGCGCTCCGCCATGCGCTGAAAGTCCGCCGCCGCGCGCGCGGGACCGGCTCTCCACTTCCAAAACAGTCGCCCACATGCACCGGATCAACCGCTGGACTCGGGAACCGAATACGCCGCAGGGGGGCCCGGGATGGCTCGGACTGCCTAACTTGGGGCCACTTTCCGTTTCTTCTTCGACTCGCCTCCGTTCCCGGGACACATGCAGGCCAAGAAGCGCTACCTGATCGTGCTGTCCGCCGGCGCGTGCGTCGCGCTGCTCGTCTACCTGGGGGCGGCGCGGCTGCCGGCGGCGGCGGGCGGGAGCCGGCGTGAGCGCGGCCGCCGCTCCCAGCAGCCCTGGCCCCACTACTCCGACCCGTTACACCGCTTCCAGCCGCGGGAGCGGGCGGACGCGGAGGAGCTCCACCTGCACGCGTCCCCGCGGCAGAAGAAGGAGCTGAGCGCGAGCGCGTACCGGGGGAGGCGCTGCCGCATGGACTCCTGCTTCGACTTCTCCGCGTGCCACCGGAACGGCTTCAAAGTTTACGTGTACCCGCAGCAGAAGGGCGAGAAGATCTCCGAGAGTTACCAGAACATCCTGTCCAGCATCGAGGGCTCCCGGTTCTACACCGCGGACCCGGGACAGGCCTGCCTGTTCGTGCTCAGCCTGGACACTCTGGACCGGGACCAGCTCTCCCCGCAGTACGTCCACAACCTGAAGACCAAGGTCCAGAACCTGCCCCTGTGGAACGACGGCCGGAACCACCTCATCTTCAACCTGTACTCGGGGACGTGGCCGGACTACACGGAGGATCTGGGCTTCGACATCGGCCAGGCCATGCTGGCCAAAGCCAGCATCAGCACCGACAACTTCCGGCCCAGCTTCGACGTGTCCATCCCGCTCTTCTCCAAGGAGCACCCGCGCACCGGAGGGGAGCGGGGCTTCCTCAAGTACAACTCCATCCCGCCCTTCCGAAAGTACATGCTGGTGTTCAAGGGGAAGCGCTACCTGACGGGCATCGGCTCGGACACGCGGAATGCCTTATATCACGTGCACAACGCGGAGGACGTGGTGCTGCTCACCACCTGCAAGCACGGCAAGGACTGGCAGAAGCACAAGGACGCGCGCTGTGACAAGGATAACGCGGAATACGACAAGTGAGTCTGCGCTTTTACGCACCAAACGTGTGCGTAAAACAGTCTTCCAACTTTACGCGCCGCACTTTTGTCAGCTTAAGAGTTTTAAAACCAACATGTGAAGTTTGGCTTTTACGCACCAAATCTGTGCGTAAAACAGCCTGGCAAGTTTACGCACCGCATTCCACCTGCTTACGCACAAATCTGTGCGTAAAACAGTCTTCCAACTTTACGCACCGCACTTTTATCAGCTTAAGAGTTGTAAAACCATCATGTGAAGTTTGGCTTTTACGCACCAAATCTGTGCGTAAAACAACCGGGCAAGTTTACGCACCGCATTCCACCTGCTTACGCACAAATCTGTGCGTAAAACAGTCTTCCAACTTTACGCGCCGCACTTTTATCAGCTCAAGAGTTTTAAAACCATCATGTGAAGTTTGGCTTTTACGCACCAAATCTGTGCGTAAAACAACCTGGCAAGTTTACGCACCGCATTCCACCTGCTTACGCACAAATCTGTGCGTAAAACAGCCTTCTAACTTTACGCACCGCGTTTTATCTGCTTAAATGTTTAAACAACGATCATGTGAGGTTTGGCTCTGTTTATAGACACTCCCCCCCCCCCCCCCCCCCTTTGGTCCTCTCTCACTCGGTCTGTCTGGACATCCCCTGCTCCCCCATCAGTCCCTCCTTTCCCACCGAGGAATTCACGCGCCTTGAACACCTTCCAGCTCCACTCAGTGGGAGCGTTTTTTTACTAGGATATGCACGGACACGTTTGATTTGCAGCCTGTACTCAGTGCGAATTAAGTGAAAGTTGACCAGGGGAGAGGCTTCTTTCTCAAACGATCGGAGTTAAAGTGACCTTGTTCCCGCGCGCTTCCCACACAGAGTTTATTTAGTTTTCCAGGGAGCCGCTGAGCAAATTATAAAACAATTTAGTTCCGATAAATCAGTCCTAAGGAGTTAATTACCACTTTCATTTGTGCCATCATTCCTTTGAGCCCCCAGGGACAGATGATTACCTCTAATTTTGGAAGTCTTGGTTCTGTCAAGGTGGTAATTAATGCCTCCCCCCGAGAACAACAGCGGCGTTCTAATGCAGAGGGCGGGTTCGGTTCAGGTTCATTTATGTTCATGAACTGGGATTGAACTCTAAAACTCTCACAAGCACGCGCTTGTCTTCGCCTCCGTCACCCCCCACGTCGCTCTTTTGCCGCGCTATCCCCGTGGACGCTTTGGCCTCCACGTCACCTGCAGATCCATTATCTGACATTCCACGTCTGCTGCGCTTTTCCCCAAAGGCTCCGTCCCGTTTTCCCAACGGCGGCTCTGTCTCCAGAACATCTTGGTTCTGTAATGACGATCATTGATCCAGGAAAGTGAGTCCTTCCCGCCCCTTCTCTCCAGCATCAATTTCTTCTCAGAAAATATTTTCCAAACCCGTTTTTGCATAAAAATGTAGATTCTTCCTCGGGGAAACGTCCCTCCGGCTGCAGTGGATCCTATAAATTGAAGTGTTTGCTTGTGCTTTTTATTAAGTAACCTCCTTTAGATTTAATAAAATTGATGACTTCTTTTTAATAGTATTCAAAGCCCCTCCGGGCGCGGGCCCACGCCGCGCCGCGCCGCGCCGCGCCGCGCGCAAACCCTGACGCAGCTCTCTCTCTCTCTCTCTCTCTCTCAGGTGAAAGGATCTGTGCTGATGTTTGCTGGTGCTTCATTTCCAGAGGGGGGGGGGTGGGGGGGGGGGGGGGGGCAGGTGATGCCCTGCGGGGACGCTGCGGTGCAGACTCAGGAATGCACACATGTGTCAAAGCAGCTGTTCGCGGTTGGCGGCGGTTGCTCTGGCGAGGCTGCAGAGTTCACGGAGGAAAGGCTGAAATAAAGAGCGAGCGCGAGCGCGCGCGCTGCAGCCTCACCTGCCGCAGGTGTGTTTGGACATGTGTTCGAACTGGCTCTGCGGACGACCCCGCTCTATTGTGGGCTTTTCTCTGATTCTGTTTTGGTCGATTTGAAGCTTCCTGACCCTCCAGAAGCTGCTCGAGTATGGAGCACCGTTAGGGCCAATATTATTTGAAACCCAAATAAAACAAATAATTGGCCAAAAAAAAAAGGAAAATGTCAAAAAATTTTTGCCATTCTGAAAAAAAGTAATTATTTTCATTAGGGCTGCCACAATTAGTCGACTAATTAATTAATTAGTAATTACTAATAATTTAATATTCGATTAGTCGTTATTTTATATTCTATGGAGTCAGAATGTAGTAAAGTTGAAAGTTATAATGTTATTCTGTTAAGTTTTTGGACCATTTTTTTTGCATTTACTAATATTTTTAGGATATTTAGGAGTTTAGCTGATATTTCAGCTGCATGCTAACTATTTAGCTAACTTAAGCCTTTTTCAGTTTTTTAGGATAATTTGGCATTTAACTTTTTTTTAGCTAGCTTCAGCATTTTCAGTTATTATCTTTAGCGTTTTTAACTCAATTTCAGCATCTTCAGCTATCAACACTAGTATTTTCTAGGGCTGCCACGATTAGTCGACTAATCGATGACTAATCGACTATTAAAATAGTCGACAACTAATTTAATAGTCGATTAGTCGTTACTTCATAATATATGGAGTCAGAGTTTAGTAAAGTTTAAAGTTAAAATGGCGTTATGCGAGCTTTTTGGAGAGTTACGGGATTTATTAAGGTTTTTTAGGCTATTTTAGAGCGCAGCTAATATTTCAGCTACATGCTAGATATTTTTGCTGACTTATGCTTTTTTCGGCTAATTGGGTATTTAACATTTTAGCTGGCTATCAGCTTCAGCATTTTCATCAACTTCAGCATTTTCAGCTATCAACTTCACTGTTTTCAGTTGTCAGCTTTAGGTTTTCCAGCTATCAGTTTCAGCATCTTCAGCTGTCATCACCAACATCATTAGCAGCCAAATTCAGCTTACAGCAACTACTAGCAATATCATTTATGTTTTTTATCTAGTTTTTGAGTTAGTTTAAAGCTGATGATGGTTAAGATCTGTGCTTTACATCTAGTTTGTGCGTGACCCGATTATTCGACGAATCGGAAAAAATAATCGGTGACTCATCGACTATTAAAATAATCGTTTGTGGCAGCCCTACTGATACGTTTTTGGACCATTTTTTTTTGTTTACTAACATTTTTAGGATTTTTAGGAGTTTAGCTGATATTTCAGCTGCATGCTAACTGTTTTAGCTAACTTAAGTCTTTTTCAGTTTTTTTGGATAATTTGGCATTTAATTTTTTTTTAGCTCGCTTCAGCATTTTCAGTTATTATCTTTAGCGTTTTTAACTATCAATTTCAGCATCTTCAGCTATCAGCACTAGTATTTTCAGTGGACAAATTCAGCTAACAGCATTCTCTATATATCTAGTTTTTAGTTAGTTTAAAGCTAATATTGGTTGAGATCTGCTTTACATCCCGATTAGTCGACTAATAAAATAAATGCTTGTGGCAGCACTAATTTTCAGCTTCAAATTTCTGTTCTTTAGGTTTTAAAATTTCAATTTCAATTTTTTTTCAGGGTTCTTAAAAAGGGTCTTAAAAAGTCTTAAAAGCATTGATACATTTTGGAAATAATACCTTAAAAAGCCTTAAAAATGTCTTGAATTTCGATATCTGAGCTTTAAAAGTTTGTGTCGCATTTCTTGTTTAAAATCAAAATTTTCAACCAAAATGATTCCGACCAAATAATGTAAATAAACGGCATCAGAACCCGTCGTTATGGACCAACACGCTGAGTGTCAGCTTAATAAAAGAGGAAAAAGAAGCGAGCTGAAGCAACACGGGACAGACACAAACAACAAGAGAAGCCACAGTTTAAATCTAAATATGATGACTAAGGGGGTTTCAGTTTTGATACACATGACCTAATAAGGTTTTAAGTTTCACTTGAAAAAAATCTTTTAAGATTCCTGCTTTTTATCTGTTTCAAATCTTTTTTTCATCTTCAACTCTTTTTATATATTAATTTTTTGTTTTAAATCGGAACATTTCAGGTTGAAAAACAGTTGAAAGTGAAAAAATGATTGGAATTTCAAAAAAATCAATCAAAAAATTTTTTTTCTATCAAAATGATCAGTTTGAAACCTAAAATACAGAACATTCAAAACTGTAAATAATTACATTTATTTTAGAATAGTAAAAAGTTTTGAACATTTTACTTTTTTTTCAATTTGATTTGGTTTTCAAATAAAATTTTCCTCCAATCTAGCCCCATACCTGTACTCATGTTGTTAGTTTTGCTGATTTAAGAACTAAAATAAACCAAAGGTGAAACCATTGTATGTAAATAAGAACTGGAGCGTGTGAGTGTGACATCACTCATAGAAAACACTTCCTTCTTTCTTTTAGTGGTTTATTTACTTCTCCTTTTTTTATGATACGGACGTTACCAGGTTGGAGCCAGCCGTCGTCAGATTGGTTCACATCGGTTTCTATGGCAACCACTCCAATCAGGAGTGCGCTTGTTGCTACACCATTTGGATTCATGGAGCCTGCATGTACTTCCTGTTTGGAGGACCAGTGGGAGGAGTCACTCAGTCCAGCTTGATATACAGTCAATGGCTCTGGCTTGACTTCCGTCTCCTGCGTTTCGTTGCGCTGATGTAAAACTACAAAACATCATCAGACAATCATCGGATTATCATCTGCATAAGATGTGATCCGTTAAAACAGACTCCGATAAAAAATATTTTTTTAACATATTTTTGTGGCTTTTTTCTGAGAATGGAAGACTTTTATGAAGAAAATTATGATTAAAAATTTTCGTTGAGTTTTTTTTAGTTTATCGATCGTATTTGTGATGTAAAAAATGTGGGCGTGGCCACAAGTTTCCTGCTTCCCTCCAATAATTCTTTGTTTTCCTCGTTCCATCCGGTATCTGTCTCCAAACTGTACGACTGGACAGCTCTGAAATCGCCTTTTTTCAGCACCGCTAATGCTAGGTTGAGGGGCTGTAAGCTAGCGGAGAGAGTGTAAACAAAGGGATGATGGGAAATGAGGGCTGCCGCTCTGCAGCAGCTACGCCCTTGAAAAGTTTTTAGATTTTGTCGACAAAAAGATCTCTCAAAATAGATCAGAGTGAGACCTCCTCAATGTTCTCCCTCCTCTCAGGAATGCGCCTGCAGGGCTGGCTGGACGTGGGGATGTCGGAGCCTAAACGGGCTCCCGCCCACTCGCCCGCCCGCCCACCCGCGCCGCACGCAGACACAAAGGCACCACGCTCCATACATTTATCCAATTGATTTTCGTGGCTGTAATAGCTTTCAATTGGAGTCAGTGCCGTCCACTTCCACGGCCGGCCTCCATGAAAGAACCCATTCAACGCTACATTATCCAGGCAGTTTTCCGAGCTGCTGACTATAATCCGAGGAGAGCAAACACAGATCTGTTTCAACTAGATGCTGTACGAGTTTCTAATTTCACTGAAGCTAAATCAACTTTTCTTCTTCTCTTTGGTGAAAACGTTTCATTGAGGTTTGATCTGGATTTCTGGTGTCGTTTATGTGGGTCAGCGTGGAATCACACACACACACACACACACACACACACACACCACCCCCCCCCCCGATCCTCTGCAGGCAGATTATCTGACAGAAATCAGAAGTACTAAAACTCATGAGGGGAGTGCAGAGGGGGGAGAGGTCCTGTTCTGGTCCGTTCTCCTGTTCCTCTGGTGTTCCTCTGGTGTTCCTCTGGTGTTCCTCCGGTGTTCCTCCGATGTTCCTCTGGTGTTCCTCCGGTGTTCCTCTGGTGTTCCTCCGGTGTTCCTCCGGTGTTCCTCCGGTGTTCCTCTGGTGTTCCTCCGGTGTTCCTCCGGTGTTCCTCCGGTGTTCCTCCGGTGTTCCTCTGGTGTTCCTCCGGTGTTCCTCTGGTGTTCCTCTGGTGTTCCTCCGGTGTTCCTCCGATGTTCCTCCGATGTTCCTCCGGTGTTCCTCCGGTGTTCCTCCGGTGTTCCTCCGGTGTTCCTCCGGTGTTCCTCCGGTGTTCCTCCGGTGTTCCTCCGATGTTCCTCTGGTGTTCCTCAGGTGTTCCTCCGGTGTTCCTCCGGTGTTCCTCCGATGTTCCTCCGGTGTTCCTCTGATGTTCCTCTGGTGTTCCTCTGGTGTTCCTCTGGTGTTCCTCAGGTGTTCCTCTGATGTTCCTCTGGTGTTCCTCTGGTGTATCTCTGTGTCATCCTCTGGTGTTCCTGGTGTGTCCTCTGGTGTTCCTCTGGTGTTCCTCTGGTGTTCCTCTGGTGTCCCTCGGTGTTCCTGGTGTTCCTGGTGTTCCTCTGGCTGGTCCTCTGGTGTTCCTCGCCTCCTCTTGTTCCTCAGGTGTTCCTCTGATGTTCCTCGGTGTTCCTCCGTGTTCCTCCGCCGTTTCCTGTGTTTCCGTTCCTCCGTGGTGTTCCTCGATGTTCCTCCGGTGTTCCTCCGATGTTCCTCCGGTGTTCCTCCGGTGTTCCTCAGTGTTCCTCTGGTGTTCCTCTGGCGTTCCTCCGGCGTTCCTCTGGTGTTCCTCCGGTGTTCCTCCGGTGTTCCTCCGGTGTTCCTCCGGTGTTCCTCAGGTGTTCCTCTGGTGTTCCTCTGGTGTTCCTCTGGTGTTCCTCTGGTGTTCCTCTGGTGTTCCTCTGGTGTTCCTCTGGTGTTCCTCTGGTGTTCCTCTGGTGTTCCTCTGGCTACTCGCCGTCTCTTCCGCCTCGTTTAATACTTAACCGGCTTTGTTGACTCGTATTGACTTTACAGTCAGCTGCTGCTGCTCAAGGTCACGCAGGAGAAACCAAAGCGAAGAAGGGAAGGTTTAGAGCACGTGTCAAAGTCGAGGCCCGGGGGCCAGATCCGGCCCTCCAGATCATTTTATTTTAATGTTATTAATGGCCCGATGTTATCTTACGCTCATTTGGAACTTGTATAATTTTGAAAAAAAATATTTTTATTTAGATTAAAATAGTGAAAGTTATTTAAGTTCATATTGTGTTAAAAAGTTACGCTTTTAAAAATTGGCATTCTGCAGCTTTTTGGACTTTTTAGGATTCAATAAGATTTTTTAGGCTGTTTTGGAGTTTAGCTAATATTTACACGCTAGCTGTTTGGCTAATTTAGGCTTTTTTCAGTTTTTTTTAGAGATTTTTGGAGTTTAGCTAACATTTAGCTACGTGCTAGCCAGTTTGGCAAATTTAGGGTTTTTTTTTTTTTTGTTTTTCAGACTTTTATGAAGTTATGCTAATATTTAAACGCTAGCGGTTTTGGCTAATTTAGGCTTTTTATTGTTTTTTAGCGTAACGTCCGCCATTTTGCGGTCGCTGTACCGGTCCGTTGTGGTGAAAAGAGAGCTGAGCCAGAAAGCAAAGCTCTCGATTTACCGGTCGACCTATGGTCATGAGCTTTGGGTCGTGACCGAAAGAACGAGATCCCGACTACAAGCGGCTGAAATGAGTTTTCTCCGGAGGGTGGCTGGGTGCTCCCTTAGAGATAGGGTGAGGAGTTCAGTCACCCGGAGAGAGCTCGGAGTAGAGCCGCTTCTCCTCTAGAGGAGCCAGTTGAGGTGGATCGGGCATCTGGTCCGGACGCCTCCCTGGAGAGGTGTTCCGGGCATGTCCCACTGGGTGGAGGCCCCGGGGAAGACCCAGGACACGTTGGAGAGACTATGCTTCTCGACTGGCCTGGGAACGCCTTGGGGTCCCCCCAGAGGAGCTGGAGGAAGTGGCCGGGGAGAGGGAAGTCTGGGCATCTTTGCTTAGACTGCTGCCCCCGCGACCCGGTCCCGGATGAAGCGGAAGAAGATGGATGGATGGATGGATTGTTTTTAGGCTAATTTAGTTTTTTTCCCCCAATTTTTAGGCTCTTTTGAAGCTAATATTAACATGCTAGCTGTTTTGGCTAATTTAGATTTTCTATTTTAGTTCTTTAGGTTAATTTGGGATTTAGTTAATATTTTTTCTGGTCATCAGCTTCAGCTTTTTTAACTATCAATTTCAGCTTCCAGCATTCACACTATAGCATTATTGCTGGTAATGCTGTATATATATCATAATAATGTAAATAAAAGTTACTGTTTTAAAAATAGTTTTGTTCAATAAATGTTCATTCTGGTCGTCCCGTGACCTGAGGTGTGTTTTGGATTTCGGCCCGTTCGTTTGACTCTCCTGGTTTAGAGAATGGCGAGATAACTCCGGTCCTCCTACGACGGAGTGCAGAAAATTGTTTGTGTTGGGATTTTTTTTATTTTTTTCCCCATTAGGAGTCAATGACAGGAACGTAAGCCAAGCGCCGTGGCATTTTCATCTCCACAGCTGTGTCATCAGCAGAAATTTCCCCACACTTGAGGAAATCATCTCAAGCCGGAGCGGCTGATGGCCTGAGAGAACGAGAGGATCCCCTCGCTCTCCACTCTTTTTTATTTTTTGTTTTGTTCCGTTTGATTGTCTCGCCGGCGCGCCGTTAGACGTAGAAGACCGCTCTTCCTTTTGCACAATGTTATCTCAGTCAAACACTGTGATTTGGAGGGGGGAACGTTAGCACTCACCTGAACGCCGGCGTGGCGGGCGGCGGCGGCGGCGGTTGTTTGTCAGGAGGGGGTGTCACGCGCTCCGGGTTGCCTTTGTTTGTTTTTCTGTCGTCAGTTTAATAAATCATGCATATTTCATGATTGCCTGCTCTCTCTTAGATAAAGCGGCGCACGTCTGATGGAGAATGTTAATGATGCGGAGGATAATTGGTTTGAATGCGGCGCGGCGTAATTGGGAGCCTTTGATATTCGGCTGCGGAACACGAGTGCCACAGACTGATTTCAGCCCATAACTACATTTAACCTCTGTTTGTTATTTTACCCAATCAGACAGTCAGAAAACCCCCCCCCCCTCCGACTCCGGCCGCCCTGGTTGGGGCGCTCGAAGGGAGAGAGAGAGTGTTTGGGGCGCGGTAACGGCCCTTTCAGAGCGGTTTCTTCTCGCTTTGATGACCAACTTTAGCGACGAGTGTCATTACCGAGCATCTCCTGCGGCTCCGACGGCTGACAGCCGCTAGTTTGTTTGTGTTAAAGACCCGCTGCCATGAAAATGATGTTTCTGACGGGTTCTTGAGACGTTTTCGTGACGATGAAGGACTCAGAAATGTCATTTCGGACTTTCTTTCTGTTGTGAATCAGGAGCAGACAAAGAAAATGCAGTTTAATAACAATAGAATGGGGCACCTAGCTCCGCCCCTTTCAGACGCTTCCACTTCGTGACAGACGGTTGTATAACTCCGATATTACTCGCCATTTTTTGAAGAGCGATTATCAGAACTCTGATTATCGTTTACAACACAGAACTTCAGCTTTTGCATTTATCCGACCACATTTCAGCGAGTTGCCAGGTCTCATCGTTGCTCCTTACATCCCATAATGCAATAATGGCTGACATCTTTGTGTAGTTGTTCCACTCCAAGCGCGGAGTCTATTCAGACTGAAAAAAATCAGAGCTCAGCCTTGAGACCAGAGTCCACTTGGATGTATTCAGACTAATTCTGCCACTAACGATTTTTTTAATAGTCGACTAATCACCGATTATTTTTTCCGATTAGTCGACTAATCGGGTCGTAAACAAAGCGGATGTAAACACGCATCTTAACCATCATTAGCTTTAAAACTAACTAAAAACTAGATATATTCACACTAGCATTATCTGTGATAATGCTAGTGTGAATACCATAAGCTGAATTTGGCAGCTGAAATTGATAGTTAAAAACTCTGAAGCTGATAGCAAGCTAAAATATTAGTCAAATGGCAAATTAGCCTAAAAAATAACACACAAGTTAGCCAAAACTATTAGCATGTAGCTGACATATTAGCTAAACTCCAAAAACTCAAAAAATCCTACATTTGCCAAAATACCCAGCATGTCGCTGAAATATTAGCTGAATTCCAAAACACCCTAAAACGCTTTGAAAAAACTTAAGTTAGCCAATACAGCAAGCATCTAGCTGAAATATTAGCTAAACTCTTAGTTATCCTGAAAATAGCCTAAATTAGCCAAAACAGCTAGCATCTAGCTGAAATATTGGCTAAACTTCTAGTTATCCTGAAAAACTGAAAATAGCCTAAATTAGCCAGAAAAGCTAGCATGTAGCTGAAATATTAACTAAATAAAATAGCTTAAAAAACTTTAATAAATGCCAAAAAAGTCCAAAAACTTTCAGCTTTACGACACTCTGACTCCATTTAATATAAAGTAACGACTCATCGACTATAAAATTAGTCGTCGATTATTTTAATATTTGATTAGTCGACTAATCGTGGCGGTTCTTATTCAGACTGAAAATGTGTTCTGGATTATCTGGGGAAACGAACTCCGGTTCACTTTAAACAACCTAAAAAAAAAAAAAAAACCTTTGTTTGAGAAAACTTCTGGCTAAAATTTTTGACTTAAATTAGTTTTTTGTTAAATCCTTTTTATGGTAGATTCTTATTTTAGGGGTGTGGTCATCTGTGTTCTCCCGATAACCCGTCATTGTTACGATGTAGGACGTTAGTAGCCCAAACTTTACTAAAAAGTGTTGCCGCGTCGGAGCCGTAACGCTAGCGGTGGTTAGTAGTTTAGTTTCAGCTGTTGCTCATATCTTATGACCTTTGCAGAAAGACGCCATTTAATTTAAATATATTATTATTATTATTATTATTGAGTTTATGTTTTGGGACGAGCCCGATGAGACAACTGTGTATAAAAATAAAATTTATAATTTTCATATTTTGAGAATTTTTGTCTTATTTCTAGTGAAGCTGTTATCTTAAAGTTGTTGATGTTTAAGGTTATAAATCCTTAAAATTTCAATATTTGAGACGGATCCTTACGGAGAAATAAAGGAGACGTTTTAGTGTTTTTTGTAAATAAAAACCAATTTCTGCTGAGAGCTGTGGGGTCATGAACGTCGTGTCCTCCATGATGAACTCTGACACACGTCAGCGTGTGCTCGTCCTCCCGTGCCTCCGTGTGTGCGCGCGTTTGTGCGTCTCTGTCGTGGCACATGAGTGTGCGATTACAAGTTGTGTGTCTGTGTGTGATGACTGAGGTCGCGACCCCAACTGTCTGTCCCCTCGCTGAGTGACGAAGGCAAAGCCCCGATCACTGACCCACATTCACTGAAGGATTACCAGCACAGCCGGGCCGCCCCGGCCTCCGAGGGGGGCGGGGGGGGGTGGGGGGGGGGGGGGTCCGGTTGTGGGAAGCAGGAGTGGAGAAGAATGAATGTGGGGGGTGGAGGTGGGGGGCTTTTGCTTCCTCCGGATCAGACTGAAGCCCGAGTGCGGATGCCACGCCTCCTTCCACAGCAGCTGCTAGCTAGGTGTTGAGGGGGGACGGGGCGACCGAGTGCCCCCACCCCGAAGACTAGAACAAGTGAGGGGATACGCTCGGCGGCGGGCCGGGACTCGGGAATCGTTTCCTTGCTGCTGTCGGGCTTGATGGAATCGAAAGAGCGAGCCGTGAAATCAGGCTAGGCCAGGGGACCCCAAACTACGGCCCGCGGGCCGGATCCGGCCCTCCTCCACATTCAGTCTGGCCCCCCCATTTTTTTTCTTTTTGTAACTAATTTGACCTTTAGCTAATATTTTAGCAACATTCTAGCTGTTTTGGCTAACCGAGTTTCTTTTGTTTTGTTTTCTAGGCTAATTTGGAGTTTAGCTAATATTTTTGCTTTATGCTAGCTGTTTGGGCCAAATTAAAAATTTTTCCAGTTTTTTGGCTAATTTGGTGTTTAACCAATATTTTAGCTACAGGCTAGCTGTTTGGTTAATTTTGGCTTCTTTATGTTATTTTGCAGTCTAGCTAATATTTCAGCTACATGCTAGCTATTTGTGGTTAAATTAGGGTTTTTTCAGTTTTTTTTGGGATAATTTGGAGTTAAGCTAATATTTCAGCTAGCGGTTTTGACTAATTTAGGATTTCTTTTCATTTTTTAGGCTAATTTGGAGTTTAGTTACTATTTGAGCTACGTGCTAGCTGTCTTGGCTAATTTAGGGTTTTTTCAGTTTTTTGGGCTAATTTGGAGTTAAGCTAATAATTCAGCTACATGCTAGCTGTTTGGGTAAATTTAGGATTTTTTCCGTTTTTTAGGCCAATTTGGAGTTAAGCTAATAATTCAGCTACATGCTAGCTGTTCTGGCTAAATTTAGGATTTTTTTCGTTTTTTTTAGGCTAATTTGGAGTTAAGCTAATATTTCAGCTAAATGCTATTTTTTTGGGTTAATTTAGGCTTTTTTTCAGTTTCCTTGGCTAATTTGGCATTTAACTAATATTTTATCTAGCCTTCACCTTCAGCGCTTTTTAGCCATGAATTTCTGTATTTTCAGCTATCAGAACTAGCATCTTTAGCTAGCAAATTCAGCTTACACACTAGCATTAATGCAGGTAATGCTATACATCTAGTTTGTTGGTAGTTTAAAGCTAATGATGGTTAAGATGTTTGCTTTAAATCCACTTTATGCATGACCCGATAAGTCGACTAATCGGAAAAAATAATCGGTGATTAGTCGATTATTAAATAATCGTTTGTGGTAGCTCTATTTGTGAGGGCCGCATATTTGCCCCGTTTGTCAATCGTCTCTTTTTAAATTTCTTCACCTTCAAAGATGTGGCAACATCAGTTAATTGAGTTTATACATTATTAATTGGAGCTCCAGAACCACATTTATGGTCAGTTGACCTTAAATCGCGGTTTCTTTCCTTAAACCTGCCACCTGAACACTCAGGAAGGTCGCTCTCCTCGCTCTCGTTGTGGTCGTTTTGTGTCACATTTCTGTGTTCCTGCGTGGAGGCGGTGGAGGTGGTGGTTCCACTGCCCCCGGGGATTTACCTGTCAGCACCGATGACCCCGGGCTCCGTTCCGGGAGCAGGCGAAGGGTGAAAACCGACCCAGATCCGCAACGAAACCTGGAGCAAGAAACCGTCTTCCTCCTCCGACGAAAGGACCGGGGGCGCTCCGATCGGTCTATCAGGAGTGTTGACGTCTCCTCTTGTGAGCTTCACGTGTCCCCGGGGGTGTTTGAACTGCTCTCTTAAGGAGGGCGGGGGGCTTTTACGCTTTTATGGTCCTCGGGAAACACCTACGGCACATCAATGCGGCGCAGGAACGAAAACAAACACTTAACCCCTCCTCTGGTGTTTAGATTTACATAGTCAAACGGAGGAAATGTGAGTGTGGGGCAAATAGGAGGAAAGAGCGGGGGTTCTGGAGGGGGCAGTAGCTTAAAAAAGCATTATGTCACTGAAGAATGCGCTCACGGAGCCGCGTTTAGGGGGCCACGGCCCCGGCAGAGAAAGAGGGTTTTGTTGCAGCAGATCTGGCAGGCCTCGCTCCCGTCTGCGCCGCCGCTCTGTTTGAGTTCTCCTCCTGGAGTGGAGGAGTCGCCGCCGCTCCTCATTGTGCGAGAGTTTGCTCTCGTTTCTGAAGTAGCGCTTGTGCCTCGTTGACTCCACAGCTGGGCCTCGCGGGCCGCTTTCCCCACTCCTCTCCCTGATTCGCTGGCAGCCGCGGGAGCGGGAGGGGCTGGGGTCAAAGGTCAAGGGCATTTGTTGTCCTCAGTGATGGGCGGAGTTTGCATCAACACCTCCCATTGGTTTATCTTCTGTAACATAAATTAATATCAAACCATCAGATTCATCATTAAATAGTCAAATTCACGACTATTAAAGTACATTTACAGTAAAAATGTGGTTGGTTGAAGTATTCAGTTCATATCAGTCGTGTAAGAAGTGTTTTTCTGATCAAGTTAATTGATTTTAAGCAAAAAATTGAATCAAATGTTACTGAATGTTAAATCTAATCAGGAATGATATACTTGTAAATGGGCGGGGCCAAACGAAAGATTCTTTTGGTCACATGTCGGCTTAGAAACCATATTTGTCCATAACTATAACTATTGACTGTATATGAGAACTGGACTGAGTGACCCCTCCACTCAGTGTTCCAAACAGGAAGTGACTCCAAGACGCCAAAATCCCAGAGATTTTGAATTTAAAGAATCGAATAAAATTTATACTGAAAATGATCCAATCAGTAGTCACGAATGAGATTGCCAGCTCTTGTAAATGGGCGGGGCAAACTGACGGGTCAGCGTTAGAATACGCCCTCTAAATCTGATCCGAAAGATTACATGAGTAACCTGACTGTTTAAAGGCCATCTTTGGGGATAAATATAACTATTGACTGTATATGAGAACTGGACTGAGTGACCCCTCTTTCCCTGGCTTTCCAAACAGGAAGTGACTCAGAGACGCCAAAATCCCAGAGATTTCTGTGGAGATTTTAAATTTGAAAAATTGAACAAAATTTATACTGAAAATGATCCAATCAGGAGTCACGAATGAGATTGCCAGCTCTTGTAAATGGGCGGGGCAAACCAACGGGTCAGCGTTAGAATACGCCCTCTAAATCTGATCCGAAAGATTATAAAAGTAACATGACTGTTAAAAGGCTATCTTTGGGGATAAATATAACTATTAGCTGTATATGAGAACTGGACTGAGTGACCCCTCCCCCCCGGCGTTTCAAACAGGAAGTGACTCCAAGACGCCAAAATCCCAGAGATTTTGAATTTAAAGAATCGAATAAAATTTATACTGAAAATGATCCAATCAGTAGTCACGAATGAGATTGCCAGCTCTTGTAAATGGGCGGGGCAAACTGACGGGTCAGCGTTAGAATACGCCCTCTAAATCTGATCCGAAAGATTACATGAGTAACCTGACTGTTTAAAGGCCATCTTTGGGGATAAATATAACTATTGACTGTATATGAGAACTGGACTGAGTGACCCCTCTTTCCCTGGCTTTCCAAACAGGAAGTGACTCAGAGACGCCAAAATCCCAGAGATTTCTGTGGAGATTTTAAATTTGAAAAATTGAACAAAATTTATACTGAAAATGATCCAATCAGGAGTCACGAATGAGATTGCCAGCTCTTGTAAATGGGCGGGGCAAACCAACGGGTCAGCGTTAGAATACGCCCTCTAAATCTGATCCGAAAGATTATAAAAGTAACATGACTGTTAAAAGGCTATCTTTGGGGATAAATATAACTATTAGCTGTATATGAACTGGATTGAGTGACCCCTCCCCCCTGGCGTTCCAAACAGGAAGTGACTCCAAGTCGCCAAAATCCCAGAGATTTTGAATTTAAAGAATTAAATAAAATTTAAACTGAAAATGATCCAATCAGGAGTCACAAATGAGATTGCCGGCTCTTGTAAATGGGCGGGGCAAACCGACGGGTCAGCGTTAGAATACGCCCTCTGAATCTGATCCAAAAGATTACATAAGTAACATGACTGTTACTATTGACTGTATATGAGAACTGGACTGAGTGACTCCTCCCCCCCAGCGTTCCAAACAGGAAGTGACTCAGAGACGCCAAAATCCCAGAGATTTCTGTGGAGATTTTAAATTTGAAAAATACTGAAAATGATCCAATCAGGAGTCACGAATGAGATTGCCGGCTCTTGTAAATGGGCGGGGCAAACCAACGGGTGACTGTTAAAAGACCATCCTTGGGTATAAATATAACTATTGACTGTATATGACAACTGGACTGAGTGACTCCTCCCCCCTTCCGAACAGGAAGTGGCCACAAGAAGCCAAAATAACAGAGACTTCTATAGAGAAATAAAAAACAATTCTTGATCCAATCAGATGGCTCAATAAAAGTGGGCGGAGCCTACTGGCCTCCATGTCCATTAATAGATTTGGTGCAGCCCGCTTTCAGTTGGGGGAGGTGTGGCCTTCCTACAAGCTCACTCCTGATTGGTTGCCTTAGAAACGTCAAGTTGAACCAGTTTGACGTCTGGCTCCAACATGGCGGCGTCCATATTGCCAAAAAAGACGTCTCAGTTCTCAGATAATTTGTGGGTAACAAGCCCCTGTCACCTGGCTCCAATCCCTAAACCCGCCCCAACAGGAAGTGGAAGTTGTTGTTTTTGACAAATATTCCCTCAAATCTAAGTTTTGCTTTTGGAGAAAAGCTCAAAATAAAGAAATTCTCTTTGGTTCCATTTTCTTTGGAACATGGACGGAGTTCTGGGAGTCGAGTCGGAAGCTGCAGCCGTTGCGGCGTCTTCAGAACTCAACCGCAGAATCCGCCGCAGGAACTGACGGAGCGTTTTGTCACTTTTCTCCTCTTTTGCGTTCTCTCCGGTGCATCATTGCAGAGAAGAAAACGCATAAAGAGAAAGAAACCCAAGCGAGTAAAGCCAGAGATCGGTGCCGGAACATCAAGGTAGAGGAGAAACACCAACAGATCAGGTGGCGGCGGCGGCGGTGGCGGCGGAACGAGCGATGTTTCCTTTACGCTGGTAAACTGAAGTGTTTATTCTCCCTGTGACACGACAGCGCTTTTGTTTTGAAAGTCTTGTGTGCTTCTCTGATGTGAGACGGGCGGGGGGGGGCGAGGCGGCGGCTCCACGTCCCTCACGACGGTAACGAGACGGCGCCCGCTCAGATACCAGTCAATTAGAGAGAGTTTGGCAAACGTGGAAAGTATTATGGGATGTGCTTTGAAAGGGTTCAGCAGGATGTGAAGTTTGTCTGCATTGGAGGAGGAAAGGCTGCATGTAACGGTTGAGTTATACATTCAAGTGTTTTCAGGTCGGTTCAGTCTACACACCTGCAGCTGAAACCTCAGTCACATCAACCAGACGAGTGCTGACCTGTAAGGTTCTCCTGTTTGGTTGTCCGGATTAGGGATGACACGAGTGTTCGACTTATTAACAACTGTTTAAACAGTCAACGACTAATTTAATAGTCGAAAGTCCGAAGTTATAATGGCATCCGGTTAGCTTTTTGGATTATTTTTAGGCTAATTTGGATTTTAGCTAATATTTCAGCTACATGCTAGCCGTTTTGGCTAAATTAGGCTTTTTTTATTTTTAGGCTGTTTTGGAGTTAGGCTAATACTTTAGCTATAGGCTAGCTATTTTTGGCTAATTTAGTTTTTTTTAAGCTGTTTTTGGAGTTTAGCTAATATTTTAGCTACATGCTAGCTGTTTTGGCTTTTTATTTTTAGACTGTTGTGGAGTTTAGCTAATATTTCAGCTACATGCTAGCCGTTTTGGCTAAATTAGGCTTTTTTTTATTTTAGGCTGTTTTGGAGTTAGGCTAATACTTTAGCTATAGGCTAGCTATTTTTGGCTAATTTAGTTTTTTTTAAGCTGTTTTTGGAGTTTAGCTAATATTTCAGCAACATGCTAGCCGTTTTGGCTAAGTTAGGCTTTTTTAGGCTGTTTTGGAGCTTAGCTAATATTTCAGCTACATGCTAGCTACTTTGGCTTTTTATTGTTAGACTGTTTTGGAGCTTAGCTAATATTTCAGCTACATGCTAGCTTTTTTGGCTAATTTAGGTTTTTGTTGTTTTTTAGGCTGTTTTGGAGTTTAAATAATATTTTAGCTACGTGCTAGCCATTTTGGCTAATTTAGGCTTTTTTTAAGCTGTTTTTGGAGTTTAGCTAATATTTCAGCACCATGCTAGCTATTTTTGGCTTTTTATTTTTAGACTGTTGTGGAGTTTAGCTAATGTTTCAGCTGCATGCTAGCTATTTTGGCTAATTTAGGTTTTTTTTAAGCTGCTTTTGGAGTTTAGCTAATATTTCAGCACCATGCTAGCTACTTTGGCTTTTTATTGTTAGACTGTTGTGGAGTTTAGCTAATATTTTAGCTACATGCTAGCTGTTTTGGCTTTTTATTTTTAGACTGTTGTGGAGTTTAGCTAATATTTCAGCAACATGCTAGCCGTTTTGGCTAAGTTAGGCTTTTTTTAGGCTGTTTTGGAGCTTAGCTAATATTTCAGCTACATGCTAGCTTTTTTGGCTAATTTAGGTTTTTGTTGTTTTTAGGCTGTTTTTGGAGTTTAAATAATATTTTAGCTACATGCTAGCCATTTTGGCTAATTTAGGTTTTTGTTGTTTTTTAGGCTGTTTTTGGAGTTTAGCTAATATTTCAGCACCATGCTAGCTATTTTTGGCTTTTTATTTTTAGACTGTTGTGGAGTTTAGCTAATATTTCAGCTATATGCTAGCCATCTTGGCTAATTTAGGTTTTTTTTAAGCTGCTTTTGGAGTTTAGCTAATATTTCAGCACCATGCTAGCTACTTTGGCTTTTTATTGTTAGACTGTTGTGGAGTTTAGCTAATATTTCAGCTATATGCTAGCCATCTTGGCTAAGTTAGGCTTTTTTTAGGCTGTTTTGGAGTTTAGCTAATATTTCAGCAACATGCTAGCTGTTTTTGCTAATTTAGGCTTTTTTAAAATTTCTTAGTCTTTTTTGGAGTTAAGCTAATATTTGAGCTGCATGCTAGCTATTTTGGCTATTTTTGCCTTTTTTCTGTTTTTAAAGCTAATTTGGCTAATTTAGTTTCAGCTCTCATTTTCAGCATCTTCAGCTTTTGATACTAGCGTCTTCAGCGCCCAAATTCAGCTTACAGTACTAGCATTATCACAGGTAATGCTATGTATCTAGTATTTAGTTAGTTTAAAGTTGATGATGGTTAAGATGTGTTCTTTACATCCAGTTCGTGCATGACCCGATTAGTCGGCTAATTGGAAAAAAAAAGTGGTTATTACTCCACTATTAAAATAATCGTTTGTGGCGGCACTGGTCCAGATCCATGATGGGTCGTAGACAGGAGTCACTGCATCTTTGGAGGACACAGGTGTGTCTTCCAGTTCCTTTGAAGCAATCATGTGAAGAGGCGTCATGAAAATGAAAATGGAACGTACCATTGGGTAGTCTATCATGAAGTAAGGTACAGGTGTTCGTGAAGTACTGGTGGTGCTGTTCTACGGTGTCCTTACACCAGACATGTGGGCCACAAGGGTTCTAAATTTTGACAGAAGAGCCGGACTATTGGTAGGTTTTTGTGATCCACCCCATAACAGAAAGAAACTACACAGAATCTGATAGAAAACTGGGCTTTTGTTATTTAAGTTTGGGGTTAGACATTGGTAGTCTTACACTGCTGGGTTTTGTTATTTTAGTTTGGGATTGGACCTTGGTAGTCTTACACTGCTGGGTTTTGTTATTTTAGTTTGGGATTGGACCTTGGTAGTCTCAAACTGTTGGGTTTTTTGTTATTTAGTTTGGGATTGGACCTGGTAGTCTCAAACTGTTGGGTTTGTTATTTTAGTTGGGATTGACCTTGGTAGTCTTACACTGCTGGGTTTGTTGTTATTTTAAGTTTGGGATGGACCTTGGTAGTCTTAAACTGTTGGGTTTTGTTATTTTAGTTTGGGATTGGACCTTGGCAGTCTTACACTGCTGGGTTTTGTTATTTTAGTTTGGGATTGGACCTTGGTAGTCTTACACTGCTGGGTTTTGTTATTTTAGTTTGGGATTGGACCTTGGTAGTCTCAAACTGTTGGGTTTTGTTGTTTTAGTTTGGGATTGGACCTTGGTAGTCTCAAACTGTTGGGTTTTGTTATTTTTAGTTTGGGTTGGACCCTTGGTAGTCTCAACGTGGGTTTTTGTTATTTTAGTTTGGGATTGGACCTTGGTAGTCTTACACTGCTGGGTTTTGTTATTTTAGTTTGGGATTGGACCTTGGTAGTCTCAAACTGTTGGGTTTTGTTATTTTAGTTTGGGATTGGACCTTGGTAGTCTTACACTTCTGGGTTTTGTTATTTTAGTTTGGGATTGGACCTTGGTAGTCTTAAACTGCTGGGTTTTGTTATTTTAGTTTGGGATTGGACCTTGGCAGTCTTACACTGCTGGGTTTTGTTATTTTAGTTTGGGATTGGACCTTGGTAGTCTTACACTGCTGGGTTTTGTTATTTTAGTTTGGGATTGGACCTTGGTAGTCTCAAACTGTTGGGTTTTGTTGTTTTAGTTTGGGATTGGACCTTGGTAGTCTCAAACTGTTGGGTTTTGTTATTTTAGTTTGGGTTGGACCTTGGTAGTCTCAAACTGTTGGGTTTTGTTATTTTAGTTTGGGATTGGACCTTGGTAGTCTTACACTGCTGGGTTTTGTTATTTTAGTTTGGGATTGGACCTTGGTAGTCTTGATTTGCAGGCTCTATTTATTTGTTTTCTTCAGGTGTTCTTCAGATTTTAGGACAGTCGAGACTAAAGGCCTTGAAAGTGAAAAAGAAAGTTTTTGACCATCCAAAACCAGTTTTTTTTACCTTAGATTTTGGGAAACAGAAGTAGATACTTTAAAAATTCACCAAACGAGGAATATGTAAACTTCAGATGCTGCTGACTTTGTATTTTAACATCTGATTTTTATACATTTATGGATTTTCTGTGTTAAAAATGTCTTTGGGGTCAAACTCTATTGACCTTTCTCTGACCAAACCGAGTCTGAATCTTGCAGTGGGACGCGCTATGTGTGTCATCTGGTGCCACAAATCCCTGAAGAATTTGACTTTTTTTTAAAATAAAATGTGATTTAATGGAATGAAACAACTCGAGAGAAGTTCCTAATGTGTCTCGGTGAGCAGAGAAATCTGTCTGGAGTGCCTTGCTATTTATACACAAAGCCACGATACGGTGTCACTGCTACACATCTTACTGTCTGCTAACACACAGCGCTGACTGGGAGCATTATAGACTTCACGGGCTTTCATTGTCAGAATCTGCTCGCGTTGCATTGTGTATAATTTGTCAGGAGAGTAGAAGAAGAACCTGGCTGTCAGTTTCTGTTGGTGTTTGCTCTGAATTCTGCAGGAGGACCGACAGAGATCCAGACAAGCGCCAGTTTGGCGTTGTGTACGTTTAACTTCTCAGGCTCCCTTTAACCCCGAACTCTCGAAAAAATTCCACTTCATCCCCGATCGGGAAGCAGGGAATGATCAGAAGGAGCGAAACGACTGGGTTCACGTGGTGCTGGGAGCGCAGGAAATTCATTATTCAGGAATGGCGTGGAGTTTGAGGCGAGACCAGACCAGCTCTAACGCTGACGGTGGATCAGGACCAGGCAGATTTCATCTCCAGAGGAGAAATAAAAAGCTGCTGAAGGGATGTAGATCTGTCGTTACTGCGTTTACTTTATCATAATAGAGAGATGGTTCCATTTAAAATCTGCCTAAATAAGTCAAGAACAGCTAAAAAAAATATATATATATTTTATGTCGGATCTCTTGAATAATTCACTTAGAAAGCTTTTATTTTGAAGTAAAGTTTTCATTATTGACATATGTGATGAAGTTAGATAAATGTATTTAACACTTGAGCTTTAGCTTTAATCTAAAGTACTGGTTTGATTAAAGAAATATAAATTATCGATTAAAAGATCTGTATCGATCTAAGCTTAATTGATCAATAATCGATCCATAAAAGTAGAGATCGATCTCATGGATAATGCTAAAATCCGTTAGCTTCATGCTAACATATAAAAGAATTTCCCAGAAGACGACTAATGCTAACGCTCGGTCGACATAAACATACATTGCTAAAGCCTGCTAGCTTTATGCTACCGTATAATGGGATTTCCCATGGGACGGCTAATGCTAACGCTTGGTCGACATAAACATACATTGCTAAAGCCCACTAGCTTTATGCTAACATATAATGGGATTTCCCATGGGACGGCTAATGCTAACGCTTGATCGACATAAACATACATTGCTAAAGCCCACTAGCTTTATGCTAACATATAATGGGATTTGCCATAGGAGGGCTAATGCTAACGCTTGGTCGACATAAACATACATTGCTAAAGCCCACTAGCTTTATGCTAACATATAATGGGATTTGCCATAGGACGACTAATGCTAACGCTTGATCGACATAAACATACATTGCTAAAGCCCGCTAGCTTTATGCTAACGTATAATTTGATTTCCATTGGACGGCTAATGCTAACACTCGGTTGACTTAAACTTCTGTAAATTACTGGCGATACCCAGCCCTACTTCTTTGACTCAATGTAACTTTTCAAGCGTTAGCTTGATCAATATAATTTCTGCAGATTCTGAATCAGAATTCTGTTTCAGAATCTGCAGGATTTACGTTGCTCATGCAAACGCTTGAAAAGTTCAAATATGTTAAAGAGTTTTTGTTATTTAACCGTCACCGGTGACGTCCCAGGGGTGTAACGTCCTGCTGCTCCTTTCCAACATGCCCACTGCCATTCTGCTCATCTGGCAGGTGGGCAAGTGATCTTAATTAGAACCCAGGTATTTAAGGCAAAGGAGGCCACACCAAGGCAGGCTGAGTATTTGGGTTTGACTTTGAGCTGGACTGGTATGTTTTGTTTTCTTCCTTAGCAGTCTTACTCTGCTGGGTTTTGTTATTTTAGTTTGGGGTTGGACCTTGGTAGTCTTACACTGCTGGGTTTTGTTATTTTAGTTTAGGTTGGACCTTGGAAGTCTTAAACTACTAGGTTTTGTTATTTTAGTTTAGGTTGGACCTTGGAAGTCTTAAACTACTAGGTTTTGTTATTTTAGTTTAGGTTGGACTTTGGTAGTCTTAAACTACTAGGTTTTGTTATTTTAGTTTAGGTTGGACCTTGGTAGTCTTAAACTACTAGGTTTTGTTATTTTAGTTTAGGTTGGACCTTGGTAGTCTTAAACTACTAGGTTTTGTTATTTTAGTTTGGGGTTGGACTTTGGTAGTCTTAAACTGCTGGGTTTTGTAATTTTAGTTTGGGGTTGGACCTTGGTAGTCTTAAACTGCTGGGTTTTGGTATTTTAGTTTGGGTTGGACCTTGGTAGTCTTAAACTACTAGGTTTTGTAATTTTAGTTTGGGTTGGACCTTGGTAGTCTTAAACGGCTGGGTTTTGTTATTTTAGTTTAGGTTGGACCTTGGTAGTCTTAAACTACTAGGTTTTGTTATTTTAGTTTGGGGTTGGACTTTGGTAGTCTTAAACTGCTGGGTTTTGTTATTTTAGTTTGGGTTGGACCTTGGTAGTCTTAAACTACTAGGTTTTGTTATTTTAGTTTAGGTTGGACCTTGGTAGTCTTAAACTACTAGGTTTTGTAATTTTAGTTTGGGTTGGACTATGGTAGTCTTAAACTGCTGGGTTTTGTTATTTTAGTTTGGGGTTGGACCTTGGTAGTCTTAAACGGCTGGGTTTTGTTATTTTAGTTTAGGTTGGACCTTGGTAGTCTTAAACTACTAGGTTTTGTTATTTTAGTTGGGGTTGGACCTTGGTAGTCTTAAACTGCTGGGTTTTGTTATTTTAGTTTGGGTTGGACCTTGGTAGTCTTAAACTGCTGGGTTTTGTTATTTTAGTTTAGGTTGGACCTTGGTAGTCTTAAACTACTAGGTTTTGTAATTTTAGTTTGGGGTTGGACCTTGGTAGTCTTAAACTACTAGGTTTTGTTATTTTAGTTTAGGTTGGACCTTGGTAGTCTTAAACTACTAGGTTTTGTTATTTTAGTTTAGGTTGGACCTTGGTAGTCTTAAACTACTAGGTTTTGTTATTTTAGTTTAGGTTGGACCTTGGTAGTCTTAAACTGCTGGGTTTTGTTATTTTAGTTTTTGTTGGACTACGGTAGTTTTGATTTGCGGGTTTTGTTTATTTGTTTTTTTTTTCGGTAGATTTCGACTAGGCAGCCCTTACCTGACTCAGACGGTCGACATCGCTGAGTCAGCGGTCTCCCTGACTTATTTCATTTTTGGTCATGGTTCCAAGTTTGACTTTTCGTTTGGATCGGCACTCTAATCATTTGAGTTTGTTCTTTCATTTCAGGACACAGAATTTCCTTTATTCAGTGTCTGTGAATTAGCATGGTTTCTATAATCTGGTACATTTACATCTACGCTAACATAGATATTCATCAGTGTACATGATCCCTAAAATACTTTCCAGTTTCCATGTTTGTCATTTATGGATCATCACAGTTCAGGAGGGTTTTCAGCTCCTGCAGAATAAGAAATAAAGCTTCTCCTCAAGGTGTGTTGGTTTCATCATCACTTCATTAACGGATATATTTGAGTAAACCTTAGCAGTTAAAGGTGTGAAATCTGCCGTTTTTTTTAAGTTTTTCTGTGAATTGTTGAGCTACCGACTGACAGAACAAACTCCATCCTTCACGCCGGGGCGTTTGTAACTGCGGAGCTCAAACGGCGCCCTGGTATCTTCTGTGATTTTGTGCTAACAGCTTCTATCACCACTTGACGGCTTTTTGATCTCACACTTATGTGAATAATTGAATGTGAGAGCTTTAGCTTGTAAAACCCGAGCCGCGTTAACAAGGAAAGAAAAAAAAAAAAAAAAAGACATGAAACAAACGGAGCGTGTTTCCAGGATTTTGTCTGCATGTTCTTGGTATGTAGGGATATCTAGGAACTTCAGGGAGAATTTGGGATAGAAGTGAATGATTACATGTTTTTTTTTTTAGTTGTTACCCATTTATTGGAATATAATTGGATGTAAATATTCCCTATAATGATAATAGCATTGATCCACTTTTGCCACTTTTGACTATAAATTCACCAAATTTGTCCATTGACAAATCGACCTTTAATTTGGCAGCAGTTCACCAACCCTCTTATTTCAACTGAGTGGTACAGTCCGGTCCCGTCTGGTATTTTGAGCGTTTCTATTAAGAAATGGACTGAACCGTACCATACCATTGGTTAAAAGTAGGGCTGCCGCGATAAATCGATTAATCCACTATTAACATATTCGATTAGTTGTTACTTTGTATTATATAGAGTCAGAGTTTAGTAAAGTTGAAAGTTATAATGACATTCTGCTAAATTCTTGGACTATTTTTGCGATTATTAAGGTTTTCTTTAGGCTATTTTGGAGTTTAGCTAATATTTCAGTTACATGCTAGCAGTTTTTGGCTAATTTTGGATTTTTCATATTTTAGATTTTTTTGGAGTTAAGCTAATATTTCAGCTGTATGCTATGCTATATTTGGCTAACTTAGATTTTTCTTTTTTTAGGCTATTTTCAAATTTAGCTAATACTTCAGCTACATGCTAGCAGTTTTTGGCTAATTTTTGATTTTTCATATTTTAGGCTATTTTGGAGTTTAGCTAATATTTCAGCTACATGCTAGCTGTTTGAACTAATATTTTAGCTGGTTATCAGCTTCAGCCTTTTTTAGCTATTAATTTTAGCTGTCACCGCTAGCATCTTTAGCGGCCAAATTCAGCTAACAGCATTCACACTAGCATTATCACAGGTAATGCTACATATCTAGTTTTCAGTTTGTTTAATGCTAATGAAGGCTAAATTGTGTGTTTTACATCCACTTTGTGTTTGTTTTTCGTTAGTCGACTAATCGTAAAAAATAATCGGTGATTTCTCGATTATTAAAATAATCGTTTGTGGCAGCTCTAGTATAGACAGATCTGGTTCCGTTGTAAACCAGACTGTACCGTACCATTCTGGACCATACCGGACAGAATAAAACATGGAGGAATCCCACCTGTTAAAACGATGAAAGTCATGACGTTTTTTCTCCATAATTGATGCTTTAGTCCCAACTATCCAGATGCGTGGATTTATGTTTGTCAGTTTGTGTTTTTAATTATGATTTCATGGTAGGGCTGCCACAAACGATTATTTTAATAGTCGACTAATCATCGATTAATTTTTCCGATTAGTCGACTAATCGGATCATGGACAAAGTGGATGTAAAAAAAATCTGAAATATGATTAGCTTTAAAACAAAAAAATCCTAAATAAGATAAAATCGCTAGCATATAGCTGAAATATTAGCTAAACTCCAAATTAGTCTAAAAAACTGTAAAAATTCCAAAATAGTTAGCATGTAGTTGAAGACATGGCAAAACTCCAAATTAGCCTAAAAAACTGTAAAAATCACAAATTAGCCAAAATAGCTAACATATAGCTGAAATATTAGCTAAACTCCAAATTAGCCCTAGAAAACTGTAAAAATTCCAAATTAGCCAAAATAGGTAGCATGTAGCTGGAATAATAGAAAAACTCCAAATTAGCCTAAAAAACTGTAAACATTTAGAATTAGCTAGCTAACATGTAAATGAAATATTAGCTAAACTCCAAAATAGCCTGAAAACCCTTAATAAATGCCAAAATAGTCTAAAAAGCTAGCAGAATGTCATTATAACTTTCAACTTCACTACAGTCTGACTCCATATATTATAAAGTAACGACTAATCGACTATGAAATTAGTTGTTGACTATTTTAATAGTCGATTAGTCATCGATTAGTCGACTAATCGTGGCAGCCCTATTTCATGGAAATAATGTAATTGCAAAAGAGTGTATTTTTTTTCTTTTTACGTTTCTAGAACTTTGATAAAGTTATATGTGTTATGGAAATGCAGCTACCAACTAACTAACTATTCATTTTTTTTACTGCTAATTTAATGAATTAATTAATCTCTTTTTAATCCAACCTAATTTTTGTTGTGAAAAGCCTCATTTTGTGGTATTTTCATTTAAATTTGTGACCAAAAAAAAATGGCTTCATAAAGTTTTGGGTTCTTTTAAGCAAAAAAAAAAAAAAAAAAAAAGGTTCAATAAAAATGAGATATACGTACTTAAAAATGAAAATGCGCTAATTTGTCTGTATTTAATTAATCCCGATTAATTTGACTATTACCTGTACATCATAAGTGCGTTCAAATTCAATATCTTTATGAATACTTGATGACACGCATACCATACGCATGACGGCGGGACATTTCATATTCAAAAATCCTCAAAGAACCTGCAGAACTCGCCTGCCTTTCCTTAAGATGCCATACATTCAAATGTTCCAACCCTCCATGACGCCGAGCGTGGAGAACGCTGAGGTTGGAGATACCAGGAGGAAGGAGGTTGTGGCTAATGTCCAAAACGAGGAGGTTTAAAGTGAGCCACCAAATGAGTTTAGAGGATAATCGCTGGATTAGCATCTACTAGTCTGGTTAATCACGTCAAAGCTGCCTGAACCGGCCGGTCTCCTCGGTTACAGGTAGCTCCGCCCCCAACGTTCAGCTCTGAAGTTTTACTGCTGTTTTTTTTGCATCGGACTCCTCATCAGGCGTTTGGTTTCCATTTGTTCGATTCAGCATTTTAGAGGATTTATGTGCACTTAAGCATATTGCTTCTTTTGGTTTCACGAAATTCATGTTTGCTTATGTTTGCAGGAATTTGCTCATTTACTTTAAGTGCGTTCAGAATAATTTTGCTAAATGTGTTTTTTTAGTGAGCTGTGAAAACAGACAGATGGTGAAAGCCACTTCTGTCCCTCAACTCTCCTGCATTTCCCTGTAGCTCCGGTGTTTGAAGTGTCTGTAGATAAACGCTGTCAACAAAGATGCAAACAAATGTCCTTTTGTTTTTAATGGAGTGTGGCAGAAAAGAAAAAAAACACTTTTACTGATGGAGCTTTACATGTTAGTTCAGGTTATTAAGTAGAAGGCATGAAACCTTTAAAGAATATTATGAATTCAGAATTCAAAAAGGCACTAATGTTATTTTCTACAGTACTCATTGGGTTTATTTATTTATTAATTTAGTATTTAGTTTAAATTTATTTCAATGCGGTTCAAACCTCGATTTTTGGATCACGGTTTAATTTTTTGTTATTACAAAGCAAAAACTAAAAATTTGGAAAAAATATTTTTGACTTGCTAGTAAGTTATTAACCATTTTAATTACCTAAAATAAAAAATGTATTTTTTTTCTGCGGCTCATTGCCTTTGTACGGAGCTCCTAAAGGGACATCAAAGTTAAAAAAAATAATAATAATTTAAGTAAAAAAAAAAAAAAAATGTTTTTCTAAAAATACTTAAGCACTCCGTTAAAAAAAAATAAAAAAGTAGTTCTGGTTTATAAGTATAACTTGAGTTATAGTAGTAAAATATATTCTGGCTATTTACTGGTGCACACCAGATAGAAACGTTTTTTTTTCACTATAAATTGAATTAGCAAAGGTCGACTAATCGGGTCATGTGCAAACTGGATGTAAAGCTATTATTAGCTTTAAACTAACTAAAAACTAGATATATAGCATTACCTGCGATAATGCTAGTGTGAATGCTCTAAGCTGAATTTGGCCGCTGAAGATGCTGGAGCTGACAGCTGAAGATCCTGAAATTAATAGCTGAAAACGCTGAAGCTGAAAGCCAGCTAAAATATTAGCTGAATGCCAAATTAGCCTAAAAAACTGAAAGAAGCCTAAGTCAGCCAAAACAGCTAGCATGCAGCTAAAATATTAGCTAAACTCCAAATTAGCCTGAAAAAAATTCTAAATTAGCCAAAACAGCTAGCATGCAGCTGAAATATTAGCTTAACTCTAAATTAGCTTAAAAAACTGGAAAAAATCTTAAATAGTGAAAATCGAGAGCATGCAGCAAAAATATTAGCTAAATTCCAAATTATCCTGAAACAAAATTCTAAATTAGCCAAACTAGCTAGCATGCAGCTAAAATATTAGCTAAACTCCAAATAAGCCACAAAAAAAAAACCCACTGGCTATAATAGTTAGCATACACCTGAAATATTAGCTAAACTCTAAATTAGCTTAAAAAAACCGAAAAAATCTTAAATAGTGAAAATGGAGAGTATTCAGCTAAAATATTAGCTAAACTCCAAATTAGCCTGAAAAAAAAATCTAAATTAGCGAAACTAGCTAGCATACAGCTGAAATATTAGCTGAACTCCAAATTAGCCTTAAAAAAAAAATCCTAAATTACCCAACTTGCTAGCATTTAGCTGAAATATTAGTTAAACTCAAAAATAAGCAAAAAAAAAAAAAAACTGGCTATAATAGTTAGCATATAGCTGAAATATTAGCTTAACTCTAAATTAGCTTACAAAACTGAAAAAATCTTAAATAGTGAAAATAGAGAGTATGCAGCTAAAATATTAGCTAAACTCCAAATTAGCCTGAAAAAAATTCTAAATTAGCCAAACTAGCTAGCATTTAGCTGAAATATTAGCTGAACTCCAAATTGGCCTTAAAAAAAAAGTCCTAAATTACCCAACTTGCTAGCATTTAGCTGAAATATTAGTTAAACTCAAAAATAAGCAAAAAAAAAAACAAAAAACAAAAAAAACCTGGGCCTAATAGTTAGCATGTAGCTGAAATATTAGCTTAACTCCAAGATAGTCTAAAAAAACGTAATAAATGCCAAAATATTCCAAAAAGCTAGCAGAATGCCATTCTAACTTTCAACTCCATATAGGAAAAAGCAACGACTAACCGACTATTACATTAATCGTGAATTATTTTAATAGTCGATTAGTCGTCGACCAATCGTGGCAGCCCTACTGGCGACGTCCATATCATGAAAAAATGGAGCCTGAATTAATTTAATTTTAGTAGAGGTGGAAGTAAACCAATTTCTATAGTCACACTCGCTCAGTCCAGTTGTTTTATACAGTCAATAAGAGGCTTCTAAGCTTCTCTTCACTTTCCTGCAGGATTCCCCTTTAGCCCCGCCCCCGCAGCAGGTCGGACTCCGAGTGTAGCAAACTGCACTGTCTAGTTAGTGATTGTCAGATAGAATTACCCAGCATTACCTTATCAAGGCCCGACGTGTCAGCCTGTCACTCCTTATCGGCGTGTTGCCGCACGGATGGATGCCCCTGTGTGTGCACGCTAAACAAACACGGGAGGAGAGCGGAGGGATCCGTCCATCTGCCGGGCGGCCACCCACAGCACGCCGGTTTCATGCGGCGAGGAGCGGGAATCCACCTGTAGGAGTACGGCTGTGTCCGCCGGCGGCGCCGCCCGCAACTTTTGGAAGAGGACAAACTCCTGCCACAGAGTCTGAAAGCTTTTTGTTAATGGGTCGGCTAATAGTCGCATGCAGCATGAAGCTTTTATGAATCAATAGGACAGGAAGTGCATGTATGAGGGGCTTTTCAGAGCAGGAAAGGGCAGCGGTCACGGATGGAGACACGTTTAGCCTGGATGGAAATAGAATCGATTTATGATAATATGGATCAGAGAAGAACTTTGAGCATTGCTCGTTCACTACATTAATGCTTGTACTTCTGGTATTTATAAACTTTAAGTTTTTGAGATGTTGAGCTAAATATGCCCCACAGGAAATGAAGGAGACGGTCTTACATTTTCAAAACTTCAAGTAGATTAGCAACTAGCCTTTAAATATATTCTTGGGCTATTTTTTTTTTTGTCTTTAAAGCTAATATTTTATCAACATGCTAACGTTTTTGGCTAACTTGTTATCTACTGGGGTTTTTTAGGCTAATTTTAGCAACAGGCTAACGTTTTTGACTTAGCCAGAAATTCCTCAGTAAACTTACTATGTTGAAGTTTAGCTAGCATTTAAGCAATATGCTAATATTTTTGGCTGGTTTGTTATCTACTGGTTCTTTTCTTTTTGGCTAATTTAGAGTTTAGCTAATATTTTATCAACATGCTAACGTTTTTGGCTAACTTGTTATCTACTGGGGTTTTTTAGGCTAATTTTGAGTTTACCTTCTATTTTAGCAACAGGCAAAGATTTTGACTAAATAAGTTTACTGAGGAATTGCTGGCTATTGGAGTTTAGCTAGCATTTAAGCAATATGCTAACATTTTTGACTAGTTTGTTATCTACTGGCTCTTTTCTTTTTAGGCTAATTTAGAGTTTAGCTAATATTTTATCAACATGCTAACGTTTTTGGCTAACTTGTTATCTACTGGGGTTTTTTAGGCTAATTTTGAGTTTACCTTCTATTTTAGCAACAGGCAAAGATTTTGACTAAATAAGTTTACTGAGGAATTGCTGGCTATATTGGAGTTTAGCTAGCATTTAAGCAATATGCTAACATTTTTGACTAGTTTGTTATCTACTGGCTCTTTTCTTTTAGGCTAATTTAGAGTTTAGCTAATATTTTATCAACATGCTATCATTTTTGGCTAACTTGTTATCTTCTGGGGTTTTTAGGCTAATTTTGAGTTTACCTTCTATTTTAGCAACGGGCTAACGATTTTGACTAAATAAGTTTACTGAGGAATTTCTGGCTATATTGGAGTTTAGCTAGCATTTAAGCAATATGCTAACATTTACTGGTTCTTTTCTTTTAGGCTAATTTAGAGTTTAGCTAATATTTTAGCAACATGCTAACGTTTTTGACTAATTTAGTTTACCTAGGAATTTTTGACTATTTTGGACTTTAGCTAGTATTTAAGCAATGTGCTAACATTTTTGGCTAATTTGTTATTTACTGGTGTTATCTTTTAGACTAATTTAGAGTTTAGCTTCTATGTTAGCAACAGGCTAACGTTTTTGACTAATTTAGTTTTATGAAAAATATTTGGCTAATTTGGAGTTTAGCTAATATTTAAGCAATGTGCTAGCTTTTTTGGCTGGTTTGTTATCTACTAGTGTTTTCTTTTAGGCTAATTTAGAGTTTAGCTTCTATATTAGCAACAGGCTAATGTTTTTTACTAATTTAGTTTACTGATGAATTTTTGACTATTTTGGAGTTTAGCTAGCATTTAAGCAATATGCTAACATTTTTGGCTGGTTTGTTATCTACTAGTGTTTTCTTTTAGGCTAATTTAGAGTTTAGCTAATATTTTAGCAATATGCTAACGTTTTTGACTTATTAAGTTTTATGAAGAATATTTGGCTAATTTGGAGTTTAGCTAGTATTTAAACAATGTGCTAACCTTTTTTGGCTAATTTGTTATCTACTGGTGTTTTCTTCTAGGCTAATTTAGAGTTTAGCTTCCATGTTAGCGACAGGCTAACGTTTTTGACTAATTTAGTTTTATGAAGAATATTTGGCTAATTTGGAGTTTAGCTAATATTTAAGCAATGTGCTAGATTTTTGGCTAATTTTGCATCCATTGAGGGTTTTTTTGGGCTAATTTACAGTTTAAGTCCTATGTTAACAACAGGCTAACGTTTTTAGCTAATTTGGTATATACTGTGGACTTTTGCGGGTAATTTAGAGTTTAGCTTCTATATTAGCAACAGCCTGTTTTTTACAAATTTAGTTTACTGATGAATTTTTGACTATTTTGGAGTATAGCTAGTATTTAAGCAGCACACTAAATATTTTTATAAAATTAGCATGTATTAGGGACTTTGAAGCAATTTTATTACTTTTTTTTTTAATTTAGGTCGACTTCAGCGTTCTTTCCTAGTTCTTTAACAAAATTTCTAGTCTTTTAGCAAATTAAAAATTTTGCAAATAGTTTCTGGATTTTCAGCAAATCCCTTCAGCAATGCGTCACTATTTTCAGCAAAAAGCTTCAGCATCTTTAGTGACTACTTTAAGCTATAAGCATTCACACGAGCATTATCACAGGTAATGAAACTTTGTTTTATTTATTTTTTGCATTAGTTAATATAAAGACTTGACGTTTTGAGTTTACCCATAAAAAATAATGTGATTTCTGTTTGATTATTTCCCTCTTTTGACACTTTCTGATACAGATTTGATTAAAATCTAATTTTATTTCTCTCATTTATATTGAGCATTAAAACACCAATGATTTCCCCATAATGAGGCGCTCTCATCATTTCCTCCCATGATTGCTTTCCTCAGATTAATTGCCGTGAAACAAACGTTTGACGTCCATATAAATCATCTTTACCTGCGGCGGAGAGTCCCACTGATCCTGCACGTTTCATCCGATCAGTGAGGATGTCTGATGATGGTTTCAATTATTACAGCGTTCACTGATCATGAGATATTAGTTTTTACCCAAAAATTAAAAAAAAAGTTAAATTAAAGTCATATTTCTGATGAATATGAGAAAGCGTGAGTTCATATATACGTGTACAGTCAGAAGAAGAGGGTTTATATTTAATTTATGGCATTTTCTAAGTATGCATCCCTGGCAGGTGTCTACTGTATGATTTTCAGCTGCTAAGCTTTGGTTGAGGTCTGAGGTTTCCCGCGACTAAACAAACGTCCGGTTCTGGATGGGATTGAGAGTTATGGCCGGGTTGTTTATTGCACATAAAAGCTGTTGGTGGCTTCTAACAGGAATGTTAATTCATAGGATTATATGAAGGTGAAACTCCCACAGAGAGAGGAAGTGCAGTCGAAACGTTTGTCTTTGGGCTTAACGTTCCCCAAACAAATCCTGCGGCCAAAATCTGGGGAAAGGAAAACATGCAAATAGGAATTAAAAGGAAAGCGAGTTCCCGCTTTGAGATGTGGACTGCACTGATACGGACGCTGCACCACGTGTTCGGATTGAGCCTGTTTACACGCCCTGGTTAACGATCAGGTGGAATTCAGGGAAACGGACTCTGAAAGTCAACATGGGACACACAATGGCGTAACTTGTTGACTTCCTGTTATATCACTTATTAATAGTATATCTGGAAAAAGCTGCACGTTTGTGGTGTAGAGGTAAGCATTCACTAAGAGCGAGAAGGACCTGATTTGAATCCCAGTTGGGACTTTTCTGTGCTTGTTTGAGGTTTCTTTGGAAACTTCTTCGAGCAGTCTGAAACAATCACAAGTTAACTGGTGACTCTAAAGGAGCCAAACCGTGAAAAAAAATTAACTTTTTGAGCTTTTAAGTGTATTATAATGTTTCTTCCTCACTATAAACAACCCTAAAGTGGTATTTTGATCCATTTATGGATTTCTGAGTAATCCTCTAAAAACCTGCTCTCTGAGCACCAGCCTCTTCCAACCCACGAAAACAAGCGCTGATGTCACAAAGTAAGAACCGCCCCTTTCAGGAAAAGTCTGCTCTGCCAGAACTGGACCCAGGCCAAAACAAGCACCCAATTTGTCAGCTCAGCTGCTAACTTCGCCGCTCAGTTAGCATCGCTTAGACGCTAATTTTGCCGCTCAGCTAGCAGTAGTCCGCCGCTAACTTTGCTTCTCCGCTAACGGTAGTGATCTGCTAAATTTGCTGCTCAGCTAGCGGTCATCAGAGACTAACTTTTTCACTAAGATAGCGGTGATTGACTGCTACATTTCTTGCTTAGCTAGCAGTGCTCAACCTCTAATTTCACCGCTCAACTAGCTATAATCAACAGCTAACTTCACCACTCGACTAATGATGCTTAGCCACTAACTTAGCCGCTCAGCTAGCAGTGATTAACTACTAACTTTGTCGCTTAGTAATAGTTAACTTTGCCGCTCAGCTCGCGGTGCTCAGTTGCTAACTTGACTGCTCAGGTAATGCTAACTCGCTGCCTGCTCAGAGTCGCTAACTTTAGCGCTCAGATAGCATTGATTAACCACTAACTTCGCTACTTAGTTGCAGTTAACTACGCCGCTCAGCTGGTGATGCTCAGTCGCTAACTTCGCCATTCAGCTAGCAGTGCTTTCTTTTTTGCAGATAAAAAAAAATAAATAAATCCTCTTTTAGTAGTCATCAAAGTGCCAAACTAACTCCATGTTACTACAGAAATATTTGATTCCCGTTGATAAAAATTTGTGAAAAAATCCACGGATGAACAATCCTTTTGTGATAACCCGAGCGAGATCTGCACCCAGAATTTTGTCTTTATTTAGTGACAAATGATCGTAGATTTTTTTTTTCTTTTTCAAAAGGACGTGGGTTTGAATCCCACATCCAACTATTTCCTCTTTATTTTTGCTAATCAAACATCAGGAGAATTCTCTAGATTTTAAAAGTCATTAAAATGTCTTTTCTGTGTAGACAGCAGTTTATTTTATAGTAGTTAACACAAATAAATTGTTTCTATTAATTGATTTCTTTTAAAAAAGATGTTCATAGGAATCAGAATCTTCCCAAAGACAAACTGTATTTTTTAAACTGATCTAAGCTTCAGTTTAAATTAACTTTTTGTTTCTGAGGTACAGATTTTTCATCTTTTTTTCCGCACGTTGGTGCGTTTTCGTCTTGTTTCGTCTCTTAAAGTTTTTTTTCCTGTGGAAACTCCCACTTGTTGTTTCGGTGTTTGTGACCTGTGACCTGTTATCTCTGTGTTTTTGATGCTCCCATTCGCTGGTTACGCCAACAAAGTCAAACTGAATTCAATTTCTCTGTAGGCGAAGCACCAATTTTCCAAACTTCCTCTCAGCCTTAACTGCAGCTTCTCTGCCTGCATCTCGCAGGTCAAGGCGCGCTTATGTAAGCGAAAGTGAGTCAGTGTTTGAGGTGGCGCAGCGGCTTTGATGGGCGCGCTGCATCCTGACGGAGGAACGTTTGTGGCAGTAATTTAGCACATGGCTTGTTTCGCTGCGGGGGTTATTGTATCCGTCACGCTCGGCTGCGGCCGTGCCAACTACTGTTTGTGTTTTCAGGCGATTTCCGCCTAAAATCGCCACAAAATCTGAGAGTGGAGCGGCGCGTCAGCCTGGGAGGGGACAAAGGGGGTCTCAGAAACGAGTTACAGGAACGTGAAGGAAGGCTGTAAATCCTCAGCTCAGCCGGCAGGTCGGGTCGACCGCAGGACGGCCGCGAGCGCAAACAGAAAGCACGTGCGCCGCCGGGCCCCACCGCACCGCAGAGGCTCGGCCCCGCGCTCTGACGCAGAGGTTGTGTTTACGCGCGGATGTGTGTGCGTGCGTCCACGTTTGTTTGAAACCACAACGCACTGCAGGCAGGCGGCTGCTGCGACCGCCGCGGTCAGCACTAACCAGACCTCACCCAACGCCATTCTCCTCAGTCTCTCAGGGGGTTCCTGGCGTCAGACTCCCATGCTCTTATTGATGACGCCGCTTCCAGTCATTATGATGTCGTTTAAGGAGTTTTTAGCATTTTCATTAAGGCAGAAGAGGCAACTAGAGAGTTGGAAAGGAGAAATAGTAGAATATAAATTTTATTTTTTTAACCAGTTTCAGTAAAGTGGTTGTGTTTTTGTAAGAGCTGACGGATTGATTTCAAGAAATTAAATAAAACATAAGAAAAAAGAAAATAAAAATACAACAACATATTTATGATAAATTGATTATAAAAGAAAAAAATGCCTTATTTGCTCCTCATCATAAATAAGCATAAATTTAATTATAAATAAGAATTTAAAAATGTATATTGTCAATCTAGTGAATGTTACTGACACGAGATTGGAACAGGAACAAAATAACACAATTTACAAAACTATAGCCAACACAATATTCCACCAAAAAAGATAAATAAAATAATCTGTTTTATGGTTAAAATCAATGTCCTTATAACTGTATGTACAAATACTCAAATTTGAATTATTCTATACATATACATATTCTATACAAAAGTACAATTGATTGTTCAACTAATATAAGTCCAAAAAGTTTCTCGTCATCATGATCTGAGCTCGAGTGTAAAAGCTTTGAACATTAGATGCGCTTCACAGTTGAAGCTCGCCATGTGACCTTTTGAGCTCTTCCTGCTTCGCCAGAAGGGGCGAGTTTTCTCCGCTATGTTGATGCTGAAAGTGGCGAGTTTTCTCCGCAATGTTGACGCTAAGAGTGGCGAGTTTTCTTCACTATGTTGACGCTAAGAGTGGCGAGTTTTCTCCGCTATGTTGGTGCCAAAAGTGGCGAGTTTTCTCCGCTATGTTGGTGCCAAAAGTTGCGAGTTTTCTCCGCTATGTTGATGCTAAGAGTGGCGAGTTTTCTCCGCTATGTTGATGCTAAGAGTGGCGAGTTTTCTCCGCTATGTTGACGCCGAGAGTGGCGAGTTTTCTCCGCTATGTTGATGCTAAGAGTGGCGAGTTTTCTCCGCTATGTTGATGCTAAGAGTGGCGAGTTTTCTCCGCTATGTTGACGTTGAGAGTGGCGAGTTTTCTCCGCTATGTTGACGCTAAGAGTGGCGAGTTTTCTCCGCAATGTTGACGCTAAGAGTGGCGAGTTCTCTCCGCAATGTTGACGCTAAGAGTGGCGAGTTCTCTCCGCAATGTTGACGCTAAGAGTGGCGAGTTTTCTCCGCAATGTTGACGCTAAGAGTGGCGAGTTTTCTCTGCTATGTTGACGCTAAGAGTGGCGAGTTTTCTCCGCAATGTTGACGCTAAGAGTGGCGAGTTTTCTTTGCTATGTTGACGCTGAGAGTGGCGAGTTTTCTCTGCTATGTTGACGCTAAGAGTGGTGAGTTTTCTCCGCAATGTTGACACTGAGAGTGGCGAGTTTTCTCCGCAATGTTGACGCAGAGAGTGGCGAGTTTTCTCCGCAATGTTGACGCTAAGAGTGGCGAGTTTTCTCCGCAATGTTGACGCTAAGAGTGGCGAGTTTTCTCCGCAATGTTGACGCTAAGAGTGGCGAGTTTTCTCCGCAATGTTGACTCTGAGAGTGGCGAGTTTTCTCCGCAATGTTGACTCTAAGAGTGGCGAGTTTTCTCCGCTATGTTGAAGCGAAGAGTGGCGAGTTTTCTTTGCTATGTTGAAGCTAAGAGTGGCGAGTTTTCTTTGCTATGTTGACGCTAAGAGTGGCGAGTTCTCTCCGCAATGTTGACGCTAAGAGTGGCGAGTTTTCTCCGCTATGTTGAAGCGAAGAGTGGCGAGTTTTCTCCGCTATGTTGACGCTAAGAGTGGCAAATTTTCTCCGCAATGTTGACGCTAAGAGTGGCGAGTTTTCTCCGCTATGTTGACTCTGAGAGTGGCGAGTTTTCTCTGCTATGTTGACGCTAAGAGTGGCGAGTTATCTCCGCTATGTTGACGCTAAGAGTGACGCTAAGAGTGACGCTAAGAGTGGCGAGTTTTCTTCGCTATGTTGACACTGAGAGTAGCGAGTTTTCTCCGCTATGTTGACTCTGAGAGTGGCGAGTTTTCTCCGCTATGTTGACGCTAAGAGTGGCGAGTTATCTCCGCTATGTTGACGCTAAGAGTGACGCTAAGAGTGACGCTAAGAGTGGCGAGTTTTCTTCGCTATGTTGACACTGAGAGTAGCGAGTTTTCTCCGCTATGTTGACGCTAAGAGTGGCGAGTTTTCTCCGCAATGTTTACGCTAAGAGTGGCGAGTTTTCTCTGCTATGTTGACGCTAAGAGTGGCGAGTTTTCTCCGCAATGTTGACGCTAAGAGTGGCGAGTTTTCTTTGCTATGTTGACGCTGAGAGTGGCGAGTTTTCTCTGCTATGTTGACGCTAAGAGTGGTGAGTTTTCTCCGCAATGTTGACACTGAGAGTGGCGAGTTTTCTCCGCAATGTTGACGCAGAGAGTGGCGAGTTTTCTCCGCAATGTTGACGCTAAGAGTGGCGAGTTTTCTCCGCAATGTTGACGCTAAGAGTGGCGAGTTTTCTCCGCAATGTTGACTCTGAGAGTGGCGAGTTTTCTCCGCAATGTTGACTCTAAGAGTGGCGAGTTTTCTCCGCTATGTTGAAGCGAAGAGTGGCGAGTTTTTCTTGCTATGTTGAAGCTAAGAGTGGCGAGTTTTCTTTGCTATGTTGACGCTAAGAGTGGCGAGTTTTCTCCGCTATGTTGACGCTAAGAGTGGCGAGTTTTCTCCGCTATGTTGAAGCGAAGAGTGGCGAGTTTTCTTTGCTATGTTGAAGCTAAGAGTGGCGAGTTTTCTTTGCTATGTTGACGCTAAGAGTGGCGAGTTCTCTCCGCAATGTTGACGCTAAGAGTGGCGAGTTTTCTCCGCTATGTTGAAGCGAAGAGTGGCGAGTTTTCTCCGCTATGTTGACGCTAAGAGTGGCAAATTTTCTCCGCAATGTTGACGCTAAGAGTGGCGAGTTTTCTCCGCTATGTTGACTCTGAGAGTGGCGAGTTTTCTCCGCTATGTTGACGCTAAGAGTGGCGAGTTATCTCCGCTATGTTGACGCTAAGAGTGGCGAGTTTTCTCCGCTATGTTGACGCTAAGAGTGGCGAGATTTCTCCGCTATGTTGACGCTAAGAGTGACGAGTTTTCTCCGCTATGTTGACGCTGAGAGTGGCGAGTTTTCTCCGCGATGTTGACGCAGAGAGTGGCGAGTTTTCTCTGCTATGTTGACGCTAAGAGTGGCGAGTTTTCTCCGCGATGTTGACGCAGAGAGTGGCGAGTTTTCTTCGCTATGTTGAAGCTAAGAGTGGCGAGTTTTCTCCGCGATGTTGACGCAGAGAGTGGCGAGTTTTCTCCGCAATGTTGACTCTGAGGGTGGCGAGTTTTCTTCGCTATGTTGACGCTCAGAGTGGCGAGTTTTCTCCGCTATGTTGATGCTAAGAGTGGCGAGTTTTCTCCACTATGTTGACGCTGAGAGTGGCGAGTTTTCTTCGCTATGTTGACGCTGAGAGTGGCGAGTTTTCTCCGCTATGTTGACGCTAAGAGTGGCGAGTTTTCTCCGCTATGTTGAAGCGAAGAGTGGCGAGTTTTCTTCGCTATGTTGATGCCGAGAGTGGCGAGTTTTATCCGCAATGTTGACTCTGAGAGTGACGAGTTTTCTCCGCAATGTTGACGCTGAGAGTGGCGAGTTTTATCCGCAATGTTGACGCTAAGAGTGGCGAGTTTTCTCCGCTATGTTGATGCTGAGAGTGGCGTGTTTTCTCCGCCATGTTGACGCTAAGAGTGGCGAGTTTTCTCCGCTATGTTGATGCTGAGAGTGGCGTGTTTTCTCCGCTATGTTGACGCTAAGAGTGGCGAGTTTTCTCCGCTATGTTGATGCTAAGAGTGGCGAGTTTTCTTTGCTATGTTGACGCTGAGAGTGGCGAGTTTTCTCCGCTATGTTGACTCTGAGAGTGGCGAGTTTTCTCCGCTATGTTGATGCTAAGAGTGGCGAGTTTTCTCCGCTATGTTGACGCTAAGAGTGGCGAGTTTTCTCCGCTATGTTGACGCTGAGAGTGGCGAGTTTTCTCCGCGATGTTGACGCTAAGAGTGGCGAGTTTTCTTCGCTATGTTGACGCTGAGAGTGGCGAGTTTTCTCCGCGATGTTGACGCTAAGAGTGGCGAGTTTTCTCTGCTATGTTGACGCAGAAAGTGGCGAGTTTTCTCTGCTATGTTGACTCTAAGAGTGGCGAGTTTTCTCTGCTATGTTGACGCTAAGAGTGGCGAGTTTTCTCCGCTATGTTGGCGCCAAAAGTGGCGAGTTTTCTCCGCTATGTTGACGCTAAGAGTGGCGAGTTTTCTCCGCTATGTTGACTCTGAGAGTGGCGAGTTTTCTCCGCTATGTTGACTCTGAGAGTGGCGAGTTTTCTCTGCTATGTTGACGCTAAGAGTGACGAGTTTTCTCCGCTATGTTGACGCTGAGAGTGGCGAGTTTTCTCCGCGATGTTGACGCAGAGAGTGGCGAGTTTTCTTCGCTATGTTGAAGCTAAGAGTGGCGAGTTTTCTCCGCGATGTTGACGCAGAGAGTGGCGAGTTTTCTCCGCAATGTTGACTCTGAGGGTGGCGAGTTTTCTTCGCTATGTTGACGCTAAGAGTGGCGAGTTTTCTCCGCTATGTTGATGCTAAGAGTGGCGAGTTTTCTCCACTATGTTGACGCTGAGAGTGGCGAGTTTTCTTCGCTATGTTGACGCTGAGAGTGGCGAGTTTTCTCCGCTATGTTGACGCTAAGAGTGGCGAGTTTTCTCCGCTATGTTGAAGCGAAGAGTGGCGAGTTTTCTCCGCTATGTTGAAGCGAAGAGTGGCGAGTTTTCTTCGCTATGTTGATGCCGAGAGTGGCGAGTTTTATCCGCAATGTTGACTCTGAGAGTGGCGAGTTTTCTCCGCAATGTTGACTCTAAGAGTGGCGAGTTTTCTCCGCTATGTTGAAGCGAAGAGTGGCGAGTTTTCTTTGCTATGTTGACGCTAAGAGTGGCGAGTTTTCTCCGCTATGTTGACGCTAAGAGTGGCGAGTTTTCTCCGCTATGTTGAAGCGAAGAGTGGCGAGTTTTCTTTGCTATGTTGAAGCTAAGAGTGGCGAGTTTTCTTTGCTATGTTGACGCTAAGAGTGGCGAGTTCTCTCCTTGTTGGACGCTAAGAGTGGCGAGTTTTCCTCCGCTATGTTGAAGCGAAGAGTGGCGAGTTTTCTCCGCTATAGTGCGCTAACGAGTGGCAAAGTTTTCTCCGCAATTTGTTGGCGACGCTTAAGAGTGGCGAGTTTTCTCCGGCTATGTTGACTCTGAGATCAGTGGCGAGTTTTCTCCGCCTATGTTGACGCTAAGAGGCGAGTTATCTCCGCTATTGTTGACGCTAAGAGTGGCGAGTTTTCTCCGCATGTTTGACGCTAAGAGTGGCGAGTTTCTCCGCTATGTTGACGCTAAGAGTGACGAGTTTTTCTCCGCTATGTTGACGCTGAGAGTGGCGAGTTTTCTCCGCGATGTTGACTCAGAGAGTGGCGAGTTTTCTCCGCTATGTTTGACGCTAAAGAGTGGCGGAGTTTTCTCCGCGATGTTGACGCAGAGAGTGGCGAGTTTTTCTTCGCTATGTTGAAGCTAAGAGTGGCGAGTTTTCTCCGCCGATGTTTGACGCAGAGAGTGGCGAGGTTTCTCCGCAATGTTGACTCTGAGGGTGGCGAGTTTTTTCTTCGGCTATGGTTGACGCTCAGAGTGGCGAGTTTTCCGCTATGTTGATGCTAAGAGTGGCGAGTTTTCTCCCACTATGTTGACGCTGAGAGTGGCGAGTTTTCTTCGCTATTGTTGACGCCTCGAGAGTGGCGAGTTTTCTCCGCTATGTTGACGCTAAGAGTGGCGAGGTTTTCTCTGCTATGTTGAAGCGAAGAGTGGGCGAGTTTTCTCGCTATGTTGATGCGAGGAGTGGCGAGTTTTCTCCGCAATGTTGGACTCTGAGAGTGACGAGTGTTTTCTCCGCAAATGTTGACGCTAAGAGTGGCGAGTTTTCTCCGCCGTATGTTGATGCCTGAGAGTGGCGTGTTTTCTCCGCTATGTTGACGCTAAGAGTGGCGAGTTTCTCCGCCTATGTTGACGCTAAGAGTGGCGAGTTTTCTTCCGCTATGTTGACGCTGAGAGTGGCGAGTTTTTCTCCGCGATGTGACGCTAAGACTAGTGGCGAGTTTTCTCGCTATGTTGACGCTGAGCAGTGGCGAGTTTCTCCGCGATGTTGACGCTAAAGAGTGGCGAGTTTTTCTCGCATATGTTGACGCAGAAAGTGGCGAGTTTTTCTCTGCTATGTTGACTCTAAGAGTGGCGGAGTTTTCTCCGCTATGTTGACGCTAAGAGTGGCGAGTTTTCTCCGCTATGTTGGCGCCAGAAGTGGCGGGAGTTTTCTCCGCTATGTTGACGCTAAGAGTGGCGAGTTTTCTCCGCTATGTTGACTCTGAGAGTGGCGAGTTTTCTCCGCTATGTTGACTCTGAGAAGTGGCGAGTTTTCTCTGCTATGTTGACGCTAAGAGTGACGAGTTTTCTCCGCTATGTTGACGCTGAGAGTGGCGAGTTTTCTCCGCGATGTTGACGCAGAGAGTGGCGAGTTTTCTCCGCTATGTTGACGCTAAGAGTGGCGATTTTCTCCGCGATGTTGACCAGAAGTGGCGAGTTTTCTTCGCTATGTTGAAGCTAAGAGTGGCGAGTTTTCTCCGCGATGTTGACGCAGAGAGTGGCGAGTTTTCTCCGCAATGTTGACTCTGAGGGTGGCGAGTTTTTCTTCGCTATGTTGACGCTAAGAGTGGCGAGTTTTCTCCGCTATGTTGATGCTAAGAGTGGCGAGTTTTCTCCACTATGTTGACGCTGAGAGTGGCGAGTTTTCTTCGCTATGTTGACGCTGAGAGTGGCGAGTTTTCTCCGCTATGTTGACGCTAAGAGTGGCGAGTTTTCTCCGCTATGTTGAAGCGAAGAGTGGCGAGTTTTCTCCGCTATGTTGAAGCGAAGAGTGGCGAGTTTTCTTCGCTATGTTGATGCCGAGAGTGGCGAGTTTTATCCGCAATGTTGACTCTGAGAGTGACGAGTTTTCTCCGCAATGTTGACGCTGAGAGTGGCGAGTTTTATCCGCAATGTTGACGCTAAGAGTGGCGAGTTTTCTCCGCTATGTTGATGCTGAGAGTGGCGTGTTTTCTCCGCTATGTTGACGCTAAGAGTGGCGAGTTTTCTCCGCTATGTTGATGCTAAGAGTGGCGAGTTTTCTTTGCTATGTTGACGCTGAGAGTGGCGAGTTTTCTCCGCTACGTTGACGCTAAGAGTGGCGAGTTTTCTCCGCAATGTTGACGCTGAGAGTGACGAGTTTTCTCCGCAATGTTGACTCTGAGAGTGACGAGTTTTTTCCGCAATGTTGACTCTGAGAGTGACGAGTTTTATCCGCAATGTTGACTCTGAGAGTGACGAGTTTTTTCCGCAATGTTGACGCTGAGAGTGGCGAGTTTTCTCCGCTATGTTGATGCAGAGAGTTGTGAGCTTTCTCCGCATAATTTGTGTTTTTAAAAACGTATATATACTTTCATCGAGACAATAACAAAAAGACCTTTAAGTTACGACAAGCTAAACTCAATGTCACTGTCAATAAAGTATCCAGACCACACCTCCTCTGCTTAGCCCCACCCCCTTTTTTTCTTTTTTCAAACCTAGACTGAGAGTTGAGTCTGCATCCAACTGTCCTGTCTGGTCGTCCTTTAACTTTATACAAATCTGCACAGTTTGAAACGTTTTTTTTTTTTTTAAGTGAGTCCCTCTATATTTAAAGAGACAGCAGTACAATATTTGTGTTGTAAACGTTTAAAAAGTCACATGATTCACTGCTGTAAAACACGTCAGTTTAGTGCTTATAAAACATGAAAACATATTTTAGGGCTGGTGCTACTTGCTAAATGCTGGTTGTAAAAATATCTTGTCAATCTCCGAGTTCTTTCAACACCTGGAAGTCCACTTGTTAAACCAGATCAACTGGAGTTTTCATCCTAATGTGGTTATTAAGTTAGAGCTGAACATTCTGGGATGTGATAAAAGTCGTGTTAAACTCCGCGGCTGGAGTGGAGGCAGGGGAAACCCGACGTTGTGGACTTTGCCCTCATTGTTTAGCATTTCAAAGGAAGTCTGCCGAGAAAGGAAATGATGGGAGTGGAGGGAAAACGGCGGCTGGGAGGGACCGAATCGAGCCGTCCCTGTCCTGGAGTTCCTTGTATCGATTAGTTATGCCATGTCACTGCTATTGTTCCCCTCTTGTCTGGGAATCAATCTCTTCCTGGCTGTGCGGCAGCGTCTCGGACCGTCTCTCTAAGGAAAGTGGTGGAAGGGTAAAAGGGAGGACTTAATAAATAAGAATGGAATTTTCCCCCCTTCTCCTTGTTCTCCTTCTCTCTCAGACAATCCCTTCGTTACCGCCCGGCTTTTCCACCAAACGCTTTTGCAGGCCTGTCACTCACTGCGCCGGCAAATCCGACTTTCTCTCCAGTTGAGGATCAAAGCGGAAAGCCCGGCCCGGGCCGACCTACGAGGAGTCACATTCTTCAGCTTTCCGCTGATCCGCAGCCACCTAAGTGCCCGGCCGCCTGTTGTGGTGGACGGCTTTTGTCCGGCATTTTTTCCTGATTCCATCATTCCTCGTCTTCCTTTAAGGTGTCCTTGGAAGTCATGAGTCAAACACTTGAGTGTAATGAGTGAATGTGGCGAGGTCTCAGTCCTTCAAAGGGAAGACGGAGATGAGCTGAATTCTTTAGCTGTTAAATGTGTGGGAAAATGTTTTCACACTCGACTGTTTGGTACAAACTAACGGTTAATTATTAGACTTTTTCATTATAAGGTGAGAAAGTTCATTGATATTTTGTCAAAACCAAATAATGAATCAAAGGTTTGCAACTATGGCCGCCATGATTAGTCGACTAATCGACAACTAATCGACTATTAAAATAGTCGACAACTAATTTATTAGTCGATTAGTTGTTACTTTATATTATATGGAGTCAGAGTTTAATAAAGCTGAAAGTTATAATGGTATTCTACTAACTCTTTGGACTATTTTGGCGATTGTTAAGATTGTTTAGGCTATTGTGGAGTTTAGCTAATATTTCAGCTGCATGCTAGCTGTTTTGGCTAGTATAGGATTTTTTTAGTTTTTTTTTTTTTTTTTACAAATTTTGGGTTTAGCTTATATTTCAGCTAAATGCTAGCTGTTTTGGCTAATTTAGGAGTTTTTTTCAGTTCTGTTAGATACATTTTGTGTTTAGCTAATATTTAAGCTCGTATTTAGGTAATATTTCTGCTATATGCTAGCTGTTCTGGCTAATTTATTTAGATTATTTTAAAGTTTAGCTAATGTTTTAGCAATTTTAGCTATCAATTTAGCTAATATTTTCGCTACACGCTAGCTTTGGCTAATTTAGGCATTTGGTTTAGTTTCTTTGACTTTTTTTTAATTAAGCTAATATTTCCGCTACATGCTAGCTGTTCTGGCTAATTTATTTAGATATTTTAAAGTTTAGCTAATGTTTTAGCAATTTTAGCTATCAATTTAGCTAATATTTTCGCTACACGCTAGCTGTTTTGGCTAATTTAGGCATTTGGTTTAGTTTCTTTGACTTTTTTTTAATTAAGCTAATATTTCCGCTACATGCTAGCTGTTCTGGCTAATTTATTTAGATTATTTTAAAGTTTAGCTAATGTTTTAGCAATTTTAGCTATCAATTTAGCTAATATTTTCGCTACACGCTAGCTGTTTTGGCTAATTTAGGTATTTGGTTTGGTTTCTTTGACTTTTTTTAAATTAAGCTAATATTTCAGCTACATGTTAGCTGTTTTGGGTAATTTAGGATTTTTTTTCAGTTCTGTTTGACAAATTTTGGATTTAGCTAATATTCAAGCTCGAATTAAGGTAACATTTCTGCTACATACTAGCTGTTCTGGCTAATTAATTTAGATTATTTTAAAGTTTAGCTAATGTTTTGGCAATTTTAGTTATCAATTTAGCTAATATTTTCGCTACACGCTAGCTGTTTTGGCTAATTTAAGGTCTTTTTTTGGCTTTTTTGGAATTAAGCTAATATTTCAGCTACATGCTAGCTGCTTTGGCTAACAGGTTTTTTCATGTTTTTTTTTTTTTTTTTTTAGCTGAATTAGGCATTTAACTATTATTTTAGCTGGCTATCACTGTCAGCAATTTCAGCTTCAAACTTCAGTGTTTTTATCTAACATAGGCTTTTTTTTTGTCGCTATTTTGGAGTTTAGCTAATATTTCAGCTGCATGCTAGCTGTTTTGGCTAACTTAGGTTTTTACTGAGTTTTTAAGGCAAATTTTACATTTAACTAATATTTTAGCTGGCTAACTGCTTTTGTGTTTTTTAGCTATCAGCTTCAGCATTTTTAGCAATTTATTTCAGCATCTTCAGCTATCAGCTCTAGCATCTTTAGCGGCCAAATTCAGCTTACAGCATTAACACTAGCATTATTGCAGGTATTGCTAAATATCTAGTTTTTAGATATATAGCATTTAAAAATATGTGCTTTACATCCGGTTTGCGCATGACCAAATTAGTCGACTTATTGGAAAACATATTAAAATAGTCATTTGTGACAGCAATAGTTGAAGGGTTTGTGAAGAAGGAAGCCGGCTCGTTCCGGCATGCAGACTTCATTTTCTGTTTGGTGTATCAGTGCTGCTTCACATTCACACTTTCAAACAGTTTAATTTCCATCAGGTTGAGTTATCATTTAAAGGGTTGGGTCCACTGCAATGCAGCGAATGCGCGACTTGAGGGATGGTTATGACATTTCAGCCCCATTTAATGTCAGAGCGCGTGTGCGAGCGCCGCCTTTGTGTGTTGTTGACTGACTGTCCTCTTTTTGCTGAGTACCGTTTTTTTTTTTTCCCTCCTTTTTTAATAAAAAGATCTGAGTTTCCCTCAGATCCATAAGCCGCCGGGAAATGTCTCTATTTTTCTCGCCTTCTGTTTTTAATCTTATTTTTCTCATCCACAGCATGACATCCAGAAATAGACGTGGACAAAACAGTCTGCTTGCTAACTGCATGAGTCAGAAACGGGGAAAGGAGGAAGGGAGGCAGAACAGGGGGATTCTGACCCGTCACGATGTACCCAACATCCCCAACAACAACCCTTTAACTCAATCAGACCTTTCCTGCCCCTGACAGGAGAGGAAAAGCAGCGCTCCTGACTTTCTATCAAAGTGTGGCTGATTATCCAATTATTAGGAGATTGTCAGAAAAGAGGAACGTTTTTGTTCAGGATTTTTATTCTTTTGTTGGGTTTCATAGCATGATATGGTGATTGTTTGATAAAGGTTTAATTTAATTCAGCCATTGTCGGAGATCAGTGCTATAGAATGCAAAAAAAGGGGGCGGAGTTTGCACTTAAACCACATCTCTTATTATCTCATTTAAGGTTACTGAGTTCAGGGAACATTTTTCCCTTTTGATGCTGTGATTATCAAGCAAAATGTTTTTCATGTCAGAATTTTTATGTTTTTAATTAAAGTTTACTGATTTTGTCTTTACGTAAAAATGCACTTTAGTGGAAATAAGTAAGTCATACTGGCTACATGTGACTCTTTGGTTGAAAAAAATTAAAATGTCACGCATTTAAATCAAAACAAAACTGTCAAACTTATTTAAGTCATTCACAAAATATTTGAAGAATCGTGTGTATCACTCCACCAGGCTCCTGACTACAATACCCACAATGCCCCAACAGTCCATCGAGCGTTAAACTTAATAGTAGTACTAAAACATTTCCACATAGCGCCATGTACCACGAAACTTGAGGTCAGTAAGAACAACCAGAATTCACACACCGGATTATAATAAAGTAGATTGAAGGGTTTTCATCGTGCCATGTGGTCAGAAAATCACAGTAAAGGTCACTGATAAGCTCTGAATTATTTCTACTGTTTATGAATTTCCACCAAAAACTATGAAATAAACTGCAATTTGCTGCAATTAGATACTCATATGACTTTTATTTTGAAAGGAAGTCATGTCAAAAGTTTTAACCAATTTTACATTTAGAAAATAAATGTTTTTCTCATCATTTTTACGTTTTAATCACCTACAAAAATCAACAATTTGCTGATTTTTATCAGAATAGTAAAAAAATAACTTGAACACAAAGTAAGGTCTTATTTTTGTCTTGGTGAAGAATCGACCCTATTGACTCTTTAAATGTTGAAGGTATCACACCTCTGGTCTAGTGTCTATAGAATTTGTAATGCATTGATATTTGTTTTATTATCTAATCATTTTGTAGTTGAATAGTTGCTTCGTGAATTCTAATTAAATCAAATTGTTGGGTGCCTTAAGATTCCTACCTCTACCATCTTTGTTTTGAGCTGGTATCTAGATCAAACCTGTATATTCTCTAATATCACTCTACATTTTTGTAGCTCTGCTTATTTTAGTTTATGGGTGTGAGGGGCTGTAAGCTAGTGGGAGAGTGTGTAAACAGAGAGCTCTCAGCAATAGGTATGGAGAGGAGAAGTCAGGTTGCTCCGCTCCAATGATCCCACCCACAATTTAGAGTTGAATTTCTGAAAACTCCTGCTGAGACGACACGTTTTTACATTTTGGATTAAAACGGAATCATCGTAATCAAAAGGGCAATGGAAACATGTAAAAATAGATCCAAAGAGGACCTTTTAGTTAATGAAAACTTAAGAAACTCATAGGCCATAAAGGATTAAAAAATGACATGTAAGGATCCCACGATCAGTCGCAATTATGTCGCCAACCAAAATAACCAACGGCTAATTTAGTAGTCGATTACCCGCGACTATGTCGACTACTAAAATAGCCGACGGCTAATTTATAAGTCGATTAGTCCAATTTTGCCGACAACTAAAATAGTGGACGGTTAATTTCTTAGTCGATTAGTTGTGACTTTGTCGACTACTAAAATAGTCCATGGCTAATTTAGTAGTCAACATGGTCGCTAAGTCTAGGTAAGCTAAGCTAACATTAGTAGAGAGCAAACTCATGTTTTTTTTTTTTTCAGTTTTTCATCAAGTTTCTGAATCTTCAGATTACTGCTGTCACAAACGATTATTTTAATAGTCGACTAATCCTCGATTATTTTTTCCGATTAATCGACTAATCGGGTCATGCATAAAGTGGATGTAAAGCACACATCTTAACCATCATTAGATTTAAACTAACTAAAAACTAGTTTTACAGCATTACCCGCATTAATGCTAGTGTGAATGCTGTAAGCTGAATTTGGTCGCTGAAGATGCTAGCACTGATAGCTAAAAATACTTAAATTGATAGCTAAAAAGCGCGGAAGGTGAAAGCTAGCTAAAATATTAGTGAAATGCTAAATTAGCCAAGAAAACGAAAGCAAGCCTACGATAGCCAAAAGGGCTAGCTTGCCAATGAAACATTAGCAAAACTTCAAAATAGCCTAAAAACTAAAAAATCCTAAATTAGCCAAAATAGTTAGCATGCTGCTGAAATATTAGCTAAACCCTAAAATAGCCTAAAAAACCTTAATAATCGCCAAAATATTCCAAAAGGCTAGCAGCTTTACTACACTCTGACTTCATATAATATAAAGTAATGACTAATTAAATATTGAATTAGTTGTCGACTATTTTAATAGTCAATTAGTGTCGTCGATTAGTCGACTAATCGTGGCAGCACTACTTCAGATTAGTTGATAAATCGAAAAAATTATTGATGACTTTTAAAATAATTTGTGGTCCTCCTAATGACGTTTGCCCTAATATGGTTTAGTTTTTCTTTACGTCACGATGTGTCTTCATTGCGAGCATCTATTCTGCTTCTTCTCTCTATTGTGTTTCTTTGTATTGAGGATATTGAACAAACTATAAAGTCTTTCATGGTTACACACAAAGATCATTCAGTTTTTCCAAGAACTTGTTTTGATTTATGGATTCATGCCCGTTTAGACACCAAAACACTTCCCTGACTTTCATTGAGTCGGTGACTTGTGCAACTTTCAGACCTGAAAACCAGACAAATAACGATATTTAGTGACATATAAATTCTGGTTTCCCTGACGTGTCAAACTGACATCCCGCTCACCTGTAGACGGGGAACTGAGGAGGTTCTGGATTGGAGGCTGCTCCGCACTCCAAAGGAGAACACCTGGAGCACAGCCTCGGGAAATGTTTGTTTCGTAGCTAAAAGGAAATCATCTGCGCTTTATTTCTCCTTTTCTCTTCCTTTCACTTTAATTTATTTGAACGGGGAATGCAACCCCAGAGAGGGATCGAGTCTATTGTGGTTTCTAATTTATTTGCGCGTCGCTCGGTTATTCAAATGGCTTCTGTGCGTGCTCGCTCGGCGAACGGCGGGCCATGCGGTTCTGACGATCCCTTCCAGCAGCTCCTATAAGGAACAGCAGAGAGTGAGCAGGTCTGTTCTGGGATGGAGCCGGAGAGCGTTCCCATGGAGCCTCATTATGGAATCTGGCGGTGAGGAGGGGGGAAGGGGGGGCGAGGAAGAGGCCCTTCAGTGCAGGTGGTGGAGGACAGTTAGAGCTCAATCTAGACTTTCCACACATTAAACTTACATTACAGCCGGCATTCTCTCATTTCTCCTCGGAGAGGAATAGAGTGTGATTGAATTGAAGGGGTTCTGCTGGGAAAAAAAGCCTCCCTGAGGATCGGCCAATGACGAACATCCGCCGCCGTCTGCTCGCTTCCGTTTGGGCTTTCAGGGGAACGTTTTGGCCCTCTTCCTCGTTTTTTATGTCCTGGACATAAAATTTTACAATTTGTCTTCCTTACATGTAGGCCCCCTCTTAGGCTCTGCTACTGGCGCCGCGCCATGGGGCGACATCTTTAAGATTTCATGACACCGCCCAATTTTTAGGGAAAATTATTGGTGTGGTCATTAGAGCTGTCACAAACGATTATTTTAATAGTCGACTAATCACCGATTATTTTTTCCGATTCGTCGACTAATCGGGTCATGCGCAAACTGGATGTAAAGCTCATATCTTCAACATCATTGGAGTTACATTTGAAGTGTTGAAGCTTTATTCAAACTAGAAATAAAGACGACAGTTTATTAAACCTTCAATGAATCATGCAGCTTCTTTACTTCATTAGTTTATGGTCGACATGGTCACTGTTTGTGGCAGCCCAGCTTAACCATCACTAGCTTTAACCTAACCAGAACCAGATAATGCTAGTGTGAACGCTGTAAGCTGAATTCGGTAGCAAGAGACGCAAGTGCTTATAGCTGAAAACGCTAAAATTAATACCTAAAAACGCTGAAGTTGATAGCTGAAATCACTGAAGCTAATAGCTGAAAACGCTAAAGCTGATAGCTAACTAAAATATTAGTTAAATGCCAAATTAGCCTAAAAAACTGGAAAAAAAGCCCAAGTCAGCCAAAACATCCAACACACAGCTGAAATATTAGCTAAACTCCAAAATAGCCTAAAAATGAAAAAAAAAAGCCTAAATTAGCTAAAATAGCTAGCATGTAGCTGAAATTTTGGCTAAATTTCAAAATAGCCAAAAATACTTTTTAATAAATGCCAAAATAGTCCAAAAAGCTAGCATAATACCATTATAACTTTCAACTTTACTACACTCTGACTCCATATAATATAAAGTAACGACTAATCGACTATTAAATTAGTCGTCGACTATTTTAAAAGTCGATTAGTCGTCGATTAGTCGACTAATCGTGGCAGCCCTAGTGGTCATGAATGTAGACAGCAGCAGTCAGGCATCATTTGATATGTACAGCCGCCGTTTTGAGACATTTATACATCGTATTTATATTGTAAAATGTATCAGTAAAATAATGAGATTGTTAATATCCTAAAATGTTACATGGATTCTCGAAAGAAGAAGAAGTTCTAACAAAAATGTTCAAATCTTTAACATGATAAACATTGTTCTGCTTCTCCACGAAGGTTTTTCAGTTTGGCCACTAGGTGGCGATCACGTTATAGCATTACACCTTATTCCAGAAGTAAGCTAAGACTGTGTTTTAGACGATGAATGGTTACTTTAAAAATATTTCCTTAAAAGAGTTTGGAAAATTCATGCTTGTGTGTTCATAAAGATTTTTTACATCAACCGAGTGTTAGCATTAGCCATCCTATGGAAAATCCCTTTAAACGTTAGCATCAAGCTAGCGGATTTTAGCTTTATGTGCTATAAATCAATTTTAATTTTTATCAATCGATTATTGATCTTTTAAGCTTAAATCCAAGAATCAATTTTATCAATCTGCCGCAGTCCTCCGCGGCGATAATTTCAGCGTCTGGTTTATTTTTTTGTGCGAGCGATCCACGTCAATTGTGGCAGGAAGATATGCCAAGACATAAGAGAAAATCTGGTTAATTTTCAAAATGTAACCAATTTTTCAAAATAAAACACCGCTATTGACAAGGGATCAAATTTCTGTATTTAAATAGACGGCAGAGATGAAAATACAAGATTTCCCCCTTATTCTCGGGGCTCGGGTCCGCGGATACGCGAAATCCACGAATATAGATGACCTTCAGTCTCCATCTCACCACCCCCGCAGCCGAAGAACGCCCATTAGCGATCCATACTCATCAAAAACACTTCTGATCAAGTTTTGTAAACATGTGTGAAAGATTATTGCCGTATTGCCCAACATGAAGTGAGAAAGCGGAAAAATCCGCGTCTGGTGTGAGCTGAAGGTGAAGCGGATTCCGCGCTCACTCCGCATGGCCGCGCCTTCGCGTGCGGCGAAAACCCGATGTATGAGTGAAAATTTCATCCCGCCTCACACTTGAAAACTCACCAAAATTTGCACGTACCAAGTTCCAAAAGTTTTTTTTTTTAAATAATGAGAGATACCCCCCCACCCCACATCCCACCCCAAAAAATCACAGCAGGAGATTACTGTTTAAAAAAGAAAAAAACAGACTAAAGGAGCTCTAAAAGATTATTTCAAAGTCCACTATTGAAATTAAAGCACATGTGTGTCAGGGATATCCAAATTAAGTTTTTAATTATTATGGGATGTCCATGTGACATATGGTTTGGTGGCCATTTTTGTGATAAAGTGTGATATCTGGCGATTTCCACAATATGGGGGAAAAAATATGTGTTTCAGGCATTTTCATGACATTTCACACATGCTGCCAGGTTAAGTCTACAACGTCAACCAAAGTTTCATTGACCTTTGACCTCAGGAAGAGCTCGCCATCTTGAATTACAAAAAAAAAAAAAAAAAAAAATCACCTTTAGTACCATCTGCAAATTTAACCTGCTCTCAGGGAATTTGAGTTATCACGTCCTAATTCATCAAGTACCATCGAAAAGCTACTTCAGAAAAAAATGTTATAAATAAAGTTTATTATTTTTGAATTGCGCAAGCGTGGCAAGCTCGCAAAAGTAGCATTCCATTGTTTCTCTCACATTCTTGAACTTACCAGATGAATTGTCGGCTCGAGCTGAACGAAACAACATAACATGCGATATGAATATAGTAGCAATGTGGGCATGGCTAACAAAAAATTCAGTTGCTAAGGAAATCCAAAAACACACTTTTGTCAAATCTTCTAAAAATGATGTAGACCTGTTCGTCACCCCCAGGCGATCTAAAAATAAAATGGTTGCTATGGAGTTAAAATCAACAGAAAAGCAGCCATTTTGAAAAAACATTCGTGAAAGTAGCATTCCTCTGTTGCTCACACATTTTTGACCAGAATGCTGTGAAAATTTACCACTTTAATCGGTTGCTCAAGCCGAATGAAACAATATAACATACGATAAGAACATAGTAGGAATGTGGGCGTGGCTAACAAAAAACTTCAGTTGCTAAGGAAATCCAAAAATACACTTTTGTCAATTCTTCTAAAAATGGTGTAGACCTGTTCGTCACCCCCAGGCGATCTAAAAATAAAATGGTTGCTATGGAGTTAAAATCAACAGAAAAGCAGCCATTTTATAAAAACATTTGTGAAAGTAGCATTCCTATGTTGCTCACACATTTTTGACCAGAATGCTGTGAAAATTTGCCACTTTAATCGGTTGCTCAAGCCGAATGAAACAATATAACATACGATAAGAACATAGTAGGAATGTGGGCGTGGCTAACAAAAAACTTCAGTTGCTAAGGAAATCCAAAAATACACTTTTGTCAATTCTTCTAAAAATGATGTAGACCTGTTCGTCACCCCGAGGCGATCTAAAAATAAAATGGTTGCTATGGAGATAAAATCATCACAAAAGCAGCCATTTTGAAAAACATTTTTCAATGAATTTGTCAGATGCAACTCCATGAGGGTGGCAGAGGGAGGAGGATAAAGGGCCCAGAGCAGCAGCTTAGCCAATGAAGGCAGGATAAAAAGGGGGTAATGGGTTGGCAGCGGGGGTTGGTTGAGCCTGCGGGCAATACAGCGCCGCTCACGGCTTACATTTTTTTTTGTTTTTCTTTTTTCCTGTGAGAGCTTAAGATCTGATGGCTTCCTCAGCACCGTGGGACTTTCCCACATGCCTGTGCCAGCCGCTGGACCGCCCCGCGTCGTGCGAGCAGCGGGACGGCTCGCCTCAAAGGACGGAGAGATGAGATGTAAAGCCTTTTTTTTTTTGCTGCTGGGGGAAAAAAGATGGAACCCGATTGGAGATGGGTGGTTAGGGAGATGATGGGGGACCTTACTTTTTAATTAAATGATTTGTTGATCGGTCTGGAATAAGATACTAAGGTTGAAGCTCTGTTGTCTCCGCGACAGTCCGAGCAGACGCTTGAATTTGCCACAACCAGACCTCAGACGGTTTAAATTTGTGCAGGTCAGGAGAGAAGTTCATGTTTGTGGAGGTGGCTGTACTGGATTTCACACTCTTAACACAAATTAAGTTTGACCCACATCTTCCCGGAGAAAGTGCGTATCCTGACGGTGTCGGACCATCATCAAAGAGAAACGCCGTCTGGACGTGGTAATTCGCAGTCGTGCGGTTACATAACCAAACCAGGAAGGCCGTCTCTGCTCGGACGCGGAGCCGCTTCCTCTTTTCTCTCGTTATCTGTTCCCGCGCCGTACCGCTGTGGCATCTTAAATCATTTTTTCAGCCAGCGGAAAAGGGAACAAATCTCTTAATAGGTTGCAGAAATTCTTATGCAACTGAATGGACGGTTCAGTCAGAGTGCAGGGAAACATTTATTATGTAATTACATAACCCCAATTGTATTTTTCTCTTTTTTTTGTAAAGTTGTAAGTGCTTTTAAAAAAAAAAAGCTTAAAGATTCAGCCCTACGTTTCAAAGCTTTTTTCTCAGATAAAAGAAACAGAAAGTGGCTGCTGCTGATATAAACTTTTTTTTTTTTTTAGATATATAGATCACTGGAAACAGAAAAATATGAGTTGTTAAAGTCTGATCTATTTTCAAACATTTCACAGTGATCTTTTAATTATAATTACACCAAAATCTAAAAACCTGAATCGTTTTCTTGGACTTATTTTTTTGGCAGGAGTTTATTCAACATTTCTTTTATGAATTGTCTAAGACAAAGCAACCCCGCCCCCCATTCCCTTCCCTCCGATGCCGTCACGATACGATACATGACTCACGATATAATATCAATGATATCATGATACTGCGATTTTTTTTTTTTCTTGTCTGCTCATGATTCTCAACAATTTTTATAAAGAAATGCTCAGAAATGCAATTTTCGGTTTAATTTTTTAAATATACGTCCTCCAGCGTCATATAAAAACACAGAAAACACAATTTTCATCGGAGTGGGTCTGTAAAGACGGACTGTAGGATTACAACTGGATTTGACCAGTATCACATTGTCTTCTAGAGGTTAGATTACTTGTTATATGCGGCCTACAGATCATTTTATAATATTGTTATTAACGGACTGATGTTATGTTTAGCCTCGTTTCCACTGAGCGGTCCGGTAAGAAGTAGCAGGATACATTTTATGGAGAACAAAATCTTTTTGAGTATTTATAAGATTTATTTTTCATATAAAACTGCGTTAAAGTAAAGAAATTTGAGTGTTTTTATTCTAACATTTAGTTTATATATATATATATATATATATATATATATATATATATATTTTATGGAGAGTAAAATATTGAAATGTATTTAAGGTTTGAATTATTAATTATGGAATAATATTCCTGCCTTTTTATTATTCATAAATATGTTAAAATGTTACGTTTTTAAAGTTTTACAGATGTAGTTTCAGTGTGTTCCATAAATGTTTATCTTGTTCGGTGTGTTTGGGATTTTGGCCTCAGTGATGCATAAACTGACCCGTCTGCCTTCGACTTACCTATTTGAAAGTGCTTCAAGGAGGAAGTTTTTGGCCTTCGGCGCCAGCGAGCCGTGTAATTATACTTATTTACTTTGGGAAATCACCCCTAGCTTTGAAATTTTACCGAAGAGCAGACACTCTGAAGAATCGGTTGTTGACTCTGAAAGACAAACACAGATTCTATTAGAGCAATAAAAGTTTCTGATTTCTTCTTGGATAAAACTATAATTTTTGTACAAATGTTTAGGCTAAAACTTTTTTAATTTTCATATGAAGAACTGCATAAATTGAATAAAGGGCTGCCACGATTAGTCAGCTAATCAACTATTAAAATAGTCAATGACTAATTTAAGTCGATTGGTTATTACTTTATATTAAATTGAGTCAGAACGTAGTAAAGTTAGAAGCTATATTGTCATTCTGCTAGCTTTTTGGACCATTTTGGCATTTATTAGGGTTTTTTTTGGCTAATATGGAGTTTAGCTAATATTTCAGCGGCATGCTAGCTATTTTGGCTAATTCAGGATTTTTGTCTTGTTTTTTTGGCTAATTTGGAGCTTAGCTAATATTTCAGCTGCATGCTAGCTGTTTTGGCTAATTTAAGCTGTTTTTACTTTTTAGGCTAATATGGAGTTTAGCTAATATTTCAGCTGCATGCTAGCTATATTGGCTAATTTAAGCTGTTTTTACTTTTTTGACTAATTTGGAGCTTAGCTAATATTTCAGCTGCATGCTAGCTATTTTGGCTAATTCAGGATTTTTGCCTTGTTTTTTTAACTAATTTGGAGCTTAGCTAGTATTTCAGCTGCATGTTAGCTATTTTGGCTAATTTAGGCTGTTTTTACTTTTTAGGCTAATATGGAGTTTAGCTACTATTTCAGCGACATGATAGCTATTTTGGCTAATTTAGGTTTCTTAAACGTTTTTTTGACTAATTTGGAGCTTAGCTAATATTTCAGCTGCATGTTAGCTATTTTGGCTAATTTAGGCTGTTTTTACTTTTTAGGTTATTTTGGAGTTTAGCTGATATTTCAGCTGCATGCTAGCTATTTTGGCTAATTTAAGCTTTTTAAAAGTTTCTTAGGCTTATCTGGCATTTAATTAATATTTTATCTGGCTATCAGCTTCAGTGTTTTTAGCAACCATTTTCAGCATCTTCAGCTATAAGCACTGCATCATGTGAGCTTTACATCCAGTTTGCATATGACCCGATTAGTTGATTAATCTTGAAAAATAATCAAGGATTAGTCGGGTATAAAAGTAATTGTTATCTTGTCTGTGTGTTTTTTTCAGTGTTGGGGTATATTTGTGTTGATATATGGAAAAATGAACGTCTAAACCCTGTCGGCCGCTGAAACTTCACTTTCTGGCTCCCTCAAAGAGAATTTTTCCCAAACACAAACAAATCCTTGAGAGGGGAAAGAAGGGGGCGGTCAGGTACGGCGGGGGAGGGAGGGGACTTGTGGTCAGCAACCTGGAAGGACACTCCTTCATAATCGCCTTCAACACTCAACTGATTTCCCTTCGTAAGGCCCGGGCGAGCCAGATAATTACTTCTCACGGCTGCCGTTCGCAGGTGAAGAAATGTCACTTTGTTCCCCGTAAAGACAGTTTTCCCCGCAGCGGAGTTCATTCGTGATGAATGGGGCTGTGCAGTCACTTATTTGTTCAGGCAGAGAGAACACAGAAACTCATGGATTCGCATTCATCATATAGACTGTTGCATAGATTTGAAGTGAAGCTGTGAGCGGGTCTACACACTCTCACTCCCAACTCGTGGTATATGGACGGATGGTTCGGGCCTTCTTTGTGTCACTTTTTGACGATTTGGGTTTCGCTAACTCGTTGTTTTTTGACGTGTTCCCATTAAATCAGGGGGTCCCCAACCTCTAAGATATGGTACCGGACGCAGAAGCCGCACAGGGTTAGGATACCAGATTATCATATGCTAATCAGGCTATATGCTAACCCTCGGGACGCGGACCCCGAGGGTTAGCATATAGCCTGATTAGCATACTTTTTTTCACCCTGTTTGTGGTCCGGTACCGAGCGGCCCAAAGACCGGTACGGGTATCCTCGTATGACGACTTGGGAGTGAGAATGCGTTGGATGGGCAACTGGAAAACAGAACGATGGTTGCGCTAGCGGCCTCGCCAAGTTGCCGTCTGAAAGCCTATTGGTTCCCTTAAAGCCTGAGCTCTCAGAGGGAAAAATGGTTGAACCTGCACGAGGCACGCACAAAATATCAAGGTCGCAGACCGCTCGGTGAACCCGTGAAGCGAAAATATTCACGCACATTTTTATCTATGGGTATGCTGCGGGCGACCGGTCATAGAGAACACTTAAACAATGGAAAGTGGGTGAGATTCTGGCGTGATGTACAATTTTTTTTTTATCTAGTCAGAAAAATATGAAGATAATAAATATATACAGTAGATTCATCAATAACTCAACAAAAAGGGGGAAAATTGAAAGTATCTTAATTTTTTTTATGTTATTAGTAGGGCCGTGAACTTTAACGCATGCGATTAATCAAAAATAATTAACGTCTTAAAATGTATTAACGCAAATTAATTGAAGAAACAGTCCTTCACCTTAACTCGGTGATTCAGGCTTCCACGGCGTGCGTTAAAACATTTCGTCAGGTATTATCATGTTTACAACATAGTCACTCACAAAAGAAATAAATATTCAATCGGTTTCTAGTACTTTATTCTTTCTATATTTGTAGTTTAGATCACTTTTCATGAACAGCAAACTATTTGATCCGTGGTTTGGTGTCATATTCTACAAATACATTTTACCAGGTCAAACATTGTGATTAAACGTGATTAATCGCAGCACAAAAGTGCGATTAATCAGATCTTTTTTTGTAATCAATGGACTGCAGTAATTAAAAATAAATGTTATAAATGTAGAGTTTTGTGTGTGATTTGATATTGTAATAATGAGCTGTCTGCAAATACTGAGAGTAGAAAGAAAAAATTACAGCGATTAATCGTGATTAATTTTTTCCAGGTTTGCGATTAATCCGATTTTTTGTAATCGATTGACTGCAGTAATTAAATTAAATGTTGTTTTGTTTATGATTTCATATTGTGATTTTTATGAGATAATAAGCTGTCTGCAAATACTGAGAGAAAAAAAAAAGCGATTAATTTTTTCCAGCTTGCGATTAATCCGATTTTTTTTGTAATCGATGGACTGCAGTAATTAAAATTAAATGTTCTAAATGTCGTTTTGTTCATGATTTCATATTATGAATATTTCTGAGATGATAAGTTGTCGGCAAATACAGAAAGTAAAAAAAAAATTTGATTTTTGCGATTAATCGCGATACATTTTTTTCCAGTTTGCGATAAATCTGATTTTTTTTGACAGTAGTAATTAAAAACAAATGTTATAAATGTCGTTTTGTGTCTGATTTCATATTGTGATTATTCGCAGATAATAAGTTGTCGGCAAATACTGAGAGTTAAAAAAAAATTTTATAGCGATTAATCGCGATTATTTTTTTCCAAGTTTGCGATTATTATGATTTTTTTTGCAATCGATTGACAGCAATAATTAAAAATAAATGTTCTAAATGTACATTTTTGTGTTTGATTTCATATTTTGGTTATTCACCAGGGCTGCCACGATTAGTCGACTAATCGATGACTAATCGACTATTAAAATAGTCGACAACTAATTTAATAGTCGATTAATCGTTACTTTATATTGTATGAAGTCAGAGTGTAGTAAAGTTAAAAGTTATAATAGCATTCTGCTAGCTTTTTGGACTATTTTGGCATTTAATAAGTTTCTTTGGCCTTTTATGGAGTTTAGCTAATATTTAATCTACATGCTAGCTGTTTTGGCTAACTTAAGGTTTCTTTTTTTAGTTTTTTAAGCTATTTTTAAGTTTAACTAATATTTTAGCGACATAGCTATTTTGGTTAATTTAGGATTTTTCTGTTTTTTTTAGGTTAATTTTGAGTTTAGCTAATATTTCAGCAGTATGCTAGCTATTTTGGTTAACTTTGGCTCTTTTTATTTTTTAGGCTAATTTGGCATTTAATTAATATTTCGGCTGGTTATCAACTTCAGCGTCTTTACATCCAGTTTGCGCATGACCCGATTAGTCGACTAATCGGAAAAAATAATCGGTGATTAGTCGACTATTAAAATAATCGTTTGTGGCAGCCCTATTATTCACAGATAATAAGTTGTCTTTAAATATTGAGACAAAAGAAAAATTATAGCAATTAATTGCAATAAATATTTTCCATATTTGCGATTAATTAGTAAAATTTTTTTATCAATCCCCGGTCCTACTTGTTGGTCAATTATTTTTGCATTAAATTCTAATTTCCATATAAAAAAGTAGATAAATTTTCTTCTTATGAGCTTTAACCATCAGAAGTGGATATAATCTAAAGCATTTCTTTAAATCCTCTCTGCAGATTCCACAGATTTCTACACTTCACAGTTGTGTGTTTCCGCTCTGCAGTGTGTGTGCGGTAGAGGAGGCCGTGGATGTAAAGTGGTTCCCGCTTCACATTTGTCTGTGTTTGCTCTCATGGTTGCTGACAGCCACCCGCTCCTAAACAGCCCAACAAGGGATTGGCTCTGAAATGCCCCTTTGATCTCCCCATGTTTCTCCTCTCAGCCCTCTCCCCCTCTGTCTCCCTTCATCCTTTCTCTTCTTCTCTTCGAGCCGCCCGGCGTCGTCCTTTCATCACATCCATATTTAAAGCCACTGAGCTCGTCTGCGCTGTGATCTGCGCACGTGCGCGCCGACGTGCGCTTGCCTGTCAGAATCGAAGCATCTTTTGGTGCAGAGAAGCCAAAAACTGACGTCTTGGTTTTTGTTTTTTAACACTTAGTTACCTTATTCCAGAGGTTCTTAACCTTTTTGACACTGGGGCCCAATTTTCCCGGTACAAAGTGATTCGAGGCCCATTCAAATATAAACATGTTAATGTAAATTGATCCACATCTTGTTTAATTTGTATTTGATAATTAAATCGAGTTTTTATGGTTTATTAAAGTAAAATCTTGTGAGGAAAAATGATCCAACGTGATCATCTCAGACATTTATTTTCATACTGAACAGGTAAACCACAGTTGTCAACCTCAACACAAATTAGAATTCCAAAAATATTTATAAGGAATTTTGATAAATAAAATTGTGTTGTAATAAAACAAGAACTCTTCAAATAAGTTTCAAATGAAACAAACTGTAAATGAGATTTAAATAAAATACAAATTAAAAGATTACCTTATAACCTGCTGATGAACTTGATAAATTAGAAGTTTTAATTTCGTACTTGATATTTCTCTCCAAATCTGTGACAAATTAATAACAACAATCACAACAGTCTGTTTAAAAAAAAAACTAAACATGAACTGAGGCAAAGAGCCCCGGAATAAAGAAAATATGATGAGGGGCCGATAGCTGCATACTATTGAGTCATGCCACAACACGTTACTGAAGCCGGGTTCACACTGGATGCAGAACGGAGGCCGCCTCTATTCGGCGCCCATAATCTATGTGGCGTTCACACCAGGCGCGGAGCGGTGCGGTCCTCCGCAGAGGACTCGCGCCGTGCAAGCGGATCATTTCAGCTTCTGCTCTATTTTGAGTGCGAGCTGCGAGCGTTCCGCATCAATTCTGGCTGGAAGTTAAATAAAGATACAAGAGAAAATACGGTTTATTTTTAAAAGAAAGAGTGTTTTCGCAGGTAACTTTTGGAAAATCATGCATCCAGCGGTAAACTTTGTTCCTAGTCGCTGACCCAGAGGAAAGAGGTTAAGGTTAGGATTATGGTTACAGTTCCTGAGGTCGGCTGTCTCTGCAGCTCACGGCTTCACCAGGAGATGGGTCAAATGTGGAGAACAAATTTACACATTTAGGAGCGGGACAGTTAATGGGACTTTAACTTTAAGTTGAATATTAAATTAGTGCGTCCAAAAAAAACATCCAGCCTTGGACACACTTAGAATGAGTGCAGGCAATGCAGCAATGAGATCTTGGCTGCATGTATTACTGTGTTCAATATGAATTACCATCATTTTCTATGCTGCTCGCATGTAAATACATGGGAACAACATCAGTGTTTTTAAAATATAACCAATTTTTTACAATAAAACGAAGTGATTGACAAATGTGATCATGTTTTTGTATCTGAACAGACTGTAGACAGGTACATAAACACATCCATAACATACACGTGTATGAGCCAGCACACACTCACACATCAACATAGTGGGCAGAATAGTTTTAGTTTTTATGAATTTAGTCACGCACACACATGCGAGCGAGCGCGTGCGCACAGACACAACCAAAACAGACAGAGACGCGCGCACAGATCAATGTAGTGAGCCGGCTCCGGAGCGGGTGGGCGGGGCTGGATTTTGGGTGTAAAGAGTAGCAGAGACGAGTTCTTCTCAGCAGAAACACGCGGTAATATCTTTAGGTTATTAACTTATCACGCATGATGGCAAAAACAACAAAAGCTCCAGCTGGAGCGCCTGTCGACCGCCGCGAAAAAATCCGCGTCTGCTCTGTAAACCACAGAGCGGGGGGGGAAGCCGCGCGCTCTCGACTTCGCGGTGCTTCCCGGTCCATTATGAACCTGGCGTGACGCTTACTGCCACCAAGTGGTAGGAGGCTGCATTCAGGTCCCGCGGCCCTCGCGGCCCTCAGGTTCAGAACTGATTTTTATTTCGCGGCCCACTAGAGGGCGCTCGCGGACCGAGATTGGGCCGCGGCCCTATGGTTAAGAAACACTGCCTTATTCTACCTACCTAACTACCTTAATCCTTGGTGTCGTTGATTCAACCAAGTACTGGAAACATTCCTCAGAGAGTTTGATCCATATTGACGTGATAGAATCACACAGTAAATCTTCTAGAGGGTGTTTCTGCCCACCAAATTGCTGCTCAGTGGATATTTTCTCTTATTCTGACTAGGGCTGCCACGATTAGTCGACTAATCGATGACTAATCGACTGTTAAAATAATCGACAACTAATTTAATAGTCGATTAGTCGTTACTTTATATTGTATGAAGTCAGATTGTAGTAAAGTTGAAAGTTATAATAGCATTCTGCTAGCTTTTTGGAATATTTTGGCATTTATTAAGGTTTTTTTAGGCAAATTAGGAGATTAGCAAATATTTCAGCAGCATGCTAGCTATTTCGGCTAACTTTAGCCTTTTTACGTTGTTTGGGCAACTTATGAGTTAAACTTATATTTCAGCTATATGCTAGCTGTTTTGGCTAATATAGGATTTTTCAGTTTTTTTAAGGCTAATGTGGAATTTAACTAATATTTCAGCAGCATGCTAGCTATTTTGGTTAACTTTAGCTTTTTTACGTTTTTTAGGCAACTTTTGAGTTTAACTTATATTTCAGCTATATGCTAGCTGTTTTGGCTAATATAGGATTTTTCCATTTTTTTTAAGGCTAATTTGGAGTCTAGCTAATATTTCAGCAGCATGCTAGCTATTTTGGTTAACTTAAGCTTTTTTAAGTTTTTTTAGGCAATTTTTGAGTTTAGCTTATATTTCAGCTATATGCTAGCTGTTTTGGCTAATATAGGATTTTTCTGTTTTTTTAAGGCTAATGTGGAATTTAGCTAATATTTCAGCAGCATGCTAGCTATTTAGGCTAACTTTGGCTCTTTTTATTTTTTGGTAAATTTGGCATTTAACTAATATTTTAGCTGGTTATCAACTTCAGCATCTTTACATCCACTTTGGCCATGAACAGATTAGTCGACTAATCAGAAAAAATAATCGGTGATTAGTCGACTATTAAAATAATCGTTTGTGGCAGCCCTAATTCTGACCATTCTCTGCGAACCCTAGAGATGGTTGTGGGTGAAAATCCGAGTAGATCAGCACTCTCTGGAAAACTCAGATTATCCTGTCGGGCCCAAAGAGCTCATTCTGATGCTCAGCTACGTAGATGCGTTGAGTTGCTGCCATGTCATTGGCTGATTCGAACTTTGCGTTAAATCTTTATTAGTCAAAAACTTGCATTTGTCTCCGATTTTTACGGCTGGATAGCCACAATATTCCACCGGTCATGTTGGGTTGTGAGGGGCTGTAAGCTAGTGGGAGAAGGTGTGAACAGAGAACTCTTAGTCATGGGTGACAGGAAGGGGGCGGAGTTGCTCCTTGCCAAAAGTCCCGCCCACAACTGAGAGGTTATTTTCTAATAAACTCCTGTTGTTCTGCCAAAACTAAGTCTAGAAAACAACAGTTTTAAAGAAAAAAAAGGCATAATCATAATTAAAAACTTTTGGGAACGCTTTAAAAATAGATTAGAGTTGTTCTATAATTGGTATAGATGTAAAAGCACTAGAACTTGTTGTTTTCTTGAATTGTTTTGAGAGTCAGATGCTCATTTAGTCTAATTTTCACTCCAAATAAAGAACTATTTTCTATGTTCTTTCTTTGCTGGATAAAAAGTCAAAAGTCCTGATTAATATGAGGTCAAAATCTACCATAAAAAGTTCTTAAATTACATAGAAGTGGTCACACTAGAGAGACCATACAGAAGTAGAACCGTGTGATTTGGCTTCAAGCTCTACATCGAACGCCCTCCTCGGTTCAATGGCAGCGGCTGCCCACTGCAGCACAGCCTGGAGGGCGTCAACTCGCAGACAGGAAGTCTTTACCGGAGGAAGAGGAAGAAGGGGGCCGGCGCTCGCTGCTGCTGACACAGCAAACCCAGTCGACCACAAACACGCCGGATTCAAGGCCGTGTCAGGAAGACCGCGCGACAAGGACGAGATATCGCCGACCACGGAGTAAATAATCAACATTTTGCTCGGTGATGAACACAGAGCATCTGGGGGCAATTATTGACTCCAGAGCAGTTCTAGACCGCGGCGAAACACGATATCTGAACATCAGAATCTGTGTGTTCCTGCTTCACTGACATGACCATAAATGTCACACGTGGTTCATCTCTGCGCCGTAACCATGAATTCTAGACCAGCAAACCGCGGAAAACATCATGAATAACAGATTTTACCGTCTGGTGATCAAACCCTCGTCTGCTGGCGTGTCGTCAACTGTTTACAACCTTTTGTTGACAACAATTTAAAGTAGCCGTTAAAGACTAATCTAATAAAAATTTGTGTTTTTAACATATTTTTGTGGAATTTTTCTTGGAGGACGTATTTGAAGGAAACTAGAAAAGGAGCATAACCTGCGATAATGCAAATCAAATTCTTTTGCTGAAAGTAGTTACTGAAGAAATTGGCTTTAAATGCTGAAAAATGTCCTGGACAGTTTGATACCAAACTTGAAAATTCCCATTAAAAAATTGAATCATTCTCAATTGTAAAAAATTTGCAAATACCAAAAGTAAAAATATGAATGTGCTGAACAATTTGATACCACGATTGCTTAAGTCTGGAAAGGTTTTTGAAGGATTTGAAAAATGGAAAAATAATTTTCAGTGAGGCTAAAATTTCTTAATTCTGTAATTTTTTATAAAAAAAAAGAAAACAAATTTTACGAATACTAAAAATACAAGCAATAATGCCTTAAAGGAAATGAACGTTTTGTTAACAATATTGCATATATTTCAAAGTGCACAAATAATTAAAAGAATTTCGAGAAAAAAATTCACTAAAATTGGGTAAAATCTTAAATTGTGTAACATTTATGAATACCAAAAGTAAAATCGTTAATGTCCTGAACGTGCTGGACGTTTTGATACCAAACTTGCATAATATGCAGAAAGTGCACACAAGATTTGAGAAATTCCGTAAAGAAACGCAAAATTACGTAAAATTTGTACAAAGTTTGTGAATACCAATAGTACAAGCATGAATGTGTGTTTAATGTGCTGAACATTTTGATACCAATATTACATAGGCTTCAAAGAGCACAAAGAATTTGAAATTTTTTGTAAAAAAAGATTGCAAAAATTGCGTGAAATCTTAAATTGCGCAAGATTTATATTGGTAAAAAAATTGGTAAAATTCCATTAAAAATATATTGAATTCCATAAAATTTGCAAATTCCAAAAGTTTTTGAAGGATTTAAAAAATGTTTCCCATTAATTTCCACTGGGGCTAAAAATAAAAAAAAATTGCGTAAAATCCTAAAAAGCTGTAAAATGTACAAATACCAAAAACACAAAAGATAACGCCTTTTAAGAAAATCGATGTTTTGATTTCAAGTTTGCGCGATAAAACCCAGTTGGAAAAAGCGTGTAGCAGTAGCGTTGCTGCTACAGTTGGAGGACCACAAGCTCCGCTCCATTCCGATACATCACCTCACAGACAAATACGCGTCTTTGTTTTTCCTCATCCAAACTGTCCAACTGGATAGCTCCGATATCGCTCACCATTTTTGTTGCACCGCTAATGCTAGCTAAGGGTTGTGAGGGGCTGTAAGCTAGTGGGAGAGCGTGTAAGCAAAGGGATGATGGGAAATGAGGGCAGGCTTACTAAAACTGTGTGAAAGGAAATGACAGTTTTTTGGGTTTTTGTTGCTAAAAACATTTATGTAAAGACCGCCAGTAACGATTTGAAATTAGATTTTAAAAGCTGAAATGTAAAAATTACACAAACGCGGTTTAGACGCCCCCTTCTCGTCCCGCGCTCCCTTTGCTTTGACTGACTCTGTTGTGACTTTGTTGCCCTCCGTGTGGGCCATTGTCAGTCTAATCCCAACCAGCTTTATTTGCAGGAGCATGCGTTCGGCCTCCGCGAAGGCTTAACGTGACTTAATACCCCTGAGAGCTGAGCCACTTCTCTGACTTTGATCCGTGGTGGGAGCAACTGCACGGTTAAGACCTGCTGAAGGAGCCCCTCCCCCAGGAAAGGTTCGCTGCTTCCAATCCAGCCGAGATTCTGGATTTCTTTACTTTTCCCCTAGTTGTGTGATTGCTTAGTAAGCATTCACACAACAGTGATTCTCCTTTCTGTGGTATCAAAACATTCAGCTTGTTCGGGAAATTACTGCTTGTACTTTTGACATTCATAAACTTTATAGTTTTGCCCCATTGAAAATGAATTTAGTCATTTTAAGTAGATTAGTAACAAACCTTAAAATATATTTATGGGATATTTCTTAAACTTTTATAGTTATTTTAAAAAATTAGTTTATCTAATATTTTAGTAACATGCTAACATTTCTGGCTAACTTGTCATGTACTGAAGACTTTTAGGCTAATTTAGAGATTAGCTTCTATTTTAGCAACATGCTAACATCTTTTACTAATTTAGTTTACTGAGGAATTTTAGACTATTTTGTTGTTTTGCTAGTATTTAAGGAACGTGCTAGCAATTTTGGCTAACATGTTATCTGTTAAGGCTTTTTAAGCTAATTTAGAGTTTAGCTTCTATTTTACCAACATGCTAACATCTTTTACTTATTTAATTTGCTGAGGAATTTTAGACTATTTTGGAGTTTAGCTAGTATTTAAGCAACGTGCTAGCAATTTTGGCTAACTTGTTACCTACTAGGGTTTTTTAAGCTAATTTAGAGTTTAGCTTCTATTTTACCAACATGCTAACATCTTTGACTAGTTGGTTTACTGAGGATTTTTAGGCAATTTTTTTAGTTTAGCTAGTATTTAAGGATCAAGCTAGCTTTTTAGGCTAGCTTGATCCTAAGTGTTACCTACCAAGGTTTTCTAAGCTAATTTAAGAGTTTAGCTTCTATTTTACCAACATGCTAACATCTTTTACTAATTTAGTTTACTGAGGAATTTTAGACTATTTTGGAGTTTTGCTAGTATTTAAGGAACGTGCTAGCAGTTTTGGCTAACATGTTATCTGTTAAGGCTTTTTAAGCTAATTTAGAGTTTAGCTTCTATTTTAGCAACATGCTACATCTTTTACTAATTTAATTTGCTGAGGAATTTTAGACTATTTTGGAGTTTAGCTAGTATTTAAGCAACGTGCTAGCAATTTTGGCTAACTTGTTACCTACTAGGGTTTTAAAGCTAATTTAGAGTTTAGCTTTTATTTTACCAACATGCTAACGTCTTTGACTAATTTTTTATTTTTTTATTTTTAGGCTATTTTTTTAGTTTAGCTAGTGTTTGAGGAACAAGCTAGCTTTTTTGGCTAAATTGTTACTAAGGTTTTCTAAGCTAATTTAGAGTTTAGCTTCTATTTTAGCAACATGCTAACATCTTTTACAAATTTAATTTGCTGAGGAATTTTAGACTATTTTGGAGTTTAGCTAGTATTTAAGCAACGTGCTAGCAATTTTGGCTAACTTGTTACCTACTAGGGTTTTTAAAGCTAATTTAGAGTTTAGCTTCTATTTTACCAATATGCTAACGTCTTTGACTAATTTGGTTTTCTGAGGATTTTTAGGCTATTTTTTTAGTTTAGCTAGTATTTAAGGAACAAGCTAGCTTTTTTGGCTAAATTGTTACCTACTAAGGTTTTCTAAGCTAATTTAGAGTTTAGCTTCTATTTTAGCAACATACTAACATCTTTAGCTAGTATTTAAGGAACGCGCTAGTAATTTTGGCTAACTTGTTATCTACCAAGGTTTTCTAAGCCAATTTATAGTTTAGCTTCTATTCTAGCAACATGCTAACGTCTTTGACTAATTTGTTTTTTTTTTTTAATTTTTTTAGGCTATTTTTTTAGTTTAGTGGGTTTGAGGAACAAGCTAGCTTTTTGGCTAAGATTGTTACCTACTAGGTTTCCTAAGCTAATTTAGAGTTTAGCTTCTATTTTAGGCAACATCTAACAGTCTGTGTTCTAATTTTAGTAAACTGAAGAATTTTATGCTACTTTAGAGTTTAGCTTCTAGTTTTTGCAACATGCTAACGTTTTTAACAAATTTAGTTTACTGAGGAATTTTAGGCTATTTTGGAGCTTAGCTAGCATTTAAGCAACATGCTAGCAATTTGGCTAACTTGTCATCTACTAAGGTTTTTTTGGCTAATTTAGAGTTTAGCTTTTATTTTATCACCATGCTAACGTCTTTTACTAATTTAGTTCACTAAGGAATTTTATGCTATTTTAGAGTTTAGCTAGTATTTAAGCATTGTTCTAGCTTTTGTGGCTAATTGCATCTACTGAGGTTTTTTTGGGCTAATTTGAAATTTAGCTCATATTTAAACACTAAATATTTTTCAAAATTAACACTTATCTAGGATTTTAAGCAATTTTACTACAAATCTTTCAAAAATTTAAGTCAACTTCAGTTTTCTTTCATAGTTTTTTTAAATCTTTTAGCAAATTTAACATTTTGCTAATAGCTTTTGCATTTTCAGGAAATCCCTTCAGCAATTAAAGTAAATTGCATCAGCTTCAGAATCTTCAGCAACTACTTTCAGCAAAGCCCATTCACTCTAGCATTAATGCAGGTAATGCAACTTTCCTAGTTTTCCTGGTTTCATTTTTTGCCAGCGACATGGCAGCATCAACCTCTCCACGCGCGGCTGAAGCCATGCTTCAACGTCTGAGTGCAGCGAACCGCCGTGGCTAATGCCGCCTGCTTTTCAGGACATAAGCAGACAGTGACAGAAGTCTGTAATTTTCCCTCTCTTTCCATTCCGTCAACAGAAATACGACCCAGAGGCGATGAGGGCATTTATTTGGGTACTTTTCTCCTATAAAAATGCATTTTTTTTCTTCTATTTCCACTCAACAGAATTATTTTCTTTTGACATACAGGAACTGTAGATCGTGAGGATTCACCTGTACAGTCAGGAAGGAACTTCACAGTCATCGTTTCTCTTCTCTTTCTGGTCTTTATTAGAAGTCAAAAAGTGACCAAAGATCTTATGCAACTGCATTGACGGTTCGGTCAGAGTGCGGTGAAACGTTTACCGCGTTCCGATCCATCGCCTATTGATTTCTCTAATGTGATAATTACTGACAAAATGAAACCGCCAGGAGTGACGAGGGGATGAACTGACATGTAAAGGTCTGGAGCTCGAGTGTCAAACCTCGACTGTTGCAGAGTCTGATTGATGGATAATTGGCAGTAGGTAGCATGTGGTTGATCCTTATGGAGCCATGGGTTGTTTTAGGGTTGTAGCATGAAACAAAGCGTGTCTTAGAGTTCCCTCAAAGCTCATGGTATGTCCTAAAAAATGGAAAGGAGCATTGTGAAGCGCGTGGTAATGGGTGAGGCGCTCGGATATTCTGATCTGTTCCTGAAAATTCGAGTATGAATATTCAAATATGATTTAAATATAGAAGAGTGTAGTAAAATGTTTTTCTTGGGACGATGTATTTTTGCTCTAAAATTCAGAATAAGACTAGCGAGAGCTTTTTTTTGTTTAAAAACTGACATAACTACCAAAAAAAAAGAAATTAGCTTTCTTCTAGTGATGCTAACTCTTTTAACAGTTGACACAATGAATGAAACTCCAGCGGATTCTGAAGCTGAGAAACTGACTTTTTTCATACAAACTCTGTACAAATATGTAATGCTTAAAACGTGAAATGTTGAAGAACTTTGAGGATAGAAATAAAAACAAGAATCTTTTTATGCTTTTTATGTTGTTTATATTACGGCTGAACTCATCCAGAAGGTTGATAAAAAAGAATTAAACCGACTTTCGTCATTTCTTTCTTTTTAAATTATTTGTTTTTATCAGTTTTGTTGATTCTGATCTCCTGTTCTAAATTCAATACAAATAATTTTCATTTTCATCCATCAAAGACATCCACAGAACAACAAACATGTTAAAAAGTATGAATCGTGATTCGATTTGTGAATCGTTGAGTTTGATTCGTGAATGGAATCAGATCCCCGCCAGACCAACGATCCACACCTCCATTGAAAAGTAGACCGTTTGGGGCGGAGCCACTGTAGCCACCTGTGATGACGACATTAGAAGGCGCCACTACGGCGCTCATTTAAGCTAACGTTGGTAAGCATTTGGGTTTTTGTGGTTTCCTGTGTACTCTTTAGGGACGAGTAATTGGAACTGCAAACATTCCTCGTCACCCTCGGCGACGGTGTGATGCAGGGTGAGCTAGCGGCTAGCGGTCTGTCCCGCTTAAAGGAAGTGAGGCCTAGCCGAGTGGAAACGCTCTTCAGAATCATCTAGACCCGAGGTCGGCAACCTTTAACAGTAAAAGAGCCATTCAAGCTCGTTTTCTACTCGAGCTGCAACAAACGATTATTTTAATAGTCGACTAATCAACGATGATTAATCGGATCATCTTAACCATCATTAGCTTTAAACTAACAACTAGATATATAGCATTATATCTATAATGCTAGTGTGAATGCTGTGAGCTGAATTTGGCTGCTAATGCCGAAACCTAGAGATGCTGAAATTGATAGCTAAAAACGCTGAAGCTGAAATATTAGTTACATGGAAAATTAGCCTAAAAAATGAAAAAAGCCAAAACAGTTAGCATGAATCTGAACTATTAGCTAACTCCAAAATAGCCTAAAAAATTCTAAATTAGCCAAAACAGCTAGCATGAAGCTGAACTATTAGCTAACTCCAAAATAGCCCAAAAAATTCTAAATTAGCCAAAACAGCTAGCATGAAGCTGAACTATTAGCTAACTCCAAAATAGCCTAAAAAATTCTAAATTAGCCAAAACAGCTAGCATGAAGCTGAACTATTAGCTAACTCCAAAATAGCCTAAAAAAATTTAAATTAGCCAAAACAGCTAGCATGAAGCTGAACTATTAGCTAACTCCAAAACAGCCTAAAAAAATTCTAAAATAGCCAAAACAGCTAGCATGAAGCTGAACTATTAGCTAACTCCAAAATAGCTAAAAGATTCAATTAGCCAAAACAGCTAGCATGATGCTGACTATTAGCTAACTCCAAATAGCCTAAAAAATTCTAAATTAGCCAAAACAGCTAGCATGATGCTGAACTATTAGCTAACTCCAAATAGCCTAAAAGATTCTAAATTAGCCAAAACAGCTAGCATGATGCTGAACTATTAGCTAACTCCAAAATAGCCTAAAAAAACCTTAATAAATGCCAAAATGGTCCAACAAGCTAACAGAATGTTAATATAACCTTCAACTTTACTACACTCTGACTCCATATAACATAAAGTAACGACCAATCGACTATCAAATTATAATTGACTATTTTAATAGTCGAGAAGTCGTCGACAAATCGTTACAGCTCTATTTTCTACTGATCAAAACCTTGAAGGAGCCGGATAGTTTTACTTTAGCCTTTAAGAAATTTGGATTTGCATTCATGACTTTCATTTTTTTGATAATAAATATGAATGATGTCTATTTTTTGGCATGAACTAAATCAAAATTTTAAAACAAACCTTTTTTTTAAACGTGGCAAAAGCTCAAATAATCTTTTTTCCCATCTTTCTCCTCAGCAGTCTTCCACTGCTGGGTTTTGTTATTTTAGTTTGGGGTTTGGTAGTCTTAGTTTTTGGGCTTTGTTTATTTGTCGACATGCTGGGTCATCAGTCTCTATGATTTATTTTTGGCGGAGAAGCCTCAATGGAGAGACACGTGTTGCAGGTCCATTCTGACCGGACCGGACCGCTTAGTGGAAACGAGGCGTATGGCTTAGAAAAGCGGCCAAGTTTGACCACGAGTGTAGACTTTCAGTTCTATGAAATGTTAAGACGTGCCGTGTAAATAGAAAATGACAGGTTGTTGTTCATAAAAAGCGTTTTGATTGGTCTCAAGAACTCGTTTACCGATGAGCTCGCAGCTGAAAACCTTTAACCGGTTTGAAGCCTCGTCTTGACTAATTTACTAAAGAGTTCAAGACGTTTAATGGCTTATTTTTAATACATTGTTTACCGTTAACTAGGGCTGCCACGAGTAGTCGACTAATCGATGACTAATCGACAACTAATTTAATAGTCGATTAGTCGTTACTTTATATTGTATGAAGTCAGATTGTAGTAAAGTTGAAAGTTATAATAGCATTCTGCTAGCTTTTTGGAATATTTTGGCATTTATTAAGGTTTTTTTAAGCTATTTTGGAGTTTAGCTAATATTTCAGCAGCATGCTAGCTATTTCGGCTAACTTTAGCTTTTTTACGTTTTTTAGGCAACTTTTGAGTTTAGCTTATATTTCAGCTATATGCTAGCTGTTTTGGCTAATATAAGATTTTTCCATTTTTTTAAGGCTAATTTGGAGTTTAGCTAATATTTCAGCAGCATGCTAGCTATTTCGGCTAACTTTAGCTTTTTTACGTTTTTTAGGCAACTTTTGAGATTAACTTATATTTCAGCTATGTGCTAGCTGTTTTGGCTAATATAGGATTCTTCCGTTTTTTTTAAGGCTAATTTGGAATTTAGCTAATATTTCAGCAGCATGCTAGCTATTTAGGCTAACTTTGGCTCTTTTTATTTTTTAGTAAATTTGGCATTTAACTAATATTTTAGCTGGTTATCAACTTCAGCATCTCTACATCCACTTTGGCCATGAACAGATTAGTCGACTAATCGGAAAAAATAATCAGTGATTAGTCGACTATTAAAATAATCGTTTGTGGCAGCCCTACCGTTAACTTTAGGGGGGAACGTATAAGGACTGGACTTCAAATGACTGAGAAAATTCCCAAGGAGAACTTCTGAAAGGTTTTCAGGAGAACTGCGGCTCCAAAACCGCTTTAAAGGAATCAAAGGAAGTCCAGAAAGAAGAAGCTGCTGGATGAATGGGACTGAGTTTCTCCAGGGTTAGATGTCGTTTCTCAGCCGATCAGTCAGCCGGTTATGTTTTTAGAAAAGCTCCCGCGCTCCTTTGTTTTGGCCGTCCCAACAGACTGAGGTCAGCACCGACCGACCGGATGATGTAATGCCGCCGGTTTTTATTTTTCCCTCTCCTTCTCCATGGAAGTGGATCAGGGATCAGCCTCTGACTCTCTTCCAAATTTAAATCAACGCCAGCTGATGGAGTAGTAAAGTTATGTATAGCTACCAGATGACGGCCATAAAAGTCGCGCTCGCACGTGCACGCAGCGCCGGGCGTGTCCGGCGAAGCTTTTATCCCCGAAATACACCCGGACCGGCTCAGCTGCTGATGTGCTCGCCGTGTTTTCTGCTTTACTGGGACGTTTACCCGCCGCCGCCGCAGAGCGTCCGGCCCCCGGGTCATTAGATCAGAGGGACGGCAGTTGGCCACGGTCGCCCCTTCACCGTGACGGGGGTCACGGGGTCAGGCCGGAAAAAGGCTGCCGACGCGGAGCCGGAGACATTCCGGCATTCCTGGGAGCTTTAGATCGCGGCGAATGCGACGCATCAGGAGATCAAGAAGCTACGATGTCGTGGAGATGGAGGGGGGGGGGGGGGGGGGGGGCCAGCTGTGGCTGTGGGGGCTTTTTCTACATGAATATGATGTTTTAACTGCACCAGAGAGGGATCAAAAGTTGTCATATATTATTATTTAGAACGAAACAAAACAGAGAAAAAGATTCAGAAAAAAATCATATTTATCACATTAGAGCTGTTAAGATTAGTCGATTAATCGACGATTAATCGACGATTAAAATAGTCGATTAGTCGTTACTTTAAATTATATGGAGTCAGATTATAAATGAGTCTTTTTGGACTCATTTAGCATTTAAAGGTTTTTAGGCTATTTTTAGAGTTTAGCTAATATTTGCGCTACATGCTAGCTAATTTGGCTAATTTAGGCTTTTTTGGGTTTTTTTTAAGCTGATTTTTAGTTTAGCTAATAGTTCGTCTGTATGGTAGTTATTTTTTCTAATTTAGACTTTTTCTGTTTTTTAAGCTAATTTTGCGTTTAACTCATATTTTAGTTGAACCTGGTTTTCAGCTTCAGTGTTTTTAGCCATCAATTTCAGCATCTTCAGTGGTCAAATTCAGCTTACAGCATTCAGACTAGCATTATTACATGTAATGCTTTATATCTAGTTTTTAGTTGGTTTAAAGCTTTACATCCAATTAACATCCGACCCGATTAGTTGACTAATTGAAAAAAATAATCGTCGATTAGTCGATAATCGACGATTAATCATTACTTTAAATGGTATGGAGTCAGATTATAGTAAAGTCTAAAGTTATAATAGCATTATGCTAGCTTTTTGGACTCATTTAGCATTTAAAGTTTTTTAGGCTATTTTTAGAGTTTAGCTAATATTTCAGCTACATGCTAGCTAATTTGGCTAATTTAGCCTTTTTTGGTTTTTTCTTAAGCTGTTTTGGAGTTTAGCTAATAGTTAATCTGTACGGTAACTATTTTTTCTAATTTAGACTTTTTTTGTTTTTTAAGCTAATTTTGCGTTTAACTCATATTTTAGTTGAACCTGGTTTTCAGCTTCAGTGTTTTTAGCTATCAATTTCAGCATCTTCAGTGGTCAAATTCAGCTTTTTTGTTTTTTTCTTAAGCTGTTTTGGAGTTTAGCTAATAGTTCATCTGTACGGTAGTTATTTTTTCCTTATTTTGACTTTTTTTGTTTTTTAAGCTAATTTTGCGTTTTACTCATATTTTAGTTAAACTTGGTTTTCAGCTTCAGTGTTTTTTAGCTATCAATTTCAGCATCTTCAGTGGTCAAATTCAGCTTACAGCATTCAGACTAGCATTATTACATGTAATGCTTTATATCTAGTTTTTAGTTGGTTTAAAGCTTTACATCCAGTTAACATCCGACCCGATTAGTTGACTAATTGAAAAAAATAATCGACGATTAATCGACGATTAATCGACTAATCGACGATTAATCGTTACTTTAAATGGTATGGAGTCAGATTATAGTAAAGTCTAAAGTTATAATAGCATTATGCTAGCTTTTTGGACTCATTTAGCATTTAAAGGTTTTTAGGCTATTTTTAGAGTTTAGCTAATATTTCCGCTACATGCTAGCTAATTTGACTAATTTAGGCTTTTTTTGTTTTTTTTTAAGCTGTTTTGGAGTTTAGCTAATAGTTCATCTGTATGGTAGTTATTTTTTCTAATTTAGACTTTTTTTGTTTTTAAGCTAATTTTGCGTTTAACTCATATTTTAGTTAAACTTGGTTTTCAGCTTCAGCGTTTTTAGCTATCAATTTCAGCATCTTCAGTGGCCAAATTCAGCTTACAGCACTCACACTAGCATTATTACATGTAATGCTTTCTATTTAGTTTTTAGTTGGTTTAAAGCTTTACATCCAGTTAACATCCGACCCGATTAGTCGACTAATCGTGAAAAATAATCGGTGATTAGTCGACTATTAAAATAATCGCAGCTCTATATCAAACTCAACAGTTTTTCTGAAAACTTCCTGGTTAACTTCAGCAGGAAACAAAACATAAATGTATTGTTTTAGATTCTTTAACAACAAATCTTGAAAATGTTTTTAACCGTTTTTCAGTTTTTCTGACTTTAGTTCCTTCAGATCGATGACCAGAAGATCGTAAATGAAGGCGCAGAAACACCTCAGTAGAAATGGAACAACTAGAAAAGACTTCCAATCATTTCAGCTAAACTGACAGCAGAGTTTAAAAAACAGGTTTTTAGTGAAAAAAACTCCCAAAACTTTAATTTAGACGAACATTTTACAGATGTTCTCAATCATTACGGTCATACTAGTCATGGATAATTTTTTTTTTTTTAAATTGTAAACTATATTTAAAACAAAATCAAATTTCCAGAATTTATTTCAGTAAATTCACTTTTTTCATCTACAGCATTAAAACACTAAAGTTTTATTTTGAAAATGAATACCTTCATCACCATTTTACTTCCTGTGTCAGTTGCACATTGAGTTCATTTAATAAATCCAATATTTATCTGCAATTTTAGATTTTTAATCACTTCGCCTGAAGTGTTTATATAAATATAGTAGAGTATATAGAAATATTTAAATATTTTGTGTGGATTTGTTTATTCTATGTAAAAATCCCAATTTAACACAAATGTAATTTTTTATTTTTTCATTTTGACAACTTTTGGGGTGGGACTGTTTTATGAAAAAATTTGGGGGCGGAGCAAAGTCTCTCGTCAGCCTTCACTTCTTCTGGGTGATCTCTCCAGTGTTTTCATGTGGAACCTTTTCATTGGTTTACAGTAAACATCCCAAAGTGAACAAAACAAGAATAAAAAAAAAAAATCAAAATGTTCAGATCAGATTTCAGCCTCTTTGCTCCAGAGCATCACTTGATGAATCATACGTAGAAATGAGGCCTATAGATTGGTGATATTTGCTGCTCTGATTTTCTCATTTTGCTTTAATTTCGTATTTATTTCTTCCTCCTCAGAGTTCTCCTCTCTGTAATTTGTTTGACCACGGCGGCATCAAGCTCCGCCTCCACTGTTCAAACATTAATGCGGCAGCCTGAGCAGTTATTTATTTAGATCTGATCCTTTCAGACGCAAAAAAACACACAAAACTCTGAAAAAAAAATGTGTTTTACTTGTTTGCGCTTATTTGCAAAACGTCTTCCCTTCAGAGAGACGTCGGGTCATTAGCCGCGGTCTTTGGGACGGGCCCGCATTTGGTTTGGCCGTGGCGCCCGTGGCGACGGGAGGTGTGTGGAGCGGCGGGGAAGGAGGACTGAATGATTTATGAAGATTGATGGCTGGCTGTGCCGGGCTGGAGCGGCACTGCATCAGCGCCGGAGAATGTCACCGGGTCCTGGAGGGCCGCGGCGCCGCCTGATGGGCTGTCTCATAATTTCTCATTTTGCTGGATCAGCAAACGCGCATCATAATGAAATGTAGACGTCAAACTCCATGAGTCCTGGTGCAGCGGCGAAAATCCAGTTAGTTCCTCCGTCACCAGCAGTTTTAGCTTCAATTCATTTACAGCTACAGACGTTTAAACAGAGCCCAGCTCGTTTTCTAATGAATATCATGTTTTTGGTGTTTTTAGCGTCTTCCATTTTCTTATGATGAGGACATTTTGGAAGAAAACAAAGTCTAAACTTGTATTTCTGAGTATCTCTTGAATTATAAAGTTTGTAACTCGTAGATCCATGAACGTCTTCATTCTGAGCTGGAATCTGCCTCAAGACTTCTTTTGTTGCGCCGCTAATATTAAGTTGGGATGTGAGGGGTTATGAGTTAGCGGGAGTAAACGGAGAGCTCTCGGCTGCTGGAGGGGAAGAGGGGGCGGGGTTCCTCTGCACTAGTGGTTCAGCCCAAAACTTAGGAACGAACTTCTAATGAAGTCACGTCCTGGAAAACGACTCAAGTCAGTGGATGTTAGCTAAAAACAGCAAACAGTATTCTCCCGTTATTCACTGGAGAAGTCCGTGAATACCCCAAATTCAGAGACCCCCCTGCTGAGGAATGTCCTATCTGGGAGCGAAGATGCACCTCAGAGTAGTAGCACCTCCTGGGGATGCAAAAGTTTAAAACGAGCGTCTTGAGTTGTTGCAAAGCAAGCTCTTCAGTCTGCGATTGATGCTAACAGTGTTTTTTGTTAGCATTTCAGTCTATAATTGATGCTAAAAGTGTTTTCTGTTAGCATTTCTGTCTGTAATTGATGCTAACAGTGTTTTCTGTTAGCATTTCTGTCTGCAATTGATGCTAACATCGTTTTCTGTTAGCATTTCAGTCTTTGATTGATGCTAACATTGTTTTCTGTTAGCATTTCCGTCTGCAATTGATGCTAACAGCATTTTCTCTTAGCATTACTGTCTGCGATTGATGCTAGCATCATTTTCTGTTAGCATTTCAGTCTATAATTGATGCTAGCAGTGTTTTCTGTTAGCATTTCAGTCTGCGATTGATGCTAACATTGTTTTCTGTTAGCATCTCTGACTGACATTTTCTGTGAAGCAGTTTGGCACACCATTTGTTACATATAAAATTAAAATAAAAATGCAAATAAAACAACTTAAAAGTTTGACGTGATCAATAACCCTGCAGTGCAGCGCCCCTCCTTTCCTGTCACTGCGACTGTCTAAGGTGGGTTGGGGGAGGAGGTGTTGTTGCTGTTCAAGGATAGTCAACTCCAGACCTCCATGGCCTCCATTCCTGCATGTTTTCCACCGTCCCAGCTCTGGCGAGTTCTCATTGGCTGGATGCACCTGAACCAGGTAACCAGTCGTGAGTAGGGCGTCGATACCTGGAGAATCTGCGTTAACCTTTCACTGCATTGAGGATTTGACCGACGATGACGAGGATGATGAAGAAACAACTCGCCGAACTGCGACAGAAGGCGGTCCAAACGCTCGTCCTGCTCTTTGTAAAGGAAATCCTCAACATTTACCAGAACTTCTACATTCCAAAAAGAGATTTTTCGTTTTTCCTGTGATAATGAATGTAATCCATCCCAGCACGTTTGAGGAGCTCCATGCCAAGAAACCTGTAAAAAGTGTCTTGTTTTCCTGCCGGGTGCATCCATGTTTCTCTTGGCAGCTTTGATGCAGAGTCTGATTACTCGGCGCTGCTGTGAAGTTTGATTTGTTGCAGAAGGAGAGCTTCGGGCTCAGCCAGGCGTTTCATGTCAGGGGAGTTAATATATGGAGGGAATGAATTAAGTGCAAACCAGGCGTGGCCAACACCTCATTCCATCTGAGGATGGAGCGGCGAGGAGGGAAGGAGTTAAACGCTTAAATGTCATCCTGTCAGACGTGGAACGGATCTCTTTAACAGCTGGACGGGGACAGTCGCAAACACCTTTTCTAAATCTCGCGCGCGCCCCCTCTCCCCCGCGCGCCGGCGCTGGCACCCTGGGAAATGAAGATGGATGATCAGCAGCTCGCTAAGCAAGCCTGCAAGACACTTAGCAGATAAAGTAGGAGCACACATATGCTGACATTTACAGCTAACTACTTTTGCACAAAACCCTTTTGTAAGCTGCCTTGACGCGCATATCGCACAAAATAGATGTTTACCTTTGTGTGTCTGTGTTTGTGTGTCTGCGGGCTCAGGGCAAGCGGAGGCGCTGAAATTGTTGGTTTTTCCTGCAGAAGGAAACAGAAAGCAGTGAAAACGTCAGAGAGAGATGTGTAAAAGAGATCAGCATCGATGAAAGCTTTTACTTTGAAATGTCATGCAGTCAAATGTCTAATTCTATAAAAAGGGAAACTCTATTAATTAAAGCAGATTCTCAGAAATTAACCAAAACAGCTAGCCTGTTGCTAAAATATTTGCTAAACTTCAAAATAGCCTAAAAAGTCTAAATTAGCTAAAACAGCTAGCATGTCGCTAAATATTAGCTAAACTTCAAAATAGCCTAAAATAGTCTAAATTAGTCAAAACAGCTAGCCTGTCGCTAAAATATTGGCTAAACTTCAAAATAGCCTAAAAAGTCCAAATTAGCTAAAACAGCTAGCATGTCGCTAAATATTAGCTAAACTTCAAAATAGCCTAAAATAGTCTAAATTAGCCAAAACAGCTAACCTGTCGCTAAAATATTAGCTAAACTTCAAAAAGTCTAAAAAAAAAGTCTAAATTAGCCAAAACAGCTAGCATGTCGCTAAAATATTAGCTAAACTTCAAAAGCCAGGCGTTTCATGTCGGGGAGTTAATATATGGAGGGAATGAATTAAGTGCATAACCAGGCGTGGCCCAACACCTCATTCCATCTGAGGATGGAGCGGCGAGGAGGGAAGGAGTTAAACGCTTAAATGTCATCCTGTCAGACGTGGAACGGATCTCTTTAACAGCTGGACGGGGACAGTCGCAAACACCTTTTCTAAATCTCGCGCGCACCCCTCTCCTCCCGCGCCGGCGCTGGCACCCTGGGAAATGAAGATGGATGATCAGCACTCTCGCTAAGCAAGCCTGCAAGACACTTAGCAGATTAAAGTTAGGAGCACACATATGCTGACATTTACAGCTAACTACTTTTGCACAAAACCCTTTTGTAAGCTGCCCTGACGCGCATATCGCACAAAATAGATGTTTACCTTTTGTGTGTCTGTGTTTGTGTGTCTGCGGGCTCAGGGCAAGCGGAGGCGCTGAAATTGTTGGTTTTTCCTGCAGAAGGAAACAGAAAGCAGTGAAAACGTCAGAGAGAGATGTGTAAAAGAGATCAGCATCGATGAAAGCTTTTACTTTGAAATGTCATGCAGTCAAATGTCTAATTCTATGAAAAGTGAAACTCTATTAATTAAAGCAGATTCTCAGAAATCCCTCCGCTCAAACGGTTGAAGGGGTTTTAGATCCACTGATCGGATCCTCTGAGATGAAGATGCTGAAAATGATAACTAAAAACGCTGAAGGTGATAGCTGAAAACGCTGAAGGTGATAGTCAATTAAATATGAGCTACATGACAAGTTAACCTCAAAAACAAAAAAAGCCTAAAATAACCAAAACAGCTAGCATATAGCTTAAATATTAGCTAAACTTCAAGATAACCTTAAAAAAGTCCAAATTAGCCAAAACAGCTAGCATGTCGCTAAAATATTAGCTAAACTTCAAAATAGTCTAAAAAGTCTAAATTTGCCAAAACAGCTAGCCTGTTGCTAAAATATTAGCTAAAATTCAAAATAGCCTAAAAAAGTCTAAATTAGCCAAAACAGCTAGCATGTTGCTTAAATATTAGCTAAACTTCAAAATAGCCTAAAAAAGTCTAAATTAGCCAAAACAGCTTGCATGTTGCTTAAATATTAGCTAAACTTCAAAATAGCCTAAAAAAAAGTCTAAATTAGCCAAAACAGCTAGCATGTAGCTTAAATATTAGCTAAACTTCAAAATAGCCTAAAAAAGTCTAAATTAGCCAATATAGCTAGCCTGTTGCTGAAATATTAGCTTAACTCAGAAAAAGCCAAAACGAAAGAAAAAAAACCTAAATTAGCTAAAACAGCTAGCATGTAGCTTAAATATTAGCTAAACTTCAAAATAGGCTAAAAAAGTCTAAATTAGCCAAAACAGCTAGCATGTTGCTTAAATATTAGCTAAACTTCAAAATAGCCTAAAAAAGTCTAAATTAGCCAATATAGCTAGCCTTTCACTGAAATATTAGCTAAACTCAGAAAAAGCCTAAACGAATGAAAAAGCCTAAAGTAGCTAAAATAGCTAGCCTGTTGCTAAAATATTAGCAAAACTCGAAAAGAAAACCTGAAAACTTTTTTTTTGGTAAAGGTTACTGGTGCACTGATATTCTAATTCCAACCTTGACCTGGGACAGGACGTGTACTGTTACCAGATGTGGATCAGTACCAGGCACAGATTGGGACTGGTCCCAGATACTGCACCGGTTCTGGACACAGGGTTGGGTTACGGTACTGGAACGTTGACTGCACCGGCATCCTGACCACAACCTGTTACTGGATGCAGATCGTTACTGGGCATGGATCTCTGCCGGAAACGGATCAGTACCGGGCACAGATTGGTACTGGTTCCAGTTGTGGTACGGGTTTTAGACACGGGCCAGATTTAGGGTTAGATTACTGGGTTAGGGTACCGGAACTGGCTGCGTCCTGAGGTTTGGTCCTCGCCCGGTAACATGTAAAGGTTAGAACTAGGACACCGGTGCGGCCCGTGTCCTGGTACCGGGACATGGATCGCACTGGTGTGCTATGTTTACTCTTAAACTGGTGCTGAACGTGTATCCTCACTGGACGAGGATCAATACCGGACCTGGACATTACCAGACGCGGATCGGTACCAGACGCGGATCGGTACAGGACGTGGATCGGTACTGTATGCAGATCGGTACCATCTTTACCGGACGCGAATTACTATGGGACGCAGATCTGTACTGGACGTGGACCTTTGCCAGACGCAGATCTTTATCGGACATAGATCAGTACTGGATGCGGATCACTAGCAGATGTGGATCAGTTCTGGACGTGGATCGGTAGTGGATGCGGATCGGTACTGGCTCCAGATCAGTTCCGGTCCTGGACGTGGACAAAGCTAGAATTAGGATTCTGGGTTAGGGTACTGGTACCGGCTGTGTCCCGAGGTTCTGTCTTCGCTTGGTAATGTGTAGAGGTTAGATATAGGATACCGGGCCGATTCTGATTGTCGGCCTGAAGTCTGGGAGCCTTGATTTAATTGGAACAGCCAGCAATTCAAAAAATAACGAGTTCTGGACGACCAAAAACCTTCAAATATTGACGTGAAGTTCTGTAGTCCTAAACCACTCGTCAATATGTGAGCACTTGGGAATGAGAACGTGTCAGACTCGCTGCACATAGAGTACTTCATGCATGAAGGACTGTTTGCAAAAATACCCATAATGCAAAACGAGGATCTAAATTCCCAGAAGAAACAGCAGAACGGACGTCCAAGTTGATCGTCTGAGAGAACTTACGTCTGGATGCTGGTGTGTCTCTTCAGGGTTCTGCATGTCGTTCTTTACTACACAGAAGATGTCTGGACCTACACACACACACATACACACACACACACACACTCTCTGCATGGGAGCTGTTCACGTCTGCTTGACTTACTTTTTCATTCAGTTTCTGCTTCTAACCGGGTCAGGTCATCTCCAACGGTTTAATGGACACCAGCTCTGCTTAGAAAACACCCGCTGACTCCTCCCCCCTCCTGGATGTGTGCAGAGCGACAGCCCACACAAACACACACAGACGCGGTGTCAGGTGCTCGTGGTCGGACAGACTGTTGCCAGTGCAGGAGAACTTGGCCGAGCTCGAGTTTCCTCCGATTCTTGTCCTCCTGAAGTGCTCCGCTCTCCAGTGGCGCTGCCCGTTTGTCTGCCGCCGCCGCCGCCGCCTCTGATGGTTTTTTATAGCAACTCCCAAATTCATTAGCTGACCTCCACAGGATGCTGACAACACAAACACACACTGACAGGCAAACATTTACAAAACGCAGGAAGAGGCGCGCTCAGTCCCGAGTCTCTGAGTTCTGAAACCACTCGAGGACGTGTCAGCAGGAAGAGTTTCACTTGGAAGTTCCTCGTGAAAATTAAAGAAGCTGGAAATTCTCCCTCTGGACCCGGAGTTTGTCCGGTTTGGTCAAAAAATGGGAGCAGGAAGTCAAAGAGTCTCATTTGTTCAACAAACTTTATTGACAAACAGAAGTGAAACAAACTACTCTCATGTTTTTAAGTCATAGAACATTTCATCTGTTTAAATTAAGCTCCTTCAACTGGGATTGTTTTGTTAAGGCCTTAGCCTCATACTCGGTCAGTGGGGGAGTGGCCAGTGTGGGTCACGCCCCTTTTTGGGTTGTCGTTTGACCACATCAAAGGATTATGTCATAAGTCAGGGGTGTCAAACTCAATTTCACAAGGGGCCAGAATCCAAAACACACCTTAGTTCGCGGGCCGAACAGGATAAACATTTATTGAATATTAAAACTAAATTTTTAAAACTTTAAAACCGTAACTTTTAAATATGATTATGAACTAGATATATAGCATTGCCTGCGGTAATGCTAGTGTGAATGCGTAAGCTGAATTTGGCAGCTGAAAATGTTAGTGCTGATAGCTGAAAATGCTAAAATTGATAGCTACAAACACTTTAGCCAAAACAGCTAACGTGTAAATATTAGCCTAACTCCAAAACAGCCTAAAAAAACATTTCAAAAAGCTCCAATTAACCAGAACATATAGAAAATATTAGCTAAACACCAAAATGGACAAAAAAACTTAAACAAAAAAGCCTAAATTAGCCAGAACAGCTAGCATGTAGCTGAATTTTTAGCTAAACACCAAACAGCCAAAAAATCTTAGTAAATGCCAAAATAGTCCAAAAAGGTGGCGGAATGCCAATTTTTAAAACGTAACTTTTTAACATAACCATGAATAATAAAAAGGCAGGAATATTATTCCAGAATAAATCAACTTAAACCTTAAATAACTTTCAATATTTTCCTCTCCATAAAAATATCTTCTGTCAAAACTATACAAGTTAGAAATAAGCGCAAGATAACATTGGGCCATTAATAACAATAAAATAAAATGATCTGGAGGGCCGGATAGAATCACCTGGAGGGCCGGATCCGGCCCCCGGGCTGTGACTTTGACACATGTGTCATAAGTGGATCTTCAGGTAGTCGTAACGCTACGGTATGGATTCTTAAGCGTCAACGATTGTTCTGCCTCTCCTGGAGGGCGTTTCAGTTTGAAGAAGAAGAAAGTTTGAGAAATAAACTGTTTTTTAGATCCACTAATGGTTACTTTATAAAAATGTTTTCTTAAGAGTTTAGAAAATTAATATCTGTGAGTTTATAAAGCAATGTATGTTTAGCTAGCATTAGCCGTCCTATGGGAAATGCCTTTATATGTTAGCATGAAGCTAGCAGACTTTAGCATCATGGTTTAGATCGATCTCTGCTTTTATGGATCAATTGATGATTTAAATCAAACTAAGTCTGAATTTAAGATAGACGAGTTTAAGACGGAATTAGCTTGATTTCTTAATTTAATACAGTGTTATTTAAATGTTTAACACCAGTTTGGAGACAAAAACTGGCTTCATATTTGACTTTAATATTTGTGATCCTTCACTCGGCTACGGTTGATCCCTCAGGATCTGAAATCAAATCCAGCGATCTCTCCGTTCTTTCCTCTGACCACACAAGCTCTCATGCTTTTACTTTGAAACAAGGATGAGATAAGTCATTTCCTTTGGGATAACGCCTTAAAGATCGCAGGGAAAGGATGCATAATGCAGTAGAATGCTTTGCAGAGTGAGTTTTAGCTGCTAATCATTCAGAGATTTACATCTTTTCTATAGAACAGGAAGTAACACATTTGTGGTGAATTCTCCGCAGCGACATCTGGGCGGAAGCTGCAGTTTTTTTTGTCCTCAGTTCATCTGGAGAGGAAATGCAAAAAAAACATATGAAAATAAGTCCAAACAAACCTGGCTTAGAGGAGACAAAGACAGAAGTTCTTTGGGGATTTCACCCAAAGCCAGTCAGTCAAAACGAGAAACAAATCTGTTGACTAAACGGAAGAGGAGTTAATTGGCATCAGCGCGGTTAACGGGGTTCCTGCTGATCCAGTGAGGTAAAAATAACTTTTAACGCCGACAGACAAAAGAAAAAGCCGCACAAACAGGTGCTGCGTTTCATTAGTGATACTGTGAAGTTTGAAAGCTTCGACATTAATGAGCTTTAAAGTTTCTGTTCTCATCTGGATTCCATCTCCTTATCTTTAGTGTCTGAATGAAAAGAACATTTGAAACTTCAGCCTCAGTGACTCCATGCATCACCCTGCAGACGTTCAGACTCAATCCTGGTTCAGTGAGGAACTCTTATTTACTTAAACATTTAAGCTAAGAAAATTATAGAACACACCGCTTGCTTTAAATCGGGGGGCCGCAAACTATGGCCCCCGGGCCGGATCCGGCCCTCCTTCACATTTGTCCCGGCCCCTAAAAAAATCAACAAAGCCAATCACAAACGCAAGATTTTTATTTTTGTGATCTGGCTCTGAGTTTGTCTGCTAACACTCCTGGTAAAATAGTGTTTTGTTTACAGAAAACACAGTTAGCATCAGAAAACACTGTTAGCATCAACCACAGACAAAACGACCAGCAGAAAACATGGTTAGCATTGATCGCAGACAAAGCGGCTAACAGAAAATACTGCTAGCATCAATCGCAGACAGAAATGCTAACAGAAAACACTGTTAGCATCAATCGCAGACAGAACTGCTAAATGAAAACACTGTTAGCATCAATCGCTGGCGGTATGCTAACAGAAAACACTGTTAGCATCAATTGCAGGCAGTAATGCTAGCAGAAAACACTGTTAGCATCAATAGCAGACAGAAATGCTAACAGAAAACACTGTTAGCATCAATCGCAGACAGAACTGCTAAATGAAAACACTGTTAGCATCAATTGCAGACAGAACTGCTAACAGAAAACACTGTTAGCATCAATCGCAGGCAGTAATGCCATCAGCAAACACTGTTAGCATCAATCGCAGACAGCAATGCTAGCAGAAAACACTGTTAGCATCAATAGCAGACAGAACTGCTAGCAGAAAACACTGTTAGCATCAATTGCAGACAGAACTGCTAACAGAAAACACTGTTAGCATCAACCGCAGACAGAAATGCTAACAGAAAACACTGTTAGCATCATAACAGACAGAACTGCTAGCAGAAAACACTGTTAGCATCAATAGCAGACAGAACTGCTTGCAGAAAACACTGTTAGCATCAATTGCAGACAGAACTGCTAACAGAAAACACTGTTAGCATCAATAACAGACAGAACTGCTAGCAGAAAACACTGTTAGCATCAATTGCAGACAGAACTGCTAACAGAAAACACTGTTAGCATCAATCGCAGGCAGTAATGCCATCAGCAAACACTGTTAGCATCAATCGCAGACAGCAATGCTTGCAGAAAACACTGTTAGCATCAATAGCAGACAGAACTGCTAGCAGAAAACACTGTTAGCATCAATTGCAGACAGAACTGCTAACAGAAAACACTGTTAGCATCAACCGCAGACAGAAATGCTAACAGAAAACACTGTTAGCATCATAACAGAAAGACTGCTAGCAGAAAACACTGTTAGCATCAATAGCAGACAGAACTGCTTGCAGAAAACACTGTTAGCATCAATTGCAGACAGAACTGCTAACAGAAAACACTGTTAGCATCAATAACAGACAGAACTGCTAGCAGAAAACACTGTTAGCATCAATTGCAGACAGAACTGCTAACAGAAAACACTGCTAGCATCAATAGCAGACAGAACTGCTAGCAGAAAACACTGTTAGCATCAATTGCAGACAGCAATGCTAGCAGAAAACACTGTTAGCATCAACCGCAGACTAAACGGCTAACACAAAACGCTTTCTTTCCGTTAGCCTACAAACCGACCCGGCCTTACATCAGTGAAGAAAAAAGTTGTGTGGCCCAAACAAGAAAAAGTGCTTTAAAGAATAAAATAAGGATCAATCTTTCTCATTTACTGCACCAAACAACAGACATGTAACGTTTGGAGCAGAAAACATGATGCGGGTTATTTCTATCTTTCTAGATCATCCTGATCAAATTGTGTTTCAGTCATCAACTCGGATCAGATTCATGAACTAAACTGTCCTCTGAAGTGTTTGTAATCTTCAACTGAGGAGAAGACTCGCTGCTGGATATGTTCAGTAAAAGTTTCTGCACTTAAAATAACTTCAACTTGAAAAAGCAGCAACAAAAAAAAAACTTAATTGATTCAGTTTTTAAATTAAATTAATTTTCCTCCAATTTTTATTTTAATCAGGAAGCCAAATTATAAGTCTGACCTTTGAAAAAGATAAAAAAAAAAAACTTTTAAAAAAGTATTCTATTTTTGACTAAAAGGAAATAGTTTTATCGTCTTTTAGTTTGATAGAAAATTCCATTTAAAAAATCAAATGTGAAGACTTTATCTAAGCTGAAAGTTATGAGGGGATTTATTGGTAAGAATAGTTAGGTTTGTTGGAGAAAAAAAAAAAAGAATAAATGAAAAAGTGATGGAAATGTTTTAAAGGTCGCCTTTCCTGAAGGAGAGTAGATCGCATTGGGACAAAGCACACACAATATATTCAGTTATTTGTCAAACGTGTTATTTTTTTAGTATCAATTTTGGATTTATCTTTTCTCCAGGAAAAAATAAAGAAAACCAGATTTTAGAATGTCACAGTAGGAATTGTAATGTACAGGAAAATGTGCTATGAGAGGCAGAATATTTATGTATTTATTAGAGCTAGTAAAATGTTAACGAACGCAATAAAAACAAAAAAAATAATGTGATTTATTTTTCATTAATATTTATTGGTGCAAATAATAACATTTTTGCATCAGACGGTTCAGGCTACAACAGGTTGCATTAATATCTGATAATGCACACTTTATCGGGCGTTATCGCACTCATGCCAACTGATTGTTTTTTTAGGGTTAGATCGGTATAAATCTGGAACTTCTTTTATTTTTTTTTTTGTGCATCATAGACGTATATTGTGTATCCACACCCAGCAGCCAATAGGAATCGAGTATTCACTCGGACCATGATTTAAGTTCATTTAAAGTGCAGAAACACAATGTCTGTATATCAGGGAGGAAAACTCCAGATATAAAAAGTTCATTATCTCTCTGTTGATGTGTTTTTATGCTCATAAATTACACTTCTGGTTAACACTTGATAAAATTAAACATTTAAAATGATAAAAAATCCTGGGAAAATTTTTCTCTCTGGTGTCTTTCAGTTTAAAAGCTGCATAGTCTCATAAAATTGACCTAGTAAATGCGAATAACAACCCAAAATGGTGGTTAATCTGATTCATTTTTTTTATTGATTCAGTACTACAATTTATTTTATAGTCGACGACTAATTTAATAATCGATTAGTCGTTACTTTATATTATATGGAGTCAGATAAAGTAAAGTTAAAAGTTATAATAGCATTATGTAGCTTTGTTGACAGTTTTGGCATTTATTAAGGTTTTTTAGGCTAATTTGGAGTTTAGCTAATATTACAGCTACATGCTAGCCTATTTAGCTAATTTAGGAATTTTTTAATTTTTTAGGCTATTTTACAGTTAAACAAATATTTCAACTATGTGCTAGCTGTTTTAGCTAATTCAGGATTTTTTCATTTGTTTGGAGTTTAGCTAATATTTCAGCTAAATGCTAGCTCTTTTGGCTAATGTAGGATTTTTTTCTGTTTTTCTTTTTGTTTGATTGGCTAATTATGAGTTTAGCTAAAATTACAGCTACATGCTAGCTGTTTTGGCTATTTAGGTTTTTTTTTCCATTTTTGGCTAGTTCAGAATTAAGCTAATATTTCAGCTACATGCTAGCTATTTTGGCTATTTTAGGATTTTTTTTCAGGGTTTTTTAGGCTAATTTGGAGTTTAGCTAATATTACAGCTAATGCCAGCCTATTTAGCTAATTTAGGAATTTTTCAATTTTTTAGCTATTTTACAGTTAAAAAAATATTTCAACTATGTGCTAGCTGTTTTGGCTAATTCAGGAATTTTTTTCATTTGTTTATGCTATTTTGGAGTTTAGCTAATATTTCAGCTAAATGCTAGCTCTTTTGGCTAATGTAGGTTTTTTTTCCATTTTTGGCTAGTTCAGAATTAAGCTAATATTTCAGCAACATGCTAACTCTTTTGGCTAATTTAGGATTTTATTTTGTTTTTTAGGCTAATTTCGAGTTTAGCTAATATCTTAGCTGGCTGTTAGCTTCAGCATTTTTAGCTATCATTTTTTCAGAATCTTTCATCTATCAGCAGTAGCATCTTCAGTAGCCAAATTCAGCTTACAGCTTTCGCACTAGCATTACCGCAGGTAAAGCTATATATCTAGTTTTTAGTTAATATAAAGTTAATGAATGTCCAGATGTGTGCTTTACATCCAGTTTACTCATAACCTGATTAGTCAACTAATTGGAACAAATAATCTGTGATTAGTCGACTATTAAAACAATCGTTTTGCACTATTTGCAAGTGAACCTTGGTGCGGTTCACCATAGTGTGAATGCAAGTAGAAAGAGAGTGTATTTACATACTTTTTTAAGCCTAACAAATTCACACACTGATGCCGACTGCCGGTTCAATGTCCTGGACGCTTCAACACATGGGTGGGCGAGGTTGACCGCTCTATCTTTGACCAGGTGAGGAAACCCAGCAAAGCGTAGCCGGCATCCTCCCTGTTTGTTCCTGCGGTTCAGGAGAGCATCACTCTGAAGCGGATGGTTTCCTCTCTAACTTTCCTCCTTCTCACTCTGGAGCCCACACAGAATTGCCTTTGTGGTTTGACACCAGTGTGTGTGTGTGTGTGTGTGTGCGCAGGTTCCATGTGTTCCATTATCTAAAGAAAGAAGTGGGTGGAAGGAAGCGCACGGCGGCGCATCAGTTCTCCAACAAGCGCTGTGTGCTGAGGAGAAGACAAAATGTCAGGGCTGGTTGTGGGAGACAGCTGCTGGTGCTGCTGTCGGCATGGAGACAGCTGCGGAGTGAGGCTGCAGCCGCGCTTAAATTCACTTAAAATGTCAAAACACCTGAGGGGGGTTGAGGGCTGTGTCTGGACCTGACAACTATCAACCTTTCTGTGGCTCCGCACACTTCTGACAAAAACTGGTTGGAAACCTGGGTGATAACTGTGTAACCTTTCCAGTAAGCACTTTGGCCTTTATTTGTTTGGGAATCGTATTCTCCTCTTGTTTTTGCTTCACACTCCGGCGGATGGCGGCGGCGCGGCGGCGGTTAAGATTCCCCTCAGGAGCTCTCGGACGGTTCGGTCACCGGCGGACGTCTTCAGCTTTTGCCGGCAAACAGCCGAATAAACGCAGCTCCTGCATATTTCTAAAGAGCAATACTATTAAGACCCCATTAGGCCTCCTCTGGGCTTCGCGCCGTCTGATGTATTCCCCGCGTGTTAACTGACGGCGCCTTAGCTTGATATTTAATGGCCATGAATCTCGAACAATGCGCGGCGCTCTCCGCGGCGTGGCATTTAACAAAGCCTTAAAGGGGGACGGAGAGCGCGCCGCTCAACCTTTCCTGTTCCACGCAGCTGTTCTCCTTCCTGCTAAGATTTATGGGACGCCCCGTGCGCCACAACGCGCCTGTTGAGGTTTTCGTCTCGGTGGAAACGGCGTGTGATGCGTTTTTGTTCTTCGGGCCGGCCGTTGGAAGTTTTTAAGCTTCAGAGTGCGGGACAGCTGGGTTAGCAGGCGCCACGGCGAGCGCCAGAGAGGTTTAGTGCTCCCCTAGAGATGGGGCGAGGGGTCACCTGGAGAGATCTCGGGAACGCCTCGGGGTGCCCCAGAGGAGCTGGAGGAAGTAACCAGGGACAAGGAAGTGAAATCCACTTTGCCATAACGGATGTCCCGGCATCCTGATCCCAGATGAGCGGAAGAAGACGGATGGATGTGTGTGTGTGTGTATGATTTGGAATTATTTTGTGATTTTTTATTTATTTTTTTTTAGTTTTAGTCCTTTATTAAGCATAAACCATTTTTTAAGACATGAAATTAAACTTTTTTTACAGCTAACTTAATTCTGAAGCAGAGAAAAGTAGCTTTTCAACAATTTTCATCTATCCTGTTTAGCGCTGCCACAAACGATTATTGAAATAGTCGACTAATCGCCGATTATTTTTTCCGATTAGTCGAGTAATCAGGTTACTAACGAACTAACTAGATATATAGCATCACCTGCAATAATGCTAGTTATAATGCTAGCTGAATTCGGCTGCCGAAGATGCTAGCGACGAAATGATTGCTAAAAACGCTGAAGTTGATAGCTGAAATCGCTAATAGCTGGAAACACTGAAGCTAATAGCTAGCTAAAATATTAAATGCCAAATTAGCCTAAAAAAAAGCCTAAGTTAGCCAAAAACACCTAGCATGCAGCAGAAATATTATCTAAACTCCAAATTAGCCTAAAAAAATGAAAAATTAAAATTAGCCTAAACAGCTAGCATGTAGCTGAAATATTAGCTACACTCCAAAACAGCCTAAAAACAAAAAAAGTTTAAATTAGCCAAAACTGTTAGCATGTAGCTGAAATGTTAGCTGAACTCCAAAATAGCCTAAAAACAAAAAAGTCCAAATTAGCCAAAACTGCTAGCATGTAGCTGTAACATTATCTAAACTCCAAATTAGCCTAAAAAACTGAAAAAATCCAAAATGAGCCAAAACAGCTAGGATGTAGCTGACATATTACTTTATCTTATATCATGTATGTACAGTATATGTATGTGACAAATAGAAATTAAATTTATTATTTGAGAACCAGCTAAAATATTAGCTATGTGCTAAACAGCCCCCAAAAAAGCTTAAATCAGCCAAAACAGCTAGCATGTAGCTGAAATATTAGCTAAACTCCAAAACAGCCTAACAATCAAAAAAATGCCCAAATTAGCCAAAACTGCTAGCATGTAACTGTAACATTAGCAAAATCCGAAACAGTCTAAAAAACAAAAGGAAGCCTAAATTAGCCAAAATTGCTAGCATGTAGCTGAAATATTAGCTAAACTCCAAAACAGCCTTAAAACAACCAAAAAAAGCCAAAACTAGCTAAAACAGCTAGTATGTAGCTGAAATATTAGCTAAACTCTAAATTAGCCTAAAAAATCTTAATAAATGCCAAAATACTCCAAAAAGCTAGCAGAATACCATTATAACTTTCCACTTTACTACACTACGACTCCATATAATATAAAGTAGCGACTAATCGACTATTAATTAGTCGTCAATTATTTTAATGGTCGATTAATTGTCGATTAGTCGACTAATCTTAGCAGCCGTAATCCAGTAAATAGACAAACAAATAGCAATAATAATTATATATAAAAAGTAAGAATTATGGTTCGATTGATGAATCGTGTAGAGTCAGAAATGAACCCATGAAGACTGTTTTTAGAACAGCCGGGATTCAAACCACTCCCGTGAGACAAGACTGCTAACCACTGCACCACATAGACCATGAGGAATCACCTTAAAAGTTACAGAAAAATCCTAAATGGAAGTATTTTTTGTTCCTTTGATAGAAGTGTCGCCGCATTCTTCATTCTAGAGCACAGAAACAAAGTTTAGAGGATATTTTGTTGAGTTTATTTTTTCTTTTGCTCATAATTATGTTTCCCTCAGAGTGTAAATCCTCCTCGCCTCTGATATTTACATGTGAAGTCACTTCCTGTCAGACTTGTAGCTGGATGAACATCAGGAGTGATCGTCTTTCTCCTTCCACTCCCGTTTCCGCTCTCTGACAGTTCAACCGCCGTTTGATTGGCAGCCAGCCGGCGCGCTACAACACCGAACCCCGAACAGACACGCGCTGCAGACGTGCGCGCCAACCCCAGTGGGATACAACGCCAGCCCGAAATGGCTGCGTCTTATCTGGCGTGTCTGTTGTCAGTCATCTGATGGGTTTGCTGTAAACCACATGAGGCCACTTTAGCCTCATCAGCAAGCTCGCTCGCTCTCGCTCTTCCTGTTATAACCGCGGGAAATTTTCCCGTCGCCGCGGGCTGTGTGAACGGCTGACTGGCTGTCTGACTGAACGGCTGCCTCACTTGAAAAGGGACTTTCAGAGCGGCAGCTTTTGTTTTACGCTCACTCTTGCAGTAATTGTGCAGGAACAGCTTCCCGGTACGAAGTTTCAGGAGTTTTAGCTTAAAAAATGGCTGCTTTTTTAGCCGGGAGCAGGTCATTGACTGTATATGAGAACTGGACTGAGTGACCCCTCCCTCCTGGCATTTCAAACATGAAGGTCATACGAGCTCCAAGACCTCCAAGTCCCACAAGCTTGATGTTCTCGATAACTAGAGCTGCCACAAACGATTACTTTAATAGTCGACTAATCGCAGATTATTTTTCCAGATTAATCGACTATTCAGGTCATGCAGGAACTGGATGTAAAGCACACATCTATAACTATCATTAGCTTTAAACGAACTATGCTAGTGCTGATAGCTGAAGATGCTAAAATTGATAGCTGAAATCACTGAAGCCAATAGCTGAAAACGCTGAGACTGATTGCCAGCTAAAATATTAGTTACATACCAAAACAGCCAAAAAAAAGCCTAAATCAGCCAAAACAGCTAGCATGTAGCTGTAACATTAGCTACACTCCAAAACAGCCTAAAAACAAAAAAAGCTTAAATTAGCCAAAACTGTTAGCATGTAGCTGAAATATTAGCTAAACTCCTAAACAGCCTAAAAACAAAAAAGCCCAAATTAGCCAAATCTGCTAGCATGTAGCTGAAATGTTAGCTGAACTCCAAAACAGCCTAAAAACAAAAAAAGACCAAATTAGTCAAAACTGCTAGCATGTAGCTGTAACATTAGCTAAACTCCAAAACAGCCTAAAAAACAAAAAAAAGACTAAATTAGCCAAAACAGCTAGCATGTAGCTGTAACATTGGCTAAACTCCAAAACAGCCTAAAAAACAAAAAAAAAACTAGATTAGCAAAAACAGCTAGCGTGTTGCTGAAATATTAGCTAAACTGCAAATTAGCCTAAAAAACAAAAAAAGCCTAAATTAGTCAAAATTGCTAGCATGTAGCTGAAATATTAGCTAAACTCCAAAACAGCCTAAAAAATAAAAAAAGCCCAAATTAGCCAAAACTGCTAGCATGTAGCTGTAACATTGGCTAAACTCCAAAACAGCCTAAAAACAAAAAAAAAACGAGATTAGCAAAACAGCTAGCGTGTTGCTGGAAATATTAGCTAAACTCAAAACAGCCTAAAAAAAAAAAAACTAGATTAGCAAAAACAGCTAGCGTGTTGCTGAAATATTAGCTAAACTGCAAATTATCCTAAAAAACAAAAAAAAAACTAATTAGCCAAAATTGCTAGCATGTAGATGAATTAATTAGCTAAACTCAAAACAGCCTAAAATAAAAAAAGCCTAAATTAGTCAAAACTGCTAGCATGTAGCTGAAATATTAGCTTAAATGGCAAAATAGCCTAAAAATCGCAATAAATGCCAAAATATTCCAAAAGCTATATTATACTTCTTCATCTTTACTACACTATGACTCCATATATTATAAAGTAACGACTAATCGAATATTAAATTAGTCGTCAACTACTTAAATAATCGATTAGTCGTTGATTAGTCGACTAATCGTGTCAGCTCTACTGATAATCCTCGTTTTTTCATGTTTTCTGTAGTGCAAGTTATTCAAATTATGGAAGGACCAATCAGAGGCCTCAATAAAAGTAGGTGGAGCCTGCTGGCCCCCCACATTCTGTGCTTCGCGCAGCTGTCAAGTGACGGGGCCTTTCCACAAGCTCACTCCTGATTGGTGAAAGCGGTTGCCTTAGAAACGCTGACTGAGATCTGCTTGGACCAATCACTGTCCGGGAACTGTGGACGGAGGGTGAATGAGCGGGAAAAGGGGGGGTGGGAGGGTGAAGTCTTCAACCGTCCTGGGTCAGCTGGATGCAACAGGATGAAACGTTGCACCTGTTTACCGATAAACAACCGTCTCTGTTCCTCCTGAAACCTCTTCCAGTTGATTCCAATGAAATCGTCTGCGCTCAGAATCATTTGAATTATTTACTGCCCTCAGATTCGTCTTCCAGGCTTTGATCTTCCTCGGCTTCATCTGCATTTTCCGGCTTAAGTGATGTCAAATTAATTTTATTAGCAGTGCATCTTTTGGATTTTCCAGTCAGACGGTGTAACCCGTCAGACCAAAAGGAGAATGTTTTCTTCTGCAATCATTTCACTTTCTTTGGAGTGTAAATCCTCTGGTTTAGGCCTGCAGATCTTTCAGAGGAGGCTCTCTGTGACGCACCACCATCATTTAACAGAATACTTTAAAAGTTAGCAGTAGAATATAGAAACCAGTTAAAATCTTCTTGAGTTTGTGTCAACCTTTAGAATGTTTGTTGCTTAATAAATCATAAGTTATCGAGTTTATTGCTCGAATAATTTTATTGTTCTCTTGTGCTTATTTCTAACTTGTATAGTTTTTACAAAATGTATTTTTATCTTGAGTAAAATACTGAAAGTTATTTAATGTTTAAATATGATTTATTCTGAAATAATATTACTGTCTTTTTATTATTCATAATTATGTTAAAAAGTTTTGGTTTTAAATTTGTTTAAATTGTCATTTCTGCTAATTTTTTGACTATTTTGGCATTTACTAACATTTTTTGTAGAATATTTACATGTTACATTGCTAGCTGTTTTGGCTAATTTAGGCTTTTTTGTTTTTTTAGGTTATTTTGGAGTTTAGTAATATTTCAGCTACACGCTAGCTGTTTTGGCTAATTTAAGGCTTTTTTGTTTTAGCTGTTTTTGGAGTTTAAGCTAATGTTACAGCTACATGCTAGCTGTTTGGCTAATTTAGACTTTTTTGTTTTTAGGTTATTTTGGAGTTTAGCTAATATTATAGCTACATGCTAGCTGTTTTGGCCAATTTAGGCTTTTTGTTTTCAGGCTATTTTGGAGTTTAGCTAATATTTCAGCTACATGCTAGCTGTTTTGGCTAATTTAGGCTTTTTTGTTTTTTAGGGCTATTTTGGAGTTTAGCTAATTTTTCAGCTACATGCTAGCTGTTTTGGCTAATTTAGGCTTTTTGTTTTTTTAGACTTTTGGGAGTTTAGCTAATATTTCAGCTACATGCTAGCTGTTTTGCTAATTTAGGCTTTTTTTTTTTAATAGGCTATTTTGGAGTTTAGCTAATTTTTCAGCTATATGCTAGCTTTTTTGGCTATTTAGGCTTTTTTGTTTTACGTGCTATTTTGGAGTCTAGCTAATTTTTCAGCTACATGCTAGCTGTTTTGGCTAATTTAGGCTTTTTTGTTTTACATGCTATTTTGGAGTCTAGCTAATTTTTTCAGCTACATGCTAGCTGTTTTGGTTAATTTAGGCTTTTTTGTTTTTAGGCTATTTTGTAGTTTGGCTAATTTTTCAGCTACATGCTAGCTGTTTTGGCTAATTTAGACTTTTTTGTTTTCAGGCTATTTTGGAGTTTAGCTAATTTTTTCAGCTACATGCTAGCTGTTTTGGCTAAATTTAGACTTTTTGTTTAACATGCTATTTTTGGATCTAGCTAATTTTTAAGCTACATGCTAGCTGTTTTTGGTAATTTTTTTTTCTAGGCTAATTTGGCTTTCAGCTAGTATTTTTAGTTGACCTTCAGCTTCAGTGTTTTCAGCTACTAACATAAAAAATTTCAGCCATCAATTTCAGCATTTTCAGCTATCAGCACTAGCGTCTTCAGCAGCTAAATTCAGTTTACATCATTTACACTAGGATCATCACAAGTATATGTGAAATATGTCTAAGAAATATGTGATATATATAAGATTTATCTCTAGTTCATAATTATGTTAAAAAGTTACAGTAAAAATGTAGTTTTAGAGTGTTCAATAAATGTTTATCCTGTTCGGACCGCGACATAAACGAGTTTGTTTGAAATGTGTTTTTAAGGAAAGTTTTGATCACGCTGATGAGATAAGGCTCTATAAAATATGATACCAATAGGGTTAACGAGCCAGATCAGCTTGATCCGTCCTGGATCAGAACGTGGTTCTAATCAGGTCTTCTCCTCTTTTCTCTCCTCTTTTCTCTCCTCCTTGATCTCCTCCTGCTGTGTCCGCTGACCTCCGTCCAGGTAAGAACGTTTTCCTTCTTTTTTTAGTTTATGCATAAATACTGGAGGCTGGATTTCCACTGAAGATCCAGAACTTTCTCCTAGTTGAGGTGAAGCGAGTTTTCCCATGAGCCCCTGCAGTTGTGAAGACACTTTCTGGTCTGAACAGTGAATGTCCTCCACCGGCTGCAGCTCTGACCCAGATTTACATCTCGTCTGGTCAGATCGTCCTTTGACCCCTCCACCCCCCCAGCTCCATGTGGGAGGCGGTTTGCTAACAAAGCCCTGAGGGCCGCCTCCCTCACTGCCATGCGGGATTCTGGGAGGGATTCAGGAGGACAAACAGCGGGGTTAGGGGTTGACTGAGGTTACTGTTCTCAGTGAATCATCTCATCGTGGAGTTCTTATGGTTTTCTTATGGAATTCATGTTATTGAAATAAACACAGCTGTAACTGAAGGTTCTGATGGTTGACTCGAACCAGGAGAACCATTAATAAAAAAAAGTCTTTCTTATAGCTTGATTAGAAAATAAAGATAAATGAAGGATAAAAGTTACACCTTCATTAAAGAGTTACTAGATACTTGCCATCACTGCTGCCATGAAAACATGTTGGAGAAAAACTGAAGATATCTCCATCCATCCATCTGTTCGTCCATCCATCCATCCATCCATCCGTCCATCATCCATCCATCTCTACATCCGTCCATCCATCCATCTATCATCCATCCATCCATCAATCTATCATCCATCCATTCATCCATCTATCATACATCCATCCATCCATCCATCTGTTTATCATCCATCCATCTATCATCCATCCATCCATCCATCTATCATCCATCCATCCATCCATCCATCTGTTTATCCATCCATCATCCATCCATCTATCATCTGTTCATTCATCCATCCATCCATCTGTTTATCATTCATCCATCTATCATCCATCCATCCAACCTCCATCCATCCATCCAACCATCATCCATCCATCTATTCATCCATCCAGCATCCATCCATCCATCCAACCATCATCCATCCAACCATCATCCATCCAACCATCATCCATCCATCTATCATCCATCTATCCGTCCATCCAACCATCATCCATCCACCCATCCATCATTTCTTCCATCCATCCATCCATCCATCCATCCATCTATCCGTCCATCCAACCATCATCCATCCATCCATCCATCATTTCTTCCATCCATCCGTTCTTTTTCTAAACCTGCATCTCTTTCAGGCTCAAATGTTGCTGGAGCCTATCCCTGCTGCTGTTGGTGAATGTTGGGGTTCAGCTTGAACACATAAGAGCTGCTCAGTCACATATACAGGATTTGAGGATATACAGTCAGCGGTTTTCCTTTGACGCTCGTCTTTGGACTGTACGAGGAAACCTGGAGAAGACCCACAAATGCAGAGATCCCAGCAGGGATTCAGACCAGCGTCTTCTCTCTGTGAGGCCAGAGTGCTAACCACTACACCACAGTATTTCCTTCAGAGTTTTATGGTCTAATAGTTGAAGAATCTCTCCTCCAGTTTCTGTGAATCTCTCGTTTGTTCGATGATTCGATGCGTTTGACCTCCAACCTGACGCGTGGAAGTGGCGTTCTGCGTTTGTTGGCGTGCGGCGCGCTGACGGCGTGGCAGACGTTGACGGATAAAAACACAGATTCACTCCACGTGTGCACGTCCTCAGCTTTACTTCCACTCGGCGGCCGGCGAGGGAGCCCCTGGTCCAATTACCAAAGACCGCGGCGCTAAACGATAAACAGGAAGTTCCAGGCTGATCGTCCCTCCAGCTCCGAGGCTGAAACGTGTCAGTTGCTGGCAGAGGCCGCTCTCTCAACATCCATCTTCCCTTTTCAGGCTCCGTCACACCCTCTGCGAGGCCCAAAACTCCCTGGCGCCCGTCCACCGGCCCGGCCTGCCAAACGTCTCCACAGAATAACTCCTCTTGCCCCGTTCGAACGTTTAAACTGCTTAAAGAGCGGGGCACGGCTCTCTGCCCCCGCCCCCTTTAATCATATTAAGTGCTACACCAGACTGACATCATGTTTAGATGGCTCAAACAATACCTCAAGTGCTCGAGCGCCGACTCAGCAGATTCTGACTTCCTGTTGAGCTGATGCCTTTTCAAGGCCGAGTTTTACTGTCGTCCCGCCGCAGTCTTAAGGTTTCCGTTGGTGGGTTGAAAACCCGTCCTGACAGAGTCCCAGTCGTCCTTTAATTAGGATTTTTCACCAAAACTGAAATAAAACCTTCTAGGACAGAGTGGCAGGACTTCATTAGAAATTTACCTCTAATTTTTGGTGCCCCCCTCTCTCTGTTTACGTGCTCGCCCGCTATCTTACAGCCCTTCACAACTATGGATCGACCCGTACAGATTTTTCAATACTCGTTATTTATTTAAAGTCTGGGCAGGCCACAAAGGAATTTTTTTAATAGTCGACAAATCACCGATTTTTTTTTACAGATTAGCCGACTCATTGGGTGATGCGGAAACTGGATGGAAAGCAAACAGCTTAACCATCATTAGCTTTAAACTAGCAAAAAATACAAAAAAGTTTATTTAACTTTTAATAAAATTCTGCAGCTTCTGTATAGGTTTAGTTTAAAACAAGATTAAATGAAATATGAGAGAGATGAGGAATATACTTTCCATCAAACTCGTTTTGACAGGTGACCTTTGACCCTACACATCCATCAAACTCGTTTTGACAGGTGACCTTTGACCTTACACATCCATCAGACTTATTTTGACAGGTGACCTTTGACCTTACACATCCATCAGACTCATTTTGACAGGTGACCTTTGACCTTACACCTTCATTAGACTCGTTTTGACAGGTGACCTTTGACCCTACACATCCATCAGACTCATTTTGACAGGTGACCTTTGACCCTACACATCCATCAAACTCGTTTTGACAGGTGCCCCCACCTTAAGATGACGTAACAATTCAATATCAATTTTATATACTGTATAAAGAGTGTCTGGGGTCAAAGGTCACCTGTCAGAATGAGTTTGATGGAAAGTATATTCCTGATCTCTCTAATGAGGTCGGCGTCTGAAACAAGGAACTGTTTTCCACTAGAGATCAAGTTTTGCTCTCACTGACTCACATATAAAAATTAATTTTTTTGCTGCTGAACGTTCTGTTTGAAGAGTCGATGAGTCGTGGCAGCCCTAGTGGCGGTTAGCTGATATTTCGGCCGATATTCATGTGAAATATTAACTTTGAAAAAAATATAACAAAATGGAGAACATGCGGTCATATGTTCACCAAAGCAACTAAAGATAAATAACATTTAAATCTTTATTATTCTGTTTTTCATGGAGGATACTTTGCTGTTGTGTAGCTTTTCTTGTGTCATTTTCCTACTATAAAACCTGACAGTTTAATTTGGTTTTCAACGTTTTCTTAATTTGGTGATTCACAGACACGTTAGCGGTGATCGAGGAGTTCCCATTGCTTATTTATTTCTTTTTTTTTATCACATTTTCATGATACTCGACACAGCGTTGCTAGTTGAGAAATGACAAAGACAGAAATATTTACTACGATTTCAAAAGCATTCTCTGTGTGTTCACGTGTCCGTGCACATGTGAGCTACAGTCTCAGTTTCTGATTGGCTGTGCCTGTACTTCTGGGTGGTTAGCCAATCAGGTAGTGCAGTGGGCGGGACAATGCCGAAGACGGTAGCTTTTGAGCCAAAAAAAAAAAACAGTTTACTGTCGGACGTCAGAAAAAAAAAAAAAACGCAGACCACCGATAGATGTCAAAATAGCCAATATCAGCACCGAAATTGAAATCGGTATCGGTTGGCCCCCGCTTCACAACTCAAGCGGCTAACATTAGGGTCCACAAGACAGTCCAGCAGTTCAGACACGGTCCGCAAGATCAGTTTCAGTTCTCAAGATCCACGTTCGACTACATCGGCAATCGATTAGCGCGACTGATCGGCTATTTATTTGTCTGCACTGATCGGCTTTGATGCACTTCGGCAAATAGTCGATTACGACTAATCGGCTATTAAAATAGTCGATTAGTCGCGACTGATCGGCTATTAAAATAGTCGATTAGTCGCGACTGATCGGCTATTAAAATAGTCGATTAGTCGCGACTAATCGGCTATTAAAATAGTCGATTAGTCGCGACTGATCGGCTATTAAAACAGTCGATTAGTCATGACTAATCGTGTCAGCTCGAATCGTAACTCCTCCCAGTTTGCGTGATTAACATAAATCAGAAACTTCTCAACCACACAATCCGAATTCTTCCCTTCCCATTAATTTGAAGTGGCAGTGCAATTGAAGCGCAATTGTATCGGGGAATATTTTTTTTCTTTAAATTTCAGACTAAACCGCGTCGCAGTGATCAGTGCTCTTCTTCTTCTGAATTTAAATGTACGTAACTTTATGTTGTGGCGCGCGACCTTTTTAAAGTTATAAAACTGCTCTTGTTGCGGTTGTCAGCTCCGCGCTAACGCTAGCTGACCGCCGGTTATCGGTGACGTCATCGAATGAAAGTCACGTCTGAAATATGAAACGTAATTATTACATAAATCTTCGTTTGGGGGCGGGGGTAAATAAAGGGAAGCTCTGGTGTTTAATGGTTAACAAAGTTTGTTTTTGGGTTTAAAAATCTCTGAAATTTGACTAACTTCATGGACGGATAGCAAATAAAAGAGATTTTTCTGTTTGAAACTAAAAACAGAAACATTAGTCAAGAGCTTCAGGTCCATCTGGCGTCTCCACATCAAGTCCAAATCAAATATCTTCACATTCGTCTCCTGCAGCTCCACTAAAGCGACTCTGATTCGCGGTCCAAACATCAGCTCTCTGCAGAGCAAACGCCGCCTTTCATCCCGCCTCAGCTGGAGGGGGAGAAGCCCGGACGGCGTGCTGAGACCGCGCCGCCGTCTGACTCTGATGGAAAACAAGGCGGCGTGGGAGCTGCCGCCGGAGCGTGAGGGGGAGGGGCGCGGGAAGGGGCCGCGCGGTGGCGAAGGCTGCAACCGCGCCGGCCACTTTGTCTGACTGATGAGTTCAAACCGGACATGGTAATAGCCTGTCTCCAGCATTCGCCAAACCATAAATCTCTCAGCGAGAAAAATGGGAAAGCAATCAGGTGGGAAGACGATCCTCTGCTGAGAGTTTTAGTGGATGTGTGCGCCAGAGAGAGGAAAACACAAACGGAACCGCCACAGGAGGAGAAGCGCCGGGGTGTGTCTGTAAATATTAGCGAGCGACTCCTGGTCAGGAACGTCTTCTGAAGCCAGATCCGAAATGCCGGAGAAAGTTCAGAAAATCCTCTCAAACGCAGAAACTCCAGATTCCTTTAGAGAACGTGTCAAAGTCGAGGCCCGGGGGCCGGATCCGATCATTTTAGCTTTAAACTAACTAAAAACTAGATATGTAGCAATAATGCTAAAGTTGAATGCTGTAAGCAGTGAAAATGCTGAAATTGATAGCTGAAATCACTGAAGCTCATAAATGAAATCGCGGAACTTGATAGGGTGCTAAAATATTAGTTAGCCTAAAAAAATTGGAAAAAAAAGGCTAAATAGCCTAAATATCTTAAATAGCTAGCCTGTAAGTGAAATATTAGCTAAGCTTCGAAATAGCCTAAAAAATAAAAAAGCCTAAATTACTTAAATTACCTAGCATGTAGCTTGAATATTAACTAAACTTCAAAATAGCCTAAAAACAAAAAAAATGCATAAATTAGCCAAAAGGCTAGCATGTAGCTAAAATATTAGCTAAACTCCAAAATAACCTAAAAATCAAAAAAGCCTTAATTAGCTAAATTAGCTAGCATGTAGCTGAAATATTAGCTTAACTCCAAAATAACCTAAAAAGCAAAAAAGCCTAAATTAGTTAAATTAGCTAGCATGTAGCTTAAATATTAGCTAAACTTCAAAATAGCCTAAAAAACCAAAAAAGCCTAAATTAGCTAGCATGTAGCTGAAATATTACCTTAACTCCAAAATAACCTAAAAAGCAAAAAAGCCTAAATTAGTTAAATTAGCTAGCATGTAGCTGAAATATTAGCTAAACTTCAAAATAGCCTTAAAAAACAAAAAAATGCCTAAATTAGCCTAAAAGCTAGCATGTAGCTGAGATATTAACTAAACTTCAAAATAGCTTAAAAACACATAAAGCCTAAATTAGCCAAAAGGCTAGCATGTAGCTAAAATATTAGCTAAACTCCAAAATAACCTAAAAAACAAAAAAGCCTAAATTAGCCAAATTAGCTAGCATGTAGCTTAAATATTAGCTAAACTTCAAAATAGCCTAAAAAGCCAAAAAAGCCTAAATTAGCCAAAAGGCTAGCATGTAGCTGAAATATTAGCTAAACTCCAAAATAACCTAAAAAACAAAAAAGCCTAAATTAGCCAAATTGTCTAGCATGTAGCTTAAGTATTAGCTAAACTTCAAAATAGCCTAAAAAACCAAAAAAAGTCTACATTAGCTAGCATGTAGCTGAAATATTAATTAAACTTCTAAATAGCCTAAAAAACAAAAAAGCCTAAATTTGTTAAATTAGCTAGCATGTAGCTTATATATTTGCTAAGCTTCAAAATAGCCTTAAAAACAAAAAAAGCCTAAGTTAGCCAAAAAGCTAGCATGTAGCTGAAATATTAGTTAAACTCCAAAATAACCAAGAAAACCTCAATAAATGCCAAAATACCCCAAAAAGCTAGCATGATGCTAATATAACTTTCAACTTTACTACACTCTAACTCCATGTAATATAAAGTAACGAATAATAAACAATTAAATTAGTCATTGACTATTTTAATAGTCGATTAGTCGACTAATCGTAGCAGCTTTAGTGAATATTATTTTCTTTCTGGGGAATATTGAAGGAATTCAGTTTTCAGTTTCGTCTTTAACAACAACGTCGGCTGAAAATTGTCTTTTCAAGAAAGTGTTTATACTCGACACGTTCATTTATTGTAGGATAATCTCCACTTTTAAGTTTTGTTCGTTTTTCCTTTGCTGCTCGGGGCGTAAATCAGGAAAGGAAATGATCCTGTAAACGAGTCGCTTTCACTGTCAAACAAAGATTGAAACCGTTTGAAACCGCTGTAATCTGATTACAGGAGGCGGGGTCTTCTGGTACCGTCCTCACCAGCTTCCATTACGTTCATGCGGTTCGCAGTCGTTTGTGGGTCGGTGCGTGCCCTCGGGCTCGGCCGGCGATCGGCGCCGGTCCGCTCGGGCATCTGTTTCACCTCCCGAGTTCCCACTTATCTCCAGGCAGCAGAATGAGTCTTCGAGGGACCCGCCCTCCCCCCGTCCCACGCGCGGACGTGTTCACGGGGCGCGGCATTAACCAGGGAAGTGTCCACGTATGTTTCTGAGCACATATCAAAGGCAGCCAGAGCCTCTGCCTCCCTCTGCCTTCATCTTCTCTGCCACTCCTCAGCTCGCGGTGCGTTGGAGCACGAATGTTGATAGGGGTGTGCGCCCGCTGATAAGTAAACACTCTCAAGGGGCTTACAGGGAAAACGCTGCCTAATGTTCCCGCCATTGTGCAGAGAAACCAACTCTGGCATAGCCGGCTGTCAGCTGCCTGACACGAACAGATAACCGAACCAATCGCTGAGCCGTGTTGACTCTTAAATATGCAAGCGTGGCGAGTTTTTTCCGCGCTAACGCGACACGGTTTGAGGATCCTCTCTGGAGTGTCATTCGTCATCTCGTCGGACGCCTCATCTCAGAATCGCAGCTTCCTGACACGTTGCCGCGAGCGACGCCAGCTCTTACCGCCGCCGCTTGATAAGCACGCCGCAGAGATGGAGCGGCGGCGAGCAGGTGTCATTCATCCAAAGCAAGGCCCGCTTCGTTTCCCGTCCCGGATCAATAGGAACCGTCGCGTGATGGATGGCGATCCTCTTATTGAAACTGCCCGTTCCGTCCATTTGTCACGTAAACGCCAAACGTTTTGGGAAGTGGAAACGAGAGTTCTCGACGGGGTCGAGTTGGTTTTGGAGTGTGAGGCTCAAACAAAAACAAAAAAAGGAACCATCGAGAGGTTCTGATGGCTTTCAACAAGGACATGAAACTTTTGATTCCCAAGCCGAACCAGTTACGACTATTTCTTTTTAACCAAATTTAACATTTTACTTAGTCACATTTGGTAAAAAAAAAAAAAAAAAATGGTCATGCCTGTACTGAACATGCGTCAAGGTGGTTGGTGCACATTTCCTGTGCAAATCATACAAGACTAAAGTTGTGTTTCATTAATTTGTTGCTCGAAGCTAGTCCAGACGCATGTGGGAGGAGCTACTGTATTGACCGTACGTCTCATTTACAAAGCAGAGAAGACAAGGATGATGTGAGATAGATTATTTTATAGTCGACTAATCACGATTATTTTTCGCCGATTAGTCACTATTCGCGTCGCTCAAAGTGAATGTTAAACACGACATCTTAACCTCGTTAGTTTAAACCACATGTTCAAAGTCAAGCCCGGGGGCCGGATCCGGCCTCAATTCCATCGCGGCCCTCGCAGATTTTATTTTTATGTTATTAAAAGGCCGATGTTATCTTGCTCTGATTTTCTAACATGTTATAATTTAACAAAATATTTTTTATGCGAGTAAAAGTATTGAAAGTTATTCATGTTTAAGTTGATTTATTCTGGAATAAAAACTCCTGCCTTTTTAATTCATAATTATGTTATGTTGATTTTAAATTTGCTTTTGCTAGCTTTTGTAGTATTTTTTTCAATTTACTAGGATTTTTTTTCACCGCTATTTTGGATTAGCCAATATTTTAGCTACTGCTAGCTGTTTTGGCTATTTAGGCTTTTAAAAAAGTTTTTAGGGCAGTTTGGAGTAAGGTAATATTTATATAGTAGCTGTTTTGGCTAAAATTCTAGTTTTTTCATTTTTTTAGGGGTATTTTAAATTTAGCTCCATTTTCATTTAAACGCTAGCTGTTTGGAACTTAATTTTTTTTTTTAGTTTTTTTTAGGCTAATTTCAATTTGCTAAATTATGCAGCTGTCGGCTTAGCGTTTTCAGCTATTATTTCAGCGTTTTCAGCCATAACTTCAACATTTTCAACTATCGCTTCAGCTGTCCTAAGCTATGATTTCAGCATTTCAGCTGTCAGCTATTGCATTTAAGGCAAATTCAGTTTACAGCATTCAACTAAATTTTGCCGGTAACATACTAATTTTCTAGTTCAGTAATTAATCGTTAGAAAGTTAGGGTTTCAAAAAAACTTTTGTTTTAGTGGTGTTTTATAAATGTTTGTTCTGTTCGGCTCGCGACCTTAAGTGTGGTTTTGGATTTTCGCCCTCATGCGATTGAGTTTGACACCTCTGCTTTAAACTAACTAAAAACTACATTTATTCACACTGCGAATAATGCTTGTGTGAATGCTATGGCAGAATTTGGCAGCTGAAGATGCTGAAATTGATAGCTGAAAACCCTGAAGCTAATAGCCTGCTAAAATATTAGTTAAATACTAAATTAGCCTTAAAAAAAAAGCTTAAGTTAGCTAAACAGCTAGCATATTAGCTAAACTCCAAATTAGATCAAAAAATTGAAAAAATCTGAATTTGCTAAAACAGCTAGCATGTAGCTGAAATATAATCCAAACTCCAAGACAGCTAAAATAAAAAAAGCTAACATTAGCCAAAATAGCTACATGTAGCTGAAATATTAGCTAAACTTCAAAACAGCCTAAAAAAACCTTAATAAATGTCAAAATAGTCCAAAAAGCTAACATAACGCCATTATAACTTTCAACTTTACTACACTTTGACTTCATATAAAAAAAGTAATGACTAATCGACTATTAAAATAGTCGTCGACTATTTTAATAGTCGATTAGTCGTGGCAGCCCTAGTTGAGAGGTTACTTTTATTTTCCAGAGCTCTACAATAACGTTGCTAATACCGTCTCCACGTTTGGGTTCATGAGATCATTCAGATATTCACCGTCTGCTGCTTTCAGCGGTACTTCTGTCTCAGCTTGATGACCTTTTGCCCTCCGTTAGCCAGCGGAGGGACAAAAAAAAAAAATTAAATTTAGAGAATCTTTTTAATATTGTTTGAAGGAAGGGAACGATCAGATTCTCCTCCATGTTTGTTTGGACTCCACCTGCTGATCATCAACACGCCGAAGAGCAGAGTAGAGTCTCTGATTGGCTGATACGACACAAATCCTTTAAATTCTTGACGTCCCGCTACGCCTAAAACTGCCTCTGGTTTAACGTGGTTATGTAATAAGTTACATGTTTTTCTGGCCACACACCGAACATTTCAATGTGGGCCCCAAATGGTTTACCTTTGGGCTGAGTTGTTGGGTTTGACCACGGGTTCCATGGTGGCCCCATTGGTGCTTCCCCACACTGGCTTAGGTGGGGACTCGGTGGTCTGGGTCCCTATGCTAACCAGTCGCCTGGTGAACAGTGTAGCGAGTTAGCAAGCTCTGCTGCTCAGTGAGCCAGGCTACTGAGTGCCCAGCCAGGGTAAACCATATGGGGCCCACCTTGAAGTGTTCGCTGAGCTGTCACGATTAGTCGACTAATCGATGAGTAGTTTAATTGTTAATTAGTCGTTACTTTATATTATATGGAGTCAAAGTGTAGTAAAGTTGATAGTTATAGTATTATTGTGCTAGTTTTTTGGACTATTTTGGTATTTATTAAGGTTTTTTAGGCTAATTTGGAGTTTAGCTAATATTTCAGGTGGATGTTAGCTATTTTGGCTAATCTAAGATTTTTGTTTTTAGTTTTTTGGGCTAATTTGGAGTTTAGCTAATATTCTATCTACATGCTAGCTATTTTGGCTAATTTCGGATCATTCAGTCTTTTTAGGATATTTTGGAGTTTAGCTAAATTTCCGCTGCATGCTAGCTAGCTAATTTAGGCTTTTTTTCAGTTTTTTAAAGCTAATTTGGCTTTTAACTAATATTAAGCTCCTTCAGTGTTTACAGATTTTAGCATCACCAATTTCAGCTATCAGCACTAGCATCTTCTGCGGCCAAATTCAGCTAACAGCATTCAGCATAATCACAGGTAATGATGTGTATCTAGTTTTTTGTTATTTTAAAGCTAATAATGGTTAAGACATGTGCTCTACATCCACTCTGCATGACCCGATAAGTCAAGTAATTGGAATAATAATCTGTGATTAGTCGATTATAAATATAATTATTTGTGGCAGCACTGTATGGACTTCTATTAGCCTTACAAAACTTCACGATACCCTTAAACACACACAATGGTACGTTCCATTCTTATTATTCAACCATCCATCCATTTGTGGTTTGCTTGTTGGCTCCCGGGTTTGAATCGTTTGATTGATTAAGCAGAAGTAGTTTGGTCTGACGTAACGGCGCCGTTAGCCGCCGCCGCCGCTGCTGCGGGTTGGGGGGGGGGGTAAGACCGCGCTGCTCTCCGTCAGAACTTTGCATGGGACCTTAAATCATTCCTTTTCTTCCTCCGGCACATTTGTGTAAACAAATAGCTTTTCATGACATCATAGATCACAGTTTGAAATTCCCATCGCTCGTCTGCTGGAGAGCCAACGCATTAACATACATGGCACAAATTGAATGCATTGAAAAAATGTCAAATGGGCCCCCCCCTCCCCCCCCAGGACACTCTATTGAGCTTCTGTCCCGCAGTCGGAGACACAAATGCATTCTTTCCAACTTTTGTCCGACTCCCCGTTTATTTCAAGTGATAATTTAATTGATTTCCTTTTGAGGATTAATAATTTATTTACTTGACAAAAGGGGGCATTCATCGGTTTCTGGCATTACCCTGAAAATGCATGAGCCGCGGGACCCCCCCCCCCCCCCCGAGCTCACCTGGAGCTGTGCCAACTCTAAAAGAAGTTTGATTCCCAAAGGGAGCTCTGTAAGCGGACCTGATGGATGCCGGAGCTTCTTAGAGGGGCCGAGCCGGGCCGGGCCGGGCCGGGCCCAGAGTAGTGCTGCCACAAACGATTTAATTCAATTTTATTTATATAACCTGAAATCTCAAATCATTTTCCTCATTGGGCTTCATTCAAGTCATTTCACAGAAGCAGAAAGTTGCTAATTGTTAAACTAGATAAAACTTAGACCCTCCCTCCCAGTAAGGAAAAACTCCTAAAAAAAACGGATTTAGAAAAAAAAGAGGAAATCTTAGAGATGTCAACATGAGGAAGAGATCCTATCCCGGGACAGACAGGCGATTTACCAGAACTGTTAAAGAAGAAGTAACTTATCTAACTCTACAACTACATGTTTTAAATATTGTAACAGATAAACTTCATCCAGATGAGCTGAAGGACATCTGAGGATTAATTTAATAGTCAATTGATCACAGATTATTTTTCGGGTCATGGGCAAACTGGATGTAAAGCACACATCGTTAGCTTAAAACTACCTAAAAATTAGACCTATAGCATTCCCTGTGTGAATGCTGTAAGCTGAATTTGGCTGCTGAAGATGCTAGTGCTAATAGCTGAAAATGCTGAAGTTGAAAGCTGAGATCACTAAGGCAGATAGCTGAAAACGCTGATGCTAATAGCCAGCTAATTTTTTTTTTTTTTTATTTAACCTTTATTTTACCAGGAAATCCCATTAAGACTACATCTCTTTTTCAAGGGAGATCTGGACCAAAAAGCATCAATACAAAATAAAATGCAATAAAATTTAGCTAAATGCCAAATTAGCCTAAAATACTAAAAAATAAATTCTAAGTTAGCCAAAACGGCTAGCATGTAGCTGAAATATTAGCTAAACTCCACAATAGCATAAACACTGAAAAATCCTGAAATTAGCTAAAATAGCTAGCATGTTGCTGAAATATTAGCTAAACTCCAAAATAACCTAAAATATAAAACATCCAAAATTAGCCACATGTTGCTAAATTATTAGCTAAACTCCAAAGTAGCCTAAAAAACAAGCAAAACATTCCTAAATTAGACAAAACAGCTAGCATTTTCGCTGAAATATTAGCTAAACTCCACAATAGCATAAAAAACTGAAAAATCATAAATTAGCTAAAATAGCTAGCATGTAGCTGAAATATTAGCTAAATATTAGCCAAAACTCCACAAAATTATTAGCTCTAAACAAACCTTAATTAATCAAAATAGCTAAACTCCAAAAGCATGACAGATGACATTATATACTTTCAAACTTTACTAACAACATAAATAAAGAACTCCATAAATTAGTAAAGTGGAGTGGATGTAAAACACGCATCTTAACCATTATTAGCTTTACAATAACAAAAAACTAGATATATAGCATCACCTACGATAATGCTAGTGCGAATGCTGGAGGCTAAATTTGGCTGCAGAAGATGCTAGTGCTGGTAGCTGAAATTGGTGATGCTAAAATGTGTTAACACTGAAGCAGCCAAATGTTAGCTAAAAGCCAAATTAGCTTTAATGAACTGAAAAAAGCCTAAATTAGCCACAACAGCTAGCATGTAACTGAAATCATAGCTAAACTCCACAATAGCATAAAAAACTGAAAAATCCTGAAATTAGCTAAAATAGCTAGCATGTTGCTGAAATATTGGCTAAAGTCTAAAAATGCCTAAAATATAAAACACCCAAAATTAGCCACAATAGCTAGCATGTTGCTAAATTATTAGCTAAAGTCCAAAGTAGCCTAAAAAACAAGCAAAATATTCCTAAATTGACTGTTAAGTCGCGCAGCTGAAATTTAGCTAAACTCCAAAATATCCTGAAAAGACTTAATAGTCCTTAATTAGCCAAAATAGCTTGCATATAGCTAGAATATTAGCTAAACTAGCCTAAAAAACCTTAATATTTGTCAAAATAGTCAAAAAAGCTAACAAAATAATACTATAACTATCAACTTTACTACACTCTGACTCCATAATATAAAGTAACGACTATTAAATTAGACGTTGACTATTGTAATTAGTGGACGGATCGTGGCGGCCCTCGTCCAGAACGGCTCCCTTAGGCCGCCGGGTTCCGTCACGTTCTCTCGGTTGTTTATTCATGTTCCCCCCTCGGCTCGCTCGCCCCATCTGCCTCTCTGTTCCCCGATTCCTGACAGTACACACATTTCTTGAAGGATCTCGTAGGTCTTCAAGGTTGACTTAAAAGGAGCTGATTGAAGTGGATCAGTCTTTAATAATTAGTTTTCCATTTAAATTGTGGCCTGCAATACCGCTCGCAGAATTTCAAAGACGGAGTTGAAGGTTATTAGCACTCTCAAGCATCTTTAGATTCTTCTTTCATCCAGAGAAGAGGAAAGTTTTCTTCTGGGGGTGCTTTAGTATGCTGTAGCTGTGATTAAAACATGAGCTGTATAATAATGTCCTTGTTGACTACATCATCCTCATTTTGTTCTAGCTTTGCTTTGACCCACATTCGCAGCTATCTCGTTTCAAATCTTGAAAAGGCTCCCTCAAAGAAAACAACTTTTCTTTGTGTCTTGTTTTATGCCGGTTCAAGCTCTGGAAAAATGACGGCCGCGCGTTCTGCTTTTGTGCGCATTGAGTCGGTGTCAGCTGAGTGATGAGCCAATTAAGCCAAGCTGCCGAGGTAGTCTGATTACTGGAGCTTAAAGCGGCGATACGGCCTAATTCGGCTGTAATGAGGATGGCTCAGGAGGCTGGAATTACTCACTTTAAGACCCTCCTTCAAAGACAAGCTCATTGTGTTTCAGCAGCATTTGGGCTTTTCAGATATCTGCCAAGTCCACACAAAGTCTTTGTTCATCCCCAGAAGTCTGTGTTATTGTCATAACACAGTGAATCATGAGTCAGACAACACCAACTGTGTCATGTTGTAAGTATGTCTGCAAAGCTGACGGGGTTTGTGTCGGATTGGCGCGCACGGGGATTTAGACCGGCCTGTGGAGTTGTCTCTAGTGCCGTTTGCGCACAGGTGACTCGAAAATCACTTGATTCGGAGAAGAAGTGAGTCCAAGTGTGGCGCTGAGAGACAGTTCTGTGTAAAAATGGCTTGTTGTTATCATAGTGAAGCCTCATCGGTATGTCGATTGGAAGTTTAGGCACATTTCAAACAACTCAAAGTACCAAAAATGACTGATTGGGTTGGACAGAATACCCATGATCAGATAATCCAATCCAATGGTTACATTTCAGCTCTAATTAATCTTAATAAGTTGTCATTGATTGACAGTTGAAGTCTTTGACCTATTGGGGTGTCCCAAATGCACTAACAGACGCAGAACTGGTACCAGATCAGGGTACGGGTCCACATCCCGAGGGTTGGGTACCCTTTGATTGGAGTATGGTCTGTAGCTCAATACCAAATGGCCCTCGGACTGGTACCGGTTCACAGTCCAGAGGTTGAGGGGAAAAACCAGTACGTTGAAAAACGAGGACACGGGGACACCCAAAACGTCAAAAAATGGCGTGGACCATACGTCTAAAACTGATCAGTCAGGAGGGAGAATGTGTTGGTTGGTCACATAGGGGTGCTGTAGGTTTTTGGGGCTTCCTGGTTGTCCAAGTCACCTGGAGGGTCATAGAGACCGAATACCAAGGGGGGCGCAGGGGTGTCTTGCAGTTCCTTTGAGGGTCAGATGACCTCATGGGAGGTCATGAAAATGGAACGTACCATTGTTGTGAGTGTGTCGTGATGTACTTGTAAGGTGAAGCTGTTGTACTGCGCCCTGATGCCACACGGTAGTCGTCCGGGTTGCCTAAGTGCCCGTAGGATGACCACACAAACTGTTCCTTGCGTATTTCACAGGATATGGGGATTGACTGAGCTGCGTTTGACTCGTAGAAAACACCAATTTTGGCTCCAGGGTTCACCAAGCGGTCCTTGATATTTTATTTGAGACACCTGTGCCTTCATCCACCTGTAAAGGCAGTTAAGCGATATACACCGAAAAGTATTTGATATTTTTGGACTAAATGTCATTTCTGGTGTTAAATTTGACCTTTTCCAAAGCAAAGTTGCTCCTTTTGCCACAAACCTCCTCTTCATTTTGGGGATTTGTTACTTTCATGTACGGCTGCCACAATTAGTCGACTAATCGACAATTGAAACAGTCATGGACTAATTTAATTGTCAATTAGTCGCTACTTTATAATATATGGAGTTGAAAGTTATAATGATATCCTGCTAACTTTTTGGTCTATTTTGGCATTTAAGATTTTTTAGGCTGTTAAGGAGTTTAACTAATATTTCAGCTAAACCGGTGGATGGAGGCTTTGGTGTATGAGAGGGGCGAAAGGAACTGATCGGTCACCAGTCAGCCAAAGTGCTACTGTGAGTTTTGTGCAAGATATTTAGCCTTTTCCTTTTTCAAGTAAAGGCCTTGAAGTGTTTGACTTGCCTTGTTTTCTTCAGGATTTTTCTTTGAAAAACGACTTGACAAAAACGCAAGACGTTGGACAGTCGACCAAAATGTTGCATTTTGTGGATCTTGGGAAATATAGTGTATGAAATTCCCCCTAAAGTACAAATAAAAAGTCTAACCATAGATCTGGAAAAAAAATGGTAAAGTTTTTTAAGGTAAAGTTTGGTTTGTGGTTGATTTTTGAAGTTCTATGCTCGGTCCAGTTCTGTCAGGCTACTGTTCCAGACAGATAAAACATCTGTTCTTCATGACCTTATTCCTAAATATAAAAGCTGATCTTATTGATTTTCCACCTGCTTGACCCTTAAACGAATGTTTACCCAGGACGTGTCCAGATGATGGAGTTAATAGTCCGTGAAGAGAAGAGCGACGTCCCGTTCCGTTGAGTTTGTCACTTTCTGGTTCTTCTCCATAACTTTTAAGGTTACTTTTCCTGACTCTTCCCTGGCACCAGGAAGACGATGGTACTTTAAAAATCCGGCTAACAGATGGCGCTTTGAGAGCTCCGCCAGCGTCCTGTGACTGATATCATCTGAAGTATTACCCCGCCTAAGGAGCTTGGGAGGAATACCTTCTATGACTCATTAGAGGTGAGCTGGCACGGCTCAGTCACAGTTTAAAAGTTTGACCCCCTGGATCTTAAGCAGATAAGGGAAAGTGTTGGGCATTAATAACCGGGCCGCCGACAAGACCTGCGCCGCAGAGACGATGACCTCTTTAAGAACCAGAGGAAGGGTAGGCCTTGTGGACGTCCCGAGGTGTTTCCATGCTCCTAATTAGTCCAGCGTTTGCCTGAAACCTTCCCAGGCTTTTCCTCAACCGCGTCCCCGTGGTGCTGGTCTCATTTCTCTTCTGCATGTTTAAGGAATTCTTTGCCTGACTCTCCAGTCTGGAAGGGTCCCTGCGGGATTTCGATTTCTAACACAAACAGGCATAAAGGAGAAGATGATATCCCCGCTTGCACAGCACAAGCAGAGCCATAAACATCAGGCGGGGCCATCAACAAGCAGCTAATGTCAGCTCACCTGCAGCTAAACTAAGCTGTAAGGCCACTTATCAAGCGAAAACCGCTCCGAGCGCGGAATGATGGGCGATAACTTTAAATGCGGACGCTTAAGAAAATGAATGAACCCAGCTTTGAATCAAAGGGTTTTGTCGGCTTTAATGACATATTTTGTTATTCTGAGAAAATATTTGTTGAAGAGTTTAAAGCAGGGATCCCCAAACTTTTTCTCGTGAGGGCCAAGTAAGCGTTTTCTTCTCTGACGGAGGGGCGGAGTCAGTTCGACAGAAGAGGTGTCAAAATCTCAGGGTGTGTCTAAACGTAAACATTGAAAGTTTTAAAAAGAAAAGACACACATGGTCAAGAATTAAAAACCATTTTTGGTATCTTCACAGAAAAAAGACAAAAAAATGTTAATATCTCCTTTTAATGAAAAAAAATAAACATCAGCAGAAGGGTGGAATAAATGTTTGATGCAGGTCTGACTCTGCAAAAAAAAAAAAAACATGCTAGCTGTTTTGTCAAAATTAAACATTTTTAAAGTTCTTCAGGTAAATATCTAGGAGTTTAGCTAATATTTTAGCATGACGCTAGCTGTTTAGACAAAATCAGACGTTTTTTTAAGTATTTTAGGCCAACATTATGAGTTTAGCAAATGTTGTAGCATTATGCTACCTGTTTTTATTAAATTCTATAGCTGAAAATTTGGGATTTAGCTCATTTTTAGCATTATGCTAGCTGTTATTTGAAATTAGACTTTAAGTTCGTGAGGCAAACTTGGAGTTTAGCTGATATTTTAGCATTATGCTTGCTGTTTTGTCAAAATTAGACATTTTTAAAGTTCTTTAGGTAAATATTTAGGAGTTTAGCTAATATTTTAGCATGATGCTAGCTGTTTTGTCAAGAAAAGACGTTTTTATTAAGTTCTATAGCTGAAAATTTGGGATTTGGCTCATTTTTAGCATTATACTAGCTGTTATTTTAAAATTAGACTTTAAGTTCGTGAGGCAAACTTGGAGTTTAGCTGAAATTTTAGCATTATGCTAGCTGTTTTGTCAAAATTATACGTTTAATTTAAGTTCTACAGGCAAAGATTTGGGGTTTAGCTAATCTTTTAGCATTATGCTAGCTGTTAAGTCAAAATTAGATGTTTTTTAAGTACTTAAGGCAAAAAATTAGGAGTTTAGCCAATTTTTTAGCATTATGCTAACTATTTTTTTAAAATTAGACTTTTTAAATTCATTTAGGCAAATTTGAAGTTTACCTTAATTTTTAGCATTATGCTAGCTGTTAAGTCAAAATTAGATTTTTTCAAGTTCTTTAGGCAAAACATTTTTAGTTTAGCCAATGTTTTAGCATTATGCTAACTATTTTGTCCAAATTAGACTTTTTTGAAGTTCTTCAGTCAAATTTGGAGTTCAGCTAATGAATTTTAGCTAAAATTTTAGCATAATGCTAGCTGTTTAGTCAAAATTAGATGTTTCTTATTAATTTTCTGTATTACCAAACAAAATATCACAATAATGCCATGCCTGGACATAAACAGCTAACTTATTCTCCCATAATGCAGTCTGCTATTCCTATGTAAAAAAAAAAAAACCCAACAAAATAGAGTTTTTTAGATAACCAAACTGACGAAAGACAAATGAAATGTTTCCAGTTGGTCCTTGAGCAGTTGATTTTTAAGTAAAATCGTACTCGTTTTTATTTTCCCATAATGCTCAGCTGTTAAAGCAAGTTCCTATAAGCTACATATATATCACATGATTACTCCCGTTGCAATTTACAGTATGGCTTTGTACCATATTACAAACTACAGAATATTGTCAGATTTTTTTTTACCAAGTTTGCATTGCGGTTGACAGTAAATGGCAAAATGCTGCAGGATTTTCTCTTCATTTTTTTCACTCTCTGCAATATAGTACTTTACATAAGGAAAACTGTACAATACTGTTTATAATATTGACATTTCCCTGTAATTTAACATAAAAGGTTTGGAGTTAGTGTCTGTTTTTTCACAGACAGGAGGAGTTTTTCCACATATTTTTCCTGCTGAAGCAGGACTTGGAGTTTCTTGCATGCATTTGGAGGTAACTGGTACCCCAGGCCTCCACGTCTTCTTGTATTCTCCGTGAACATGTTGCTGTGCTCGTGTCTTTTCAGATAAACTCTGTGTAAAATATGTCCGTATTGTGTTCGCTGTAACAGGAGCCTTACAGAAGCAGCATTTTTCAAAGAAAGCAGCTTCTCCTCTTGGGCTGTGGGTAATGGGAGGAATGAAGAACGCCTGCAGAGACTCTCTGTTGCTTGTCTCAAACAAGGAGATACACTCTGTTCGGACTGAATTTTCGGAGATACGAGACCTTGGCTTCGACCGGCGGGGTTATCGGGCCTAAGGCGAGTGTATTTGTCCGTGAGAGATCTTGACATCATCTGCAAAGATACCACCACGGCACGCAAGCACCCACACGCCTCCTGAACGGGTCGGACCGGGGGCTCATCTCCAAAGCCGCCAGCGTGAGGGGGCGTGGAGAGTCTGTAAGCGCTAATTAAATGTGTTTAACCCAAGGTCATTGACAGAAGCAAAAGAAAGAAATATATTCTCTGAGAAGACTTGAAGGAAAGATGCAAAACAAACCGAAGACGGAGGGAGAGGCTGGCGCGAAGGCTTAACCTTGTTGTAAATGTTTTATTGGGCTCCTTTGAACGCTCTCTCTGAAGTTGTTGTGTGTGTGAGCGTCTTTCAGGAGAACATTAAGCCTCTCCCTCTGATGACCCACTTATTCCTGTGAAAGGAGGCTGAAAAGATGACCACACAGATACTTCCACGAGGTTTTAATCCACTAAACCATCTGCTTAAATATGTGTTTTTGTTTACAAATTTGATAGGAAAATGTTCCCGCTGCGGCCTGTGAAATACCTCAAGTTTAACAGCATCTGAATCAACCAACTCATTTATGACTCCCAATTTATCATTTCTTTCCCCCATATTTGGTTTTGACTCAGAAATAAAGAATTCAAACGAGTCTTGAGGCTGTGGAAACGAAAGCAGCCACTTCTCTAACAAGAGAACTTCCAATTTTCCCAAGGGATTTCTGATGAATTCTATCCTGGAAAAAACATCCCGTTTCCCATGAGGCCGTGCTTTGTGTGAAAGTAGCATTCTGAGTGTTGGGAGAACCCAAATGAAAACAAGCCGTCTCATTTTTTATCTTCTCTGCTGGAGGTCAGCTGGATCTTGACGTAACAAATAAAAGCTCTGATTCCGCTCGTTGCTGAAACAAAGTGTTTGATTATAGAAACAACGCCAGACATTCTGTCTGAACTTTAAAGCTTCTAATTTGGATCAAGTAAGCCTGAAATGAACCTTTCATCTTTGAAATGAATGAGAAAACAATTCAAGACGCTGGCGTCTCCACAAACGTGTTGAACAGCGTTAGAGCTGCTGGAATCGATGCTTTTGTATCGGCGGTGAATTAATTACAGTTTAATGGCCGGCAGCTCTCTGCTCTCCGGCTCTGCTTCATTACGGGTCTGTTTTACAGTTCATCGTGTCATAAAACCAATAGTTTCGCCCACTGTCACGACTCACAGGAAGCGGTCTGTGTAAATATTCAAACGCACATGAGAGGAACGCCGTGCCTCTTCAGAACCAATGAAGCAACTTTAGGAGTGATATGGATTTTTTTTTTTTTGTTCTTTAGATATAAATCAAATCTTTGCAAATTGTAGATTTATACATCTCCAGAAATTATTGACGATTACAGCCCTGGTCATACACGTGTAGGGCTGTGGATCGTCGCTCAGGGGACGATCCAATTCGATTCACAAAAAGAACCACGATTCTTACTTTATAATGTTTATTGCTATGTGTATGTCTACTTACTGGATGGATGAAAATTGATTTATTTGTATTCAATCATTATTTATACATTTATTTAAATCAGGAGATCAGAATCAACAAAACTGATTAAAAAAACAAAGATTCAGATAGAAAGTTTGTCATTTTAAACTTTTTTTTCTTTTGTCAATCTTCTGTTTAAGTTCGCAGTAACATAAAACAAGTCACTGATGTTTTGGATCATTTAAAATCAAAACCTGAAAATGATCTCCACAATTTTCTACCAACAAATTTCTTCAATATTTTACGTTTTAAGCTTTACATATTGGTGGAGACCCCCCATGAACAGAGTCGTTTTTTCCGCACCAGAATCATCTGATTTACATTGATTACATCCTCCTTTCAGCAGCTCGAGGCTGCGTTTCTTCAGAATAAGATGGAGTTTTGTTAATTGCGTTAAATGTTAAAGAGTTATCATAACCAAAATAAAGTAAAGCTCCGATGAGAAAGCTAATTATTTTTTTCAGAAGTTATATCAGTGGGCGGGACTTCAGTATCGGTTTCTGAACGGAAAAAAGCTCTCGCTAGTTTTATTCTGAAAACAGGAAGTTCACATTCACGAAGATTTGTTTACCTCCGGTGACGGCTCTGCGGCTCTTTCGTCTTTGTTTTAGTTTGTAAGCTTAAAATCCAACATTAATCTGAGTTTCAGAGGAAAAATACATCATCCCCAGATAAAAATTTGATAATATTTTACTACAACTTACTATATTTATAAAGATCGCGGGTCAGCGATCTTTGACGTCGCGAATATTCAGGCCCTGTCCACACGTAGCCGGGTATCTATCTGCTAAAGCGCATATATTTTTATCCGTTTCGGCCTATCGTCCACACGTAACCGAAGGTTTAAGTCACTGAAAACGGAGCTTTTGGAAAACTCCGGCTAAACGCATTTGGAAAACTCAGTTTTCGCGTCTGCTTGTGGACATGCGTAACCGGAGATCTACGTTTTTAAACGTCACTCTTTGCGACAATTAGTGCATACACGTCATAGATGCACCGCTGTTTACAGTGCTCAGCATGGACCGGAAGAGTGTGTTAATTATTACGCTGGTACAGATGCTTCATACTTGCTTTTTTTACAAACACAATTACTGCTTCTTGTCGAGGAACAAAGGAGAATAAGCGCTTTGCAGTCGGCTATTTTACAACAAATATCCCTTCCTCCTGCTCCTCGAAGGAATGCCACTCATGAAAGACGCCGTCGGAGATTTTCACGGACTTTTAGGAAAACACTGCCAACTACTGTTCTGGCATGCTCATTACATCGCCCAACAGCGCAAGTATGCGGGGACGTGTGGACGGAATTATTTTGAAAACGATCACGTGTGGACGCAACCGTTTTTATAAAACGGAGAGCGATCTTTGACGTCGCGAATATTCGTACTCGAGCAGATCACAAACACCGAGCACCCGGATACTCGTTACAGCCTTATACATGGGGTTGACCTGCATGAGGTCGTACAAATTACTTTTGATCCACTTTCATTTTAAAAGATTTTAAATTGCCTTGACTAGAATTTCCTGGTTTTGTAGTTCCATTCTTGACGTTTGAAGGTTTTCTCTCTCGCATTTGAGCCTGTTTTTCTTAACGAAACATTCCCCCGTTGCGGTTGGTTTGACCATGAGTCAGACCTGCACGCGTGAGCGTCCGGGACGTGTTCGCCAGATGGAGGTCCATTTGTCGCGGGTGGTTAATGCAGCAGCAGCAGCGGCAGCAGCAGCGGTGGGGGGATTGTTATGACTTTCAGGATGTAGAAAGCGTGCCATTTCCAGAGAGGGTGACTAACGTCGGAAAGCCGCCGCCGCCGCCGCCGCGTCCCATTGAAGAGAATAATCTGCTCAAATTGGAGTCGACGCTCGCTGAGCTGAAACAAAGCAGCCGGGTGACTCTCCTTCAAACGCTGCTGCTGAAAGAAACAAAGATGCTGCTTTTAAGCGAACGTCTTAAAGTAAACTTAAGTTATTTGGAGCTGTGAAATGCTCCTTTATGCTCCTCTCTTTGAAATGAAGAGGCAGGAATGTGTGGTAACTCAAGTCCCGGTTCGGCTGCAACAATATCCCTCTGTTGCAGGTACAACAGGGGGAGTTTGGCTCCCTGCTCCACTGCACCGCAGAAATGCTGCTGCTGCTGCTGCTGCGGCGGCGGCGTGGAAAAGAGAAGCGAAATAAACACAGCCTCACATTCACGCTGGGCTCCTTCCCAGAACGGATCCGTTGGCAATTAATCCACGTCAGAAAAGTTTCTCTTTCCTGCGCGACACCTCTGAATGCCCCCAGTAAGCCGAGACAAAAGGCCACATGACAACGGGATTTTCTTTCCTTCTTTGAACACACAATGCAGCCATTATGTGAGGAACTCTGTAGATCTGCACCGCTCTGATACTCCAACAGGATACGGACCTTCCATACGTCGGTCTATCTCACTCTGTAACGTCCACTTTTATTTGAATTCATTCAGAATCTTTGGTTCTGTTGCTTAAATCTCAACATGCAGTGAGGAAGAGAACGCCGTTCTGTTATAGGAAATTTGTAAAATTATCCGTCCATGTTGTGTAATTGACTGCATACATGTGGTATTTGGGGTCTTTAACATGCTTTTAGCGTGTGATGTTCTCACAGGTCTGTTCCTGTACTCGCAGGAAGAGGTTTGGTGCAAAATGTCGACCCGACCGAAACATTCTCGTCAGATATTGGCGTTTGGACCCCTTTTTGACCTTCTGGGGTTCGTCGGAATCGTCGATTTTTGTCGCTCTGGCTGTTCAAAAGAAATGACGGGTCCCCAACCTCCGGGCCGCAAACTGAAACCGGTCCAGTTCCGGTACGCGAAGTGAACCGGGACCCTAACCCATTTCTGGAATTCTAACCCGGCACTGGTTCGGGTCTAGTAACTGATCCGGTAGTGGTTCACGCCTGGTACCGGGTTAGGGTACCGGTACCGCATTGGTCCCAGGACGTTTCCAGTACCCGTATTGACCCGGTACTGGTTTGGGTGAATACCCGCATTGGACATGTCCTGGGACCAATGTGGTACCCGAACCCTAACCCTGCACCATATGGTACTGGACCTGAACGAGTACTGGTGTATACCGGAATTGGAGCTTGGATTCCACCGGAGGAGGTCGGCCGGCCTAAGACGCCACCCTAAAACCTTGCACCAGACGTGATACTGGACCTGAATACCAATACTGTATCTGAACCAGTACCGGATGAGTTACTGGACCTGAACTGGTACCAGATAAGTTACTGGATATGAACCAGTACAAGTGAATACCGGGACCGGATTGGTCTGGTTTGGGTCTGGTACCTCGTCTGGTCCAGAGTTAAGGTACCAGTACCGTATTGGTCCTCAGGATGTGTCCATTACCCGTACCATAACCAGATGTGATACCGGGCACGAAACCAGTAGAAGATGAGTTACTGGACTTGAACCAGTACCGGTGCGTACCAGAACTGGATCACTCCTCAGGACGCATCTGGTACTGTACCCCAAACTCAATAACCTAACCCTGCACCAGACGTGGTACTTGACCTGAACCGATACCACACACAGTAACGCACTCGAACCAGCACCGGCTGAGTTACTGGATCCGAACCGGTACCGGATTAGAGTACTCTAACCCTGCACAAGACGTGGTAACGGACCCGAACTACTGCCAGACACGGTACCGTGAGCAAACCAGTACCGGTTGAGTTACTGGAGCAGAACTGGTACCGGATGAGTTACTGGACCCGAACTGGTACCATATTAAAGTATCCTAACCTCTTATCAGACGTGGTACTGGAGCTGAACTGGTACCAGACGCGGTACCGTGTGCAAACCAGTATCAGATGAGTTACTGGACCCGAACTGGTAGCAGGTTAGAGTACCCCAACCCCGCATCAGATGTGGTACTGGACCCGAGCCGGTACCAGATGTGGTACCAGGCGCAAACCAGTATCAGATGAGTTACTGAACCCAAACTATTAGCGGTTTAGAGCACCCCAACTCTGTACCAAAAGGTGTACCAGACCAGAACCAGTACCTGGGGACCAATCCACGACCGGTATCGCCTCCGCATCCGGAGGGTTACGGACCCTTGATTTAAAAACAGCCAGCACGTCAAAAAAAAGACGAGAGTCGTGGAAAACCGAAACGTCAAGAAGTGACGCTGAGAGTTCCTGAACCAAACCTCACTCAGTCACAAGTTAGCAGTGAGAATCTAATAAATCTTGTTTCAGGATTATAGACCCAAGAATTTAGTGAAATTTAAGTTCAAGAGTTTGGAACAGAAGGATTTTGACTCATTTTAATATGGATTTTGTTATTTCCTCAGCTTTTAATGAAATAAGAAATGATGCTGGCGAAAAGGTCCAAACTTGCTAAAATATGTTGAAACGAGTTTGTAAATCTTTGAAACGGTTTTCAGGTCAGAAAGAGGCTGAACATCTCTGGGTTGAGAACCGACACCTCCATTCTCGGTTTTGTTTGCGCGTTCTTTCAGACGTGACCCTCGGCGGCGCACATTCAACACACGCCGCTATCGGTTCATCGGGGACAGGAAGTCGGCGCTCGTACATGTGTGAGAGCGTTGCTAAGACACTATAGATTAGATCTGACACAAACAGACCCCTCCAGTGTGTCATGTACCCACATTATTACCACACAAAGACGGCAAACCTCAGGGGGAAACTTTGGATTCCACTTATCATCAGTTCCAGAAAACTAAAGAAAATGTAAAAGTAAAGGTCGCCGCTGCTGCTTCTTCTTCTTTCACACTTTTATTCTTATCCTGTCTTTAACTTGACGCCCACTCCTGCTTTTAATCTTCCATTATTTCCTCACAGATGGCGTTCAGCCGCTCTTAATTGAAGCTCGGAAGGATTAAAAATACCTTGAACCGTTTTAAACGTTTCGCCGTATTTGGCCCGGTTCCGCCTCGCGCAGCATCTCTTCGAATATCCGTCCTGCTACCAGAATAATTCTTTAGCGGAATCTGTCAGGCAGAAGGGATTTATTGTTGGGTTTTCAGCTTCTTTTTTTTTGTTCTCTGAAATATTGTACAACAGCTCCGATAGTTTTTCTGGGCGCATCAGAGAGATGAGCCCATTTTTCTCTCCTCGCGGAGGCCTTATTAGTTTTCTCTCGCCGACCCCCCCTCCTCCTCCGCCCGCCCGCCGCCGCCGCCGCCGCTGCTTTCTCTGCTGGAGCGCGGGCCCCGCTCTCAGCTGCAGCTCATGATTGCCTTTGCAAAACTGTGATTTCTCAGACTTATCACATTATGTGCTGCCCTGAAATAACCATTATCTCCAACAAAAGGCCTTTATTCTACTTACTCTGCAATCTTGGCCAGAGGGTCAACTCTCAGCCAGGAGAGTCAAGTTGTTTATGAGAGTGATGTAATTAATTTTCTTTAATTGGAGGACTTTGCTGAGAATGACTGGAGTTGATGCCTTTGAATGGGCTGTTGTGAAAGCGAGCCCTCAGACTTCAGACTTCGTTGAAACCACCAAACACGTCCCAAACCTGGATGTAGCCAGCCCCGCTATGGGGTGCAGGTAATTATCAGGCGGGGCAAGTCTGCTGACAGTTTGGGGTATCAATCCCTCTGAGCCCCAAAAACGCAAAGACAATCGTTCTATGGTGTTTACTTATTTAGCGCCTGAAGACTCGATGGGTTTCACCTGGTTAAATAAAGGTTAAATAAAAAAAATATGAATTTATTTCCATTGTAAAATTGTTTGTAGTGCTCTTTAATTATGTCAAAGAAGTTTTAGCTAAAGATAAAACACCTGTGCAGCAGGAATTATTCAGAAAGGGGGTTAGGCTGTTAGTGCCGAACTTAGCTCTGCTAATTTTCCCATCAGCCCTTGGTTTACAGTCACTACTGCTAGCTAAATAGCACATCACCGCTAGCTAAGTACGACGTGACTAGCTAAATAGCACATCCCAGGCAGCTAACCAAATAGCACATCACTGTTAGCAAAACAGCAAATCACCGTTAGCTGAATAACACATAACCGCTAGCTGATATATCACATCAATTCTAGTCAAATAGCACATCACCGCTAGCTATGAGACATCATCGCTAACTATGATACATCACCGCTAACTATGATACATCACCGCTAGCTATGATACATCACCGCTAGCTAAATAACACCTTGCGGTACTAAAAAAGAAAACATCACCGCAAGCTAAATATCTCTCCTCTGCTAGCTAAATAGCACATCACCGCTAGCTAAGTACGACGCGACTAGCTAAATATCACATCCCAGGCAGCTAACCAAATAGCACATCACTGTTAGCAAAACAGCAAATCACCGTTAGCTGAATAACACATAACCGCTAGCTGATATATCACATCAATTCTGGTCAAATAGTACATCACCGCTAGCTATGATACATCACCGCTAGCTAAATAACACATTGCGGTAGTAAAAAAGAAGACACCACCGCAAGCTAAATATCGCTCCTCTGCTAGCTAAATAGTACATTATCGCTAGCTAATATCACATCACCTCACCGCTGACTAAATACCATATCATGGCTAGCTAAATCGCACTTCACTGCTAGCTAAATAGCACATCATTGCTCACTATATAGCATAATACTGATAGCTAAAAATCACTTCACCGCTAGTTAGATAGCACATCAAGGCTAGCTAATTTTTCCATCACCGCTAGCTGATTAGCACAATACAGCTAGTTTAATTGCCCATCACTGCTAGCTAAATATTGCATCACCGCAAGCTAAATATCACTTCTCTGCTAGCTAAATAGCAGGTAACACTAGCTAACTGGTACATCACTGATCCCTAAATATCACATTACAGGATGCTAAATATTACATCGCTGCTAGCTAAATAGCACATCATCGCTCACTGAATAGCATGATGTTGCTAGCTAAACATTATTTCACTGCTAGCTAGATAGCACATCAAGGCTAGCTAATTATTCCATCACTGCTAGTTGAGGAACAGTTTAATAGCGCATCACCGCTAGCTAAATATCACATTATAAGTCCAAGCTAAAGCTAACCTAAACTGTACGGCTGGATAGCTCCAATATTACTCGCCGTTTTTTGTGCTACGCTGATGTTAGCTGGGGCTTGTGAATTGCTACAAGCTAGCCGGCGAGAGTGTAAACAAGGGGTTGATGGGAACTTCTGCACCTACAGTCCCGCCCCCAACCCAGAGACAAATATTTAATGAACCCCCGCCAAAAATACATCTTTATAAAATAAAAGAGGTTCTCTAAATTTTCGTCTTCATATTTGGAAAAACCATTGGAAACAATTTTGTCCGACTTTTATAATTTTTTGGTTGAGGAGAGGTTGGTTCTGATAAAGGGGGCAGTGCCCCCTCATGAATGCAAAAGCCACAACACAACGGCAAAAGCCAAAACACAACGACAAAAGCCGAAACACGAAGACAAAAGCCGAAGCACGACAGCAAAAGCCAACACACAACGGAAACGAATCAGAACGGAAGTGAATAATGAACTTTTTTTTCTTAACCTTCTATATATTGAGTTTTAAACATTTTGATTACGGAGACTGTGTGGTGGCCTAATGGGTAGCGCACTTGGCTAATGTCCCAAAGGGTGGAGGTTCGAGGCTTGTGGGAGTCATTTAGTATTTTATATGTATACATTTTTTTTCTGTAAAAAAAAAAATAAGTATCATACTGGTTCTTACGTACATTTTGAGAATCAAAATAAATAAATACTTCTTGCAACATAATTCCAGGCAGTTACGTCGTTTCAGTTCAGGATGGTGGGGTTGTGGCACGCGGCGCCAAAATTCCCTTTTCGCCATGCACCCCATGCAACAAAAATGACTAAACTACCTGGAATTATGTTGCAAGAAGTATTTATTTATTTTGATTCTTAAAATGTACGTAAGAACCAGTATGATACTTTTTTTTTTTTTTTTACAGAAAAAAAATGTATTTATAATAGTAAATGATTCTCGCAAACGTCGAACCCTCATCCTCTGGATTACTAACCAAGTGCGCTAACCATTAGGCCACCACACAGCTTTCTAGCCATGATGTCCAAAACTCAATATATAGATCCCCAGTATTAGGGGGTTACACTGGCGAGAACGTGAAAGATATTTAAAAGTAATAAAAAATAGGTAAAAAAGAAAGAATGGCAGACAAAAAACCAGATCCCGTTTTCCCTCTTCTGCCTCCCTTTTTTTCTCCCCCGAAAGCTCTCCGTGAAGGCTTTGAAAGAAGAAATAAAAGCGGCAACACCGAACGTCCACCCTCACCTATCCCTTACCAAAATCACGTATCTCTCAAGAATCGCCAATAGCTTGAAACTGAATGAAAGGTTAAGAAAAAAAAGTCCATTATTCACTTCCGTTGTGATTCGTTTCCGTTGTGTGTTGGCTTTTGCTGGAGTGCTGTGGCTTTTGCCGTTGTGTTGTGGCTTTCGTCGATGTGTTTCGGCTTTTGCCGTCGTGTTTCGGCGTTTGTCTTCGTGTTTCGGCTTTTGTCGTTGTGTTTTGGCTTTTGCCGTTGTGTTGTGGCTTTCGTCGATGTGCTTCGGCTTTTGCCGTCGTGCTTCGGCTTTTGGCGTCGTGTTTTGGCTTTCGCCGTCGTGTTTCGGCGTTTGTCTTCGTGTTTCGGCTTTTGCCGTTGTGTTGTGGCTTTCGTCGATGTGCTTCGGCTTTTGCCGTCGTGTTTCGGCTTTTGCCGTCGTGTTTCGGCTTTTGCCGTCGTGTTTCGGCGTTTGTCTTCGTGTTTCGGCTTTTGTCGTTGTGTTTTGGCTTTTGCCGTTGTGTTGTGGCTTTTGCAATCATGTGAGCCGTCTCGGCCACCGTACCCCTCCCCTTTCCCCACGGCTACATCCGGCCTCGCCACGTCCTCACGCCGTCCCCTTTTCGCGCTCCCACCGCGCGTTCTTTGACCGCTTCATCTTGTCTCGGCTTGTAAATTCAGCTTTTTTTTTCCCCTCCCTCCTATTGGATCTCCTCTCATCCATCCTCCCGCCTCCTCCTCCTCCTCTCCTCTCCCACGTTGCTCAAGCTGCCGTTCCCACAAGCCTCGGGGCCACAGCTGTAGTCCTTCCCCGTCTCCCCCTGACCTCCCCATGTAGCGCTGCAGAACAGCTGTTGCCTGTACACACACGGCGCTCCGGGGGTGGCCCGCGGTACGTTTGCACTTTGCCTCGGCCGCTCTCGCGCAGACGCTCTGACATGAAGTCTGGCCGCTTTGCGCTGAGGCAGAAACACGCTGTAAATCAGAAAAGTGAAGCATATTTTCACCCACAACAAATATTTGGAAGTCGGTCTCCTCAGACGCACAAAGAGTGAAGAACACAATGACCCAGACAAGCACACAGACAACACAACTCCCCCCGTCAGGCTGATGCTAAGCCACAATATCCTCTGTGAAAAGCTTCCTCCTCGGTTTTGTTTCCTCAGGGTGGGGACCAGCTTCACCTTTGACCCGTGACTTGTGACCCCACCCAGCTTCGGGGTCTTGGTTCAGTCACAGGTTAAGGGGTGCGACATGTGACTAAGAAACAAAGGTTGTACCCGGGGGGGCTTTTCATAGAGAGATGAAGACAAAAACAGTTTGGACTTGTTTTTACCGTTGATTGTACTTAAGAACTGGACCGAGTAACCCCTCCCCTTTGGCATTCCAATCAGAAAGTATCCACTTCTTAAATTTTAGCTCTACTAATTTTTATTTACTTGAGATTCTTAATAATCATTTTTTTATGAGATTTTGTCTGTAGTTCAAGTTATGAACTGGCCAATCATATGCTTCAATCAAAGTAGGCGGGGCCTGCTGGCCTTCACACTCAACATTCCAAATGTTTGACAGAATTTCGGTAGCTCACTGCCATGTAAAAGGGAGTGGCCTTCCAGCACTCCTGATTGGGCAGAAACGTTGACGCTTTACTGATGACATCTGGCTCCAACATGGCCGCCTCCATATCAGAAAAATATGGCAGCTGAATGAGCTTCATTTTAATTTAAAACATTTGATAATATGGCATTTATTACGGTTTTTTAGGCTATTTTGGAGTTTAGCTAATATTTCAGCTACATGCTAGCTATTTTGGCTAATTTAGGAATTTCTCAGTTTTTTAGGCTAATTTGGAGTTTAGTTAATAGTTCAGCTACACGCTTGCTGTTATGGCTAATTTAGGATTTTTTTTTGTTTGTTTTTTAAGCTATTTTGGAGTTTAATTAATATTTTAGCTACATGCTACTTACTTTAGCTATTTTGGGATTATTTTTCGGTTGTTTAGGCTAATTTGGAGTTTGATAATATTTCAACTACATGCTAGCTATTTTGGCTAATTTAGGAATTTCTCAGTTTTTTAGGCTAATTTGGCGTTTAGTTAATATTTCAGCTACATGCTAGCTGTTATGGCTAATTTAGGATTTTTTGGGGTTTTTAAGCTATTTTGGAGTTTAATTAATATTTTAGCTACATGCTACTTAATTTGGCTATTTTGGGATTTTTTTTCAGTTATTTAGGCTAATTTGGAGTTTGATAATATTTCAGCTACATGCTAGCTATTTTGGCTAATTTAAAATTTTCTCTGTTTTTTGCGCTAATTGGGAGTTTAGCAAATATTTCAGCTATTTACTAGCAATATTGGCCAATTAATACTTTTAAAAAAGTTTTTTATGTTAATTTGGAGTTTAACTAATATTTCAGCTGCATGTTATCTGTTTTGGCTAACTGTTTTGGCTAACTTTATCTTATTTCAGCTTTGTAGGCTAATTTGACATTTAACTAATATTGTAGCTGGCTTTCCACTTTTTTAGCTATCAATTTCAGCTTTTTTAGCTATTAGCACTAGCATCTTTAGCTGCCAAACTCAGCTTACAGCATTCACACTAGCATCATCAAAAAAAAAAAAGCTAAATATATCTATTTTTATTTAATTTAAAGCTAATGATGGTTAAGATGTGTGTTTCAAATCCAGTTTGCTCATGACCCGATTAGTCGACTAATCCGAAGAATAATAGGAGATTAGTCGATCATTAAAATAATCGTTTGTGGCAGCACTAACCACAATGTCACAAATTTAAAAGAAAGTTAAGCTTTTTGGTTAAAAAATATTTGAAATTAAATATGTTAATTAAATACAGATCATAAATAATAATTACTCAAAAAATTAATCACTTGATGCTAACGTATAATGGAATTTCCAATTGGTCGGCTAACGCTCGGTCAACGTAAACATACATTGCTGACTAAATTAACATCTTTATATGAAGTTTCCAAATTGTTTTAGGGAAATGTTTTAAACTAACCATCAGGTTATATAAGGTGTAGCGCGATCGCCACCTAGTGGCTAAACTGAAACGGCCTCCAGGAGAGGCAGAACAATTTTTTAAAAACATATATAGATTAATAATGTATTTCTAAACAAATGTGTCTAAATTTGTAAGCCGTGTAAACTTTAAATGGATATTTAAATATTAAATATATTTAAATATTAGAAAAATGTAATGAAACATAGTCTACATGTCCAGTTCCATTGAGAGAATCTTTGTAACATATGCACAATGAATTAGTTATGCTGAACTCATGTATTTAATTGTAGGCTAATATTAAAGTATTTCGTCTGCGTTTGGTTACCGTTTCCTCATTTAATTGGCAATCATGATATTCAGTCCCCGTCTGTCTGCCTGCAAAGCCCCGGCAGATCATTAGACTGCAGCTCTGCATCCAGGCTCAAACTGGAAGGTGACGGGTCGCAGCAGGTCAGCATTGACAACAGCTGCATGGGATCCCACATACAGATGAACAGGCACAAATCCACATGGCTTTGCTGCTCGCGCTGAATTTGAATGCGGACCTCCATCTGACATCTATCCATGATTAATGACAGAGACGGGCAGAAATTTTGCCTCCTTAATGAATACAGTGCGCAGAGCTGAGGGGTTTATAAATATTTGACGTGGCTTGAATTTGTTTGCATAATTAAAGCAAAAAAAAAATCTAAATTGAATCATGATTGCATCATTGTGGACATTTTGTCTTCTCTCCTTCTCATTTTTGAAAACATTTTGCATCCCTTGTAATGTGGCGCTGCCGCAATCAATTATTTTAATAGGCGACTAATCACCGATTATTTTCTGATTGGTCGACTAATCGAGTCATGCGCAAACTGAATGTAAAGCTCACATCTTAACCAGCATTAGCTTTAGACTAACTGAAAGCTAGATATATAGCATTATTTGCAATAATGCTAGTGTGAATGCTGCAAACTGATTTTGACTGCTAAAGATGCTAAAATTGATGAAAATGCTGAAGTTGATAGCCAGCCAAAATATTAGGTAATGCCAAGTTAGCCTAAAAAAACGGAAAAATCCTTACCTATTTAAAACAGCTAGCACTTAGCTGAAATATTAGCTAAACCCCAAATTACCCGAAAGTATCCTAAATTAGCTGAAATAGCTATCATTTAGCTACAATATTAGCTAAACCCCAAATAAGCCTACATTTTAAAAAATATATTAATTTGGTAGAATAGCTAGCATTCAGCTAAAATATTTTCTAAACCCCAAATTAGACAAAATAACTAAAAAGAACATAAATTAGCCAAAATAGTTACCATGCAGCTGAAATATTAGCTAAACCCCAAATTAGCCTAAAAATGAAAGAAATGATTAATTTGGTAGAATAGCTAGCATTCAGCTAAGATAGTTGCTAAACCCCAAACTATCCAAAAAAATAGAAAATCCTAAATTAGCCAAAATAACTAGCATGCAGCTAAAATATTAGCTAAACCCCTAATTAGCCTAAAAATGAAAGAAATTATTAATTTGGTAGAATAGCTAGCATTCAGCTAAAATATTTGCTAAACCCCAAATTAGACAAAATAATTGAAAAGGACATAAATTAGCCAAAATAGTTACCATGCACCTGAAATATTGGCTAAACCCAAATTATCCTAAAAAAATGAATCCTAAATTAGCCAAAATAGCTAACATGAAGCTAAAATATTAGCTAAACCGCTAATTACCTTAAAACTGAAAAAATCCTAAATTAGCCAAAATAGCTAGCATACAGCTAAAATATTAGCTTAACCCAAAAATTACCCTAAAAACTGAAAAAATACTATATTTGGAGAAATAGCTAACATGCAGCTAGAATATTAGCTAAACCCCAAATTATCCTAAAAAAATTAAAATTCCTAAATTAGCAAAATAGCTAGCATTCAGCTAACATATTTGCTAAACCCCAAATTGCCCTAAAAACTGAAAAAAAAATTATAAATTGGCCAAAATAGCTACGATGCAGCTAAAATACTAGCTTAACCCAAAAATTATCCTAAAAACTGAAAAAATCCTAAATTCGCAAAATAGCTAGCATGCAGCTAAAATATTAGCTAAACTCTAAAATAGCCTAAAAAAACCTTAATGAATGCCAAAATAGTCCGACTCCATGTAATATAAAGTAACGACTGACTATTAAATTAGTCGTAGACTATATTAATATTCGATTAATAGTCGACTAATCGTGGCAGCGATATTGTGATGTTCATCTGAAAACCAAAGACGACGCCTTCGCTGCACACATGCGGCACACGCAGTCAGATGGCCGACAGACAGTCGATGTGATCTCGGGGTGTGACTGACACATGGTGCTGATGAACTGGCTGCGTAGAGCATCACTTTGCTTGCTTCCGAGCTTTGATTGACAGCTGTTCCTTCTCACTATCTCCTCGCACGCACGCCGTGGGAGCACAGACTGTCTCAGACATCACGCTGCTCTCCGGTGTCATGCAGTGCTGACATAGTTTGTGTTTGATGCTGATGTCAAACTCACTCTTGGATGAATCTGTGCGCTTGACTGTGAACACAAGTGTGAGCGCGGTCTTTTGTTTGGGAAAAAAACACACAAAAAGGTGCAATTTAGAGCACCGCCTAAAGTAAATCCATCAGAGATCAAAAGGAGGTTAAAACTACACCTTCATGACAAACAGAAAACTGTGTTTTTAAAATATATTTTTGTTTTTTTCTGATGATGGAGTTTATACATAATGAAAATAAAACTCAAAATTGAACTTCTGATTATTTCTTATTCATATTGTTGTGAAATAAAATTTAAGACAGTTTGAAAAAGAGCAAAATTGTAAAGTAAACAACATTCTGGGCGGGGCCACAAGCTCCCTGCTCCGCCCCTTTCTGATGCTCATTCATAGACGACTAGATCCATGTACCATATTTATTAAAAGAGACAAAAAAGAAATCCATGAGTCAGACTTTAGTAACTCCGTTCATAGTAACTAGAACTTGTGACGTGCTACATATTAGCTACATTGTAGCATGCTATACGTTTGCTACGTAAGCCGTGTTAGCAAATACTCAATATATATATCAGATTTTAAAAACAGCTTTCACTGTAAATCTAGGGTGTTTTTAACATGCTACATATTAGCTACTCCTTAGCTACACATTTTTGGCATGCTGCGCATGTTAGCATATTCTCTAAACTTCTAAACCTTTTTTGCAACACGTAAAAAATAAAATGATTAAACAAGCGTTGCTGTGACTATGCCAACTCTCAACAATTACGACTTTTAGATGCACATTTTAGCGCAGAAAAAACATGGCATCCGGTTCCAAATACGGTCCAAATACCTAGCATGTAGCTGAAATATTAGCTAAACTCTAAATTATCCAAAAACCTGACGAAAAAAAAATCTAAATTAGCCTAAACAGCTAGCATGTAATTGAAATACTAGTTAATCTTCAAATTACCCTAAAACACTGGAAAAAGCCAAAGTTAGCTAAAACAGATAACATGCAGCTGAAATATTAGCTGAATCCCAAATTAACCTAAAAAAAACCTTTTAAACAAGTCTTAATTGGCCAATATTGCTAGTACATAGCTGAAATATTAGCTAAACTCCCAATTAGCCCAAAAACCGAGAAATTCTAAATTAGCCAAAATAGCTAGCATAGTACTGAAATATTGATTAATTCCAAAATAGCTTAAAAATGGAAAAAAAATCTAAAGTAGCCAAAACAGCTTGCATGTAGCAGAAATGCTAGCTAAACTTCAAAATATCCTAAAAAAAATGAAAAAGAAAAATGCTAAATTAGCCAAAACAGCTAGCATGTATCTGAAATATTGATTAAATTCCAAAATAGCCTAAAAAACCAAAAAATAGAACCCTAAATTAGCCAAAATAGCAAGCATGTAGCTAAAATATTTACTAAATTCCAAAATAGCCCAAAAAACTGAAAAAAAATCTAAAGTAGCCAAAACAGCTAGCATGTAGCTGAAATGCTAGCTAAACTTCAAAATATCCCAAAAAAACTGGTAAAAAAAAATCCGGAATTAGCCAAAACAGCTAGCATGTACCTGAAATATTAACTAAATTCTAAAATAGCCCAAAAAAACTGAAAAAAAAAATCTAAAGTAGCCAAAACAGCTAGCATGTAGCTGAAATGCTAGCTAAACCTTTAAAATATCTTAAAAAAATGGGAAAAAAAAAATCCGGAATTAGCCAAAACAGCTAGCATGTAGCTGAAATGCTAGCTAAACCTTTAAAATATCTTAAAAAAAATGGGGAAAAAAATCTGGAATTAGCCAAAACAGCTAGGATGTAGTTGAAATATTAACTAAATTCCAAAATAGCCTAAAAAACCTTAATAAATGTTGAAATAGTCCAAAAAGTTAGCAGAATGCTATTATAACTTTCAACTCTACTACACTCTGACTTCATATAATATAAAGTAACGACTAACAAACTATTAAATTAGTCATCAACTAATCGTGGCACCTTACTGGGAATCGTTTGAAAGTAGATTAGAAGCGAGTATAAACCTAAACATTGGAATATTTAACATTGCTACAACGAAACGCAGCATAACCTTTAAGTTTTTCAGCTCTCGCCGTCTGCCGCACTAATTATGAGGTTTAGATAGACGGCTGTCCAGGAACGATTTCCACAGAAATGTGTTGCTGTAAATGTTCCGTCCTCATATTTTCACCTATTTCCCATCAACCCAACTGGTTTCATTAGGCCTCCGTGCGACAGATACTGCAGCAGGGCCTCCCACTGTTTGACAGAAGGTGACAGCTGGCGTGTTCTTCAGGACAGACGTGGGTTTGTTTTTCAGCGTTTTCGCCTCACTCCCTCTGCGCTGTACCTTGTGCAGAAATATTCTGACGTGACATTGTTGGAAAGAGATGACCGGAAGGTCAAATATCTGCACTCGAGTCATTCACAGCTACAGTTTGTGTTCGTGCTTCAAGGTGTCGGCTGTGTTTAATCCCTGAGACTCATTTTTTCGTATTTCGTAGCTGCCTGTGCCGGAGCAAACGTTTACTCTCTGATTTGTTGTGTTGTGTTGGGGGACCCAGGTGGCTCCAAAACCGGGATTTTATTTTGATTTAGAGGATACTTCAGAGGGAATACATTAGAGTGTGTTTGCACACAAGAAATTAGGTGTGATTAAGTTTCTCCTCACCCATTGGTGAGGAGTCAGACCAGTCTTTACCAGCAGATGGGACCCTGATAATGGTTGGAGGTGCCTCCAAAATAGCAGGGTTGTTCTCTGGGCAGTTGAGATGCAAAACGGAGCGTCTAATTGTGTCGTCGGGGCTGGATAATGTCTGCATGTGCGGCTGGAACGATTTTGGGTCGAGATTTGTGATGCAAAAACCCACTTGAGTAACTTTGACAAAATATATTTTTATGGAGAGGAAAATATTGAAAGCTATTTAAGGTTTAAATTGATTTATTCTGGAATAATATTCCTGCTTTTTTGTTATTCATAATTATGTTAAAAAGTTACAGTTTTAAAGATTGATATTATGCTAGCTTTTTGGACTATTTTAACATTTACTAAGATTTTTTAGGCTGTTTGGAGTATGGCTAATATTTACATGCTAGCTGTTTTGGCTTATTTAAGCTTTTTTCATTTTTTTAGGCTATTTGGGAGTGTAGCTGAAATTTCAGCTACACTATCTATTTTAGCTAATTTAAGCTTTTTTCATTTTTTAAGCTATTTGGGAGTTTAGCTGAAATTTCAGCTACACTATCTATTTTAGCTAATTTAAGCTTTTTTCATTTTTTAAGCGATTTGGGAGTTTAGCTTAAATTTCAGCTACACTCTAGCCATTTTGGCTAATTTAAGCTTTTCTTTTTTTTAGACTATTTGGGAATTTAGCTTAAATTTCAGCTACACTCTAGCTATTTTCGCTAATCTAAGCTTTTTTGATGTTTTTCAGGCTATTTGGGAGTTTAGCTAAAATTTCAGAAACACTAGCTTGTTTGGCTAGTTTAAACTTTTTTCATTTTTTTAGGCTATTTGATAGTTAAGCTTAAATTTCAGCTACATTAGCTGTTTTGGCTAATTTAAGCTTCCTTAATTTTTTGGGCTTTTTTGAAGTTTAGCTATTTATTCAGCTACATGCTAGCTGTTTTGGCTAATTTTGGCTTTCTTTCTTTGGCTTTTTTGAAGTTTAGCTATTTTTTCAGCTACATCCTAGCTGTTTTGGCTAAGCTAACTTTTTTTTTAGGATAATATGGCATTTAACTAATATCTATCACCTTCATCGGTTTTAGCTATTACCATCAGTGTTATCAGCTTTAGTGTTTTTAGCTCCCAGCTTGAGCATTATTAGCTACAGTATCAATTTCAGCTATCATTATGGCACTGGCATCTTTAGCGTCCAAATTCAGCTACAGCATTCACACTAGCATTATCGCAGGTGATGCTATACATCTAGTTCATAATCGTGTTAAAAAGTTAAGGTTTTAAAGTTTTAAAAATGTAGCTTTAGTTTGTTCAGTAAATATTTATTTTGTTTAGCCCATGGCCTGAAGTGTGACTGCCTTGATGTAGGCCTCAATGCATTTACCAAGAGCCTGTACAGGGCCCCGATCTCCTGGTGTAATATATATGTGTGTGTCATCTGCATAGCTGTGGTAACTAATGTTGTTCTTTATGACCTGGGTCAGTGGGATTATGCAGATGTTAAATAGAAGTGGCCCCAGGATGGAGCCTTGAGGGACTCCACATGTAATTTCTGTTGGCTCAGATGTGAAGTTACAAAATATTTCCTGTTTTCCAAGTACGTTTTGAACCAGTTTAGTACTGGCCCAGTGAAACCCACCCAGTTTTCCAGTTAGTAGTATAGCGTGGTCGACTGTATCAAATGTGGATAGATAGACACTTGAAGATAGGGTTGGCCATTCAGCTCTTTCTGTGCTCCATGTTTCAGTGTCTAATGATGAAACTTTTAAAAGGCAGTAGAGCGTGTACTGACATGTCTGAAGATGTTTTTATCCACATGTAGACGCTGGTCTCCAATGTCTCTGACCTCTAACCTCCAAGACCACATAGACTGCTCAGTCCGATCGTGACTCATCCCATAAAAGCGCATTCCCTTCATACTCTGATCATTTTGCGGAATAATCCCACAACTCCTCTGAGTTTTGGGACTTTTGCAGACACAGAATGTAACTGACAAACGTCCTCCGTCTGCTCGCCGGAGAAAAACAGTCTGAGCGGACGAGTTGAAGAGAGGATAAAGCTGCCATATTGAATTAGCTTGGCGCCAGGAAAGATGGCTATTTTTAAAAATTTCATATCTCCTCACGGAGGTGTGCGACGCGGGGAAGAACCCGCTCCTGACCCAAACGTAGGCAGACGTTCGCACGGACGTACCGAACCCAAGTCGCCCCGGTAATGAGTCTTATTTCCAGAGAGTGTGTGGACATGTTTTGTTCTTATTTTGGCCTCAGCTGTAGACGCCCACCTCCTGCAGCTATCCTCGCTGTCCAGCTCTTATTGGAACACAAATATAAGAAACCGGCGTGACATTTTCAGAATCTCTCCCACCTGGTTTGGATTTCATTCTGCCGCAATGAATTACAGGGACTCCCCGGGCAAATTCTGACAGGTGTGGGTTCGGTACTGAGACGTATCCGTGTACGCTTTCAAGAGTTACCTTCAACAAAAGCACGAAGGTGGCCTTCATCGAATCACGCACATTAACCCAAACGTGTTGGTAGTATTACATTTCATGTTTCTGACAGGAGCTTAAGACTCCATTGTGACAGTAGGTGGTTTACACACAGTGAAAGGAAATAACGAGAGAATAAGAAGCTCAGACGAATCAATCAGCAATTTTACCGAGGAAACGCTTTTGACAGGGCAGAAAAAGCTGCCACATTACCGGCCTGTGCACATTCGAGTCAATATGGACGTTCAAGTTTGATGCCAGGAGTCAGAAAAGAGGACATCTGAACACTCCGTTCTCACTCCGCTGTACTTTTTCAACACAGCAGATGGAGGATCTCAGAACTCATTTGTCATTTGTTCAAAGGATTGTTGTTCTCTGAAGCCTCAGTCGTACAGGTTAACCCCTCGGAGGGGTCTGCAGGTTTTTGGGTTGGGTTTTAGTGATTGATCCGAGTCAGGTTTTGGAATACTTGCTCTATTTAATCACGAGTGAGCTGATTCAAAGTTCCTCTGAAAACAGGCTCCGGAGAATCTGTCAATCAAATGTTGGAGGTGGGGCCAGCAGGCATCACACCATAAAAATATCTAAAAAAATATTAGGATTATCAAGAACAAGTTAAAAAATGTCTGTGTCTAGCTGTCCATGGTAGTGCAGCCACAAACGATTTTTTTTAATAGTCAACTAAATCGCTTCATCTGGAAACTGCATGTAAACCTCATATCTTAACCATCATTAGCTTTAAACTAACTAAAAACCAGATATATAGCATTACCTGCAATAATATTAGTTCTGTGAGCTGAATATGGTCGCTGAAGATGCTTATGCTGACAGCTGAAGATACAACAATTGATAGCTAAAAATGCTGAAGTTGATAGCCAACTAAAATATCATTTAAATGCCAAATTAGTAAAAAAAAAACTGGGAAAAGATTAAATTGGCCAAAGCAGCTAGCATGCAGCTGATATGTGAGCTAAACTCCAAATTTAGCCAAAAAAAGAAAATAACCGAAATTAGCTAAACAGCTAGCATGTAGATTAAATATTAGCTAAATCCAAACTAGCCTACAAACTGAAAAAGTCCTAAATTAGTCAAAACTGCTAGCATTTAGATAAAATATTAGCTAAACTCCAAATTTAGCCTAAAAAAAATGAAAAAAAAACGAAATTAGCTAAAACTGCTAGCATTTAGATAAAATATTAGCTAAACTCCAAATTAGCCTAAAAAACTGAAAAAAATCCTAAATTAGCCAAAATAGCTAGCATTAGCTAACATATTAGCTGAACTCAAAACTAGCCTAAAAACTGAAAAAGTCTTAAATTAGCCAAAACTGCTAGCATTTAGCTAAAATATTAGCTAAATTCCACATTTAGCCTAAAAAAATGAAAAAATAATAACTAAATTAGCTAAAACAACTAGCATTTAGCTAAAGTATTAGCTAAACTCCAAATTAGCCTAAAAAACTGAAAAAAATCCTAAATTAGCCAAAATAGCTATCGTTAGCTAAAAATTAGCTAAACTCTAAATTAGCCTAAAAAAACTGAAATAAATCCAAAATTAGCCAAATTTGCGATCATTAGCTGAAAAATTAGCCTAAATCCAAATTAGGCTAAAAAAAAAACGTAATAAATGCCAAAATAATCCAAAAAGCTAGCAGAATACCATTATAACTTTCAACTTTGCTACATTATGACTACAAATATTATAAAGTAACGACTCATCAACTATTAAAATAGCCGTCCACTATTTTCATAGTCGATTAGTCGACTAATTGGAGCAGCTCTGTCCATAAAGAGGAGCAGCTGGAGGACTGGAGTGCCCCACAGTTCCCTTTGAGTCCTGTTCAGCACCTCAAGGGACGCCATGAAAAGAGAACGCACCATTATCGATCGTGTGCTAAATGTATTGTAAAATTATTGCTAACGTAAGTTGCTCCCGCTTGTTCTGATGATGTTTTTGTGCGACCCTCTAGGCCACATTCTAGTTGTTGGTACACATGGACTCGTACAGGCGGTCGACCTGTAAGCTAGCAGCAGGTTTTTGGGTTGACCATGCCCGTGCAGGGTCATTGACAGGTGCAGCCGCTTCTTAAAGGAAGTCTAGCTGTAACTTGCAGTTCCCTTGAGGCTCAAATGACCACCTCTATTGTGGTTACATGTGGTGAGTGAATTGTAACGTTTTTGTGTGGCTAATTGAAGTTACACACTCTTCTGACGTATGGATATGGTTGTCGTACGGTGTCTGGTCTCTACTCATTCTTAAAGCGTGAACATGATACGGAGGTGCAAATCTGTTGTTCGATAGCCTTTGTTTCAGCTACATGCTTGCTGTTTTTGCTAATTTAGGCTTTTTTCATTTTTTTTTTTTTTTTTATTTTAGCTAATATTTCAGCTACATGTTAGCTATTTTGGCTAAGTTAGAATTTTTTTCAGTTTTTTAGGCAAATTTTGGAGTTTAGCTAATATTTTAGGTAAATGCTAGCTGTTTTGGCTAATATAAGACTTTTTTCAGTTTTTAGACTCCTTTGGAGTTTAGCTAGTATTTTAACTAATGATAGCTATTTTGGCTAATTTAGGAATTTTTTTTTCTGTTTTTTATACTATTTTGGAGCTTAGCTAAATATTTCAGCTACACGTTAGCTATTTTGGGTAAATCACGATTTTTTAGTTTTTTTAGGCTTTTTTGGCATTTATCTAATATTTTAAGGTGCATGCTAGCTGTTTTTGCTAATTTAGGATTTTTTATTTATTAAGCTATTTTGGAGTTTAGTTAATATTTCAGCTACATGCTAGCTATTTTGGCTAAAGTAGGATTTTTTCAGTTTTTTAGGCTTTTTTGGCGTTTAGCTAATATTTCAGCTGCATGCTAGCTGTTCTGGCTAATTTAGGATTTTTTGTTTTTAGACTATTTTGGAGTGTAGCTAATATTCCAGCTACATGCTAGCTATTTTGGGTAAATTATTTTTTTTCTTCAGTTTTTTAGGCTTTTTTGGAGTTGAGCCACTATTTGAGCTATATTTCAGGCTACATGCTAGCTATTTTGGCTAAATTTATTTTTTTCAGGTCTTACGCTTTTTTTTGGAGTTTGAGCCAATATTTTTAGCTACATGCTAGCTGTTTTGGCTAAATTAGGATTTTTTTTTCATTTTTTCAGGCTTTTTTAGAGTTTCACTAATATTCAGCTACATGCTAGGTGTTTTTGGCTAATTTAGATTTTCAGGTTTATTAAGCTATTTTGGAGTTTAGCTAATATTTTAGCTACATGCTAGCTGTTTTGGCAAACTTAGGCTATTTCCAGTGTCTTAGGCTAAGCTGGCATTTTATTATTTTAGCTGGCTATCAGCCTCAGCGTTTTCAGCTATCAGCCTCAGCGTTTTCAGTTATTAGCTTCAGTGATTTCAGCTATTAATTTCACCATCGTCGGCGTCTCACCAACTTCACTCTTACTTCCACTCTTACTTCACTCTTACTTAGGCTAGCTTAGCCTCGCATTCGCACCGAGTCCGTGCAGCAAAATCCAGTCAACCTCTGGGTTGAACACAGAAATCCTGTTTATTTGGCTTTGAGGACCTCATGCTGGAGAGCTGATTTGTATTAGCATAAGGTGGCTAATGAATGCTAAGTGGGCTAATGAATTAGCTGCTGAGTGTACAGCAGGAGTTATAGCAGCTGAGGGACAAAATGGACATGAGCACATCTGGACGCTCTCTCTGGGTACAGATGTGGACAAACCCACACAACAGTTTGCTTCAATTACACTCTAATGTTTTCTATGAGCACCCTCCCTTTTTGGTTTTTGCAGATTTTTTTTCCGTCCTTGTGCAGCGGCAATACAGAGCAGAAGGTAACGTTTTTTTTTTTTTTTCGTCCAGATAGTGCTCATACGGCGTGTTGGATCCAGTTTCCAAGCCCCGCTGCATTAGAGCGGGAAAAAAAAAATCCTTCTGTTTCAGCGATCAGGCCACCAGACGCCCATTCTTCCACTGACTCACACACAAAACCCACTCGGAAAGACAAAGAAATTAGCGAGCAGAATGAAGAGGGAGTCATGAGAGAGGTCTGGGAGGATAATGTAAAAACAGCCTCAATAAGCAGCAAATTGGATCCTTTTCTCTCTGGTTCCTGTAAGACAATCGGACTGGATGGGGTTTTGTTTTGCCTCTTATCTTCTAGGGGACGGGGCGTTTAGGTGTCTGCTGGACTCTTGTTAAACACAAAACCAGGAGCCAAGTCTTCCTTCTGGCACTTTGTTCTCAGGAGTTTTTAGGCAAACAAAGGCAGATTAGTCCATCAAGACTTTATTTATAGAGCAGCTTGTAGACAATAAAATGCAAATTAAAGGTTTAGCATGGAGACGTCCAAACAAATATGGTGCTAAAAGTGAAGTCAGGATTTCTACTCCAGACGATTTAGGGGAACAGACTAATATTGTGCTATCGTATGTAGGGCTGGGAATGACTGGGTACCTCACGATACGATACGCGATACATGGCTCACGATATCGATAATATCACGATACTGCGATAGTTGGTAAAAATCCTCTCTAATAACTAATATTATATAGAAGAACACTTTTTTTTGGGGGGAAATATATCCCCATTTTATTTTTTTTTTAGCTTAAACACAATCATAATAAACAACTTATGTCTTATTTTGTGCAACAAATTATAGACACTTTTGTTTAACGTTGCTTAAAATCACTAATACTATAACTTACCACCAATTGAATTGGAATTATTTGTAAAATTCAATATTAACAATAGTAAACATGATCAGCAGTGCCACAGAATTACTGTTAGCAACAGAACAAAAATTAAATAATTCAAATTGGTGACAGCTATCTACCTCCAAAGGATGATGAATATAACGTTTTACAGCCTCTGTCAAGTGTTACATAATTTTTTTTGTGTACTTTTCCCACATTTGAAAAGGGCTAAGCATTCAAAATTAAAGGCTGTCACTTGAGATTATTTCTCCAATCTTTATTTATTTTCTATTTGGTCAGTGAATAATCAGGTAAAAAGGTAAAACACTCATAATAATGGCAATAAATATTTAAAAATTCGAATTCTATTATAAATTAGCAATAAACAACTTTAATCTATAATAATTTATACAATTTTAAGTTCTTCAATTAACTAGCAACATCCTTATTTTACCGTGAATTCATGTACTTTATTTTAATTACATTATTTTTAAGTTCACACATCAAATCTGCATTTTTTTTTAATCTAAGAATGACTTTAAATTAACATTAGCAAAAAGTTATTACATTCCTTTGAAAACCTTACACCATAAATTTGACAAAGTTACACCGTACACCATCAGGGTAAATATCAGTGCATGAAAGCGAAAATTCCGACCGGTACCTGAAGTACACACAAACAGCTACGAAGCACGCGCCTCGTTCCCACAGCGCACCGCTCAAACAGGAAATAACCGATCGCGGTCATTCTAGACAAACTCACTTCTTACCAGCTGACTCTTCTACAGATGATGATAATTGAGAACAGGTAGACATGATTTATACACGCAATACCGAGCCAGTATCTCGCCGGTGTTTTTCCTGAATGAGGTCCATGCGTCGGGAAAATAAGTCCGACGCAGCGCGAGTAACTGCGCAAAAGTTCCGGTCCGCGACTCAGACGCAACAGGCTCTTCAAATGAAAATATAATATCGATACTTGGTGAGAACCCATCGAGAATCAACCGTGGGACTAAATATCGCGATATATCGCAGTATCAATATTTTTGGCACACCCCTAATCGTATGGGGTCCAGATGACCCAATCCAGATATGATTTCCACCGAACAATGAAGGATTATGGGGCCTTAGACCTGTCGCCTAAACTGTGATGTATCACTGATTCTGCTGATTTTTTTCTATTTTGCTTTCTTTCTTTTTAAGTGTGATTTATGACTGATCTTTTTATAAACTCGACACAAATCATCTTTGGATTTTTTTTTTTTTGCTTTCAATAACGTAGACGATTTTTCCCTCTGATGATAGTTAACGATTATCATCGGGAAAAGTTATTTGCATTGATCTGGAATATATTCAGATGGATTTTTGGTGATGGTTGGTGCGGGTGATTTTAAATTTTTTTTTTTTTTTCTGTAATGATGTCAGAATATGCTCAGACTTTTAGTACTGATTGATGTGGATGATTTTTTCCTGATGATAATCGTCTGAGCATATTTCGATTTTTGGTACTGATTAGTATAAATGACTTGTCTGTGGATGTTTGCAATTTAATTACATTACTGATCTTAAAGATGCTTGAGAACCTAAATCTATGATTGTTGGGTATAAATAATTGATACTAAGTCCTGAACTGGAAGTTGATAATTCATGTAAAGAAACCAGGTTGGGATTATATATTATTATGTTCGATCTAGCTAAAACCGTGTTTTTTGCAACCACGCCACGCACACGCCATTTCATATTCTACAACTTCTAATTGCAACATTTTTCCCAATAATGCTCAACTAAGTTACATAACTGTTGATAAAACCCCCTATTAGGTATTTCTTTTTGTAGCTTGGACAAAAAGTGCTTTTTTTTTTTAACGTTTCAGGATGTCGGCCTTTTCCCAAGGTCAAAGGTCAATCAAACTTCTGGGGTGTTTGTAGACTCCGGCTATGGACATGCTTGTAAAGTTTCATGAAAATCGGACAACCAAAAGTGTCGTTTTCCCATATTGATGAAAAACGTGAAAATCGCCATTTCTCAGTTTTTGCCGCCAGATTGGCGCCAAGGCGTGGGTCGTGCGGCCATCCCATAATAATTTCAAATGTTCCCGGGCTTATCCCCAACACGTGTCATTGGCCATTTTTTGCGTTTTACGAAATATTGTTTTTGTCGTCCCATAAGCGAATTTTGGCCCATTCATTTTTTTCGCGCAATCGTATCAATAAAATGCAATCTTCAATCATGCTTACAGTTTGAGGTTAAGGCTACAAAAATGGATTTACGGCATCATACATTTAACTTCCATGTACTAAAACTGAATTGTTTTAATCTTTGGTGGCACAGATTCAACAAGGAAATATTCCTCAGAAAGTTTGGTCCATATAGACATGTTAGCATCACGGAAATGGAGCAGATATGTCGGCTAAACCTCTATGATGCTAATTAGGATTGCTACGATTAGTCGACTAATCGACTTTTAAAATAGTCAACAACTACTGTAATAGTCGATTAGTTGGTACTTTATATTATATGGAGTCGTTGTTTAGTAAAATTGAAAGTTATAATAGCATTATGCTAGTTTTTTGGACTATTTTGTCATTTAGTAAGATTTTTTAGATTATTTTGAAGTTAAGCTAATATTTCAGGTACATGCTAGCTGTCTTTGCTAATTTAGGAATTTCTTTTTTTGTTTTTTAAGCTATTTTGGAGTTTATCTAATATTTCAGCAACATGCTAGCTATTTTGGATAATTTAGGATGTTTTAAGGCTATGTTGGAGTTAAGCTAATATTTCAGGTACATGCTAGCTGTCTTTGCTAATTTAGGAATTTCTTTTTTTGTTTTTTAAGCTATTTTGGAGTTTATCTAATATTTTAGCTACACGCTAGCTATTTTGGCTAATTTAGGATTTTTCCAGGGTTTTTTTTTAGGATATTTTGGAGTTTAGCCAATATTTCAGCTGCATGCTAGCTGTTTTGCCTAACTTAGACTTTTTTCAGTTTTTTAGGCTAACTATTATTTTAGCTAGCTATCAGCTTCAACAGTTTCAAATATTACCTTCAGTGATTTCAGCTATCATCTTTTTTAGCTATCAATTTCAGCATCTTCAGCTATCAGAACTAGCATTTTCATTGGCCAAATTTAGCTTACAGCATTCACACTAGCATTATCACAGGTCATGTTATTATATCTAGTTCATAATTATGTTATAAAGTTATGTTTTTTTGTATGTTTCAGTGCTTAAAAACTTTATTACACTTTCAGTAATTTTACCAATCTTGATATGAAAACATATTTTCAGCTTTTTCAGGACATTACTGGTTGTACTTTTGGTATTCATAAACTTTATAGTTTTTTTAAATATTGAACTGAGGTATTTTAGGCTATTTTTTTTAGTTTAGCCAGTAATGAAGCTTAGCATTTTTAGCTAATTTGTTGTCTACTTACTTTTTTATCCCCATTTAGAGTTGAGCTAATTATTTAGAAACATGCTAACATTTTTGGCTAATTTGTTATCTTCAGAGGTTTTCTTTAGGCAAATTTAGGGTTTAGCTTCTATTTTAGCAACAGGCTAAAATAATGCTTTAGCAAGTAATGTTATTATAAAGCTAATGACGGTTAAGATGTGTGCTTTACATCCTGTTTGTGCATAACCCGATTAGTTGACTAATTGGAAAAAATAGTCGGTGATTAATCGACAATTAAAATAATCGTTCTGTCAATCCCAAAGGTTCTATTGGGTTCTGGTGGCTGTGGAGGCCGTTTGAGTCCAGTGAAGTCATTGTCTTGACTCGAACTTTATGACATGGTGCCTTACAGGACTGCCACAAACCATTATTTTAATTGTTGGCTAATCACAGATTATCTTTTTGACTAATCGACTGTTGAATTAGTCCTTGACTATTTTAAGAGTTTAAGTATCCATCCATCCATTTTTCTTACACTCATCCGGGTCGAGGGGGCAGCAGTCTAAGCAAAGATTCCCAGACTTCCTTCTCCTTGGTCACTTCCTCCAGCTCTTCTGGGAGAACCCAGAGGATATCCCAGGCCACCCGAGAGACATTGTCCCTCTAGCATGTCCTAGGCCTTCCTGGACCACCTCTCCAGGGAGACATCCGGACCAGATGCCCGAGCCATCTCCACTGACTCTTCTGGAGAAGCAGCTCTTACCGGGTGACGGAGTTTCCACCCTCCGGAAGAAACTCCTTTCAGTTCCGTTCAGTGCCTTATACTGCAGGAAGTAGCGTCAAGAGGTGGTACACTGAGGGAGGTTGTGGTGTTGGAACCATGCTCAGTTGGTACTAAAAGACCCAAGAAAATATCCTCCAAACCATGACACTACCACCATCCTGAACCGTTGATACAAGCCAGGATATGTTCATGCCCGGACTGTACCATCTGAATGTCTCAACACAAATGGAGACTCATCATACCCATAGACATATATTATCCACTGGACAAAGCAAGGCGTTGACCTAACCCGTAGAAAATACCTTGAATCAGTCACTTCCTGTTACGCGGCTGCCATTTTAAAGCTCAGTGATTGGTCCGAGACGGCGTGAGTCACGTTTCTAGAGGAACGACAGTCACCAATCATGAGTTAGCTTGTTCAGAGTCCACACCCCTCTCATGTAACCCTTGTGCTATCCTAGATTTGTTGACGTTGGAAGTGGGGTCATCTGGACACCACGCTGTACTTTTGTTATTCAATGATTATGAATTTCAGACATGAAATCCTCTCCACCTTCATCCATATTTGTCCCGGATAGACAACACGTCAATGGGTCATCTGAACCCCATAAGATAGCAAAACACAGAATTGGTCAATCAAACATTTGAGACCGGGCCAGCGGGTGTTACATCCTTTTACTGAGGCATCTGATTGGTCAGTTAATAACTTGAATAACTTAAAATAAAAAAAAATAGGAGTAGAAACAACGAGTTAAGAAGAAAGTTTTAGAGAAGAATGGTTATTCTGACAAATAAAATGAGAAATAAATGTCAATTTTTCAATGAAACTCGATAGGATTTTGGTTTCTTGAAACCAGAAGGTACTTCCTGTTAGGAACACAAGATGGAAATCCAGTGAATATACAGTCACTGACTATGTTTTGCTTATTAACATGAAGGAGTTTTGCGTAATATAGATTTTAATTGTGTGTATTAAAAAAAAAAAACACGAGAGTTATTTTGACAGATAAAAGTCGGAGGGATCTTGGAACTTCCTGTTTGGAACATTAGAGGGGTGAAGGGTTGCAATGTCCCATGAATATACAGTCAATGATTGTAATTTGCTTATTAACAAATTTAAAAAAGGAGTTTTGTGTCTTTTGGTTTTACTCGTGTGTTTTTTATATATATATCTGTAAGACGACGTACCACTGATTCCATTTACAGCTGCCGCTCTCCGTGTCATCAGTTGCCATGCGACTGCCGACAGACCCGCTAACCTTTACCGAGTTAACCGTATCTGCATCCCGCCGCTCAACAAAAACAATGATGATGTCACGCCAAAGGTTTCAACGTGTGGGGAAAAAAAAAAAAAAAAGGAGTCGTCGTCGTCGTCTTCCCACTTTCACACCGACTCCTCCGGTTCAGCAGAACGCCCCTCCCATGTAATTAACTCGCCGCAAACAAAAGGCACTTAATGACACGTTGCCGTGGCGACACGTTAGCATGCTCTTTGAGATGGAGCGTTTGGTTTTTTTTCACACCTGACACGCACTCTTCTAGTCCTTTGAGACTTCAGCAGGAACAGTTGAGTCTTTTTAGACTCGAAGTTTGCTCCTGTAGGAAAGAAATCCAAGGTTTTAATAGTATTTATATTCTAATTGATGGCTGATTCCCCCTGCGGTACACATGTGAATGCCAAACAGCTGGTTGCACAAGCAGAGGTCAGCCCCTCTGTTTATTGGAGAAAATGCGCTTTATTGTCTCTCCAGCGTTTTGCGCACGCTCGACTCCTTTCCGTTCCTCCAAGAGTCATTAGTGCGTCCACCGAGCAGCAGCCCTAATGCTGTCATAGACATGCACGGCGTGGAGAGTCCAGCCTCCGCACAAACTCCCGCTAACTGCAAAGGAGCATTACAGAAAAAGTAAACGTGTGTGGAGGACGGCAGAAGCAATGTGTGACCTCTGAACTCCACATTAAGGGTGAACCGGGAGAAGAAGAGGAAGACGGGCTGAAGGTCGTGACCCTTCTTCACCTCATTCCGGCGTCTGACCCTCAATCTTCTTTTAACCCTTCAAGCCGTTTGCGATCAAAACCTTTCATTTCTCAAACTTTGACGATGCTCCGACCTCGGGGGTTTTGTTGTTAAAGATTTGTCTCGCTCTGATCATCTCTTGATCTGTTTTCAAAATGTTCCCAATGGGTCTTTTTATTTTGATGATGTCATTTTTTAGACAAAATCATTGTTTTTTTTTTTTTAGGACTTTTTTAGAGATCAGTTAAATGTCAGGCAATTTTTTCATGGACTGGCCTGTATGTAACTGAAGTTGACATCCAGTTATTTAGCCTTTAGTGTCCTTGAAGGGCTGCTACGATTAGTTGACTAATCGACAGCTACATGCTAGCCGTTTTGGCTAATTTAGGCTTTTTTAGACTGTTTTGGAGTTTAGCTAATATTTCAGCTACATGCTAGCCCTTTTGGCTAATATAGGCTTTTTTGGAGTTAAGCTAATATTTCAGCTACATGCTAGCTGCTTTGGCTAATTTAGGCTTTTTTTTAGGCCGTTTTGGAGTTTAGCTGATATTTCAGCTACATGCTAGCCGTTGTGGCTAATTTAGGCTTTTTTGGAGTTTAGGTAATATTTCAGCTTCATGCTAGCCATTTTGACTTTTTTAGGCTTTTTTATACTTTAGCTAATATTTCAGCTACATGCTAGCCGTTTTTGTTTTTTTTTTATTTAAGCTTTTTTAGGTTTTTTTGGAGTTTAGCTAATATTTCAGCTTCATGCTAGCCGTTTTTTTTTCTACCTTAGGGTTTTTTGGAGTTTAACTAATATTTCAGCTTCATGCTAGCCGTTTTGGCTAATTTAGGCTTTTTAATACTTTAGCTAATATTTCAGCTACATGCTAGCCATTTTGACTAATTTAGGCTTTTTTATACTTTAGCTAATATTTCAGCTACATGCTAGCCATTTTGACTTTTTTTGGCTTTTTTATACTTTAGCTAATATTTTAGCTACATGCTAGCCGTTTTTTTTTTCTTTTCTAATTTAAGCTTTTTTTTAGATTTTTTTGGAGTTTAGCTAATATTTCAGCTTCATGCTTGCAGTTTTGGCTGATTTAGGCTGTTTTGGAGTTTAGCTAATATTTCAGCTTCATGCTTGCAGTTTTGGCTAATTTAGGCTTTTTTTAGGCTGTTTTGGAGTTTAGCTAATATTTCAGCTTCTATGTCTTCGTGTTTGCAGATTTAGGCTTTTTTGGAGTTTAGCTGATATTTCTTTACGTGCTATCCATTTTGGCCAATTTAAGCGTCTTTCAATTTTTTAGCTAATTTAGCATTTAACCAATTATTTAGCTAGCTATCAGTTCCAGCGTTTTCAGCTATTAGCTTCAGCAATTTCTGCTATCAATTTCAGCATCTTCAAATTTAGCTTGCAGCATTAGCATTATCGCAGAGTAATTGTCATATACTGTATCTAGTTTTTAGTTAGTTTAAAGCTAATGATAGTTGAGATGTATGATTTACATCCAGTATGTGCATGACCTGAATAGACGACTAATCTGAAAAAAATATTCTGTGAAAATAATCGTTTGAGGCAGCACTAGTTTCCTACAACGTTTGGTGGTAAAGTTGGTCTTCTTCCTGTGTAAAATATCTTTAGTTTTTCTTAAAATATCTTTAGTATATTTAGTGATTCTTCTGCTCTTTTCTGTATTTTTTGCGACGTAAAGACTCAATCACACTTTAAGTGGTATCAAAACATTCCACTTGTTCAGGATTTTTTTTTTGGCGTTGATATATTTTATGGTTTTTAAGATCTTGTGCAATTTATATGATTCTTCAGCCCTATTTAATATTTATGGAAAATCATTTAAATCTTTCAAAAACTTTGTGCACTTTTGAATCTCATCAAAACGCTCATACTTGTACTTTTGGTATTCAAACCTTTTACACATTTTAAGTTTTTACAGAGTTTTTGCGATTTTCTTCAAGAATAAATTCTTTGTGCGCTAATAAGTTTGGTATCATAGCGTTCAGGACTTCAGGCTTCATTTATACATATATTGTATTTATACCTTTTACACATTTTAAAATTTTTCGAATTTTTTTTCAAGAAATTCTTAGTACACTTTGAAACCTTTGCATTTGGTATCAAAATGTTTAGCTCGTTCAGGACATTATTTAGCAGCTAAAGTAAATTACTTCAGCAGGTAAAGCAACTTGTTCTAGTTTGTCCACATTAAAATATGAAAAGGTCACTAACGCTGGTGTCCTTTTAATATAATAAGCATAAAATAAAATAAAAGGTTGTTTAATCAACTTTATTAGACAGCCGGTTGCTAAATATTCTACATTATTATTATGGTCTGTTGAAAAAACTGTCACAATAAATCTCATTTTTGTCTGTTAAATGCAGATTTCTTCTGTTTTGAATTCTCTCTTCCAGAAACTTTTCCAAACACGTTTTTTTTTTTTGCTAACTTTGCTAGCTTGGAAGTTTCAGATCAGCGTTTGGGTGCAAAGTCGCGGATGGATTTCCGATGAAGAGTCGGATGTGGTGGGGAGAAACCAGCATTTTTTCAAAATAAAACTTCCAGAACATCTTCTCATTCACAATAACGACCTGGGAATAGATTATAATATTCTAGATCAGGGGTCTGCAACCTGCGGCTCCAGATCCACATGTGGCTCTTTTATCTCTCCATCGTGGCTCTCTGGATGAAGAAAAATAAAATAATAGTAATTTTAAAATAAAGGAGATTAGCTATTATTTTAGCAACACACTAACGTTTTTGGCTAATGTGTTACCTACTGGAGTTTTTAGGCTAATTTAGAATTTTAGCTTCTATTTTAGCAACATGCTAACGTTTTTGGCTAAGTTTTCTGAGAAATGTTATGCTAATTTGCAGTTTAGCTAATATTTTTGTAAAATGCTAATGTTTTCAGCTAATTTGTTATCTACTGAAATTTATTTTGGATAATTTGGGATTTAGCTTCTATTTTAGCAACATGCTAATGTTTATGAGCTAGTAATTAAGCAACAAGCTAGCTTTTTTTTGCAAATTTGGCCTCTAATTAGATTTTTATGCTAATTTGGAGTTTAGCTAATATTTTACCAATATGCTAACATTTTTAGCTAATTTGTTATCTACTGAGGGGTTTAGGCTAATTTTGAGTTTAGCTTTTATTTCAGCAACATGCTAAAATTTTTGGCTGATTTAATTTACAGAGAAATGTTATGCTAATTTAAAGTACAGCTAGTAATTGAACAACAAGCTAGCTTTTTTGCTACTAAAGTTAATGTAAACAAATCCCTTTTTGAGAGATGCTACTTTCTTTTTATATTTTTTTTTCCTTTCGTTTGTGCCAAAAATAGACATTATTCAGATTTATATATATATATATATATAAAAGAAGGTTATGAATTCAAATCCAAACTTTTTAAAAACTAACATAAGTCAATGCGGCTCCAAATGGCTCTTTTATTGTTAAAGGTTGCCAACCCCTGTTCTAGATTGTAAATAAAATGGAAAAAATGTAGGTCTGGGGGTTTGGGGGCCCTGTTCTGTGTATTTGTTTCATCACAAATAAAAATTTTTCAACTTTTTTTTCCTTATTCACAACGATTTGATTAATTAATTACTCAGAAATTGTATTTTAAGCTCAGTTTTCCTCATTTATGTCCTCCATCATCAGAAAAATGCTAAGGAACATGTCAAAAACACACCCAAAATATCTTCAGTTTTATTGAGATGAAGGTGGGCATCAGGGTGACGGACGGTGAAGCTTTCTGAGCAAATCTGGAAAGTTTTAGAGAGCAGTGATCCTCTGAAAGTAGTTAGTCAGTTTGCAGTTATATCACCAACTTCTGGTTCGTCCGTCCACACATGCAGCGCCGCAGACGCTGCGTGCGCGGACAGCTGGCGTGGAATTAAGGGCTAATGTGGCTTCTGCATCTCCATCCACAAGTGATGGGGCGTCGGCGTGAGTCCGCGCAGCTGTCGCCTGCGAGAATCTGTGCCATAAGTGCGTTAGGCGCTGCGCAGACCGCCGTGCACGTGGGCGTGAGCGACGGAGGGGTTTTATCACAGGCTGTCATGTCTCCATACATTCTCAGAGCTGAGCTAAAGAAGAGACCGCGGCAACATCTCGCCGCAGCGTCTGCAGTCACGCGGGAAGACTGCGAAGGCAGCATCAGCAGTCGCTGTCACAGTCCTGCACAGTGTGTGTGTGTGTGTGCGCGCGCAACGTTTGTGCACATGTAACCTTCACCTTGTATGGATTAAGTTTGGGGGGAAACGATTTTCTGTCTACGAGTCCTTTAACCTCCAAAGAGGGCAACCATTACAGCTCATTATATTTTAAACGTTAAGAAACTGCATAAAGTGCAATATAAATATAATTATATATATATATACACATATATATATATATATATGTATATATATATATATATATATATATATATATATATATATATATATCATATTATTGCAGTAACGCTGTCATTTGCGATACACATCATACAGACTGATGACAACAAGGTCAAGGTGTATTGTTTTGATCTAATAAATAAATATATATATATATATATATATATAATATATATATATATAACTAAACTACATTATATTTACATTTACACAATACAATACACTAAGACTAAGAAAAAACACGCGAATCTATGAAGAGAAGACTATATATTTACACACATATATATATATATGTATGAAGTATATTGTTGTGTATATATATGTATATTTGTGTTTATGTATGTATGTACGTACGTACGTATGTCATATACGTATACATATATATATATGTCTACATGTATACGTATATACACACATACCGCGGTCCCCCGCGCATTTGCGGTTTCATACATTTGCATATAATTTTTTAGTCAGTGTACTGTGTTGTATAAATCAGAATTCAATCTTGTTTAAGGGACAACAACATTTTAGTTATTTAATTTATTGAAATATAAAAAATAACATATGTAGTTTATTTTGTTTATGTTTTATGTATTAAATATCCTTTTTTTATTATTATTATTTTTGAAGCCTGTCTATAGAGGCTTTGTACGACTGTACTCTACTCTTAGAAGAAGCCATAACAAAAAGATACTCGATTTAATTTGATTTAACAAATATTATTATGTACACACATATATTATATATATATATATATATATATATATAATATATATATTATATATATTATATATTATATATATTATAATGTATATATAAATATTTATATATTTTATATGTATATTATATATATATATATATATATATATATATATATATATATGTATATATATATATATATGTATATATATATATATTATAGTATATATTTATATGTATATGTATAATCAATATTTAGAATTTTTAAGGAACTAAACACCAAACTCAGAATTTGGTGTCTATAAATTCAACAAATTTGACAAATTCTTTTCAAAAAAGTTCTTACTAAACTTAATTTTTAATATGTTAAAAGACATTAATAAGTTGTTAAATACAACAAATATTTTGTTGTATTCATTTTGAGGTACAAGTCAAAAATTAAGTTGTTTTTTAGTTACTTTGCTGCCTCATCTTATCAATTTTCCCAACATTTTAGTCTCTAGTGTGAGATTGAAGAGAAAAGTGACATCATCACATCTCCATCAATCAGCTCAGTTTACCTGTTAGAAGGAGGCGGAGCCACAGCACTCCTTTGCTCCCTGTTTCACGTTGTGGTGGAGTTCATGAATATGGCGGATGTTTGGAGAATTATTATATTGTTGTAGAAATGTGACTCTGATGGAAAAATGGCGTCTAACTAACCTCATTGAGTTTGTTTTGATCACTTTACTTTGTGTCATCTTGAAGGAAAATCTGTTTTTTTAAAGATTCATTAGAAAAAGAACTGAATTTTTTGCTTTTTTCCCATTATTTTCTTTTGCAGGTACGACTACAAAGAGATGCTTCACAATTCCACTTTTTGCTTGGTGCCTCGCGGCAGGCGGCTTGGTTCCTTTCGCTTCCTGGAGGCTCTGCAGGTAAAAACACACAAACACCCTGAGGAGGCGCCGCACTCGTGCTCGCCTCGCCGCAGCGGCGCGGCTTCTCAGAAACACGAGGCGTCACTTCTAGTAACACTACCTCCAGATTTGAGGGAAAAGCAGTTTATTACCAACTTCATTTTAGACTAATGATCTCATTAATATTAAAAGGCAAGACTTTCCCAGAGAAAATGGGCTCTTTTTTTCCGCCTCTAATCACCTTTCTTCATGTTAAATCATGTTAAATTATCGCCTGACTTTAGGAAAACAGCAGGCAATTAGAAATGTGGTTATTTGCTGATTTAAAGAGACATAAATGTAATTTCCTTTTCATTATTTGTCATGTCAGCTTTCTAACGAGCTATTAATTATTTTCATAAAGACTAATATTGCTCATCTGAATACAACATTGTTGCCAAGCAAATTTATGGTGAATGAATTCCAACAACATGAAAAGAGAGGCTTTTTTTCAGTATTTACTTTTAAAAAATGATTTAACCAATCAGAGCAGAGGACAAGCCTTTAGGGTCTTAAAGAGACAGACGCGGATATTACTAAAGATTAAAAATAGTCAAAATATTCCCTAAAAGTTTTAACTAACAGCTTATTTATGAATTAAGATGCACACATTTTTGCAGAAATTTAGCTTTATTGTAAAAGTTACTTGTTTCTATGGGGTCAAATCAGCCAAAAAAAAAAAAAAGTACTTGTAAATTAATAAAAAAAAAAAAAAGTAAAGAAAAAAACGAAATTTCAAAAGAACTATCTAAAACATAAAAAATACTTAAAAATTCCATCAATGGTTTATAAAACTATAAACCTAAAAAAAGTGCATTTAATTTATTGGTTTACACTTTTAATTCAGACTTTCTTTTGAAGTTTATTTTAATTTCTTGTGGGGGGCGGGGCTTTGACCCCATTGGCTACAGCTGACATGGTTGACTGATGATATCCCAATGAGATCTATTGCTATAGATGCTACGCTAACCAGCTACCATTGTCCAAGATATGTAAAGAGCGACACTATGTTGAACATGTCTTTAAACAATGAGACATGGCTTAGCAGAGGCAGTATAATGACAATAACTTTCTTCATTTTGGTCCAATTTTGTAAAAAAAAAAAAAAAAAAAAAAAAAAAACAATATTTAAGTGCAACAGATGAACAAAATTTCAAACTTCTCTATAAATAACCCTGTTATTATATAGAATTATTGACAGTAAATTTCCCCAGATCTTGTTAAAATATTTCATAGAAATTAGTAATAATTTACTTGTGAAAAGTCACATTCTTGTGTTTCCAGCTCTGTTTGTACATTTGCAGCACAGCAGTAAACCGCCATCTTGACATTTCCAATATGGCGTCCAACTTTGTGTATGGAACAAGCTAGCGCCTCAATGGAAATATAGGATAAACCCTGAAAATTGAAAAATCTGAAACAAAAAAGTAAAAAAATAAATAAATTTGAAAATATCGTCAGCAGCTGTTACTAATAAACAGTTTTTCAATTTGGTTATTGTTTTTTTTTTTTCAATTTTCAAATTGTTTATTTCAAATGTACAGTCACTGTGTTTCACTCCATATAAATTTAACAGTAAAATAAACAAATATAAACTTTATACAGTATTATCACTCATTTAAAACCAGGTTTAGTGATGTCTCACATCACATTTTCCATTAACTTTCCATCCTCTGAAATAAAATAAACCTGCGGTTTGTGGGTCCTCTTCTATCAAGCGTCCAGGAGGCGGACCCAAACTGCTGCCAGGCCGGCGGAGCGCTCCTCCTGCCGTCGTAAGTCATGCAGAAGGAGTTCCTGCAGAAAGAACCAACGATCCCACGGGGGGAACGCTTCGCCTTGATGGTGGCATATGTCTCAAATAAAAAGCGCCGTCTCTCCGTCAGCGTCGCATGTGCGGGACATATGCAACGCTCGGGCGCCAGAGGCCAGAATCAACCCACGTCCCGTCGCTGGATCTGGACTGGACCTTTTTTTTCTTATTGGCTTGTCGAATGTAAAGTCGTTTGTTTTTGTGAACAGACTCCGCTGGCGGCGCGTCTGTCCGTCCATCTGTGCGCAGGAATCCGCCTCACGTGATGCGCGGTCCTTCCAGGGGTCCGTAGAGGACTCTTGATTAGCAGGGAGAGTTTTCATCGTTCACCCCGAATAAGTTCCTCTTCCCCCAAAATCATCCAACACTCGAACCTTTTATCGTTAAAACTTCTTCAGAATTTTAAATTAAAATAAAAATTCTGAAATAAATGGAGATAAATTCAAATTAAAAAAAAACTAAAACATATTTATGACACTAGAAGTAAATAATTGTTTGTTTTAGCCCTCTTTATATAACGTCGCAACAATTTTTCTGCATTTTTTAACCCTGAAGAAGCCAGGAAACCATTTTCTTCTGGGCTTTTACAGTTAATTTGACATTTTTTTGTTTGTTCATTTTTGATATTAACTATTAATAGTATCAAAAATTATGAAAATATAAGGACCATAATTTAATAAAGAAAATTACAACCAAAATCCTGGGTTTTGACAGTTAATAAAGGAATTGTTTTTGGAATAAATAAATATATCCTCCCCAAAAATCTGTTATTTACCTAAAATAATTTCACCCGTTACTTTTATTTTAAACTGTTTCTCTCAGCGTTGCTTGAATCGTTTTTTAGCTTTATTTATTTTACATAAGATCCTCTGCTGCTCTATAAATAAAAACATTTTTATAGAATTTTTGTATTGATTTTACCATTTTTCCAGTAGTAGTGGCTGCTGCTAATACATAACAGGGAATTTGATTCATTTATTGATTTAAAAAAACATTGAATTAGCAAAGTTGGCACAAAAATAAAGAAACGTGTTTGTTGAGTTATTCTTCTGTTCTTAAATGGAGCCATATTAAGTAAGTAAACTGCTGAGATGAACAGAACCAGGAAATTAGATCAGTTATCACCTTCATGGGACAAACTAATTACAGATGAAGTGATGAGAGTTAAAAACCAACAAAAATCTCTTCTAAATAGAAATCTGTCTTTAGAAACACTCGAGCTGTCGTAGTGACGGAGGTGTAAGATGATCACTGGTTTGAGGACCTCAAAAGATTAGATCTAAGGGGTTAAAAGGTCAACAATGCGTACAGTGCACTAAGGTCAGTGATCCGTACGGATCACGGATGATCCGTGATTTATTACATCCCGAGCATTTAGTAAGAAACATGCATGAATGCTGGATGAAAACACTGGGATCATGTGTTTATCTGTGCCAAAGGGCTAAAGATATGGTTGCAGTTAGTTCCAAGGGATGCTGGAGCCTATCCCAGCAACTGGTGGACGAAGGCGGAGTTAAACCTGGACAGATTGCAAATTTGTCCATTCAAGGTGGAAATGTCTCGATACAAAAACAAACATTTCCTTTTTTTGTCCAAAAGATTTTTTTAAACTTTTGTGGCTAATTAACAACCTAACTACCTAAAAGGGAAAAAAAAACAAAAAAACGAAAAGAAGATATTTTTTTCTGCTGCTTATTGCTACGGTACGGAGCTCCTAAAGTGACATCACTGTTAAAAAAAACCATTTTTTAAGGACTTTTTTTTTTTTCTAAAAGTACTTAGGGGCTCTGTGAAAAACATGAAGTAATAAAATCAACCAGAACTTGTGTTTCTAAAAATTAAAGTAGGTAAAAAATCTGGTCAGTAACCGGTGCACACCAGATACTAACTTTTTTAAAATTGTATTTTCTAGAAATTAAATTAAAAAAAATTCTGGTTACTAAGTGTTGTGCACCAGTTACTATCTTGTGTGCATAAATTAGTAACCAAAATTATTTTATTTTTATTATTATTTAAAAAAAAAATTCAATTTATTTTTTCTTAAATTTCCCTTCAGGGGCTCCGTACCTTGGAGAGTAATACACACAATCAATATTTTTAAAAACATGTTTTCTAAATGTTCCGTTTAGTAGTAACTGGTCCACACCAGATAGTAGCTTTTTTATTCCTAAAAATTGAATAAAAAAATGTTTTAGTCACTAATTGATGCCCATCAGTTACTATCTGGTGTCCATCCTTTACTAAACAACTTTTTTAAAAATTATTATTATTTCAGTTTTTGTAAAAGAGGAAAATTAAAATACTTCAATTTTTTTTCTTTAATGTCTCTTTAGGGGCTCCTAAAGAGACATACTTTTAAAATACTTTTAAAAACAGGTTTTCTAAATGTTCTCCACCGTTTAGTAGTTAGTAACTGGTGCACACCAGATAGTAACTTTTTTTTTTTTAAATTGAATTTAAAAAAAAATATTCTGGTTACTAATTGATGCGCATCAGTTATTAGCTGGTGTGCTTCCTTTACTAACCAACCTGTATTTTTATTATTATTATTATTTCCATTTTTGTAAAAAAAAAAATTATAACACATTTTTTTCTTTAATGTCTCTTTAGGGGCTCCGTACCTTAGGGAGTAATACACACTATGAATACCTTTGAAAACATGTTTTCTAAATGTTCCCCACCGTTTAGTAGTAACTAGTACACACCAGATAGTAACTTTTTTAATCCTAAAAATTGAATAAAAAAATGTTCTAGTCACTAATTGATGCCCATAAGGTACTATCTGGTGTCCATCCTTTACTTACCAACTTTTTAAAAATTATTATTATTTCAATTTTTGTACAAGAGGAAAATTAAAACACTTCAATTTTTTTTCTTTAATGTCTCTTTAGGGGCTCCGTACCTTATGGAGTAATACACAATCAATATATTTGAAAACATGTTTTCTAAATGTTCTCCACCGTTTCGTTATTAGTAACTGGTGCACACCAGATAGTAACTTTATTTTTTTTAAATTGAATTAAAAAAAAATATTCTGGTTACTAATTGATGCGCATCAGTTATTAGTTGGTGTGCTTCCTTTACTAACCAACTTCTTTTTTTGTTATTATTATTTAAATTATTGTTAAAAAAATTATAACACTTCAATTTTTTTTTTTAATGTCTCTTTAGGGGTTCCGTACATTAGGGAGTAATACACAATCAACATTTTTAAAAACATGTTTTCTAAATGTTTCCCACTGTTAAGTGGTTAGTAACTGGTGCACACCAGATAGTAACTTTTTTTTTTCTAAAAATTGAATTAAAAAAAATATTCTGGTTACTAATTGATGCACATCAGTTATTAGCTGGTGTGCTTCCTTTACTAACCAACCTGTATTTTTATTATTATGATTTCAATTTTTGTAAAAAAAAATTATAACACTGCAATTTTTTTTCTTTAATGTCGCTTTAGGGGCTCCGTACCTTAGGGAGTAATTCACAATCAACATTTTTAAAAACATGTTTTCTAAATGTTCTCCACTGTTAAGTTGTTAGTAACTGGTGCACACCAGATAGTAACTTTTTTTTTTTCTAAAAATTGAAGTAAAAAAAATTGTTCTGGTTACTAATTGATGCGCATCAGTTATTAGCTGGTTTGCATCCTTTACTAACCAACCTCTTTTTTTTATCATTATTATTTCAATTTTTGTAAAAAAAGTTATAACATTTCATTTTTTTTTCTTTAATGTCTCTTTAGGGGCTCCGTACCTTTGCGAGTAATGCACACAAAACATCTTTTCTAAATGTTTCCCACCGTTTTTTTTGGCAGTTAAAGAGTTCCTCTCCTCATTTATGTCCTTTAGTTTTTTGTTTTTGGGTCCAAAACTCCCTTCTGGAAACGTCTCCCAGGCGGGCTGTGGGGTTGGCGTGCTGGAGTGTGGCGTGTTTGCTGAACGCCAGCAGTACTGACCTTATCTGAGCATCGAGCGCCGCACGTGCACGAGCGGCGCTCCGGAGCTGGAAGGAAAACGTTCCCTCTGTTCCCGGCGTGGATTTTCACACCAACCGTTGACTTTGCACAACACAGAGGAAGATGAAGGCGAAGAGGCTGCAGGCCTTGCATGAGAAAGTCTCTGCTTAGAGGAAGACTTTTGTCCACACGCGTGTGCGTGTGCGTGCAGCCCGTGGGCCGCTTCTGGTCCAGCTGACACCTTTATGACCTGGGAGTGACAGCACCGTCATTACATCAAACCCCGACCATAAAAGCACACAAACACAAACACACACACACCAGCTGCTCCTTCTACACCTCCTCTTATCCCTCCGTTCTCCTGCCAATCATTTGCCAAAGGTCACATTCAGCCCCTCGTTTCATCTTCCTGGCGTCCACGTCCTTCACTTCCTGTCCGTAATTAACCAAACAAAAGCACTAACAAATAAAATGCTTTTTGTTTTGAAACCGCGACACACATCGACGTGTTGTCGCCGCGGCGGCGCCTGTGCGTGACCGTTTTCCGTGCGTTTCCCAGGCTGCCTGTGTGCCGGTGGTGCTGAGTAACGGCTGGGAGCTGCCTTTCTCCGAGATCGTCGACTGGAACAGGGCCACGGTCATCGGCGACGAGAGGCTCCTGCTGCAGGTAAAAAAGAAAATACTTGATTCTGATTGGCTGCTGATAATCTAGACCAACCTTTTTGAACCTGAGGGCTACTTCATAGGTACTGAATCACACGAAGGGCTACCATTTTGAAATAACAAATTTTGCATAGTTATAGTTAGTTATACATTATTAATAATTAGGGCTGCCACGATTAGTCGACTAATCGATGACTAATCGACTATTAAAATAGTCGACAACTAATTTAATAGTCGATTAATCGTTACTTTATATTGTATGAAGTCAGATTGTAGTAAAGTTAAAAGTTATAATAGCATTCTGCCAGCTTTTTGGAATATTTTGGCATTTAATAAGTTTCTTTGGCCTTTTATGGAGTTTAGCTAATATTTAATCTACATGCTAGCTGTTTTGGCTAACTTAAGGTTTCTTTTTTTAGTTTTTTAAGCAATTTTTAAGTTTAACTAATATTTCAGCGACATAGCTATTTTGATTAATTTAGGATTTTTCTGTTTTTTTTAGGCAAATTTTGAGTTTAGCTAATATTTCAGCAGTATGCTAGCTATTTTGGTTAACTTTGGCTCTTTTTATTTTTTAGGCTAATTTGGCATTTAATTAATATTTCAGCTGGTTATAACTTCAGCGTCTTTACATCCAGTTTGCGCATGACCCGATTAGTCGACTAATCGGAAAAAATAATCGGTGATTAGTCGACTATTAAAATAATCGTTTGTGGCAGCCCTATTAATAATGAATAATAATACTACTCTATGTAAAGACACTGATTTCTCACCATAATTATTAACAATGACAACAAGTTAGGAAAAAGATACCAATATTCAGCACTTTTTTCATCTCATTAACTGTTACATTTTCAGAGGATCTCTTACATTTCATGGGAAAAATGTCCCATTTTCACTTTGTTGTTCCATTTTTATCAATAATTTAATGTTAAAGAAAAAACAAATTTGAAACAAATCTCGTCACATTTAGAACTAATGACCAAATCTGGAGCATTTTAAACTAAATTAATGATCTCAGAACTGCAGTAGGTCAGAGGTCACCTAAACTGATCTAATTTAAATTTTTAAATCTATGTAATTGCAAGCGAAATTTGAAAAAAAAAGCATAATAAAACTGAATTTAAGATGCAGCTCGCAAGTGAGTTCTATTTTTAGAAAAGACCCGAGAGCACTTTGTGGGGTCCTTGAGGGCTACCTGGTGCCCGCGGGTACCACGTTGGTGACCCCTGATCTAGAGTGATAATTTGTTTAAATAGCCCAAATGTTCTGTATGACTGTGCAGGCTTCTTTAAAACAAGCTTTTTCAAAATCAAGCAGTAAGAGGTGAACTTCCTCTCTGAACTGATGTTTTATTTAATCAGCATTTACATTATTTTCCTTTACCGCTGTTGGACCACGGATTAAATAGTCCGCTTTTGTGAAAAAGCGATCCAAACAAGAAAATTACTAGAATTTTTCTTCTAAGAATTAATTGATTTTTTTTTTTTTTTTTTTTTGTAAGTGACCATGGTATAAGTATGATAATGCTCAAACAAGTGTGCATTATCAGAAATTAACGCAATTCACGAAAGCTTCCTCAACATCTTAATTTCTGATAATGCGCACTTCTTTGAGCATTATCGTTTACTGAAAGGAATTCTTGGTACAGAATTAGTCAGTGTTGAGTTCTATTTATACCATGGTCCGGGTGAATACTCGATTCTGATTGGCTGCTGGGTGTGGATTATAAGTGATAAACGATGATGATAATGCACACCTCAAAAAGAAGTTCCGTTTAAATATCCCACATTTTCTGTATCACTGCTCAGGCTTCTTTAAACAACTTCTTTCTTCACTTTTTTTTCATGCAAAATCCAGCAGTAAGAGGTGAACTTCCTCTCTGAACTGATGTTTTATGTAATCAGCATTTACATTATTTTCCTTTATCGGTGTAAGACCACTGATTAAATAGTCCTCTTTTCTGAAAAAGCGATCCAAACCAGAAAAATTACTAGAATTTTTTCTAAGAATTAATTGATTTTTTATTTTTATTAGGAATCATGGTAGAAGTGCTATATAAGTATGATAATGCCAAACAAGTGTGCATTCGAAATTAACGACAACACAATTCAAAAGCTTCCTCAACATCCTAATTTCTGATAATGCGCTTTTCTTTGAGAATTATCGCTTATTAAAAGGAATGTTCTTGGTACAGAATTAGTCAGTGTTGAGTTCTATTTATACCATGGTCCAGGTGAATACTCGATTCTGATTGGCTGCTGGGTGTGGATTAAAAGTGATAAACCACGATGATAATGCACACCTCAAAAAGAAGTTTGTTTAAATTACCCACATTTTCTGTATCACTGCTCAGGCTTCTTTAAAACAAACTTTTTCTTCTTTCTGAACAAAATCCAGCAGTAAGAGGTGAACTTCCTCTCTGAACTGATGTTTTGTTTTACCTATTGTGACGATCAGCATTTACATTATTTTCCTTCACCGTTGCAGTTGAGGTCGGTGTTGGCTCATCCGACTCAGCGGCGCATTATCGCGTCACCGAAAAACACCACATATGAAATCGTCTGCTTTTTCTGAAAAAGTGATCTAAACTGAAAAAATAACAAGAATAAAGTACCAAAAAACTCGATAGAATATTCATACTTTTTGTGAGTGACCATGGCATAAGTACGATAATGCCCTTCGAAGTGTGCATTATCAGAAATTAACGCACCTCGCGGAAGCAACTATCCATAGCCTGCACAGGCTTCCACGATGTGTGTTCATTTCTGATAATGCGCACTTCTTTGGGCATTATCGCTTACTGAAAGGAATGTACTTGGTACAGAATTGGTCAGTATTGAGTTCTATTTATACCATGGTCCAGGGGAATGCTCAACTCTGATTGGCTGCTGGGTGTGGATTAAAAAGTGATAAACCAATGCACAATGGTGTTGGCTCATCCGACTCAGCGGCGCATTATCGCGTCACCGAAAAACACCACATATGAAATCGTCTGCTTTTTATGAAAAACTGATCTAAACTGAAAAAATAACAAGAATAAAGTACCAAAAAACTCGATAAAATATTCATATTTTTTGTGAGTGACCATGGCATAAGTACGATAATGCCCTTCGAAGTGTGCATTATCAGAAATTAACGCACTTTGCGGAAGCAACTATCCACAGCCTGCACAGGCTTCCACGACGTGTGTTCATTTCTGATAATGCACACTTCTTTGGGCATTATCGCTTACTAAAAGAAATGTTTTTGGTACAGAATTGGTCAGTATTGAGTTCTATTTATACTATTGTCCGGGTGAATGCTCAACTCCGATTGGCTGCTGGGTGTGGATTAAAAGGTGATGCACAATGGTGTTGGCTCATCCGACTCAGTGGCGCATTATCGTGTCACTGAAAAACATGTCACACCACTTATCAAACAGTTCGCTTTTTCTGAGAATCTGATCTAAACTAAAAAAATAACAAGAATAAAAGTACAGTAAAACCTGATTTAATATTTCTATTTTTTGCGAGTGACCATGCGAGTACGATAATGCGATTCCAAATGTACGTTATCAGAAATGATGCACTTCATGAATTTAATTAATTTCTGTGTGTGTTAATGTCTGATAATGCACACTTTAAAGTGCATTATCATGGGCATATGTTCTTGAAAGGAGGTGAAAGGTGTCCTCATCTTTAAACACATAGAACTCCTGCTGGAGAGTTGATCCTCAGGATCTTGATCCTTAGGGGATGGATTGAGAGGCCAACCTGGAAAGCAAAAGATACCAGACTTGACATTTGTCCTGCATCTGAGACGCTAAACATTTTTATTTCCAGTAAAAAGACTTTTCCAACAGTAAATACAAAGCAAAACACCATTTTCTTGAATGTTTATTTATGTTTTTCTTCAGACCCACAATAAAAAGGAATGTTTCCGTCTCTGAAGATTGCAGCATTCACTCTTTTTCCCTTTGAATCCTCGTTTCTTTGTGAATTTTTAGTGTCTTCCTTGAATGAAAACTATTTTTAGGGTCTTTTTAAATGCTGCCAAGCTCCTTTCGTTCAACTCTGTAAGCTCCGATCGTCTCTAAACTCACAACTTTTGGCCGTTGTGTTGAGAAATCAAGACGGGGCTTCTGCTGATTAGACCTGAATGAGGTCGGACTCCAAATCCCCGACGTTTGGGTAAACACTTTCTGGCCCAGACTTCAAAGTTTCTGCGCAAATATAAGAAGATTAGTGCTTTTTCTTTAAAAAACTCCTGTCTATAAAACAAAGTTTGAAATGTTCTCCTAAATGTCAAACTCATAGAAAGAGAAAGCTGAGAAACAGAACGGAGATCTCTTCAAACTAACCTTCATTTTGACTTACTTTGAAGCATCGAATGAAGGAATTTATCACGTTTTTCACTCTGGAACTTCCATTTTGCCTCCACACGTCTGAGCTGACTGAGGTTTGTCTTTTGTGGCGTGCAGATCCCGACCACGGTGCGCTCCATCCACCCGGATAAGATCCTGTCCCTCAGACAGCAGACTCAGTTCCTGTGGGAGGCGTATTTCTCCTCCGTGGAGAAGATCGTGCTGACCACGCTGGAGGTGAGGACCCACTATTAGAAATATTGAAGTCTTTCCCTGCAGCACATTGAATGTAGTGTCAAAGTCAAGGCCCGGGGGCCGGATCCGGCCCTCCAGATCATTTTAGTTTATTGTTTTTAATGACCCGATGTTATCTTGTTCTTATTTCTAACTTGTATAATTTTTGACAAAATATATTTTTATGGAGAGTAAAATATTGAAAATTATTTAAAGTTTAAGTTGATTTATTCTGGAATAATGTTCCTGCCTTTATGTTATTCATAGTTATGTTAAAAAGTTACAGTCTTTAAGTTTTTGCTATAAAATTGGCATTCTGCCAGCATTTTTGGCATTTACTAAGATTTTTTTAGGCTATTAGGGAGTTTAGCTAATATTTCAGCTACATGCTAACTGTTTTGGCTAATTTAGGATTTTTTTCTTTTAGGCTGTTTTGGACTTTAGCTAATCTTTTAGCTACAAACTAGCAGTTTTGGCTAATTTTGTCTTCTCTTTTTACTTTTTGTAGGCTGTTTTGGAGTTAGGCTAATATTTACACACTAGCTGTTTTGGCTAATTTATACTTTTTAAAAAGTTTATTGGCTGTTTTTGAGTTAGGCTGGTATTTACATGCTAGCTGTTTTTGCTAATTTTGTCTTCTCTTTTTAAGTTTTTTAGTGCTGTTTTGGAGGAAGGCTAATATTTACATGCTAGTTTTTCTTTTGTAATTTAAGCTTTTCTTATTTTTAGGCTGTTTTGCTAATTTTTCAGCTACCCGCTAGCTGTTTTGGCTAATTTTGCCTTCCCTTTTTAAGGTTTTTAGGCTATTTTGGAGTTAGGCTAATATTTACACACTAGCTGTTTTGGCTAATTTATACTTTTTAAAAAGTTTATTGGCTGTTTTTGAGTTAGACTGGTATTTACATGCTAGCTGTTTTTGCTAATTTTGTCTTCTCTTTTTAAGTTTTTTAGTGCTGTTTTGGAGGAAGGCTAATATTTACATGCTAGTTGTTTTTTTGTAATTTAGGCTTTTCTTATTTTTAGGCTGTTTTGCTAATTTTTCAGCTACCCGCTAGCTGTTTTGGCTAATTTTGCCTTCTCTTTTTAAGGTTTTTAGGCTGTTTTGGAGTTAGGCTAATATTTACACACTAGCTGTTTTAGCTAATTTAGGTTTTTTTATTTTTTTTAAGACAGTTTGAAATTTAGCTATTTTTTTCTGCTACATGCTAGCTGTTTTTGGCTAATTTTGTCTTCTCTTTTTACATTTTTTTAGTGCTGTTTTGGAGTTAGGCTAATATTTACATGCTGGGTTTTTTTTGGAATTTAGGCTTTTCTTATTTTTAGGCTGTTTTGCTAATTTTTTCGCTACCCGCTAGCTGTTTTGGCTAATTTTGCCTTCTCTTTTTAAGGTTTTTAGGCTATTTTGGATAAGGCTAATATTTACATGCCTTTTTTTTTTCTAGTTTAGGCTTTTTTTGCTTTTAGTCTGTTTTGCAAATATTTCAGCAACACACTAGCTGTTTTGGCTAATTTTACCTTCTCTTTTTAAGGTTTTTAGGCTGTTTTGGAGTTATGCTAATATTTACATTCTAGCTGTTTTGGCTAATTTGAGATTTTTTAGTTTTTTAAAGATATTTTGAAGTTAAGCTATTTTTTTCAGCTACATGCTAGCTGTTTTTGCTAATTTTGTCTTCTCTTTTTACATTTTTTTAGTGTTGTTTTGGAGTTATGCTAATATTTACATGCTAGTTGTTATTTCTAATGTAGGCTTTTTTTTTGGTTTAAGGCTTTTTTGCTAATATTTCAGCTACCCGCTAGCTGTTTTGGGTAATTTTGCCTCCCTTTTTAAGGTTTTTAGGCTGTTTTGGAGTTAAGCTAATATTTACACGCTAGCTGTTTTGGCTAATTCAGGCTTTTTTAGCTTTTTTAAGACAGTTTGAAATTTAGCTATTTTTTTCTGCTACATGCTAGCTGTTTTGGCTAATTTTGTCTTCTCTTTTTCAGTTTTTTTAGGCTGTTTTGGATAAGGCTAATATTTACATGCCTTTTTTTTCTAATTTAGGCTTTTTTTGCTTTTGGTCTGTTTTGCAAATATTTCAGCAACACACTAGCTGTTTTGGCTAATTTTACCTTCTCTTTTTAAGGTTTTTAGGCTGTTTTGGAGTTATGCTAATATTTACATTCTAGCTGTTTTGGCTAATTTGAGATTTTTTTAGTTTTTTAAAGATATTTTGAAGTTAAGCTATTTTTTCAGCTACATGCTAGCTGTTTTTGCTAATTTTGTCTTCTCTTTTTACATTTTTTTTAGTGCTGTTTTGGAGGAAGGCTAATATTTACATGCTAGTTGTTATTTGTAATGTAGGCTTTTTTTTGTTTTTAGGCAGTTTTGCTAATATTTCAGCTACCCGCTAGCTGTTTTGGGTAATTTTGCCTTCTCTTTTTAAGGTTTTTAGGCTATTTTGGAGTTAGGCTAATAATTACATTCTAGCTGTTTTGGCTAATTTAGGTTTTTTTTATTTTTTTTAAGACAGTTTGAAATTTAGCTATTTTTTCTGCTACATGCTAGCTGTTTTGGCTAATTTTGTCTTCTCTTTTTAAGTTTTTTTTGGCTGTTTTGGAGTTAAGCTAATATTTACATGCTAGCTGTTTTGGCTAATTCAGGCTTATTTAGCTTTTTTAAGATAGTTTGAAGCTTAGCTATTTTCCAGCTACATGCTAAAATTCAGCTTACTGCATTCACACTAGCACTGCTGCAGGTAATGCTATATATCTAGTTCTGTTAAAAAGTTACAGTTTTAAAGTTTTAGTTTGTTCAATTAATGTTTATCCTGTTCGGCCCGCGACCTAAGGTGTATTTTGGATTTTTGCCCCGTGTGTGATTGAGTTTGACACCCCTGACTTAAAGGACTAAAACTAGTGACCTCACAGTCTTATTCTGCCTAAATCCCATTTTTATGAGGGTCTGTCAGCCGCGGGGGCTTGAAGGATGGCTGTAAAAGCGATTTGTAGTTTTCCCCTTTACAGAGAAAGAAGCCTTGAGAACTGAAGAGTTTTCCTGCGGACCCTAATAGTGATGTATGGTGTTTAGGAGACGTTCACAAAACCCTAATAACATCCAGGTCTCTGAGGTCTGCAGGAAGTTGACAAAAAGCCCCCTGCAGAGTTCAATCGACTACTTATTACGGCCCAAACCGGTCCGCGCTTTGGCGCAGAGCGGCGCTGAAACCCGTTTGTTTTAAATGCCATGCGAGCTCCTCTAATGACAAACGTCTTTATAGCTGTTTCCAAGAGGCCCCAACGGGAAGCCAGCAGGGAGATCAGCGCACCTTGAAGAGGAAGTCGGGGAGCATCTGTGTGGACCGTGACCTCCACACTCTCACACAGATGTCTTTGCAAATTATACACTAAATTAACTTCTAGGAGTTTCACTATTTTTGTTGGAACGGCTCAATTCACCGAGACGGTAGAAAGAATTATTACCCCTTTCACTTTACGGTTAAAGCCTTAAAAAAAAAAAAAAAAAAAAAAAGCTAGAGCTGTGTGCAGTTCATCAAGTCACCAACAGGGGGCGTGTTTCAATAACTGTAAATGTTAAGGGGATTTGGTCACATGACCCACTAGTTTTTGGGCTGGTCATGACATCACCAAACTCTACTTTCCAAAAATGAACAGTAGGCGTAAAAAACGACCACAAAGCTGAAGTTTAAATCAAATAAAGTTCAAACAAAAGGCCACGCCCCTTTTATGCATTAGTCATTTATTAGATGAAACTACAAGGTCATAATCATTTACATCTAATTTCACCATTGTAATGAAAAAAATAAATCTTTGGAATCAAACTCTTACTTTTGAGTGTTCCATGTATCCGGCCCACGGGCCGCGTCCGACAACGGTGAAGATAAGCTGATATCTGAAAAAATGTCAGCTGAAAATGATTGAAAACTGAAGAAACGCTGAAGCTGATAGCTGAAAACGGTGAAGAGATAGCTGAAAACGCTGAAGATGACGCAAAACTGAATGATACGGCTGAATGCCTGATAGCTGAAAAACGTGCTGAAGATACTGAAAATGCTGAAGATAGCCTGAAAATGCTGAAGCGGATATCTGAAAAATGCTGAAGCGCTGATAGCTCTGAAAACGCTGACAGGCAGCTTAGCTATTCTGAAAACGCTTGCTGAAGCTGATAGCTGAAAACTGAAGTTGTGCTGAAGATAGCTGGAAAACGCTGAAGCTTGTGAAGCTGATATGCTTTGAAAATGCTGAAGATGATATCTGAACACGCTGAAGATGATAGCAAAAGTTTTCTGATATTTCACCATTTTTTGGCCAAACACCAAAATTTTTTTTCAATTTGTTTAATTTGGGTTTCAAATAATATTGGCCCCAATTCAGCTCCATATAATCTGTCTAGAATTCCCTCATAGAGCTGATCGTTCCTCGTCATTCACGTTTAGTTTGAACAAGTTGTAAACAGTTTTCTATCACACATTCGGTTTTTCTTTTTGTCACTGCTGCAGTGTTAAAGCCCCCCCCCTCACTGCTACCGTCCCGCTAACCCCCAAATCTTCCATCTAAACGTGGCGCGTTCTCAGCCACACATCACGGGTTATCTGTGACGGCCTCATGCTGCAGAGTGGGGATGATTTCAGAAAGCTCTGCACCTCTGCCGGGTTTGTTATCTCCACTTACACGAGCGCAGTCAGAGGCGCATCTCCATATGTCAGGACGCGTCTGCGCAGACCCCGCGCGCCACCGCCCGGCCGTAACCCCGCTGACGTTTTGTCACTCCCGTCTGAAGTGCAAGGTGGCCCGCCGGCGAGTTGCGGCGCTCAGATTGAGAGCAGCGAGCGCTAAGTGCCTAATCCTGACTGACTGTTGTGTGAAACGGCGAGGTGAGGGGGGGGAGGGGGGACAGGGGACGGGCGGATGAGCCGAGGAGACGTATGTAAATGCTGTGGCAGCTGCTCAGAGAACGGACAACGCCGAGTCCTGATGCAATAAAATGCACTCTCCAGTCCAACAGTTGAAATGAAAACGGTTCCTGTAAACTTCACTTTCTAAAACATGTTTAGGGGTTCAGAACGGGGTCCAATCAGGATCACATTATATACCTGAAAAAAAAGATCAATCATTTGTGGAAAAGAAAGTACATTTGAAACCTGAATTTAAAAACTCTAAACCTAAAACTGATAGAAAATGTAATTATTGTTTATTAGTATTTTCAACTTTGAGGTTTTTTTGTTTATCTCGCTTTTTTCTCTCAATCCTCAATTAAAAGTTCAGAATTTTCTTATTCATAGTTGATCGTAATTTTCACATTTTATGCTTAACAGATCAATAATCAATTCATAAAAATATAGATTGATTTAGCAAATAAAGTCTGTTATCTTAATGCTAATGTTAATGGAATTTCCCATAAGATGGCTAATGCTTGACCTAAGAAGTGGGACTGGGTTAATAAAATCAGTTAATAAATTTGAATCAATTTAAGTTTAACAGAACAATAATCGATCTATAAAAATTTAGATTGATTTAGCACTTAAATTATATTAGCTTAATGCTAACGTTAATGGAATTTCCCATAGGACGGCTAATGCTAACGCTCGTTTGACCTAAGAATTGGGACTGGGTTGATTAAAATCAATTAATCAATTTGAATCAATTTAAGTTTAACAGATCAATACTCGATTCATAAAAATATAGACAGATTTGGCACATAAATTCTGTTAGCTTAATGCTAACGTTAATGGAATTTCCCATAGGACGGCTAATGCTAACACTCCTAAGAACTGGGACTAATGTAATCGATCGTCAATATAATAGATTAATCAGTTTGAATTTATTTAAGTTTAACAGATCAATAATCGATAGCTTGATTTAGCACATAAAGCTAAATGCTAACGCTCGGTCGACGTAAACATAGATTAATGACTAAATGAACGTCTTTATAAACTCACAGGCATGAATTTGAAGAAAATATTATTTAAAGTAACCATTTGTGGTTTAAAACACGTTTTTTTTGCTCATTCTTTTCTTAAGCGTAATCCTGTAGCGCAGCACCACCTAGTGGCCAAACTGAAACACTGCAGGAGAGGCAGAACAATCGTTGGAGCTTCTCTGTTTGAGAATTCAGGTTATAATGTTTGTAACTAATGCATTTTACAGTAATTGAACCGTATTAGATTCATATAAATATATTCAAATCATATAGTAAATTATTTATGTATTTTTGTAAACACATTTTTCTGAATCTGTGAACTCAAAATTGAATCAGATTGATTTGAGAGCGAAGAAAGAATAGAAAAAATGGAATTGAATTGATCCAAGCTCTTGTGAATCGAATCAAAGCGTTTCTGGAAATTATTATGAATACCCAGCCCTAAGCTCCACCCCCACAGAAGATCGGATTTAATTAACGCTTCAACGCCGCAGACGCGTAGAAATCACATACCGTAACATTTCAGCTGTTAGCCGGATCAGAGTAACTCCGCTCTTCCCTGCTTCACTGCGAAACTGGTTAATTCCACTGGAATTACTGGAATTATGGAAAAGAACATGTTTAAAGATTCATTTAGAATAACGGAAAGTCCGATTTGAAAAAGAAAATGAGGTCTTATAGTGAAGAGGCAGAAAAACCTAAAAAAATGTTAATAATCCTCTAGCTGTTACAAATACACATTATTATTTTACATTTGGTAAGAGTTTTAGGATTTTTTTTTTCAGGTATCAAATTTACAGATTTTTTTAAAATTTATTTTAAATTTTCCTTAAAGTGCATTTTTGAGTTTAAAACTGCTTTTTTCCCAACATTTTTTAGCTATTTTGTCATTTAAATAAATTGATCCAAATTTGTAGCTAATCCCTCCCCCAACAAAAAAAAAAAGAGAAAAATTATTCAATAGTGAAATGGGGAGGGGCTTGAGCTGATTGGCAGAAACGACGATGTCACCAGATGTTAATCTTGTCCCCGGTAGCCAATCGGCTCGAAGCCCCTCCCCCACAAAAAATTTAGATCGACTTCAAACATGGAAATTCATAAATAAAACTGTAAATTTAAGACTAAAAGAGAAGAAAAACTGAAAATACAAACCGCAGCTGTTACTGATGAACATATTTTAGTTTTATAGTTTATTTAATTCCACGTTTCAAATTTGCGTTTTTGATTCTTAAATATTTCCTTTAAGTTTGCCTCTTGTACTTTAGAGTTTTAAATGTTTAAATTTTCCCCTGTTTTTTTTATTCTTGTTTTTAAGCTGGAAGTTTTTGCCTTTTATTATTAGATTTTTCAAAATAATTTGATAGTGAAATGGGGCGGGGCTTATGGGCTTCCGGGGACAGGGGCAGAAATGGCGACCTCTTCTCTACTGTAACCAATGGGATCCAGGCCCCTCCCCCACAAAAAAATTTGAATCAACTTCGAAAACAAAAATTTTGAATTAAAATTGTAAATAATTTAGTTTTTATTATTTTAATTTAAATTTTCTGGATTATTTCAAATATATAATTTTTTTTAAGGGAATTTCAGGGTTTGCATTTTATTTGTATTATTTGCGATGTGTATTTTTGAAAGTATTTATTTTTCGTTAACTTTAATCCTGATTCGACCCCAAAGTCCAAAGAAAATTTGAGGTTTTTGGTTGTTTTTAAGCCTGGACAGGAGTAAAAATATGTGTCTGTCAGGTTTCCACTAAACTACGCGTGTTGGACTTCTTACCTGTCAGGAGGTGGGAACATTTCGACCAATCACAAGGTCAATATCACATCCCTGCTGCTGGTACACCTATTAAAGCGGCCTATTAAAGCGGAGCGCGGGGCGACGCAGGATTTATCTATCATGCTCTAATTGGTTGATTGTTGCTGTTCTGAGGGGAGATTGAGTCGTCCATCATGTCCGACTGAGGGCCGCCGACGGGGGAGGAGCTGCAGCCGAGCGAGCAGAATTGCCCCTCATAAGGTGTAAAGGGCTGGAGGCTTCGGAGGTGGCAGTCGCTGTTTTTATAGAGAAGTCAACAGACTGGGAGTTAATCTGTTTTTCCGAGCCAAACGGTCAGCGTCGGCCCCCCGGGGGGGGACGGGGCCTCGCCAAAGTAAAAGAAACTGGTTTTTGTTGAAGACTTTTTATTTTGTGCGAGCGAACGCCCCCCAGCTGTGAGAGACGGCGGCTTTGCTCGCCGTCCCGCCCCCTTCTGTCCCATATATCTGAGCCATCACCTCCTGATTCAATAGTGGTCATAAAACAAACCTGCAAACCTGTGTCTGTTTTACTGAAGCAATTTAGCCAGGCTCAAGGGCACAGCAGCAATATCCCTCTCCTCTGCCTGTTCAGCACAAGCCGGGCGGCGGCGGCGGCGGCGGCGGCGGGGGGAAATAGCGGCCCTCCTCACCTCTGACCGTTTGACTGACTGCTCTATTTGGACCCAGAAAGCACCGGGGCACGCCAGACGGGCCGGCGCAGACACGGCGGATGACTCCGGCTCGTCCGTGGGGAAATATTACCCAATAAAGCCGATTTCTTTCAGCTTTTCTTTGATTCGAGGCGGCGTCCGTCAATACCGAGGAGCGGCGGAGCGAGCGCGCCTGACTTCCCTCCGAATCCTGAGGTTTGAATAATGCTCCCCGAGCAAACGGGGGTTATTGGAGTCAGGCGCATTAGCCGTGTTGACGTTCATTTACATTTATGACTATCAAATCTCTGCCGTTTTAGTGTGGAAACTCATTTCTCAGTGTGAAATGTTTTATCGGAGTGATTACAAGGCTCATTGATCATATCCTTATTATTTCATCCACCGTAATCGGAGAGGATAACGATTCTTCCTTTATGCACACAAACAGTTCAGACTTTTACGATTCCTCCGTGAAATGAGTCAAATGTATTCAAACAAAGACGGGTTAACACGGCCTGATGGGGGAGGGGGGCAAGAGGGGGGTAGCAGAACAAATGAAAGATGGCTCCACAAACGTTATGACTTTATTTATTTTTGATTTTCTACGGTGTCAAACTCAATGGATCAAGGGACCAAAATCCAAAACACACCTTAGGCTGTGGGACAATAATACGATACGTATTGTGATATAAGACCAGTACCAGAACTGTTTTTAACATCTTTCATTGTCATAAAATAGTAAAATACATCAAGCAGTGCAACTGTGTACTGATACTGCACCAACGTGGCACAGACATTTAGTTTGGTACCCATCCCAAGTAAAAACGAAGTAGTACGTTACTTAAAACAACAACAACTGCAAAGCTGACTGAACATTTGACACGCTGAAGCTGATAGCTGAAAACGCTGAAAATGATATCTGAAAACGGTGAAGATCATAGCTTAAAACGCTGAAGCTGATATCTGAAAATGGTGAAGATAGCTGAAAACACTGAAGATGATAGCTGAAAATGCTGAAGATGATATCTGAAAACGGTGAAGATTATAGCTGAAAACGCTAAAAATGATAGCTGAAAACGCTAAAAATGATAGCTGAAAACACTGAAGATGGTAGCTGAAAACGCTGAAGATGATAGCTGAAAATGCTGAAGATGATATCTGAAAACGCTGAAGATGATAGCTGAAAATGCTAAAGATGATAACTGAAAACGGTGAAGATCATAGCTGAAAACGCTAAAAATGATAGCTGAAAACACTGAAGATGATAGCTGAAAACGCTAAAAATGATAGCTGAAAACACTGAAGATGGTAGCTGAAAACGCTGAAGATGATAGCTGAAAATGCTGAAGATGATATCTGAAAACGTTGAAGATCATAGCTGAAAATGCTAAAAATGATAGCTGAAAACACTGAAGATGATAGCTGAAAACGCTGAAGATGATAGCTGAAAACGCTGAAGATGATGGCTGAAAACGCTGAAGATGATATCTGAAAACGCTGAAAATGATAGCTAAAAAAGCTGAAGATGATATCTGAAAACGCTGAAGATGATAGCTGAAAACGCTGAAGATTATAACTGAAAACGCTGAAGATGATAGCTGAAAACGCTGAAAATGATAGCTAAAAAGCTGAAGATGATATCTGAAAATGCTGAAGATGATATCTGAAAACGCTGAAGATGATAGCTGAAAACGCTGAAGATTATAACTGAAAACGCTGAAGATGATAGCTGAAAACGCTGAAGCTGATATCTGAAAATGCTGAAGATGATAGCTGAAAACGCTGAAGATTATAACTGAAAACGCTGAAGATGATAGCTGAAAATGATGGCTGAAAACACTGAAGCTGATATCTGAAAATGCTGAAGATGATATCTGAAAACGCTGAAGATGATAGCTGAAAACGCTGAAGATTATAACTGAAAACGCTGAAGATGATAGCTGAACACGCTGAAGCTGATATCTGAAAATGCTGAAGATGATAGCTGAAAACGCTGAAGATTATAACTGAAAACGCTGAAGATGATAGCTGAAAATGATGGCTGAAAACACTGAAGCTGATATCTGAAAATGCTGAAGATGATAGCTGAAAACGCTGAAGATGATAGCTGAAAATGCCGAAAATGATGGCTGAAAACGCTGAAGATGATAGCTGAAAACGCCGAAAATGATGGCTGAAAACACTGAAACTGATATCTGAAAACGCTAAAAATGATAGCTGAAAACGCTTAAGATGATAGCTGAAAACGCTGAAGCTGATATCTGAAAAGGCTGAAGATGATATCTGAAAATGCTGAAGATGATGGCTGAAAACACTGAAGCTGATATCTGAAAATGCTGAAGATGATATCTGAAAACGCTGAAGATGATAGCTGAAAACGCTGAAGTTGATATCTCAAAACGCTGAAGATTATAACTGAAAACGCTGAAGATGATGCTGAAAATGCTGAAGCTGATATCTGAAAACGCTGAAGCTGATAATCTTTAAAACGGGGAAGTGAATGATAGTGAAATGACGCTAACGCTTGAAGCAGATATCTGGAAACGGTGAAGATAGCTGAAAACACTGAAGCTGATATCTGAAAACGCTGAAGCTGATAGCTGAAAACGCTGAAGCTGATAATCTTAAAACGGTGAAGATGATAGCTGAAAACGGTGAAGATGATATCTGAAAACGGTGAAGATAGCTGAAAACGCTGAAGCTGATATCTGAAAACGCTGAAGCTGATATCTGAAAACGCTGAAGCTGATATCTGAAAACGCTGAAGCTGATATCTGAAAACGCTGAAGCTGATAGCTGAAAACGCTGAAGCTGACATCTGAAAACGGTGAAAATAGCTGAAAACACTGAAGCTGATAACGCTGAAGCTGAAAACGCTGAAGCTGAAAATGCTGAAGCTGACATCTGAAAACGGTGAAGATAGCTGAAAATGCTGAAGATGATATCTGAAAACGCTGAAGATGATAGCTGAAAATGCTGAAGATATCTGAAAACGCTGAAGCTGATATCTGAAAACAGTGAAGATAGTTGAAAACGCTGAAGCTGATAGCTGAAAACGCTGAAGCTGAAAATGCTGAAGCTGATAGCTGAAAACGCTGAAGCTGACATCTGAAAACGGCGAAGATAGCTGAAAACGCTGAAGATGACAGCTGAAAATGCTGAAGATGATATCTGAAAACGCTGAAGATGATATCTGAAAACGCTGAAGCTGATAGCTGAAAACGCTGAAGCTGAAAATGCTGAAGCTGATAGCTGAAAACGCTGAAGCTGATATCTGAAAACGCTGAAGATGACAGCTGAAAATGCTGAAGATGATATCTGAAAACGCTGAAGATGATAACTGAAAACGCTGAAGTTGATAGATGGAAAAGCAAAAGCTGTTAGCTGAAAACACTAAAGCTGATAACTGAGAATGCTGAAGATGATAGCTGAAAACGCTGAAGATGATAGATGAAAACACTGTAAAAGTAATACGTGTCTCAAAACAACACAAACCGAAAAACTGACCAACATTTGACAGAAGCTGAATCTCGTGAGATTTTGTCGTTCTCGCTGCTCAAAGAGGCTCAGTGGAGTTTATGTGGAAAACACTGAAGGACACTCAGAAATAATTAAAGATCGTCTTGTCAGCATTTTAAATCAATACAAGTGACGTTTCACCAAAATCAAGGTTCCGCTTTCCTGCTTATAAAAACCTGCCTGAAGAATGTGTTGTTTTTGTTTTTCCAGATCATCCAGGACCGCGTTCTGGAGCACGGATCCCGGAGCAGCCTGATGTGGAACAGTCACCCCGGGGGGCTGTTTGCCTTGCCCCAGTACTCTGGATACCAGGGAGACTTCCCCTTCTACTACGCCACTCTGGGTGAGGGACGTGTTCACATGCAAACACTCAGAAAGTAAAGCCCGGTTCCAGCCGTGGGTTTGGATCTTCGGTCTCACCGTGAACATCTTTGTCTGGCGGCAGGCGAGCGGCTCCGTGACGGATGTTTGTGTTTGCGCCGCCGCTGCCCCACCCTGTCCATCATTGCTTTTTTGAGTCAGCAGCGCCGCCGCCGCCGACTCTGCAGAGAGGCCAATTCGTCCCGCCACGGTTCAGCGGCGCCGAGTTTTCCCCCCTCGCCACATATCTGCAACCGGGGAGCGCCCCCCACCCCCACCCCGTCACTCCATCATCGTCCACGGCTGACAGCGCGCCGCGCACAGCCGACGGAGCACCTGCGGCGTGCGGCTCATATCAAAACGTGGCTTCAAGTGTCTGTTTGTCAATTAAGCAGATGGACTCCAGACGAGGAGGCCGCGTCTCCTTTTCTTCTTGAATCGAGCTCCTTCCCGTCGCTCATATTAACGGGGTCGTACAGCTGGAGCGGCTCGGCTTATTAAAAGCTCGGAAAGATTCTTGTAAATAACGGCGCGCCCCCTTGACAACGATAAAAATTTCATGGATATACGTGGAGTGGCTACTCTGTCAGCGCCGCTGTAAAACGGGGAGGCACTTGAGCAAAGATAATGACGCGCGGCGTTATTACACACCATCACGGCGGCGTTATTAGTCAGTGTTGAAGCTGCAGCCGCGTCCATCTGCATCAAATGGATCCTTTTAATCCCGATTCACGGAGAAACCATCCTGCAGCTTCTGTCACAGCTGCCCTTACGGGGGGGTTATGGGCGGGTCCAATGGTTACTTAGAAAATATCAATGTTATAAGTCGCTAGGTCAACCTGTAAAGACATTCAGGGTTCTCATGGGTCTAAAAAACCTTTAAAGCATTGAATTTGCATATTTGACCTTAAAAAGTCAGGAACGGACCAGAAACAACAAGATAAGAAGCGACAGTTTTAATATAAAATAGGAATAAAAAAGGAAATACGCTAACGAGCTGGTCTTAATTCTTGATATACATGGCCTTAAAGCAGGGCGGGGGGCGCAAACCCGATCACCAAAGGGGCCAAAATCCAAAAATTATTGAACACTCTAAAACTACATTTTTACTTTATAACCGTGACTTTTTAATATAATCACGAACTAGATATACTGCATTATCTGCGATAATGTGAATGCTGTACGCTGAATATGCTAATGATGATAGCTAAAGATGCTGTAATTGATAGAGGAAAAAGCTGAAGCTAATAGTTGAAAATGCTGAAGCTTGAGCTGAAAACGCTGAAGTTGATAGCAGAAAACGCTAAAGCTAATAGCTGAGAATGCTAAAGCTGATAGCTGAAAAAGCTAAAGCTAATAGCAGAAAACACTAAAGCTAATAGCTGAAAATGCTAAAGCTAATGGCAGAAAACGCTAAAGCTAATAGCAGAAAATGCTAAAGCTAATAGCTGAAAAAGCTAAAGCTAATGGCAGAAAACGCTAAAGCTAATAGCTGAAAATGCTAAAGCTGATAGCAGAAAACGCTAAAGCTGATAGCTGAAAACGCTAAAGCTGATAGCTGAAAATGCTAAAGCTGATAGCTGAAAAAGCTAAAGCTAATAGCAGAAAACGCTAAAGCTAATAGCTGAAAATGCTAAAGCTGATAGCTGAAAAAGCTAAAGCTAATAGCAGAAAACGCTAAAGCTAATAGCTGAAAATGCTAAAGCTGATAGCTGAAAAAGCTAAAGCTAATAGCTGAAAATGCTAAAGCTGATAGCTGAAACTGGTAGCTGAAACACTGAAACTGGAAGCTGAGACGCTAAAGCTTACAGCTGAAAATGTTGAATCTAATAGCTGAAAAACCTGAAGCTAATAGCTGAGAACACTGAAGCTGATAGCTGAAAATATTTAAGCTTATAGCTGAAAATGTTTAAGCTTATAACTGAAAACGCTGAAGCTAGAAGTGAAAATTGCTGAAGCTGACAGCTAAAAATGCAAAAGCCAAAAAAAAAAAAAATTAGGTCAGCCAAAACAGCTAGCATGTAGCTTAAAAAATGACTGTTTCAAAAAATGTTTTTGTGTTTATGTGTCACTGACGACACCTCAGGTGTTAAAGGGTTAAAACAATTTTAAAAAATAAATACTCAGAAATATAATTTAAGCTTCAGTCATCAAATAATTCTGCAAGAACATGTTAGAAACTCAATTTTCATTACCAGTTTTTAAATACATTTTTGGTTTATTTTTGTTTTTCATTAACTTCAAACAAATAATCTTTATTTATAAAGTAAAAGCTAGCAGTAAGACAAACTATGAATTTCAATGCAATAAACCATTGAGGTTCAGTCCTCTTCAGGCTGAAGCCGCATGAGTGTGTTGGTGTGTTGTTTCCTCTTAAAACGGAGCCTGCAGAGGAACCTCCTGCAGACTCGGTGAGGAGCAGCATCTGCTGTGATCAGCTGGGACATCTGCATAACGACACATTTGTTCCCGAGCCATGAAGAGAGCAGACCAGTGGAAAAAACGGCATGAAAAGTCAGCAAAATGAAAAGAAAAAATGAAATGGAGATGTCAGGGATGAGGAACCTCGGGGTATTTATCCTTTAAAAAGTCAATAAAGATGCTTCCCATTAAACCTGTGAGTGGAATGAAATGTGTGTGAAGGCGTCGAGCATGGTTTACTCTGACGAATGAGCAAAAATAAAGACCCATCCGATGTTTGAGGATCATGTTTCTGCCCAAAAACCTGCCTGTTAATTAGCCGACCTCGCTCTCAAAAACGATTCAATTTTCTCCCAACAAAAGCTTCTTTTTAATTATTTTTTAATTCCACCTTTTAATTTTGCTGCCATTTCTATGAATCACAAGCTGAAATTTCAACAAATTCTGCCATAAGTTGTAGCCGATGACACGTGCAACATGCTGATTGGTGCTGCCGACGAGTCGACTAGTCACTGATTATATTTTGCAATTAGTCGACTAATCTGGTCACGCACAAACTGGGTGTAAAGCACATCTTAACCATCATTAACTTTAAACTAACTAAAAAATAGATATATAGCATTACCAGTGATAATGGAATAGGCTGAATTTGACCGCTGAAGATGCTAGTGCTGATAGCAGGAGATGCTAAAATTGAAAGCTGAAGTCCCTGAAGCTAATAGCTAAAATTGCTAAAGTTAATAGCGTAAGACAATGAAGCTGATAACCGCCTAAAACATTAGTTTAATGCCAAACTAACCCAGAAAAATCTAAATTAGCCAAACCAGCTAGCATGCAGCTAAAACCTTAGTTAAATGCCAAATTAACCCCAAAAAACAACAAAGAAAATCTTAATTCGCCAAAACAGCTAGCATTTAGCTGAAATATGAGCTAAACTCCAAACCTGACGAAACTAAAAAAAATCAAAATTAGCCAACCAGCTAGCATGCAGCTAAAACATTAGCTACATGCCAAATTAACCCCCCAACAAACTAAAAAGAAAATCTTAATTAGGCAAAATAGCTAGAAATTAGTTACAATATTAGCTAAACTCCAAAATTAGCCTAAAAAAACATTCTAAATTAGCCAAAACAGCTAGCATGTAGCTGAAATATTAGCTAAACTTCAAACCTAACAAAACTAAAAATGTATATATTTATAAATTAGCCAAACCAGCTAGCATGCCGCTAAAGCATTAGCTAAATGCCACATTAACCCAAAAAACTAGAAATAAAATCTTAATTAGCGAAAACAGCTAGCATTTAGCTACAATATTAGCTAAACTTTAAATAAGCCTTAAAATACCAAAGAAAAATTTCTAAATTAGCCAAAACAGCTAGCATGTAGCTGAAATATTAGCTAAACTCCAAACCTAACAAAACAAAAAAAAAAAATAAATTAGCCAAACCCAGCTAGCATGCAGCTAAAACCTTAGTTAAATGCCAAATTAACCCAAAAAAACTTAGAAATAAAATCTTAATTAGCCAAAACAGCTAGCATTTATCTAAAATATTAGCTAAATCCCAAAGTTATCCTAAAAAACATTTAAATTAACCAAAACAGCTAGCATGTTGCTGAAATATTAGCTAAACTCCAAACCTAACAAAACTAAAAATATATATTTATAAATTAGCCAAACCAGCTAGCATGCAGCTAAAGCATTAGCTAAATGCCATTTTAACCCAAAACAACTAGAAATAAAATCTTAATTAGCCAAAACAGCTAGCATTTAGCTACAATATTAGCTAAACTTTAAATAGGCCTTAAAATACCAAAGAAAATTTTCTAAGTTAGCCAAAACAGCTAGCATGTAGCTGAAATATTAGCTAAACTCCAAACATAACAAAACAAAAAAAAAATCTAAATTAGCCAAACCACCTAGCATGCAGCTAAAACATTACTTAAATGCCAAATTAACCCAAAAAAAACCTAGAAATAAAATCTTAATTAGCCAAAACAGCTAGCATTTATCTAAAATATTAGCTTATTAGCTGATTCTTCTGATTCTGATATCCCAAAATTAGCCTAAAAAAACATCATAAATTAGCCAAAACAGCTAGCATGTAGCTGAAATATTAGCTAAACTACAAATTAGCCTGAAAAATGTCAATAAATGGTCCAAATAGCTAGCATAACGCTAATGTAACTTTTAACTCGGACTCCATATAATATAAAGTTATGACTAATTGACTATTAAATTAGTCGTGACTCTTTTAATAGTGGATTAATCGACCAATCGTGGCAACCCTAGTGCTGATAGTAAATCAAACTGGGTTTTTGCCGCCTGACATGAAAACTGGTTTTGTCCGGAGTTTTCTGGAAGTCTGCGTCTTGTTTGCAACTATTTATAACCCGGAGATTCAAGTCTGCAGACTCCATACTTTTCCATTAGGAATCAAAAAGATCCAGTACAGTTTACCAAGTTATAAAGTGCATGTTTTCTTCCCAGAAACTGCTGGGTGGCAGAACGGAGGCTCGTCTAATGCTATCTCCTCCCCGCCATGCTTTGCTGCTTTGGCTTAGATTAGATTTAAATTAGGAAAAGTTGGACGTCCTCTATGATGTGTCTGTTTCAATCTCTTTTCTTCCTTCTCGCTTTCGCTCCCCATTACTCCTTTCAGACATGAAGTCAGACTGAATTTAACATCACATCAGCAGATGCTTGTCTGTTTATTTGGAGGAGATAAAGCCAAGAAGACGTCCAGAAGTAATATCTAAAGACACACGTCAACCTTCCTGAACGTTCCAGGAAAAAGCCTTTGAAAAATGTTCCTCCGTGGCGATAAATAATCTGTATGTGTGATTGATATCTTCTTCTGCAAATAGATGTGAAGCGCTCACAGCCAGTTCACTTCTTCTTTTTCTGATGATGGAGGACATATATGAAGAAAATCGAGCTTTGAAAATATTGAAAAATAGTTTGAAAATACTAACATTTATGACTAAAATATTCTGCTCTGCTCCATTCCAATGTATCCACTTATAGACTAGATCCAAGAACCGTAATTTGGAATTTAACTGTGTTTTTTTTTTTTTTTTTTTTGCATATTCTTCGACTTTGTCCGTGATTAAAAAAGAAAAATGAAAAAGCTTATTTGTGTAACAACCACTAGAGGGCACTGTAGATGAGTCTTCTGCACTAATAACAGTGCAGAAGAAGAACAATTCAATGGATTTAGTCATTTAAAGCATGGGGGGCTAACTCAATCGCACAAGGGGCCAAAACCCACCTGAGGTCGCGGGCCGAACAGGAGAAACATTAATTGAAAACTCTAAAACTACATTTTTAAAACTTTAAAACCGTAACTTTTTAACATAATTACGAAAAAGATATATAGCATTACCTACGATAATGCTAATGTGAATGCTGGAAGCTGAATTTGGCTGCTGAAGATGCTAGTGCTGATAACTGAAAATGCTGTCATTTATAGATAAAAACGCTAAAGCTAATAGCTTAAAACGCTGAAACTGGTAGCTGAAAACACTGAAGCTAATAGCCACTAAAATATTAGCTAAATGCCAGAATAGCTTAATAAACTTTTTTTATTTTTAAAGTATAAATTAGCCAAAATAGATATCTAGCATGTAGCGCAACTTTTAGCTAAACTCCAAAATAGCTTAAAAAATCGTATTAAATTCTTAAAAAGTCCAAAAAGCTATCAGAATACCAATTTATAAAAATGTAAACCCGCAAAACAGCTAGCATGTAGCTAAACTCCTAAACAACTTAAGAAACTTACCTAAATTAATAAAACAAAAAGCAGCTAAAACAGCTAGCATTTAGTTTTTAGCTAGCGTAACTTTTTAACATGATTATGAATAATAAAAAGGCAGAAATATTATTCCAGAATAAATTAATTAGAACCTTAAATAACTTTTAATATTTTACCCCCCATAAAAATATATTTTGTCAAAATTAGAAATAAGTTATAAGTAAGCGCAATTTAAAATGATCTGGAGGGCCGGATAGAATTACCCGGGGGGCCGGATCCGGCCCCAGGGCCATGACTTTGACACATGTGATTTAAAGTGATAAATCAAGTGATAAATTGTTCAAATAATAAACCAGACAATGATCCGATCCCGCCTATATTTCATGAAGCGAACCGATTATGGTAGTGAAGAAGATGAAATTTAGAAAAATTTAAACCCGCAAAACAGCTAGCATGTAGCTAAACTCCTAAACAGCTTAAAAACTTACCTAAATTAATAAAACAAAAAGTAGCTAAAACAGTTAGCATTTAGCTTTTAGCTAGCGTAACTTTTTAACATGATTATGAATAATAAAAAGGCAGGAATATTATTCCAGAATAAATTAATTAAAACCTTAAATAACTTTTAATATTTTACCCTCCATAAAAATATATTTTGTCAAAATTAGAAATAAGTTAGAAATAAGCGCAAGTTAAAATGATCTGGAGGGCCGGATAGAATTACCCGGGGGGCCGGATCCGGCCCCAGGGCCATGACTTTGACACATGTGATTTAAAGTGATAAATCAAGTGATAAATTGTTCAAATAATAAACCAGACAATGATCCGATCCCGCCTATATTTCATGAAGCGAACAGATTATGGTAGTGAAGACGATGAAATTTATAAAAATTTAAACCCGCAAAACAGCTAGCATGTAGCTAAACTCCTAAACAGCTTAAAAAACTTACCTAAATTAATAAAACAAAAAGTAGCTAAAACAGTTAGCATTTAGCTTTTAGCTAGCGTAACTTTTTAACATGATTATGAATAATAAAAAGGCAGGAACATTATTCAAGAATAAATTAATTAGAACCTTAAATAACTTTTAATATTTTACCCTCCATAAAAATATATTTTGTCAAAATTACAAATAAGTTAGAAATAAGCGCAATTTAAAATGATCTGGAGGGCCGGATAGAATTACCCGGGGGGCCGGATCCGGCCCCAGGGCCATGACTTTGACACATGTGATTTAAAGTGATAAATCAAGTGATAAATTGTTCAAATAATAAACCAGACAATGATCCGATCCCGCCTATATTTCATGAAGCGAACCGATTATGGTAGTGAAGAAGATGAAATTTATAAAAATTTAAACCCGCAAAACAGCTAGCATGTAGCTAAACTCCTAAACAGCTTAAAAAACTTTCCTAAATTAATAAAACAAAAAGTAGCTAAAACAGTTAGCATTTAGCTTTTAGCTAGCGTAACTTTTTAACATAATTATGAATAATAAAGAGGCAGGAATATTATTCCAGAATAAATCAACTTAAACCTTAAATAACTTTTAATATTTTACCCTCCATAAAAATATATTTTGTCAAAATTAGAAATAAGTTAGAAATAAGCGCAAGTTAAAATGATCTGGAGGGCCGGATTGAATTACCCGGGGGGCCGGATCCGGCCCCAGGGCCATGACTTTGACACATGTGATTTAAAGTGAATAATTGTTCAAATAATAAACCAGACAATGATCCGATCCCGCCTATATTTCATGAAGCGAAATCCGATTATGGTAGTGAAGAAGATGAAATGTCAGTTTTCGTTCAATAAACCCAAAAAGCAACTTTTGTTTGTTTTCATTTGTCCTTTTTTAAAAAAAAAGCATAAATTAGCCAAAATAGCTAGCATGTAGCGCAACTTTTAGCTAAACTCCAAAATAGCCTAAAAAAATCTTATTAAATTCTTAAAGTCCAAAAAGCTATCAGAATACCAATTTATAAAACTTTAAACCCACAAAAAAGCTAGCATGTAGCTAAACTCCTAAACAGCTTAAAAAACTTACCTAAATTAATAAAACAAAAAGTAGCTAAAACAGCTAGCATTTAGCTTTTAGCTAGCGTAACTTTTTAACATTATTATGAATAATAAAAAGGCAGTAATATTATTCCAGAATAAATTAATTAAAACCTTAAATAACTTTTAATATTTTACCCTCCATAAAAATATATTTTGTCAAAATTAGAAATAAGTTAGAAATAAGCGCAAGTTAAAATGATCTGGAGGGCCAGATAGAATTACCCGGGGGGCCAGATCCGGCCCCCGGGCCTTGACTTTGACATATGTAATTTAAAGTGAATAATTGTTCAAATAATAAACCAGACAATGATCCGATCCCGCCTATATTTCATGAAGCGAACCGATTATGGTAGTGAAGAAGATGAAATTTAGAAAAATTTAAACCCGCAAAACAGCTAGCATGTAGCTAAACTCCTAAACAGCTTAAAAAAACTTACCTAAATTAATAAAACAAAAAGTAGCTAAAACAGCTAGCATTTAGTTTTTAGCTAGCATAACCTTTTAACATGATTATGAATAATAAAAAGGCAGTAATATTATTCCAGAATAAATTAATTGTTCAATAAACCCAAAAAGCAACTTTTGTTTGTTTTTATTTGTCTTTATTGATATGTATTCTTTAACATCTGCGACGTATACTGCGGGTCGACTTGTAGTCCATGAAAGACGATATCTCCAAAAATTTTGACATTTTGTTGCTCTGCTAATGTGAGGTTGTGAGGGGCTGTAAGCTAGCTGGAGAGCGTGTGAACAGATGGTGCATGGGAAGAGTGGGCGGGGTTACTCCTGCCCCACTATGTCCTATAAAACTACACAAGTTTTGTCTAAAAACTGCAGAAACGATGGTTAGCAATTATTTTAAAATCTGTCTGAATTAATGTAACCTATTTTTGTCTTCCAGGTATCAAACCGTACCCCAAATTCACCGCCGTCATCCACGCCGTCTCCCCCCTGGTGTCCCAGTCTCAGCCCATTCTCAAGCTGCTGGTGGCCGTGGCCAAATCCCAGTACTGCGCGCAGGTACGAGTCTAACGTTTGCGTCCTCTGCCGCCGTGTTTGTGTCATCGCCGCGTGCTGCAGAGAGAATTGAATTAGAGCGTGGGGGTCTGGAGCCGAGCTGCATCCGTCGCCATGGCAGCCGGGCCCCCTCCAGCACAGCTGGAGATGGCGTGTATCGATTCCTCGCCAAAGCAGGAAATGAAATGGAATTTGCTCCCTGATGGCTGCTTCTGTGTGAATGTGTGGGTGGAATTGGGTTGTGTCATTGTTTGTTTGTGCTCTAGATTGATTGTATGTTTGCATTTAAAGAAAATTGTTTTTTTTTTTGTTTGCATGAGCCTTAATTTGAAAAGCTTATTTGACCAAAAATGTCCGTCCAGGAAGAGTTTCTTCATTTATGTACAGTTTCTGAACAGAAGACTCTCAGTTGTGTTACTATCAGTAATAATGACTCATAATAGTTAACAATTCTTTACATATGCATGATTTTAAAAGCCTCAAATCAACTTTTATTATACATTTTGATATTTTGAATAGTTTTATGTTCATTTATTCCAAAAAACAAAAGAAGAAAAAAAACATAATTATATAAACCCAGCTGAGATATTAAATATATTAGACTTTATTTATTTAACAATTAAATACAAACATTTATTTAAATAAAATGTAGACACAGAATAGTAATTTCACTTTTAGAATCTGCAAATAATTAGTTATTTAAATATTATTGTGTGTTTTTCTTGTAGAACCAAAGTTTGATATTTAAAAATCTTAATTTAATTAAAAACTAACCAATTAATACAAAAAACTGCTTTTTTTCTTTCCTAAGTGGTAATGAACTGAAATACTAAATGTGTCTGATATTATGTGTTTTTTTCATTTAGTTATCATAAAATAATGAGAATAAAAATATGTTTATGGCAAAAATAATGAAAAATAAAAATCCAAAATAAATCAAATTAATTGAGAAATGAATAAAAAATGTGAAAAATAATATAATTCTTAATTTTTTAGTTATAAAATAATCAAATTAATTTTTAATTATTATTATTTTGTATTATTTTTATTATTAAAACTTAAATGACTTTATAATAAACTACTGATGACATTAGATGATGTAACAAACAACCAGAAATAAAATGATGACATTCAGACTTAAAGACAAAAAACTAAAAATGTTTAAATATTTTTTAGCTGTTATGTTTTGCACAAATATCAACACATTTTTACTGAAAGGTTTTTAGCTTTAATAAGAATATATATTTAAAAAAAAAACCCTAATCCTGGTTTAATCTAAGTTGTGTTTTTTTATATTTTAAATCTTAAGACTCGTGAAAAAATTGTTTAGTATAATTTTTTTATATGACACTTTAATTATTTAATATTTAAGTTAAAAAATGAAATGTTTATAAGATAAAATATCGCCTCTGTCAGATTATTGATATATATGAGGTCATGTTTGGTTCTAATCTGCAGTTTTGACACTTTTTTCTTCATCAAAGATCAAAATAATCAACAACCGGATGAGTTATCAGTTACCAGTGCTGGCTGTACCCAACCTCTAGGCCGTGAACTGGTACCGGTCCAGTTCCAGGATGCAGAGCGCACCTGTACTCTAATTCAGTACTGGCAGTGGACGATTTACCAGACGGGGAACCAGATATTAGCCGGTACCAGGTTAGAGTACCAATACCAGCCAATTCCCAAGGACCAGTCCACGTGCGGTACTGTGTCCTGTACCTTGTACCGAGGGTTGTGGACCCTTGACCCAACCCGGCACCGGATAAGTTACCAGTGACTAATGCTGGCTGTTCCCAACCTCCAGGCCGCGAACTGGTACTGGTACTGACACCGAATGAGTTACCAGATGTGAACCGTACCGGGTTAGAGTACCAATACTGGCCGAGTCCCAAGGACCAGTACTGTGTCCGGTACCTTTTAAGTTGGGTTGTGGACCCTAGACTCTAACCCGGCACCGGATGAGTTACCAGTTACCAGTGCTGGCTGTACCCAACCTCTAGTGGTACCGGTCCAGTAACGGGACACAGAGCGCACCAGTACACTAACTCGGTACTGGCAGTGGATGAGCTACCAGACAGGGTACCAGATGTGAACCGGTACCGGTTTAGAGTTAGGGTACCTGGACTGAGTTAGGGTCCATGAGTGCTCCGTGTCTCGGTACTGGAGCGGTACCAGGTCACGGCCCGGAGGTTGGGACCAGCCAGCTCGTCAAAAAGTGACGTGGAGGGATCTTAACCAAGCATCAACGTGTTGATTTGTGATGTAGAAAATACGCTGGGCGGAGCCACAAGCTCCTAGCCCCGCCCTATTTTCATACATCATAGACTATTAGATTCTCGTCTGGCTCAAAAATGTACGGATGGAAACCGGCGTGAGAGTCTGTAAGCTAGCAGAAGTGTGTAAACAGAGAGCTCTCAGAAATTCTAATGAACAGAATCTATGTCCTAGAAAACGATGTAGATTTTTACTTTTTGGCTAAATCGGTGAAAGATCAATAGAAGAAAGTAGATCCAAAGAGATTGCAAATCTCCAGATGGATCTCTTTAATCTGCCGTATGAGTGAGCCGCATCAGAAACGTTCGCCGTCCGTTAGAAAGCCACCCGCCGTCTCCACTCCACGCTGCGCCGCAAAGCTTGTTAAAAGCAGTGGCGGGGAAATTAGGTGAATGTAATCTTGAGAATTCAGCTGCTCCTTCAGGTGGTAAAACCCAACGTTAAACGCTGTTATTGCCTCCATTTCAACAAGTCATTCTCTCGTAACAGCAGGTTGAAGGAGTAAACTCTACCCTGCTATTATTTTTTATGGGGGTACTTTTGTGTTTTTCATTCTCGGAGCGCCGGGCGCACCGCCGGGGTGTTTTCTTCCTCTCTCTCAGCGCGCAGGAGAAGAGGAGCAATTGAGAGGTGTGCTCCTACAGAGGAGTGTACATGAATAAATGGAAAGAGGAGAATCGGAGGCTAAATTGGACTCGAGAAAGCTTTTGAAGCGCGTTGCGGCTCCCGCTGTGTGTTTGCCGCCGCGTGTCCACACGCGTTCTGATGGAAGTTTCTTCCTACAACCACACTAGAGAAAACACGGCGAGAGGACGGCGGGCTGACGGAGACGCCATCTGTCTTTCTAATCAAACAGCAATACACGCCTGTAAGAATGGATTAGCACTCGGCTGACTCCGTACCTGTCGTTATCTCACTCTGGCAGATATTTTCACGCCCACATTTTGGCTCGTGATGCATTCAGGCCCGCCTCCAGGTTTGGCTGTTTTGGGATTAGCTAATATTTTATCTACAGGCTAACTGTTTAGGCTAATTTAGGATTTTTTTTCAGCTTTTTTGGCTAATTTGACATTTAGCTAGTTTCATTGGCTATTTAAGATTTGTTCAGTTTTTTAGGATAATTTGAATCTTAGCTAATATCTTTATGCTTTCTGTTTTGGCAAAATTACACATTTACCAGTTTTTAAGCTACATGCTAGTCATTTTGGCTAATTTTGACTTTTTTCGCTTTTTTTTTTTGGATAAATTGACATTTAGCTTATATTTCAGCTCCGTGCTAGCTGTATGAGCTAATTAAACTTTTTTCAGTTTTTTAGGCTAATTTTGAGTTTAGTTAATAATTTAGCATCATGCTAGCTGTTTTGGTTAATTACACATTTACCAGCTTTTAGACAAATTTGGCATTTAGCTTATATTTCAGCTACATGCTAGCCGTTTTGGCTATTTTAAACTATTTTCAGTTTTTTAGGCTAATTCAGCTAATATTTTAGCCATATGCTAGCTGTTTAGGCTAATTTAGGATTTTTTTTGTCTGTTTTTGTAGCTAATTTGACATTTAGTTTATATATCAGCTACAAGCTAGTTTTATTTACCAGTTTTAAGCTGATTTGGTATTCATCTTATGTTTAAGCTACTTGCTAGTCGTTTTGGCTAATTTAGATTATTTTTCAGGGGTTTTTTTTGGCTAATTTTGCATTCAGCTTATATTTCAGCTACATGAAAGCTGTTTTGACTATTTTAAAATATTTTCAGTTTTTTAGGCTAATTTAAAGTTTAGCTAATATTTTAACCTTATGCTAGCTGTTATGGCTAAATTAAATATTTGCCAGGGTTTTTTGTTGTTGTTTAATTTGGCATTTAGCTAATATTTCAGTTACATTCTAGTTTTATTGGCTAATTTAAGATTTGTTCAGTTTTTTAGGCTAATTTGCATTTTAACTAATATTTTATCATTACGCTAGCTGTTTTGGCTAAATTACACATTTACCAGTTTTTAAGCTAATTTGGCTTTTAATTTAAGTTTAAGCTACATGATGGCTTTATTGACTTATTTAGACATGTTCTCGTTTTTTTTTTTTTTTTTTTGGCTAATTTTGAGTTTAGCTAATATTTTATCATTATGCTAGCTGTTTTGGCTAAATTACACAATAATTTGTCATTTATCTTATATTTCAGCTACATGCTAGCCTTTTTTGTGGCTATTTTAAAATATTTTCAGATTTAGATTAATTTGAAATTGAGCTAAAATTTTAGCCTTAGCCTATGGCTAAATTAAATATTTACCAGTTTTTGTTTTTTTTTTTTTTTTGTTTGTTTTGGCTAATTTACTTTTTTTTTTCTTCAGTTTTGTAGGTTAATTTGGCATTTAAGGCGATGGGGAGGGCGGCCATCTTCCGTTGCGCTGCGGGTGGTGGACTACTTGGCTGTAGCCCCCCTTTTGTTGCAGCTGCATGGATTCGCCCCTCTCCTCGGTTTTAAATTAGATATGTGGGGGGGTGCTTGGACATCACTGCCAGCAAGCAGTAGATGTCCTCTCAGTATCTGTATGCTAGCTGTTTTAGCTAAATTGCACATTTACCAGTTATTAATCTAATTTGGCATTTAGCTTAGATTTCAGCTACATGCTAGCTGTTTTGGCAAATTTAGACATTTTTTTTCAGATTTTTATGATAATTTGGAGTTAAGCTAATATTCTAGCCTTATGCTAGCTGTTTTAGCTAAATTGAATTTTTTCCTTTTTTTTTTGCTACTTTGGTATTTAGCTTACATTTTCAGCTACATGCTATCCATTTTGCCTAATTAGGCTTTTTTCAGTTTTTTAGGCGAATTGGGAGGTTAGCTAATATTTTAGCCTTATGCTAGCTGTTTTGGCTAAATTAGACACTTTTTCAGTTTTTCAGGTTACATTGACATTGTGCTAATACTTGATATCAGCTTCATCGATTTCAGCCATTAGCTTCAGCTGTTTCGGCTATCAGCTTCAGCAGTTTTAGTTATCAATTTCAGCATCTTCAGCTGCCACATTCCGCATACAGCATTCACACTAGCATTATCGTAGGTAATGTTATATATCTAGTTTTCAAAATGTTTTAGTATTATCATTTTTTGTGAAGATTACAGAAATTAATTATTTAAGATTTGACCATCTGTGGCTTTCTGGAAAACTGTAAAAGTTTTGGCTGTGGTTACAAACTGACCCCGGTCCACCCCATCGGAGTTTGGGGGCCCCTGATTTAAACTAATCAAACCGCCGTGCGTCATTGTTCTGGTCTCATTTCGGTTCCATAATAAAAGCCAGACGTTGAACATCCAAAACGCCGTTTGGCAGGTCCGGTGGGTTAGCGGGGCGCCGCGGGGTAATGTGAGGCTTTATTGATCCCTGCAGTGAAATTCTCGCGGTTTCGCCTCCGGTGGGGGACGCCTGAGCGCAGCGCCGACCACAAGCTCAGTGCCAGTGGAACCGGGAGGGTTTCGCTTACGGAGCCGCTCAAGGACAGAGCAGCAGGTCATGTGACCTCTGACCGCCAAAGGGAAAGCTGTTGTTGTTTGTTTTTCTCTGATAAAAATAACAGATTTACCAGAAAATGTGTCACTCTAAGAAGCTTTTTTTTTTAGTGAATTTAATTTCCAGATATAAAAGTTGCCTCATCATAATTTTTTTTATAATTTATGTATAAAATTTCAAACTTACAGACTATAAAGTGACAAAACATACAAAAATACGAGATGATCAGTGAAATCCACAAAGTAGGATTACAGATGCTTTTAAGGCAGTAAAACCCCTTAAAAGTCAAGGCCCGGGGGCCGGATCCGGCCCTCCAGGTAATTCTGTCCGGCCCTCCAGATCCTGATGTTATCTTGCGCTCATTTCTAACTTGTATAGTTTTAAAAATATATATTTTTATGAAGAGTAAAACATTGAAAATTATTTAAGGTTTAAGTTGATTTATTCTGGAAAAATATTCCTGCATTTTTATTAATCATAATTATGGTAAAAAAGTTTTTAAGTTTTTAAAATGGCCATTCTTCTATCTTTTTGGACTATTTTGGCGTTTACTGAGATTTGTTAGACTATTTTGGAGTTTAGCTAATATTTTAGCTACATGCTAGCTGTTTTGGCTAATTCAAGCTTTTTTAGAGTGTTGCACCACGATACCGGTAATGACGTGTATTGGTACTGGTTGTACCATTTACATCAGTACTGGAGGTACCACATATATCTCAGTCCCAGTAGTAGCATATACTTCAATACAAGAAGTCCTAGTATTACCATATATTTCAGTAACAAAAGTACCATATAAGTTGGTTACGGGATTACCGTATACGTCCATGCTGGTAGTACCGTAAATGTTGGTACTGATATTGTTGTATACATTGTTACTGGTGGTACCGCATACTTTTGTTCCTGGTATTACCTTCTATGTCAGCACCAGAAGTACCATTTATGTCAGTACTAGTAGTACTGAATATGTATATATATTGTATACATTGGTGCTGGTAATACAATTTACTGGTGTAATAGTATAAGTCTGTACCAGTAGTACCGTATACCGTGGTAGCGGTAGTATCATTTATGTTGGGACCGGTAATTCAGTACTCTTGGGTACCAGTAGTACTGCATATTGGTATAGATACTGGTATCATTTGACAGAGTTTTGGTACCCATACCCAGTCTCCGTCACTCAGTAGAGAATGACGCGTTGCTTAATTCAGTTTTATATCTGACCTTAAAGGGTCACCAAACCCTAAATGAACTTTTTTTGGTCTGTTGATGTCTATAAATGGGGCTTTAAAAGTTCTATCTGTTGGTCATAACCACATTTTTATGACTAATATTGACATAAAACTCTTTAATTCTTCAAAATGTAGTTAAAAACGTTCTGTGTGCTGCCCCCTGCAGGTTGAAATGAAGTATTACAGTTGAATTTTGTGATTGGTCAAACCATGGAAGTTTCAGAAGTCTGACATCATGATCTCCAGTAACGATAACAGTCCTGCCCCCAAGCCCCGCCCCTCTGACTGGATTTTCACATTTCAGCTGTGGGTGGAGTCAGCCTACAACTTCCTGGTTTGGATACTCTTTAAACTGGAGCAGATACAGGAGTTTGTTTTTGTTCTCATTTTGCAGAAATGTCACTTTGGTGATGTCATTTCCTGGCAAGATGACATCACAAAACCCTAAAAATGAGCTTTTCTGTGAAAACAAACCAGAGACCTGAAACCAAAACTAAAATGGAATGTTTGGTTGTAACTTCCATCAGGAGTTAACCAACCTCAAAGATGAACGACATCATATAACCAAAGAAAGACTGTTTATGTTTATTATTTACTATATAATAGGGCTGCCACGATTAGTCGACTAATCGATGACTAATCGACTATTGAAATAGTCGACAACTAATTTAATAGTCGATTAGTCGTTTCTTTGTAATATATGGAGTCAGACTGTAGTAAAGTTGAAAGTTATGACATTCTGCTAGCTTTTTAGACTATTTTGGCATTTATTAAGGGTTTTCAGGCTATTTTGGAGTTTAGCTAATATTTTAGCTTCATGCTAGCTATTTTGTCTAATTTAGGCTTTTTCAGTTTTTTAGGCTAATTTGGAATTAAGATAATATTTCAGCTACATATTAGCTCTTTTGGCTAATTAGGATTTTTTTTCAGTTTTTTAGGCTAATTTCAAGTTTAGCTAATATCAACTACATGTTCGCATTGCTATTTCTAAATGTTTACAGTTTTTTAGGCTAATTTGGAGTTAAGCTAATGTTTCGGCTACATGTTAGCTAGCTAATTGTAAATGTTACAGTTTATTAGACTAATTTGGAGTTTTGCTATTATTTCAGCTACATGCTAGCTATTTTGGCTAATTTGGAATTTTTTACAGTTTTTTAGGCTAATTTTGAGTTTAGCTAATATTTCAGCTACATGTTAGCTATTTTAACTAATTTTGGAATTTTTACTTTTTAGGCTAATTTGTAGTTAAGCTAATATTCCGGCTACATGTTAGCTAGCTAATTGTAAATGTTTACAGTTTATTAGACTAATTTGGAGTTTTGCTATTATTTCAGCTACATGCTAGCTATTTTGGCTAATTTGGAATTTTTACAGTTTTTTAGGCTAATTTTGAGTTTAGCTAATATTTCAGCTACATGTTAGCTATTTTAACTAATTTGGAATTTTTACAATTTTTAGGCTAATTTGTAGTTAAGCTAATATTTCAGCTACATGTTAGCTAGCTAATTGTAAATGTTTACAGTTTATTAGACTAATTTGGAGTTAAGCTAATATTTCAGCTACATGTTCGCTTGCTAATTGTAAATGTTTACAGTTTATTAGACTAATTTGGAGTTTAGCTATTATTTCAGCTACATGTTAGCTATTTTGGCTAATTTGGGATTTTTACAGATTTTCAGGCTAATTTGGAGTTTTGCTATTACTTCAGCTACATGCTAGCTATTTTAACTAATTTGGAATTTTTACAATTTTTAGGCTAATTTGGAGTTTAGCTAATATTTCAGCTATATGCTAGCGATTTTAGCTTATTTAGGATTTTTTTGTTTTAAAGCTAATCATATTTCAGATTTTCTGTACATCCACTTTGTCCATGATCCGATTAGTCGACTAATCGGAAAAATTAATCGATGATTAGTCGACTATTAAAATAATCGTTTGTGGCAGCCCTGCTATATAATCATTTGTGTTTGATTCAGACGACTGATTTTCTGGAAGTCGTACGTCAGCGCTCCCTATGGGGTCACGGTTGACCCTGTTGGGCTGACATAAGATGTTGAGCTCATTTACGCCGCTAAATGAGCTACAAGACCGTAAGCGTGTGTTAATGTCTGCTTAAGGTCATACGTGTGCGTCTCCTGCCTTTAATATTAATGAGGTCTGCTGTTGTGCATTGAAACGGCTGACCTGCGGGTCGCCGAACCGCAGCGCCGCTCGCACAGAACATGACATTCGCCATTACGGCGGCCGAAAACGCAGACTCAAACATCCTCCGAACGGGAAAATGAATCTATCCTGGGAGGAAGTGAAAACCCGTCACGTTTCTGCTCTGAAATGTGAAAGTCGGCGAGCGGCCGCGGCGAGGATTCTATCGCTGCCCTTCTGCCTCGTTAGCGTTAAATCTGCTTGTAATAAGTTGGCATTTTCCGTCCACCGGGAAGGTAAATGTCACATGTTTGTTGGGCCGCCGCCACCGCCGCCGCCACGGCCAACGGGCGACTGTTTCTGCTGATACCAGGAAGTTATTTAAAATAGTTTCATGCGTTGAAGGACACGGAGATAAAAACGTTCCTGTTCCGTCTTTCAGATTCTTGTCTTGTGGAACTGTGACAAACCTCTCCCCGCGAAGCACCGCTGGCCCGCCACCGCCGTACCCGTCATCGTCATCGAGGGAGAGAACAAGGTGAGAGAGGTTCAGTCGGTCCGGATGATCTCTGACTGTTTCAGCATTTCTGTTCAAAAACAGATCATCTGGTTCTAAGTAAACATCAGTAATGAGACTTTCAGAAACTGATCTGTACTTAATGTAAAAAGAGTCCAGAAAGTGTTCAGAGGCTTTTTATTTTGAAGGTGCTGACCAATGTTTGACTCCTTTAAATATAAAAAGTGTTCTGTTCTGAAGAAAGAAACAACATTAGGAGTAAATTGCAGGAATTTTTGCTTTAAAACCCCAAAAATATTATAATTCCATTCACTGTTATTCGTTTAAAATAAGTTTGGGAAACTTTATTTTTATCAGATTTTACAAAATATCGCCTCAAAAGCATTTAGTTTATGATTATTAAAGATAAAACAATGACTTTCTAGTTGGAATAAATAGAAAGAATTGATTTTTGAGTGTTTATAATGAAAAGATAACAGATTCAGAGACAACAGATAAATCCAGAAAAGTCACTTTTACACAACCAAGAATTCAGAAACAAGATCAGAAAAAAATGAAAGTAAACTAAATAAAGTTAACCATAAGATGCTTTATTTTTATGCTAAATTAGTTACTTGTGGAGCTTTTTCAGTTTTTTAGGCTAATTTAGAGCTAAGCTAATATTTTAGCCTTATGCTAGCTGTTTTAGCTAAATTACACATTTTACCCGTTTTTTGGAGTGTTAATTTCACATTTAGTTTATATTTCAGCTACGTGCTAGCTGTATGGTCTAATTCAGGATTTTTTCAGCTTTTAGGCTAATTTGGAGCTTAGCTAATAATTTAACTTTATGCTAGTCGTTTTGGCTGATTTAGGCTTTTTTCTTGTTTTTATGCTAATTAGAAGTTAAGTTAATATTTTATCCTTACGCTAGCTGTTTTAGCTAAATTAGACATTTTACCAGTTTTTTTGGAGGTGTTAAATTGGCATCTAGCTTATATGTTAGCTACATGCTAGCCGTTTTAGTTAATTTAGGATTTTTTCAGATTTTTAGGTTAATTTGGGTTAGGCTTAGCTAATATTTTAGCTTAATGCTAGCTGTTTTAGCTAATTGACACATTTTTCCAGTTTTTAGGCTAATTTGGCATTTAGCTTATATTCAACTACATGCTAGCCGTTTTTGCTAATTTAAACTTTTTTCCAGTTTTTATGGTAATTTAGAGTTTAGCTAATATTCTAGCCTTATGCTAGCTGTTTCGGTTAAATTAGACTTTTTACCAGTTTTTTATGCTAATTTTGAATTTAGCTTACATTTTAGCTGCAAGTCATTTTGACTAATCAAGCTTTTTTTCAGTTCTTCAGGCAAATTTGAGTAATGCTAATATTTTAGCCTTATGCTATCTGTTTTAGCTAAATTAGACATTTTACCAGTTATTTGGGGTGTTAATTGTGCATTTAGCTAATACTTTAGCTACATACACGCTGATTTGGCTAATTTAGGATTTTCTTCAATTTTTTAGGCTAATTTGGAGTTTAGCTAATATTTTAGCTTAATGCTAGCTGTTTTAGCTAATTGATACATTTTTTTTTTTCAGTTTTTCAGTCTAATTTGGCATTTAGCTTATATTCTTGCTATATATCAGCTTGAGCGTTTCCAGTTATCAGCTTCAGCATTTTTAGTCATCAATTTCAGCATCTTTAGCTGCCACATTCAGCTTACAGCATTTACACAAGCATCATCACAGGTAATGTTATCATTCTAGTTTTTAAAATGTTTTAGTATTATTTTTTTCTATGAAGATTACAGAAATAAATTAGTTAAGATTTGACTGTGTGGCTTTCTTGAAAACTGTAAATATTTACGTTTAGGCTGCAGTTGTTACACTTTTTCTGTTAGAATACAAACCGTTTGGCAAAAAGTTTGGGGACACCTGATTTAAATTAAGGTCATTGTGGAGCTGAAGTTGTTTGATTCAGATTTGCATCAATAGGTTTCACAACAACAGGTGATGCAGCTGACAGACACCTGAGATTACACAAATTACTTCTTCAAACTACATTTATTGGACAATTATTTTGATACTTTGGTCAATTTAAGCTCCAATGAGTCAAAATATAATAGAATCTCATTCTGTCATGTCCTCACACGTGGTCTCAAAGGGTTCAAGGCTACGTCACACTGTGGCTACGTTTGTATATTTTCCTTGCATGTATTTTTTATAAAACCTGCCTGATGTACATAATCCATAAATTTGTCTATTGAGGGTTTCTGCCAACGAGTCTTTATGTGTTTTCGGTTTTGAGATGTTCAAAATTTTTGATCAGTTGAGAATTACACAGTTTGTATTTTACATAGTTTAAGCTCAATTATTACGTAAATCTTTGCAGTTGTGCGTGATTTTTGCAAGATGCGTCCGTATTTCTGAGGCTTTCACGACCGTTCCACGTTTGTATGTCTAACAGACCTTTGAAGCATGTACCACCCATGACTTTTACATCATTTTTATGCTCACTAAAGAGTCGCATATAAACAGCAAAAGAATCACAGATGGTTCATGGATGACTCACCAGGGTATAGGCGACCTAGGCGACCGCCTGAGCTACTATCTCCTGGAGGGTTGTGCCAGTTTGCATTGATTTTTTTTCTCTTTTAATAGTTTTGTGACACAACCTAAACTAAGAACATTTTCCATTGAAAAAAAAAATTTAATTAGACTATTTTTCTTGCAAGACGAAAATTAAGACACTTTTTATCATTAAACAAGATCCTTTAAAGCAGGGGTGTCAAACCCAATCGAACAGGGGGTCAAAATCCAAAACCCACCCTAGGTCCTACGCCGAACAAGAAAAACATTTATTGAACACACTTAAACAACATTTTTAAGATTTTAAAATTTTTACTTTTTAACATAATTATAAAGTAGATATATAGCATATCTGTGATCATGCTAGTGTGAATGCTGTAAGCTGAATTTGGCTGCTGAAGATGCTAAAATTTATTGCTAAAAACGCTTAAGCTGAAAACGCGAAAGCTAATAGCCAAAAACACTTAAGCTAATAGCCAACTAAAATATTAGCTAAATGCCAAATTAGCCTAAAAAGCAAAAAAAAAAAAAAAAATTAGGTTAGCCAAAATACCTAGCATGTAAATATTAGCTAAACTCCAAAACAGTCTAAAAAAAATAAAAAAAAAAAAATCAAAAAGCTAGCAGACTGAACATTTTTAAAGCTTTAAAATGTAATTTAAAATGTAATGTCAAAATTAAACAAGTTAGAAATGAGCGCAAGATAACATCAGGTCATTAATAACATTAAAACAAAATGATCTGGAGGGCCGGATAGAACTACCCGGAGGGCCGGATCCGGCCCCTGGGCCTCGAAAGATTTTGTTTTTTGTAGTATTAATCGACCAGTGGTCACGGCAGGTCGTGTTCAAACCTAACTGCTTAAAAACTAAGAACCAGTGAAGGTTCCGTCCTCCCCAAATCTGTTGTTTTCCTTTTTAAATCTAATTTGGCATCAACTGAGGTCGTTTTATGCTATTTTGGAGTTTAGCTAATATTTTAGCAACATACTAACGTTTTTTTTTGTGGCTAATTTAGAGTTTAGCTTTTATTTTACCAACAGGCTAACATTTTTATGCTAATTTATTATATGCTGAGTTTTTTAAGGCTAATTCAGAGTTTAGCTTCAATTTTAGCAACATGCTAAGCTTTTTATTTATTTTTTTGCTAATTTAGAGTTTAGCCTTTATTTTATCAACAGGCTAACATTTTTATGCTAATTTGTAATATGCTGAGTTTTTTCAGGCTAATTTAGAGTTTAGCTTCAATTTTAGCAACATTCTAACGTTTTTGATTAAAATGTAATTTAAAATGTAATGTCAAAATTATACAAGTTAGAAATGAGCGCAAGATAACATCAGGTCATTAATAACATTAAAACAAAATGATCTGGAGGGCCGGATAGAACTACCCGGAGGGCCGGATCCGGCCCCTGGGCCTTGATTTTGTTTTTTTAGTGTTAATCTAACCTAATTGCTTAAAAACTAAGAACCAGTGAAGGCTCCGTCCTCCCCAAATCTGCTGTTTTCCTTCGTCAAAGCCTCACTGATGTGATGAATGCGGGTCAGGCTGACATGGAGGACATCAGCGGCCAAGGTCAGACAGATCCGACTCTGTTTGATGAGTGTTCCAGTGTTTGGGCTGTCATTTCTCCGCAGCCCTCTGGGAGGACGTCTTCATCCGGAGCCCGTCCCAGCCGGCTCTCCACATTAAAGTGCCTCTTTTTTTGTGGGGAATCGTGTTTTTATCAGACATCAGCCTCATCTGCCGCCGCGTCCCCCTGTGAGCTGGCAGGGATTTAACTTCACCTGCCAGTCCGTGGAAATAGTTTCCACATCAGTGTCACTCACGCGGCGGTAGGCTGGGTTTATGGCTTTCCTCCCCGCGGCTCTGAGTGGTTTCTCCCAAGCTGTCAATCACAACAGGAGGTCTGCGAGTGGAGTGGCGTGCCCGTGGACAGATAGCGGAGCCGGCTTAGTACGCCGTCGGTGTCGGCGTGTGCCAGGCGGCCTGTGGTTTGTTGTGGTTGTGGGGTTTTCTGTGTTTACCGCGGCGAGCCGAGCTGTGTTCCTCCACCCCACAGAGGGAGAGGCAGGGAATGTTTTTCATCCTGCTCGGCTTTTTCCTGCCACTTCTGCGTTTATCCGCCCTCGCTTTCATCCTCTGAAATCCCTTCTGTTTTAGATCATTTCTCTCTGTTACATGTTGGTTTTGAAGCATCAGCTTCGCCTTAATTTCCTTTAAAAATTATAACATTGAAGTAAATTGTTCAAAAATTACTAAAAAAGTGAATTTTTAATTGTTTTGTAAATATTATCATACATTCCCCCCTTCTGCCACTCTAATCAGAGCTGTAACAAATAAATAAAGTAACATTTTTTTCAAGATGGCGGCTTTTCTATTAGTTTATCTCCATAGCAACCATTTTATTTTTCGGTCCCCTATGGGTGACAAACATGAATATGTAATTTTTAGTAAAATCCCTAAAAGTAAATATTTGGATTTCCCTAGCAACCAAGGTTTTTTGTGAACCACGCCCACATTCCTAATATGTTCATATTGTGAGTCATATTTTTTCGTTCCAGGGATTCGTGTGCTCAATTTTTTACAGTAAATATAAGCAAAAAATGAAACCCCCCTTTTTGCGATTAAAAATCTACAATCTTTAAAACAAACATTCATCAAAACCCTAGGAGGAGCTTATATTTCTAGAAGGTACTAAAAGTGTTTTTTTGTCTTTAAATTCAAGATGGCAGCCACTCGACATGTGCCCAGGTGTCCACTCATGGTCACAGCAAAAATGGAACTTTTCCCTAAAACTTCCACCACCATGTAGGAGATAATTGTTTGAAAGCTTCAAAGCTAAAGGAAGGAGAAAGTCTTCAAAAATGTAAAGTAAATTAATAACAAACCTTTTAATATATTAATGGGACGTGTTTTCATCTTTTATAGTAATTTTCAGGAAACTTTGGCATTGCGCTGTTATATTAGCATTATGCTAGCTCATTTGGGTAACTTGGCTCAACTGAAGCCGTTTTATACTATTTTGGAGTTTAGCTAATATTTTAGCAACAGGCCAACGTTTTTTTTTTTGTGGCTAATTTGGAGTTTAGCTTTTATTTTACAAACAGGCTAACATTTTTATGCTAATTTGTTATATGCTGAGTTTTTTTTAAGGCTAATTTAGAGTTTAGCTTCAATTTTAGCAACATTCTAACGTTTTTGATTAATTTAGTTTACAACCTACCAATTTTTAGGCTTTTTTGGAGTTTAGCTAGTATTTATACAACAAGCTAGCTTTTTTAAATCTAATTTGGCATCAACTGAGGTCGTTTTATGCTATTTTGGAGTTTAGCTAATATTTTAGCAACATGCTAACTTTTTTCTGCTAATTTAGAGTTTAGCTTTTATTTTACCAACAGGCTAACATTTTTATGCTAATTTGTTATCTGCTGAGTTTTTTAAGGCTAATTTAGAGTTTAGCTTCAATTTTAGCAACATGCTAACGTTTTTGACTAATTTAGTTTACAACCTACCAATTTGAGGCTATTTTGGAGTTTAGCTAGTATTTATGCAACAAGCTAGCTTTCTTTAAATCTAATTTGGCATCTACTGAGGTCTTTTTGGGCTAATTTGGAGTTTAGCTTATATTTTAGCAACATGCTAACTTTTTTTTTTTTTTGCTAATTTAGAGTTTAGCTTTTATTTTATCAACAGGCTAACATTTTTATGCTAATTTGTTATCTGCTGAATTTTTTAAGGCTAATTTAGAGTTTAGCTTCAATTTTAGCAACATGCTAATGTTTTTGACTGATTTAATTTACAACCTACCAATTTTAGGCTATTTTGGAGTTTAGCTAGTATTTATGCAACAAGCTAGCTTTTTTAAATCTAATTTGGCATCTAATGAGGTCGTTTTATGCTATTTTGGAGTTTAGATAATATTTTAGCAACAAGCTAACGTTTTTTTTTTTGGGGCTAATTTAGAGTTTAGCTTTTACTTTACCAACAGGCTAACATTTGTATGCTAATTTGTTAAATGCTGAGTTTTTTTTAAGGCTAATTCAGAGTTTAGCTTCAATTTTAGCAACATGCTAACGTTTTTGACTAATTTAGTTGACAACCTACCAAATTTAGGCTATTTTGGAGTTTAGCTAGTATTTATGCAACAAGCTAGCTTTTTTAAATCTAATTTAGCATCTAATGAGGTATTTTTATGCTATTTTGTAGTTTAGCTAATATTTTAGCAACTTGCTAACTTTTTTCTGCTAATTTAGAGTTTAGCTTTTATTTTACCAACAGGCTAATATTTTTATGCTAATTTGTTATCTGCTGAGTTTTTAAGGCTAATTTAGAGTTTAGCTTCTATTTTAGCAACATGCTAACGTTTTTGACTAATTTAGTTTAGAACCTTCCAATTTTAGGCTATTTTGTAGTTTAGCTAGTATTTTAGCAACATGCTAACTTTTTTTTTTTTTGCTAATTTAGAGTTTAGCTTTTATTTTAGCAACATGCTAACGTTTTTTACTAATTTAGTTCACAACCTACCAATTTTAGGAGTTTAGCTATTTTGGAGTTTAGCTAGTATTTATTCAACAAGCTAGCTTTTTTTTAATCTAATTTGGCATCTACTGAGGTCGTTTTGGGCTAATTTGTGGTTCAGCTCATTAAGCAAAACACTAAAATTGGCATGTATGAGGTTTTTTCAGCAATTTTACTACAATTTTTTTAGAAACTGAGTTAAACTCTTTTATAGTTCCTTAACGAAATTTCCAATCTTTTAGCAAATTTGGCATTTTGCAAACAGTGTTTGCTTTTTCAGTAAATCCTTTCAGCAGTTAAAATAAATAGCATCCCCATTTTCAGCAAAAAAGCTTCAGCATCTTCAGCAACCTTTTTCAGCAAAAAGCATTCACACCAGCATTATTGCAGCTAATGCAACATTTCTAGTAATGCGACTGCCGTGGTGGCATTATGGGATGTATGACCATAGCTGGGACTGGGTTGAAAATTTGATTTGAATCGACCTAAGCTTAATAGATAAATAATCAATTCATGAAAGATATAAATCGATTTAGCACATAAAACTAAAGTCAGCTAGCTTGATGCTAACGTTTAATGGAATTTCCCATAAGACGGCGAATGCTAACGACCTAAACATTCATTTCTGAGTAAATTAACATCTTAATATGAATTTTCTAAACTCTTTTTTTTTCCCTTATACTTTCTTCTACTGCTGGAATAAGGTGTAACGCTTTAGCGTGATCGCCACCTAGTGGTCAAACTGAAACGTCCTCCAGGAGAAGCAGAACAATGTTTGCTAGAACTTCTCCTTTAGAGAATCCATGTAACACTGTATGACATTAACAATCTCATTTAAATGTGTTTAAACTCTAAATTGAATTAAAGAATCGAAAAAAATCTGAATCGAATCGTCTAAGCGATACTCGGCTCTAACCAAAGCCATAAGCTGATGCCGTGTGAGAAATGTCATAAAGTTTGTTTCAACTGAAGTTTTCTTTTTCCATATTGTGGGAAAACTTGAGTCGTGCGCCCATCCCATAATATTTTAAAACTTTTTTTGGAAATCCCAGACACTTGTGGATTTTGACTCATTTTTTGGGGAGACTTGGTTTCTCCCGCTCTCCCAAACTAAAACCAACTAGATTTGTGTCTCAGAAAGTTGCTGGTTTGAATCTCCTCCTCGTCCTCGGATGCTGCTGTCCTTTAGAGCAGGAGGAGGCGAAGCGCTGGAGGCGGATTTCTGCTGGAAGAGCTCAGTTTCCTGCAGAGCAGCATGAAGCCCCGGGCTAATATGTCTGACTTCTAACGTTACAAACCATCCGGGGGCCCCAAACATCAGCCTCTCATCCTCTGTTTGTGTCTTCTCCCTGTTTGTTTCCCTCCTTCTGCTCTTTCATTCTGTCAAGTTCTCCTGGAAAACAAGTGGAGAACAGGGAGCTGGGAGGCTTTTTTTCCCCCTCCTCATGCCTGCAGGACATCACATCACATCACGCCAATGACAATGAGCCCAACCCCCACACACATACCCCACCCCGACTCACCAAACCCTCATTTTCTCAATTTGTCTGTGAAAGTGTCACTCACACCTCCTGCTGTTGCCGGCTGTTGGGATGGAGGTGACGTCCGGGAAGGTTTCAGACCGGCGTGAAGCTTCTGCGCCGGTTGTAGAAACTCAGGTGTCAGTCTAACAGGTGAAGCCGAACCGGAGGAGCAGAACAACGCTAATCTTTAGGGGAAAATCCCTACAAACTCGTCGATTCTGTCGTCATTATTTAGAAACGACAAACATTCACAAAGTGAAATCGCAAATACAAACGCCATCGGCAGTCGCTGTTGCCAATGTTTTTGAAACTTGTTGGCGTGGTCGTGGCGTGGTCGTGAGTGTCAGGCGTCTGGGATGAAACCATCATGAAATCAGGTGACAGTCGGATCTCTGGCCGGCAGCAGCTCTGATTGGACGATGTGTAAATGTCTCTGAACGGCGGTCGTCTATCAAATCTTACTCTATGGCAGCCTGACCACATGGTCAAGTCAAGCCCGGGCCGGATCCGGCCCTCCAGATTATTTTATTTACTATTATTAGTGGCCTGATGTTGTCTTCCACTCATTTCTAACTTGTATAATTTTGACAAAATATTGAAATTTACTTAAAGTTTAAGTTGATTATTCTGGAATAATATTCCTACATTTTTATTGTTCATAATTATGTGAAAAAGTTACAGTTTAAAAGTTTTTAAAATGGACGTTCTACCATCTTTTTGGACTATTTTGGCATTTACGATTTTAAGCATTTAAGATTTTTTAGGCCATTTCGGAATTTAGCTATTTTTTTCAGCTACACGCTAGCTTTTTTGGCTTATTTTTTTTTAAGTTTTGAAGTTAGCCTAATATTACATGCCATCTTTTGGCTAATTTCTGCTTTTTTTTTTTTTTGTTTCTCAAATCATTTTTGTTTCCTCAGTAATGACAATGAATGTCAGTCTAACTTGTCAACATTTGTCGAATTTTAAAATAAAACTTTAGTGAAATTTTGTGTTTTATGAGTCTTAAATCAAAATTTTCTATTCTTTTTGGAGCATTTAATAATAATTTTCTTGTTTCTTTATTAGTCTAAGATGAGAAAAAAAAACTTTAAAAATCATTTAAAACATCTTAAAACCTGCTAAATTGCATGATTGTCTAAAAAGATTTTAAATCCTTTAAATAGTTTGCAGTGCAGAAGAAATTATGTTTTGGTGAAGAGTTGATGCTCTCTTTATTTTATAATTAGATTTCTTCCTGTTTAATGTTTTTTCAGATCAAATATTCCACAAACATCAGAAGTTTTTGTCCACTCTCAAAAGTGCAGTGTGAATCCGAACCTCAGAAGTTGCACAATTTTTGTGAAAACACCGCCTCATACTTAACTAGTAATAAGAAATTTTTTTTCTTTTTTATTCTTTAAATAAGCAAAAAAAATCTTCTGGTGGGATAAAAAAATGGTTTAATCAAAAAATTATATTTAAGGAAATAATTCTAGTCACGTTTTCTTCAACTGAATCATTTTTCTGTTTAAAAACTTCCTTGATAAGATTATTTTTATTGAGTTTTTTTTTTTATTCTGAAGATTCAGATCTTACATTATTCTTGCATTAGTTATGAATTTAGCTAATATGGACATTTTTGGATTTTTTTCTTTCATTTTCTCTATTTCTAGGAGAAATGTTTTCATCTGTTAAAAACACGACAAACATATGATGCTGGACAGAATTTCTTAAATTTTGATCAATTACAGTCAAATTAAGGTCATGATTAATTAATATATATATATATATATATATATAATATATATTTGATATATATATATAATATTATATATATATATTATATATAATATATATATATATATATATACTATATTTATATATATATATATATATATATATATATATATATATTAATATATATATATGAATAATATATTCTGATATTACAGTAAACACATTAAATATAATAATTGCTTAAAAGGAAAACTTCCACCCCTAAGTCTGAATATTTAAGGTTCAGCTTTTCGGGTTGTAATCTGTGGTTTGGTGATATATATATATATATATATATATAATATATATATATATATATATATATATATATATATATATATATATATATATATATATATAATATATACTATATATATATATAGTATATATATATATAATATATACTATATATACTATATATATATATATATATATAATATATATATATATATATGAATAATATATTCTGATATTACAGTAAACACATTAAATATAATAATTGCTTAAAAGGAAAACTTCCACCCCTAACTCTGAATATTTAAGCTTCAGCTTTTTGGGTTGTAATTGGTGGTTTGGTGATGTGGAGTTGTGGCGCTTCTCGCTGGGCGGCGGTAAAACCGGCGTCCAGGTGTTTACAGGTAAAGGAGGTCAACGGCGGCGCAGGAACTCCTCCCGGCTCTGCGGGATCGTTTACATCTATTAAGCGCCGCGTGTTTGTGGATCTTCAAAGCCGCGGGGTGGCGAGCCGGTTCTCGGCCGCGTAGGAGTTTGTTCGCGCTTCTTCCTTCTTCTTCTCCTCATCATGGCAGCAGACCAAAGACTTCCCGTCTCCGCATCCTCAAGATGTTTATCCCTCCGTCCGTCCGTCCGCCCACCGCCGTCCCTCTCTGCTTCCAGGGAAATCTCAAGGACAGCCATCCATTACGGATAACCGCTCCGCTCTCGACGGCGGAGGAGGCGAATCTGAGCCGCGTGTATCAGACATCCGCGACACAGCGCCTGTCCCCGTTTATGTGTTTTTATTGATCTGGAAGAGAAAGGCGACCCCGCAGGCGTGATGGAAACTTGTATCCGCGCTCCGTCACCGTGGAAAATGACAGGCCGCGCCCCGCGGCGGCGGCGCTCGTACCGTATCGGCGTTTCTCCAGGGCTGTTTTCTTGTTGTCACGGCCCGTCTCCCTTCCAAAGCCATGAATTTGTTAGAGGTGATTAAAAATTCATACGGTTCTATTGGAAGCAAACAGATTCGCTGTGAAATGTATCTCAAGGTGAACCTCTGCATGCATATTTAAGCAGCGGACTTTAAAGCCCGGATCCTATATCTGTCCTATCAAACCTTTGGATAATTAAAGTCACATAGATGAACACCAGCAGATTGTTGGGGTTTTTTTTTAGCTGACAGTTTAACCTTTGAAAGGATGTTTCTGGTTTCTTTTCCATTTGTGAAATCTGAGGTTTCATCGATTTCCCTCCTCGAGTTCTCCAGAACTACTTAAGGTCATAATGCGTTAAAGCAGATGATGGACGGATGTCATGATCCGCAGTAAACTGGAGCCACTTCTTCTCCGTTAGCGGAGCGCGGAGGAGGAGGAGGAGGAGCTAAAGGAAGTCGTGTTCTTCTTGATTGTATCGCGGAGCTTCCATCAGCGCAGAGCCTGAGGAAACGTCTGCATGCAGGAGCGAGAGCTGTTCTCCTTAACGGTGACCGCCAAAACATCTGAAACGACCAGCGGCTTCAAAACATACAGTTCTGAGGTCAGAAAAGATCAGGAAGAAGTTCTGTTTCCACTCGTCTTTTAATTACAATTTTAGCCAAAATCTAAAAAAAAAATTGTTCACGTAGTTTCTGCAGAGCAGCAGGAGTTCTTTAGAACTAACATCTGAGTTGTGGGCGGAGCAACCCCGTCCCCTTCATTAGTGAGAGCTCTCTGTTTACAAACTAATGTTCCACTAATGCAGATGTCGATCAAAACCCTAGAAGGAGTCACATAGATTTATAAATTTGGATTTGCATTCATAACCTTCTTTTGTTTTTTTAATAAATGTGAATAATGTCCATTTTCGGCACGAACAAAAGCAAAAAATATATAAAAAGAATCTAGTATCTATTAAAAAGGTATTTTTGTTTTACGTTTTTAACTTTATTAGTAAAAAAGCTAGCTTGTTGCTTAATTACTAGCTGAACTTCAAATTATTATAATATTTCTATGTAAATGTGAAATAAAAGCTAAACTCAAAATTAGCCTAAAACCCTCAGTAGATAACAAATTAGCTAAAAATGTTAGCATATTCCTAAAATATTAGCTAAATTCCAAATTAGCATAGAAAACTAATTAGAGGCCAAATCAGCCATAATTCTAAATTATCCAAAATAAATTTCAGTAGATAACAAATTAGCTGAAAACATTAGCATTTTACTATAATATTAGCTAAAATACAAATTAGCATAATGTTTCTCATAAAACGTAGCCAAAAACGTTAGCATGTTGTTAAAATAGAAGCTAAAATTCTAAATTAGCCTCCAGTAAGTAACACATTAGCCAAAAATGTTAATATGTTGCTAAAATAACAGCTAATCTCCAATTTTTTGAAAATTTACTATTATTTTATTTTTCTTCAGCCAGAGAGCCACTATGGAGACATAAAAGAGTAGCTCTGCAGGGTGCAGCCCCCTGCACTACTGCAACAAATTGTGGGTGGAGCTTGTGGCTCCACCCACAATGCTTTTAAACTTTTTCAAACGCTCATTTTTTTTTACCTCCGATTATACCAACATGTCCGTCTTCCCTGTCAGAATCTGAAAAAACGGGTTTATTCAGGTTATTCAGATTTTAATTTTTTTTGTTTATCCGTTCCGACATCAGATGCTAACTAACTAGCTAACCCCAACAAACTTCGGGATAAAAGTCTCGAGCTGGATTTTTGCTAAGAATTTGAGCGGCCTCTGGTCACACGCAAGATGGCGTCATCATAACGTTAGCCGGTTGCGTAAGCGGAAACTTCCTGAACTTTAGGAAACCCTTCAAAATATTAAAACTTTTTTTTGAACTTTTACGCTTTGGAATGTGAAATAACGTATGTGTCTATATACAGTATATATATATATATATATGTGTATGTATGTGTGTGTGTGTGTATATATATAGATATCTATATATATAGATGTATATGGATATGTATATATATGTATGTATGTGTGTATATATATATATATATATATATATGTGTGTGTGTATATGTGTATGTATGTATATATATATGTATATATATATATGTATATATATATATATATATGTATATTTGTAAAATAGTTTTTTTAAGCAAACTTTGATTTTTAATCATGTAATAAGAACACAAGAAAGCTACAGGTAAAAACATGGTTTAATTCTCCTCACATGCAGCTTTGTTGCCCCCTGGTGGCTTGGAGGCTGTAAGGCGATTGCCTAGTGTGCCTGTAGCAGCTGTTGGCGCTCGGCGTCCTCCGACTGGAACGCTGCCATTTCCCTTCCTCACCTCCTTCTACACACTTTGTCGTTTTTCTGTGAAGTTTCATCTTTTTAGATGTTTTCCAGAACAATTTAAAGAGAAATGAAGCGACAGCCACTGGAGTAAGCAGAAAACCGCGAAACATTAAGCACAAAAAGGCCCAAACGCAACATTCAGAGGACTCTCCGAAAGTCCTTCTTCTTTATGGATGGAGGAAGAAGTCCCAAACAGACTTTAGCTGCTGGCAGAGACTCCCCGCGCTGACATGCAGCCCAAGCTTTAGTGGTTTTGCTGCTGCGGCAGCTGGAAGGAGAACGTGGTGACTTCATAGAAACACGCAGGAGAACTCAGGCAGAAACATCCGTGGATAAAAATCACTAAATGATCAATAAAAACCCTGAAATATGAGGAGGAGCTGAAAAAAGAATAGTTTTGTCTGAGAAACTAAACTAACCGGTCAGAGAGCTCCATATGATTGAAGCAGCTGATAAAATGCAAAAATCTATTTTTATTAATATATTATGATCTTATAAATATAAATTACAATACACGTTTTTAAAAATTAAAATATATTCATCTTGTGACGAGAAAAAAATTAACATTTTCTTCATTTTCTTCAAAAACCACAATAAAAATTTTCTTTTAAAAGATATGATTTTATAAACACAATTTACTATTATTTTTTAACTTAAAAAAACACAATTAAAGTGGCTGTTTTTATTTAATTTAAAAAGATTAAATCCCAACCGTCTACAGAATATTCATTTAACATCAAATTCATAACTTGGTTGAGCTTGGAACATGGATTTAGACGACAATATTTATTGATGATTAATAAATATTAAATGTATCTTTATTATTTGATATGAATAATATTTAAAAAAAGAAAATAATAATTAAAATTATAAATAAAATAACTACAATATTTACCAAATAATAACTTTATTTAACAAACATTCAGTCAGAATGAATTTACTATCATTTTTGAGAACATTTTAAATGAAAGAAATCCTCTGGACCAATAGGAGCTGAGAGCCCGCCTCCACACACCTCAGATCTGCTTTTACATCTTCATCCAATCAGATCCTGGGATCTGGCTGCTGACTGAAGCATCCTCCCGTGTCTCCCTGCAGGTGATGAGCAGCCGCTTTGTGCCGTATGAAACCATCGTGACGGACGCCGTTCTGAGCCTGGACGAAGACACCGTGCTGTCCACCACCGAGGTACGGCGCCGCATTTTTTAACACTTTCAACAATTATATCTTCTAAAGGTTTTTGGAAGCTTAAAACTTCCAAAAATTTTTTTTTTATTAAATACATTTATGGTTCTTTTCTTTGAGACTTTAATAAAATAAACAGAAATAAAGAGTGCAGGATAAAGCTCTGTTTGTTCTGCTGTCGGTTTGTTTTCCTGTCATCTGATTGGACGCTTTGATCGTCACCACAAACAGCTGATGTCTGCACTTTTCTATTTCTAAAGATTTCTTTTACTCACTTTATAAAATAGGAACAAATATTTCTCTGAATCATAGAAAATATTTTCTTCTTGGTTCTCGTCATCAGAAGTTTTCGCAATCAAATTTCTGGTAGAATTCTGGATTTGAAAGCAATTTCCACTCAAAAATCTGCATTTAGGTCATGAAAATGTCGTCCCGAACTTCCCGGGAAACGTACGTTTATTGTCACTTAAGGTTAATCAGTGAGATGTGAAGCCCACCGTCGAGCTCGTACGGTGCCGTTCAGCCACAGAGCGACTATAATGAACTGTCCTGAAAACATCACAAAAGCTGACAAAAACAGCTGGAGTCTGAAGATGAATCCCAATGTTCTCCTCTGTAGACATGCGGAGGACAGAAGGTGAAACGAAACGTTTTTCTTCATGCGTTTTGGTTTCATTCTTTATTTCAGGTTCAATTTTTTTTTTTTTATCTCGTTCCAGCAACAAAAGAAAGAAAGTTTTATGTTAAAACCAGAAATCTCTGCGATTTTGGAACTTTCTTCACAAAAACCTTCATATTTCTCCCTGCAGGAAGATTGTTGACCGCTTGGTCCGTTCTTAGAGCGAGAACGCACTAAACGTGGATTCTATGAAGCTCTTTGAGCAAATGGTCGTTACCTAGTACTAGCACATGTACCTGCAGACAAATGAGCTGAAGGTCGAGACCCGCCACTGCAGCAAAAAACCAAAACGTGTGCAAACAAAATACTGCAAATAACGAGAGAATATGCAAAAGTAAACATAAATGATGCTGCAAATCACAAAATATGCTGCAAATCAAAAGATATGCTGCAAATAAAAAATATCCTGTAAATTATGCTGCAAATAAAAAATATCATGTAAATAAAAATATGCTGAAAATAAAAAACGCTGCAAATAGAAAAATATGTTGCAAATAAAAAATGTGCTGTAAATAAAAAAATATGTTACAAATAAAAAATATGCTGCAAATAAAAAATATGCAGCAAATAAAAAATATTTTTCAAATAAAAAATATGCAGCAAATAAAAAAATATCTTGCAAATAAAAAATATGCTGCAAATAAAAAATATGCTGCAAATCAAAAATATGCTGCAAAAAAAAAAATATGCTGCAAATAAAAAACGCTGCAAATAGAAAAATATGTTGCAAATAAAAAAATATGCTGCAAATAAAAAATATACAGCAAATAAAAAATATGCAGCAAAAAAAATATTTTTCAAATAAAAAATATGCAGCAAATAAAAAAATATCTTGCAAATAAAAAAATATGCTGCAAATAAAAAGTATGTTGTAAATGAAAATTGACTGGAAATAACAAGTGAATCTGCTAAAAATACACATAAACGATGCTGCAAATAATAAGATATGCTGCAAAAAAATTATGCCACAAATAAATAGAAATGATGCTGGAAATAAAACGAAATATTGCTGCATATAAAAACCGATGATTTTTCAAGTTTTAAAAAATTGTGCCGAATAATAAAGTATGCTGCTAATAAAAATAAATGATGCCACAGATAAAAAAAAACACTGCAAAAAAAAAAAAAAAAAAGCTTTCAATAATAAATATGCTACAAATAAAATAAACTCCACACCGCTTCTCTCCTTCAGGATCAGCTGTAATTATCATGATGATGATGAGTTCCAGAACGCTAAAGATTTTGTGTTTTAAGCGTTAGCGGCGGGTTCAAGCACGTCGTGATCTCATCAAAGCCGTCTTTGTTAAAACTCCTCTCTGAATTTGTGCAGGTGGACTTCGCCTTCACCGTCTGGCAGAGTTTCCCCGAGCGAATCGTGGGGTATCCGGCCCGCAGCCACTTCTGGGACAGCAACAAGGAGCGCTGGGGCTACACGTCCAAATGGACCAACGATTACTCCATGGTCCTGACCGGCGCCGCGTTCTTCCACAGGTACGGCCCTCCGCCCCTCCTCCTCCTCCCTCACCTGTCAGTCCTTTGATGGAGATCATACAGCGGATGTTCTGTTCAGCGGAGCGGGAAACCAAGTGGGTTTTATCCAGAAAGGTCCGTTTCAGGGCTGCGCTGCCTTCCCCCGCGCCTGGATTAAGTGAAGCTTAACCGCTGTCAGCTTAAATATGGCTTCACTCCTCTGTGATGAGATCAGTCCATTAAGCTGAAGTCAGCCAATCACAACAGCCCAACGCTCAATCACCTCCAATAAGTGGCTCGCTCACTCCGTTCTGCTCCAATCCGTGCAGCTTTTCCAGCTGGAAATCTTTCATTTTTTAAAATCTTTTTTTTTATTCTGATTTGAATTAAACATAAAGTCTTTAAAAATAAAAAAATTCTATTTTTCAAATACATTTATTACAAAACCAAGCCTTTATGAGTTGGTTGAAGGTTTATGTGCATGAATCAATCCTTGCCCCGCCCACATCAGAGCAGGGCCTCCTCTGATTGGCTACAGCCAACTTTGTTTTAATTCTATTGTTTACACTGATTCGGGTTGTGCGAGTTTTAAGCTAAATGCTAATGCTAGCATTGCAAGCTACTCAACAACCCTCAATACAATTAACATCACTAATGCTAACATTTAAAGCTATCAATTTGAGTAAGTCATAAAAAGTTTGCTTTCTGTTTGCGCTAATGCTAGCTTAGCTTACCTAGATCATCAAGTTTAGCTGATTTAGAGGCGGAGAAAAGCAGCTTTTCCCGCTCAGTGACGAAATCGGTTGATTCCATAAACACTTCACTAATTGAGTGTTGGGTTCAACAAACGATTATTTTAATAGTCGGCTAATCGGGTTGTGCGAGTGTTTAAGCTAAATGCTAATGCCCGCTGTGGCTAGCAATCCATGCTACTCAACAGCACTGAATAAAATCATCTAAAATCGTTTCTACCATCATCTACAACCAACAGAATCCCTTGTGATGAGTAAGCTGACATGACTGCGTCCTCTACTGCCCCCTGTGGCCTTTTGAGCTCATTACAGTTGGAAATTTCACAGTTTAAGGAAGAAGTTTCGCTCTAAATTCCTCATTTCTTTGCTTCAGTCTAAATCCAGCGTGTCTGTCTGACTGGACGGTCTCACCTGTTGCAGGTATTACCATCATCTGTACACCAACTACTTACCCAGCAGCCTGAAGAACATAGTGGACCAGCTGGCCAACTGTGAGGACATCCTGATGAACTTCCTGGTGTCTGCTGTAACCAAGCTGCCGCCCATCAAAGTCACACAGAAGAAGCAGTACAAGGAAACCATGATGGGTCAGGTGAGGCCGGAAAAACAGTTTCTACTAAATGCTAACATTTCTTGACGGAAAATAAAGTATTGCATTTTGGAGCACGATTCACGCTTCAGATTCACATCTGCTGCCTCAAATTAGACGTGATGACACTCCCACTGCGTGTGGGAGGAGCTACTGACGAGATTTTAGCCTCATGGAAGCATTGACTGTAAATCAGGTTACGTTGAAGAGCTCCACAAAACCCTGGGTTATTCATGTCTGGGTTCATGAGATCATTCAGTCTTTATCTTCTATGCTGCGTTTAAATGACGGCGCCTTCAGCGGTACTTCTGTGTCTCTGTGACTCCTTTAATGACTCGCATTAGTCTAAAGGAAATGAGAACAATATCATAACGTTAAGGATCACATTCTCCTCCATGTTTGTTTTGGAGAGCGTTGATACGCACCTACAGCGCCCTCTAGTGGTTGTTTGTGGAAAAATAACAATATGAGCCATTAGGATTTATTAAAAAATAAAAAAAATTCTGAATACAAGTTGCACCAAAGAAAACCCAAAATGTAACTTTTGCTTAAATATAAGGTAGACGTTGATAAATAACTGTATTTATTATATATTTAAGTTTTCAATTTGAGTTCATGGTGGACAGACCTCGGAAACTTTCTTTTTTTTTTTTTTAAATAACAAACTTTAGCTTCATCGTCGGGACTAAAACAAGCAAAACTTTCCGTCTGAAATGATTAAGTTTAGCAAATGAAGAAGAATGATAGGTGTTACCATGACAACGGGTCACACCATATATAAAATAGCCCACGATTAACGACACCTTACAGAGTTTTATACTTTATTTATGTCGAGTTTTATCAACGAAACATTCTCTTCACTCATTTAAGGATTTTATTTTCATTTCTGATTGTAATCGTACCGTTTATTTCTGATATTTGTTATATAATCTTCGTTATATTTCACTTTTGTATTTCTCTATTGTACTGGTTTAACATTTGAGTAAATTTCATTTTCATTTTACAGTTTCTGTCACAAAAATAAAAAACAATCTTTGATTTTTCTTCCGTTTGTGTCCCCCCTCCCCTCAGTCTTCGAGGGCGTCTCGGTGGGCCGACCCCGACCACTTTGCCCAGCGGCAGACCTGCATGAACAAGTTCGCCAGCTGGTTTGGCGGCATGCCGCTCATCCATTCCCAGATGAGACTGGATCCCGTTCTGTTCAAGGACCAGGTTTCCATCCTCCGCAAGAAATACAGGGACATCGAGAGGCTCTGACAGGACCGCCGCCCCCCCGGGGGAGACCCCGCGCCGGGGGAGGCTCCAGACAGGGACTCGCTGGAGGCCAGACGGAGCAGTCGGACTCCAGCGGTTTGGACGGACGCCGCTCTGTCCTCCGCCCAGCGCTTTGCCAACGACCGGAACGCCGCCGCCACGCCGCCGCTGCTGCCAGGACTTGAAGCAGAGGGGAGGAAACGAGCAGATGGCGTTTGGATATGAAAAACACACAACTATACGACGTGATGTACATGCCAAACATGTCTGTATGTTTCACAAACACACTACTGATGATGAGAACTATGGGATATATCATATTTTTTGTACGAGCGGGACGGCGTTTCCTGCACTCTCTGCACATGTGCAGGACGGTCAAAGAGGAGGTGTTTGTGCTTGCAAACCTGGCAACCCAGCTTCCCCTAACCCCTCCCCCCATCTTTATAGATTATTTTTGTGTTTCCTCGCAGTCGAAAATTCCAAAAAATTTCAGCCGGTGGAAAAAAAAAAAAAAAAAAAGGCTGAAGTTTGTCGTTTCCTCATTCCTCCGTGGCGCTCCTTTTGCCCCGCCTCCTCATTTTCGTCGCAGTTTTCTCATCACTTTTATTTCGCCCCACCCCCTCCATGGAGCTGCCCCATGGAGGGGGTGGGGCGAGGTCTTGTTGCACCTGGAGAATTCGTTTCATGTCTGAATGTTCCGCTCATCCGTCGCTTCTTTACGGGTCCGAAGTCATTAAGTTGAGGAAAAAAAAGTGTTTTCACTTTAATTTGTCAGAAGGAGTTCAACCTTTTTCATTCAGGACGCAGTTTTACTCCTAAGAGGTGAAATGCTGCACTAATTGTGCTTTAAAGTGAGAAGAATTAAAAAGAAAAACAAACAAACATCCTGCTGGCTTTCCCTTGGCTCCTCCCCCCATCACTACCTCAATAAAGATGGCCGACACCACATATCACTTGAAACAAACCGTTTAAACGCGGAGCCCTTCCCATCAGCCAATGTTTGTGCCCCATGAAAATCATTTCTATAGGGCGCCTGGCTTTTGTGGACCCCTCCCCCAGTCCGGGCCCCTAGAATCAGCCACCTTTACCCCCTCTTTTCAGCGCCCCGTCACCGACACATTCTCATTCCTAATTCGTCACCAAATAGTCGTTCGGTTAAGGACTTCCCCGCATCAGCACCCTAACCTTAACCATGACCCGGTAAAGAATGCGCGTGATACCGGACACACCTGCTACCGGATGTGGACCGGTTCGCACACCGGTACCCTGACCGTAACCCGGTATTGGACACATCTTCTACTGGACGTAGTACCGGTTTGCGCACCGGTACACTAACGAAAACTACAACCTGGTATTGGACGGATCTGCAACGGTTCGTGTACCGGTACACTAATCATAACACAGTACCAGATGCATCGATATTGGACGTGGTACCGGTTTTGGCACCAGTACACTAACCCCAGTACCGGACGCATCTACTACTGGACATAGTACCGGTTCGCATTCCAAAACTATATCCAGTAGCAGATGCGTCCGGTACCCTAACCATAACCAGTTACCGGAAGCATAAGATACTGGACGTGGTAACGGTTCGCGCACTGGTAGACGGATCTGCAACTAGACGTGATAACGGTTCGTGTACCAGTACACTAATCATAACCCAGTACCAGACGTATCTGATACTGGACATAGTACCGGTTCGCACACCGGTACTATGTCCAGTAGCAGATGCGTCCGGTACCCTAACCATAACCAGTTACCGCACGCATAAGATAATGGACCTGGTAACGGTTCGTGCACTGGTACACTAATCATAACCCAGTACTGGATGTATCTGATACTGGACATAGTACCGGTTTGCATAGTGGTACTATGTCTAGTAGCAGATGCGTCCGGTACCATAACCAGTTACCGGACACATAAGATACTGGACGTAGTACCGGTTTGCGCACCGGTACCCTACCTATAACCTAGTATTGGACGGATCTGCAACTGGACGTGATAACGATTCGTGTACCGGTACACTAATCATAACCCAGTACTGGACGCATCTGATACTGGACGTGGTTCCGGTTCGCGCATTGGTACCCTAACCATAACCTGGTACCGGACGTGTCTGCTACTGGACGTGGTAACGGTTCGCGCACCGATAACTCTAACCTTAAAAGCCCATAGTGACATCAGTATGACAGAAAAATACCTCAAATGTTTTCTAAGATTTGTGGTATTTTCCACATAATTGTATTTGTACAGAAACATGGATCTGGGTGTTTCTGGGTGAACCATAACCCTGTACCGCGTGGTGGTGGTACTGATGCTGGCACCGGTGTTTGGCCCTCAAACAGCCAGATTGTTGAGCTCTGATGTGGAGGCGTCCGTAGCCGTGCGTCCAGATTTGACGACGTGAGGATGAGAATGTGTTGATTTTTTTTTTTGTGTCATTCTTATGCGGCCTTCTCCGTCGTGGTCATATAAACCGGATCAGAAAGCGACCTTCACGCTCCACGCTCCCTCCCGTCTGTGGTTTTTTTTCGGCACTTTACGTTGATTATATTTTGTGTAAATCAGGAACTTTCTAGAATTCATCTGCAAAGGACAAAAATCCTCGTCTGATTCCATATCAAGCCTTCTATGTGACTGTCTGACCCCTCCCCCAATGTGTCCCATGATGCTTTGCAAACCAAACGTCCTCTGTGAGTGTGGGGGGGTTTGTTCTGTTCATTCTTTTCTTCCTGGGGGCGTCCATCACACCGCAGTGTCTTTCTAACACAGAGAGAGAGAGAGAAAAAGATCGCACACACCAGCCATCCCAAATTGGATCGGGCCGTACCAAGTCGGCTCTCGGCGGGAGTCGAATCATAAAGTTCCAATAAAGCCGACACCAGCTGACACGATCGGCAGCTGGGTCGCCCCCCGCCACACCGAAATCACAATAACGCCCCTGCAGATCCCGGTGAAGGAACGTCTCCCCGCTCTCGCCGTTCGCTGGCGCGTGTGGGCGGGGCCACAGACCTCATCAGGGGAGCTTTATGCAAGTTATGGTCTTCAGCTTCAGCACAGGAAGTTTCCCCGGCTTATTGATTTGTGCCTTGATCAGCGGTTGAGTTTCTGACGCCGTGTCTCCATCCTCACGCCCCCTTTTCGTTGTTGTGTTCGGACACTGTCGCCAAGGCAACAACGCACGACCACTTCCTGTTTGGGATTATTTATCAGCATCGGCTGACCGTCGACGGGCGCCCGGGAGGACTCGCCTGAGCCCGGCCGTCCCGATGCCTTCTCCTCCCTCCTTCCTTGTAACTAAGAGAAAACTTTTATAGACGCCACAAATGAAATAGAGAAATGCCAATTTTGTAAGAAATGATTTATAAAAAAATAAACTCATATTTGATTATATGTGGAAGTCTTTTATTTTGGTTAAATTGAAACTTTCCTTTTAATCAGAAGAAAAATCATGAAAAGTTTCTCCTTTTGTGCTTGAAATAATTTTAAAAATGTCGACAGCAGATTTTTTTTTTCAGTTTATGACGGGTTCCCAAAACTTTTTCTTGTAAGGACAACAAAACTGTTTTCTTCTCTGATGGGGGACCGGGTCTTTTTGTCAACCAACAGAAAAAGTGTAATAATCACCGCCTAAACGTAAATATTTAGCTTTCCAGAACCGCACTCACAGCCACATTTTATAGAATTCATTTTTGTGATCTTCATAGAAAAAATACTAAAATATTTTTAAAAACTTATATAGCATTTCCTGTGATAGATTAATAGCTGAAGATGCTTAAAATAATAGCTAAAACACTGAAGCTGATAGCTGAAAACAATTAAGCTGATAGCTAGCTAGAATATTACCAAATTAGCCGATAAACTCAAAAAACTCTGAATTATTAAAATGAAAAAATAAAATAGCCTAAATATAACAGAAGAAAATTCTAAATTAATTAAAAGCTAACATGTTGCTGAAATATTAGCTAAATGCTCAATAAGCCTAAAAAAATTGGGAAAAATGTCTAATTTAGCTAGCATAAAGTTAGATTATTAGCTAAACTTCAAATTAGCCTAAAAAACAAAAAAGCCTAAATTAGCCAAAATAGCTAACGCGTAGCTGAAATATCAGCTAAATGCTAAATTAGCTTAAAAAACTGGAAAATGACTAATTTTGACAAAACAACTAGCATAAACAAAATTATTAGCTAAACTTCAAATTTCCCTAAAATACTGAAAAAAGCCTAAATTAGCCAAAAGAGCTAACATGTAGCTGAAATATTAGCTAAATGCCCAATTAGCCTAGAAAAATTGGGAAAATGTCTAATTCTAGCAAAAAGTTAGATTATTAGCTAAACTTCAAATTAGCCTAAAAAACAAAAAAAAAAGCTTAAATTAGCCAAAATAGCTAGCGTATTGCTGAAATATCAGCTAAATGCTAAATTAGCCTAAAACTGGAAAAATGTCTAATTTTACTAAAACAGCTAGCATATAGAAAAATTATTAGCTAAACTTCAAATTTCCCTAAAATACTGAAAAAAGCCTAAATTAACCAAAATAGCTAGCATGTAGCTGAAATATTAGCTAAATACCAAATTAGTTTAAAAAAAAAAAAAAAGTGAAAATGTCTAATTTTGCCAAAAAGGAGTTGGGGGCCGTAGTTTGGGATTTGTTTTACGACAGTTCTTTGTCCATTTGATCGGTCCAGTCTTCCTCATCAGACCTTTTCCAAGCTGAGATTTCAGTGTTTTGTTTTTTTTAAGTTCCACTTTGATCCGGATTCATTTGAATCAAGAAAGTCTCAGAAATAAATTCGAAGCTGAATTTTCTTCATACATGTTCCCTTTCATCAGAAAACCCACAATGACATGTTAGTTTTCATCAGAGTGGCTCTTTAAATGTTTCTCAACCACACCAGGGTTCACTTGCAAGTAAACAGAGACCTTTGACCTTTAGATGAATGTTCTAAACCAAGCGCAGTATCCATGGAAACAGATTCAGAAGCGACTGTTGTTCAAGAACTTCAAAAAGGACAAAGTGAGATCATCATATCTGGAGCCAGAAATAAACCATTTTCTATCCAGTTCTCATGTACAGTCAATGGTTTGAACCAATTTGATTAGAGGAGAAGTGGGAGAACCATCGGAGTTTTCTGCTCATTTTAACCCGTGGTTCCACGTTTTATTTTTATTTAATTTTAGCTGAAATCTTTAAGATTCTAAACAAAAACTGAAGATTTTGAATTTTTTACTCACATTTTACAGCATGAATGAATGTTTCCTAATTGTTATTTTCTCATATTTGGATGTTTTTCAGGAATTCCCGCTTTTATTTTTGAAGAGTTTCCATTTCGATTTATAAAACAATTTTGTTTTTTCAGACTGCAGCTCCTTTATTCAGCCCGACTTATTTCACTAAACGATGTCAGGACGCGCAGAATCTGTTCATGCTTTTATTCTGAAATGTTCCGACTTCCTCCTCCACTCTTATTTTTTAACAAAACCGAGGATTTTCCTTCATCAGCAGAGAGTCCCGACCCCGCGGTGCGCCTCTCCTTCATTTGTTCATCTAAACCAGAGGAGCGTGCATGAACAAGCACTTGACCTTTGACCTGTGGCGGGGCTGAATGAGCGCGGTGATAACAGTCACGCCGCGCCGCGCCACGCCACGCCGCGCCACGCCACGCTGCGCCACGCTGCGCCACGCCGCCCTCTGAGAAATAACAACCGACCTGCTGGACGAATGAGGAGGAGTTTATTAGTGGCTGCTGCAACATTGATTCCTTTCTGCGTCTGTGGCTCCGCCTCCCAGAGGAGAACACTCAAACTCCGATATGACTCTGAATTATTAAACACACGATTGTTCTGCTCAGGTTCTGTCTGACCCGGCTGGAGCAGAACAAATGTGTCTGTGTCCAAAAATCAAACATTGAAGTTAAAGTTTATTAAATATTAACTATAGTTTTTAAACCTCAATGTTTCTTATTTTTTTTAAAAGTATAAATTTCCTATAATATAACATTAAATATTCGTCCTTTTGATTTATAATTTCCCCATTCTTCCTCTAAATTTAATTCCTAATTTAACGTTGTTTTCCCGTTGATCCATTTTTCAAAGTTTGTCTAAAAAATCTGGAATTTAAATGTCAAATTCCAGCCTCAAAATTACAAAATAAAAGTCATAGAAATGATTTAGAATGTTCTCCGTTTGTAGAGCTGCCACAAACGATTATTTTAATAGTCGACTAATCATCGATTATTTTTTCAGATTAGTCGACTAATCGGGTCATGCATAAACTGGATGTAAAGAAAATCTTAAACATGATTAGTTTTAAAACTAAAAAATCCTAAATTAGCCAAAATAGCTAGCATGTAGCTGAAATAATAGCTAAACTCCAAATTAGCCTAAAAAACTGTAAACATTTCGAATTAGCTAGCTAACATGTAGCTAAAATATTAGCTAAATTGAAATTAGCCTAAAAAAAACTGTTAAAATCCCAAATTAGCCAAAATAGCTAGCATGTAGCTGAAATAGCTAAACTAGAAATTAGCCAAAAAGACTGTAACATTTCGAATTAGCTAGCTAACATGTAGCTAAAATATTAGCTAAAATCGAAATTAGCCTAAAAAACCTGTAAAAATTCCAAATTAGCAAGCTAACATGTAGCTGAAATATTAGCTAAACTTGAAATTATCTTAAAAAACTGAAAAAAAAAATCCTGAATTAGCCGAAATAGCTAATATGTAGCTGCAATATTATCTTAATTCCAAATTAGCCTACAAAACTGAAAAAGCCTAAATTAGCCAAAATAGCTAGCATGAAGCTAAAATATTAGCTAAACGTCAAAATAGCCTGAAAACTCTTAATAAATGCCAAAATAGTCTAAAAAGCTAGCAGAATGTCATTATAACTTTCAAACTTCACCTACAGCCTGACTCCATATATAATAAAGTAACGACTAATCGACTATTAAATTAGTTGTCGACTATTTTAATGGCAGCCCTATCCGTTTGGTTCATTTACTTTGTTAATATTTTTTAGGGTTTGCTAAACAATTAACTGACTTTTTATTAAAAAAAAATTATATTATTATTTACCAAATTTCAAATTATTTAAGTTTAATACTCCAAAATTTGTGCTTTCATGATCAAAAATCTATTTTTGTGTAGAAAGTTTTATGAATTATCTGTTAAGGTTGAATTTTTTTTACTATCAAACCTTAAAATTGTACAAATTTTATGATTCCCAAAACAAGTTTAGAGAATCCTGATGCAGATTTAAAAAAACAAAACATTTTTTAATTCATTTTCCAAACCTTAATCTCTTTTGGGATGCTGGAGCCTATCCTAGCCACTCTGGATGGTTCTCCATAGAAACTTTCTCCAGGATCACCAACCTCTGCAGGATGTTTTAGGAATCTGGCACATCCAGCAGCCGGGATTTGAACCGCCGCCTTCTCACTGTGACAGAGTGCTGACCACTGCACCACTGCGCCGCTCCTCGTAGAACTTCAGACGTCCTATCTCAGGCTGGACAGACGACAAAAATGTTACTTTGAAAAAGCTGAAGCGTCAAAATCAGATGATGGCGTTGGGGGAAGGGCTTCCCGTCTCCACGGCGCCGAACGCCGCACCATCTGTTTACGCCGCGGCGAGCACGAATCTGCAGCACTTCAACACAACGGTGCTGGAAGCGGGCAGGTGGGCTGCCAGCAGGTACTTCGGAGCGGCTGCAGATTATCGGGAAATAACGATAAAATGATGGCGTTCACGGAGGAAGAGTCGGCGCCATCTGCAGCTCAGGCGCTTACCGCTTTTTCAAAGAGATTTATTGGCGTTTTAAAACCTGAATGTGTGTTTTTAATGATGCATAAAGAGAAAAAGGAAACGACAGGTTTTTGTTCTGGGTTTTAATTATGAGAAAATATAGGCAGAACGGTTAAAGGAAGCGTCAAGTTTCAGCCAATCAGAGCGCAGGATGACAGACTGTCTAGAAAAGAAGCAGAACCGGATGATTAAATAAAATAGATTATGTCTCTCTACATTAAGATCGTACCTGCAGCTAGATTAAGCCTTTATAATATATATTTATATTTCAATCTTCATAAATCGATGTTGATTGACATGGAGGTAGCAGTTTCCTCCTCGCCGCGGCGAGCGAGCTCTCATCTTCATTCGTAACATTTGCTCGTGTCGAAGCGGCCGAACGTTCGCCGACTCGGGTAAAGTGCGGCCCCGGCCGGTGCTCGGGGGCGGGGTTTGAGGGCGGGCTCAGCTCCGGACCGCCAGCATGGAGTTGATCTCCCAGATGAGGTTACGGAGTTGATCCATGATCTGCTTCAGCTGCTGGTTCTTCTGCTTCAGTTTCTGCGGGGAGAGGAGAAGCCGCCGGCAAATCAGGATCAAGAGGAGGAGCAAGACTTCAGGACAAAAGTCCGCTTTAAACTTGAAAGAAAAATTAAATATATGTGAAGAAATACTGAGAACTTAAAATAACACATATTTCAGATCGACTCCAAAAATAAAAATACTAAATTGAAATTAAATTTATTGCAGAAGGAGTTTGCTTTAATTATTTGCATACATTTTGAAGCTATAAGATAGAGAAGTAAGCTGAAAAGTAAATACCGAATTAACCAAAACAGCTGGGATCTTACTAAATGATTAGGTAATGGCTAAATTAGCTTTAAAAACCTTGGTCGATGCCAATTTAACTAAAAACATCTAGCATGTTGCTAAAATATTAGCAAAACTCCAAATTAACTAAAAAAAACATCAGTAGAGGCAAAATTAGTCAAAACAGCTAGCATATTTATATGTTAGTTAAAACCCAAATTAGCATTAAAATCCTTGGCAGATGCCAATTTGACCACAAAAGCTAGCACGTCGCTAAAGTATTAGCCTGACTCAAAAGTAGTTCGAAAAACCTCAGTAGATGACAAATTAGAAGCTAGTTTGTCGCTAAAGTATTAGCTTAACTCAAACGTAGTTAAAAAAAACCTCAGTAGATGACATATTAGCCAAAAAAGCTAGTTTGTCGCTAAAGAATTAGCTTAACTCAATAGTAGCTAAGTAGATGCTAAATTAGCCAAAAAAAGCTAGCATGTCACTAAATTAGCTCAACTCAAACTTGGTTCGAAAAACCTAGATGACAAATTAGCCAAAAAAGCTAGCACGTCACTAAAGTATTAGCTTAACTCAAACGTTGTTCAAAAAACCTCAGTAGATGACATATTAGCCAAAAAAGCTAGTTTTTCGCTAAGTATGCTTAACTCAATATATTCTAAGTAGATGCTAAATTAGCCAAAAAAGCTATAGCACGTAGCACTCAAACGTTGTTCAAAAAACCTCAGTAGATGACATATTAGCCAAAAAAGCTAGTTTTTCGCTAAAGTATTAGCTTAACTCAATAGTAGCTAAGTAGATGCTAAATTAGCCAAAAAAGCTAGCACGTCGCTAACTCAAATATTCAAAAAACCTCAAACTTCAAAAAACGTTTTTGTAAAACCTCAGTAGATGACAAATTAGCCAAAAAAGCTAGCATAAAATATTATCGTAACTCAAAATTACTCAGACTCAGTGGATGCCAAATTAACCGAAAACATAGCATATTGCTAAATGTTAGCTAAAAGCCAAATTAGCTTGAAAAACCTTGTTAGATGGAAATTTACCTTAAAACAGCTAGCATATTGTTAAATATTAGCAAAATCGAAAAGTACACATTCTTTTACTCTTCTTTCTCAGAAAAGTCTGATTTTTTTTAGGAATTAATTCAGAATTGTTGGCATCAATGTAAAAAAAATTGGTAGAAATCTGATGGCGACATTTTTAAATGTTAACTTCAGAAATGTGATTTCTTCATGATTTTAAAAGTCAGTTTTCTCTCATGCTTTTTTTGGCCGTTGAGTTCCTCAATCATTTAAACTCAATTAAAACTGAGCAACCGACTGTAAATGGATCCTAATTGTTATAATGACTCCCGCATGTGCAACATCAGCTTTACATAAGGCGTCTCAGACCGTAAACTCTTCCACATGGTTTATGTTTCTACATTCTTTTATCTTATTTCAGTTGTATTTAATTAAATTAAATAAAAACATTGTTTGTTTTTATTTACTTTAGATCAACGTGTAGCTGGAAAACTTTCATCAGAAACGCGTCAACGCCACATAAGAAAGAGGTCATAATCCACTTCCTGAGGGGCAGATAATCCGCCTGATGCTAGCGGATCCAGAAAGGCTGATTCAGCAGGATTCAGTCCAAGGACGGGGCGTGAAAAACCACACGTGTGTTTGTTTACAGTGTAAACAACATTTCTGAGGTTTAAGGAGAAATGGATTGCTGGCTTTTCATAAACAGGAACAGCTGCAGAAGTCAAAGCTGAAACTCTATTAACGTCAAAATCATCTCTATATGGACGAATTCAAGCTAGAGGAAGTGTTAGCAAACAATGTTAGCGGCTACGTAAAGTAGCATAAAAAAATCGGCTTTTTTTGGTGCTAATAAAATTCAAAGCTTCGTACTTCAGTTTTTGTGCTCCAATCCTGAACAGCAGCCCTGCAGTCGCGGATGCTCCTGTGCAGGATGCTAACACTGTTAGCGACATGCTAATGCACAAGAACTGAACGTTTTTTTTGTTTGTTTTTTTTTACTTTGCTAATAATAAACTAAAAACTCCTTTACAATTTGAGACACTATTTTTTTATGAATGGAAGTGAAGATTAATGCACAAAAACAATTAGCATATTGCTAACACTATTAGCAGGATGCTAATGAAAAAAAGATCTAGAAACAACAATTAAAATATATATATATATGTATTTTTACTTTACTAATAAATATCAACGCTAAAATAACTGAAGCAAATTTTACTGTAATTATTGTTGGAGATGACTGTACAAAAAACGATTAGCACATTGCTAACGCTATTAGCAGGACGCTAATGCAGAAGAACTAATTTTAATCTTTTAATCTTCTTGTTTTATCTTAGCTACTAATATTAAAGCTAAAAACTTCCTTACGGTTTAAGACGATATTGTCCTGAGTGGAATCTGCGGAGTCCAACAATAACAGCTGGGGTCCGCCATGTTGGGGTCAAAGTTCATCAGTGAAGCGTTGGTTGCAACAAGTCGGTCAAAGTCAATGTTTCCATGCCAACCATTCTCTCCAATCACCTTGTTAGAAGGCCACACCCCTACCACTTGAAACTTGGCTAAACGAAATCTTGTTGGAGCCAACAGGCTCCGCCTACTTTTATTGAGGTATCTGATTGGTCAGTTTATAGCTTGAATAACTACAAATAAAAAAGACAGAGAGAGAAAGGGGATTTTTTGGGGATTTTAGTTCCACTTCCAGCTTGGAATGTTTGGGGGAGGAGTCACTCGGTCCAGTTTTTTGTATACAGTCAATGGTTAATGCAAAGTGAGTAGCTTTTTCTTCAGGCTCATTAAACCTCAGACTTGGTGCCGACAGATGAAGAACAGCAACAAAAACGTGGAAGTGTTTGGTCTGAAGGAGTGAAGGTTCTGGAGCGGCACCTGTGCTCACCTGGGACCGCTAACTCCAGCTCAAACACCACGCCTTGCCCTTTCTTTTCAGAACACCTGGCCGTTCCCAGGACAATAATTACAGCGCGAAAGCTTCGGCGGTGTTTTCTGAACACAGCTGCCCGCGGAGATCTTCAAATGTTACACGACTTCCCGTCACTTATCGCTAAGCTAGCACACCTCGCCGAGAGGAACTCGAGTACCTCGCTCCGGTTTTCGCGTGCCGCTCAAGCGCCCAGATCTCCAAGGCAGCATCTGCCGGAGCCGAGTGCTCCACGTTCCTCCACAAACCCATAATTGCCTCTGCTTGAGCGAGAAATAAGTCGAGCACAGCTGCTAAATGTGAAAAAAAAAAGTCCACGTTAGGAGAGCCGGGCAAATTTAGCAACGGCGGAGCGACAGAAGAACGCACTCGAGGGGGGAACGGGAGGAAGAGGAGCGCTCCTCCTCGGCATCTGCAGTGCGGTGAAATCTATTAAGATTAAATCCATCTCACTCTCACTAACACTCCTTTAGCCATGACTAATTACCAGCCATTTCTGCGGCGCAGATAACACCTTGAGCAATCGATTTCACACAGCTCTCTTAATATCAAGTGTTTAGCTGATTGTCCTTGAAGATATTCCAGAGTGGAACATTTGGAGCGACTCTCTCGGGGGTGGGGGGGGGGGGGGGTTTAAAGGCTCCCCTCGCTCTTTTCTCGTTTGATTCCAGCGTGAGCGGCGTGGATCACGCCTCATTACTCTGACGAGTGAGTCTTCAAATAACCCGGTCACTTAGTCTGCACTGATCAGATGATCGTCCATCTTTAGACGCGACCGGGTCAAGGGGTTGCTGGAGCCTATCCCAGATACTGGGGGGGACGACAACACCATTACATAGAAACTATTTAAATTCACTTTTTTTGTACTGTGGGAGAAAATCAGAGAAACTCCAGAAAGAAAGAACCCAGAACCCAGCAGGGATTCGAACCTGCGCCTCACTGCTGCCCCGTGAACACCCCCCCCCCCCCCCCCCCCCCCCCCGACTCACTTTGCTAACCTTTAAACACCAGAGCTTCACCTCCTCGACCGTTTAAGCCACGAGTCGGAACCTTTAACAGTAAAAGAGCCATTTGGGGCGTTTTTCTACTGATCAAAACCTAGAAGGAGCCGCGTAGTCTTACGTTAGCTTTTAGGAAATTTGGATTCATGACCTTTTTAATAAATAAAAAATAAAAATAGGAATTATGTCAACAAAAGCAAAAATATAAAAAAGAACTCTCAAAGTGTGATTTCTTTTATTTATTTTTAACTTTTTTTGTTCTTTTTCCCTCTTTTTCCTCTGCAGTCTTCCACTGCTGGGTTTTGTTATTTTAGTTTGGGGTTTGGCAGTCTTAGTTTTTGGGCTTTGTTTATTTGTTTTCTTTATGTAGTTTTGGTTAGTGAGAGCTGCTTGGATCAACAGTCTCTATGATTTATTTTATGTTTGGCCGAGGAGCCACAATGGAGAGATGAAAGAGACACGAGTGGATCTGGAGCCGCGGGTTGCAGACTCTCCGTTTATGCGATCGATCATCTCACTCTGATGTCATCATGAAAAAGCGATTTTCTCTGTCAGAATCAGCTGATTTACATTGATGGAAGAATTGCCGTATCGCAAATAGCATTTGTGTACCGGTACAGGTGGAAACAGGCAAACCTGTACGGGACACGCAGTTGGCCCGCACAAAACAAGTGAATCCATAGAGTCAAAATGTTCTTGTACATTTTTATCTACGGGTGTCCCCGACTCGTCTTTTTTTTACATGCTAGCTGTTGGTAAAATAAAAAAGAGTTTGCAGCTGTGATCTGGGACATGTACTGGACCTCGGGACACGTCCAATACCGGTACCCTAACCCAGCACTTGACCCAAACCTCTACCAGATGTGGTATCTGATGCGAACCCGAGGGAGTACCGGGAGGGGACTGGTCCTCGGGACGTGTCCGGTACCAATACCCCAACCCAGCACTGGACCCAAACCTGCTCCAGATGCGGTATCAGAACTGGACACAGTACCGGGCATGGATTGGTCTTTGGGGCGCATCCAGTACCGGCACCTTAACCAGGTACCAGTAGCCTAGCCCAGCATCGGTCCTAAACCTGTAGCAGATGCAGTATCAGGCAGGAACTGGACACAGTACCGAGCGTGGACTGGTCCTCGGAGCACATCCAGTACCAGCAACTTAACCCAGTACCGGTACCCTAACCTGGTACCAGTAGCCTAGCCCAGCATCTGTCCTAAACCTGCTCCAGATGCAACATTGGGCAGGAACTGGACATGATACTGGTCCTCAGGACACATCCAGTACTAGTACCCTAACCGGATTCCGGTACCCAAACCCAAACCTTCACCAGATGTGGAACTGGGCGCAACCGAGCACAGTATCAGGCACGGACGGTTCCTTGAGGAGTTTCCGGTACTAGTTCCCTAAACCAGTACCGGTTCGCATCCGGTGCCGCATCCAGTGCCGGGTTACGGTTAAGGTGCCAGTTTTTGGGTATCGGTGCACTCCGCGTCCTGGTACTGGACCGGGATTTTTTTGGGAACAGCCAACACATCTAAAAGGACGAGTTGGGGACACCCAACTGGTCACAAAGTGACGTGGAGGGGTCCATAACCGAACGCCGTTGGTAGTGAGAATGTGATGGAGACTCGGGCGTGTCTTACAGATTCTTCCTTCTTCTGTGATCGTTAGAAATAAGAAAATCTGAGCATTTGTTCGAACATCCAACCGGTGTCCTGCAGACACTCATGATTCACCTGCACTCTCCATCCATGCAGTATTTAGAGTAAAGAGCCAGTACTCACACCTGAGTAACGACTAGAGTTTGAGTGCGTGAATCGAGAGGCGTCATCTGGATTTGTGAACGTAGCTTAAAGCTCAACAGAGAACCTCAGCATTGTTAAAGGTTTAAAATAATTTTTAAGAATGGGATCATCTTCTTGATCCTTGAGGATAAAACAGGAACATATTCTTTTCTTATTCTAAAAGGCTCTTTGGCGTACCTTGATGTGTGGATGTTATCACAGACATGACTCTGGAACCTCGGGGAGACCTCGCTCCATTCAGAACCTCATCATTAGAGCTCCTCTAATCCTTCACATCCCATAATATGATATTTAGAGGAGAAATCCTTCACTGCGGATGTATCTAATATCGTTGCATCCAGTATGCTGGACCTGCGTTGGTCTTCGAGTGTCCGAGGCGTCTCTTCAAACATTTAAACCTCTGAGTCACCCACAGGTTTTGAACTGCTGGATTAAATTATATATTAGAGCTTTTTATTCTCCTTAGTAATTTAGTTTAAAGAGAAGAATATGATCAGCTTGTAATTTGCAATCAGAAATTTCACTTTTGATTTGACGACGATGCAGACAAAGAAGCGGCGTGGACGTAGAAACGTGCCGATCGGAGCTTTTTACTGTGTTGTTCAAGCAAACAGAGTCTTATCTAGTCTTATCACAGCAGCTCTATAATATTTAAATGAATAATAATAACTATAAAGGTTTCATTACCTGTGATAATGCTAGTGTGAGTGCTTTTTGCTGAAAGTAGGATTGAAGATGCTGAAGGTTTTTGCTGAAAATGGTGACGCTATTTGATTTAATTGTTGGAGGTATTTGCAAAAAAGGCAAAAGCTATTCTAAGCTAAGACTGGTAACTTTCTTAAAGAACTGTGAAAGAGCGATAAAGATGAACTAAATTTCTAAGAAAAATTGTAGTAAAATTTCTTAAAAATTCCTAATACATGCCAAAAATTTGGTGTTTTACTTAAATAAGAGCTAAACTCCAAAACAGCCTAAAATTTCTCACTAAACTAAATTGATCAAAAATGTTAGCCAGTTGCTAAAATGGAAGCTAAACTCTAAATTAGCCTATAAAAACCTCAGTAGATAACAAATTAGCCAAACACGATAGCTTGTTGCCTAAATACTAGCTAAACTCCAAAATAGGCTAAAATTTCTCGGAAAAACTAAACTAGTCAAAAACGTTAGCATGTTGCTAAAATACTAGCTAAACCCCAAAATAGCCTTAAAATCCTCAGTAAACTAAATTTGCCAAAAAAGCTAGCATGTTGCTAAAATGGAAGCTAAACTCTAATTTAGCACAAAAAAACCTTAGTAGATGCCAAATTAGCCAAAAACGCTAGCACATTGCTTAAATACAAGCTAAACTCCAAAATAGCCTAAAATTATTCAATAAACGAAATTAGTTAAAAACGTTAGCCGGTTGCTAAAATACTAGCTAAACTCCAAAATAGCCTAAAAATCCTCAGTAAACTATAGTAGCTGAAAAAGTTAGCCTGTTGATAAAATGGAAGCTAAACTCTATATTAGCCTATAAAAACCTCGGTAGATAACAAATTAGCCAAAAATGCTAGCATGTTGCTAAAATATTAGCTAAACTCCAAATTAGGACAAAAAACCTTAGTAGATGCCAAATTAGCCAAAAATGTTGCATTTTGCTTAAATACCAGCTAAACTCCAAAATATGCTAAAATTTCTCCGTAAACTAAACTAGTCAAAAACGCTAGCTTGTTGCTAAAATACTAGCTAAACCCCAAAATAGCCTAAAAATCCTCAGTAAACTAAATTAGCCAAAAATGTTAGCCTGTGGTCAAAATGGAAGCTAAACTCTAAATTAGCCTATAAAAACCTCGGTAGATAACAAATTAGCCAAAAAAGCTAGCATATTGCTAAAATGGAAGCTAAACTCTAAATTAGCACAAAAAACCTTAATAGATGCCAAATTAGCCAAAAAACGCTAGCACATTGCTTAAATACGAGCTAAACTCCAAAATAGCCTAAAATTATTCAATAAACGAAATTAGTTAAAAACGTTAGCCGGTTGCTAAAATACTAGCTAAACTCCAAAATAGCCTAAAAAAGTTAGCCTGTTGATAAAATGGAAACTAAACTCTATATTAGCCTATAAAAACCTCAGTAGACAACAGACTAGTCAAAAATGCTAGCATGTTGCCAAAATATTAGCTAAACTCCAAATCAGGACAAAAAACCTTAGTAGATGCCAAATTATACAAAAATGTTGCATGTTGCTTAAATACCAGCTAAACTCCAAAATATGCTACAATTTTTCAGCAAACTAAATTAGTAAAAAAACATTAGCCGGTTGCTAAGATGGAAGCTAAACTCTAAATTAGTCTATAAAAACCACAGTAGATAACAAATTAGCCAAAAAGCTATCATGTTGCTAAAATGGAAGCTAAACTCTAAATCAGCACAAAAAACCTTAGTTAGATGCCAAATTAGCCAAAAACGCTAGCACATTGCTAAAATACTAGCTAAACTCCAAAATAGCCTAAAAATCCTCAGTCCTTAAGTAGCCAAAAAAGTTAGCCTGTTGATAAAATGGAAGCTAAACTATATATTAGCCTATAAAAACCTCAGTAGTAACAAATTAGTCAAAAAATCTAGCATGTTGCTAAAATATTAGCTAAACTTTAAATTAGAACAATAAAACCTTAGTAGATGCCAAATTAGCCAAAAATGTTGCATTTTGCTTAAATACTCGCTAAACTCCAAAATATACTACAATTTCTCAGCAAACTAAATTAGTCGAAAACGTTAGCCGGTTGCTAAAATGGAAGCTAAACTCTAAATTAGCCTATAAAAACCTCAGTAGATAACAAATTAGCCAAAAATGCTAGCTTGTTAGTTAAATACTAGCTGAACTCCAAAATAGGCTAAAATTCCTTAGTAAACTAAACTAGCCAAAAGTGCTAGCCTGTTGCTAAAATAGAAGCTAAACTGCAATATTTTTGTAAATTACTATAAAAGATGAAAACTTATGAACGTTTTGATACCAAGATGGCTGAATCGCTTAAGGTGTGATTGAGTTTAGGACAATCACTAGAGTGTGAATGCTGACTAAGCAATCACACGATCATACAGCAGCTTCTTTGTGACACCAAAGGTTTTATTTGGATCTTTCCGTTCTGACCAGGAGTTTACAGCCCGTCGTTTTCAGAGAGTGGCGTTGCTAACACCTGTTCTAACCACAACATCCTGGTCCCATGGGAACCAGGGCCCGCCACGCAGTCATAATATCTGATAAGGTCGGTCGGTCGGTCTGCAACGTTTCCCTCCTCAGAACTTCGTTTGAAACTTCATGCTGAGAAATAAGCGAATAAAGAACGTTTCACTAATTATCAAACATTTATTTAAATGTTATATTTCAATAAAACAGACAAAAAAGTTCAAATTAAAAGAAATAAAAGCTTATTTATGGATTTTATCACTGATTATGCTGTTTCCTGATGAAATATTTGTCAGTTTTGGTTATTAAATAAACAAAAATAATAAATAAATGCTAATATCTTCTTCAATTGCCAATTTTATTCCTTTAGGTTTCAGTTTTTAAGATGAATTTTGGAGTCAGAACGTGATTAAATATTGTAATCTTTGCTCTAATTCCTTTCGGAATGATAATAGTTTTTTTTTAATTAGGTTTTTTAGTCCTCATGTGTACATAAATCTAACTCCAGGTGTTTTGGCTTCAATAAACTGAAGGTTAATCTATGAAGTCAGAGTAGATCATATTTAGAGTTAATATGTTGATCGTGGCAGATCTTCTGAAAGTTTAAATAGAAAAATCCATTTTAAAGTCCAAACATTATCAAATAAATGTCTGACATTTACATAGAGGGAAGTCTAATATTAAAATAAAAGACATTTTTATCAAAGTTCTGAGCAGATATTTGATGAATGCAGTTTCCTGTTTGTGCAGCTCTGACCTTCACTCTCCTGATGGATCTGAGAGTTTCTACGTTTGGACTCGGAGGCAGATCTTTCACCTGTCAGCTTAAGGCCCCAAAACAGCAGCTGTATATGTTCTGCAGCTCAGCTTCCAGGCTACAACTTCAGCTTTTACTGCTAGAATGAGGCATTTTAAGATGAAATCTTGAACTTGATGAAGTTAATTCTGTTCGTAAGGATTCCATATACATATAGTGTGGATGCTAGGATGTATGTATTGTATAAATACTGCAAATAGAGGATTGATTTCATGATTGATAAATGAGAATTCACACTTTGGTTCTATGCTACCATGTTCCTCACATTTTACATGAACCAATCATCTCACAACAGTTTTCATTTTTTATTCCATTTGTGAAGAACTGTGTTTTGAGTCACTCAGTCCAAACCGGGTTTAATTTGGTCCGGATCGAGTCCTGAACCAATGATTTGGTCTATATTCAGACTGTGGAAGCCTGTAAACAAAAATTAGCCAGGAACTACGAGGGCGGGGCAAAGCAACGAGAGGCAGAATAATGGAAGTTATTACATTTGTCGGTCTAGTTCAAGTATTTCACTTTATATTTCTCTGATCAATGATCAATATTAAACATCTGCATCAACGTCAGACATAGCAATTTATTTTAACTGCCTTCATCCAACCACATTTCGGTAAGTTGCTGTGTATAACCAGTTGTTTACATCCCATAATGCCTGGCTACACTGGCCGTTTTGGTGCGGATGTTCCACTCTGAGCGCGGAGTCTATTCAAGAAACTCAGAGTGAACCTGAACTCAGTCTGATTGGAAACAAACCAACAGCACCTTGAAAGACGGGTCTGGGAGCGGTTCCCGTTTCCGGATCAGGGTCCGCTCGGATGTATTCCGACTGAAAATTACCGAACAAATGCGCTAAAACCAGATTAACTAAACTAAATAAATACAATATTAATCTTTGGATCTGTTTAAGAAAAATGTTAAACAATTTAAGTCTCCTCCATGTTTGTTTAGGACGACACTTCTTCTGCGCTGTCAGTAGCAAATACTCAGGTGCAGCGCCCTCTAGTGGTAGTTAGAGGAAACAACCGCTAAAAAACAACTGATGTTTATTTACTGGAAAAATAACAAATATACGTCTCTATTTGTGTCTAAAATCGCTACTGAATAAGTTCCATCCCTGGTGCAAGACTAGGAAAAAAATGCAATTTATACTTTGGAACAATGGAAAACAAATGGATTCTCGTTTTTCCCAAGAATCTGGAAGGGAACAAAGTTTCCGGTCTGAATAAAACCTAAAAGTTTCTTGCGGTATTTTATTTTGAAACTGTAATAGATTCTCTTTGTCTGGTGGAGGATTTCCTTTTTTTAAGAAATGAATGTGTTTCAGTTGAAGAGAACAGTCCATAAAGAGGCTTCAAGTATTTTCACTGTGAATTCAAACTATACAACTTTAGTGTAATTTCATAAATATTGAGTTCTATACTTTTTCATTTGAATTTTGCTCTTTCATTGATATTTTTTCACTTTTTTTATGTAAATAAAAAAAAACGTGAGTTGACCAGTAATATTTTTAATTATATTTATATATCTCCATTTATTTTATATTTTATAATTATAATATTTTGATAATTAAAAAACTGTATTTCTTTCCTATTATATTCTCTATTCTGGAGGAGAATAAATAACTCAATTTTGCATGTAAATCTTTTTTAAAAAGTTAATTATTTAATGGCTTTTTATAAATAAATGATTCTCTTGAAAGTGCTGCACCACGAAGACACAAACCCAGAACGGATCCGAGTCGTGAGCTAATGAGAATTACCTGTAGGATTTTTATCTCCGACAGCATGTGATCCACAGTTCTCTGCCAATTTTTAACAGCCTCATGATTTTGAAAGTCTGTAATAAAATAACCTAAAATCCTGCTGTTGTTGCCAGATAAATGATTAGATTTGGTTCCTCGGATTCTCCTCGTTTGATTTTTTTTCCACCCGTACTTTGAAGCCGTCTCTCCCAAATCAGATCAAAACCTCCATTCTCAACAGAAGGGTGGAACAAAAGGAAAATGCCTTTTTTTTTTTTGCTGAAATCTCCGCATTAAGATTCAGCTCCACCGTGAGGAGGAACGCGAGCGATTGAAGCTCCAGAACGTTTTCCTTCTGTGTCATCTCGAGACGCATTTTGGCTCCAGCAAACAGAAGACATCCTTGGACCTGAAAGCAATTAGTCACAAATATATTCCAAAACTCTTGGTGGGTCCGCTGGCGTGAAATCAAAACCTCCAAACAGTGTCAAACACAGTCTTCTTCAAGCTTGACGATGTATTTATTTAATCAGATCCTCAGAAAGAGTTCAGCAGAACGGAGACTTCTCCCAAACCTCAGAAGTCTCCGGAAACTGAAACGGCGAAAACGACAACGGGACTTCACGTGAGGATTTCTCAGCTAATCCGGCCCGCTGCTGGCAATTCAAATCGCAGCTTTGACTCTGGCGGGGAATTACATGTGTAAGTGTCTGTGAGTGAGGAGAAGGGATTAGGAGGAGAGAGGAGACAAGAGGAGCAGAAAGAGGAGCTGCGTTTTCTAACTGCCCCCTTAATGCGGCAGGAAGAGATCTTGGTGAAAAACATCATTTTCTGGTGGAAGATAAAATCCCACCGCTGACAAACAGGTAGAGAGACTTGACCTGACCAATCACAAACCACCTCCACGTTTCCAGATGGCGAGCTTCACAAAATCAGAGTTGCTGACATAAAAATAACAGAAAAAAAGACAAATGCTAACCACTGAGAAACCGTTGGATTAAATTTACTTGAGAAGAAAACAAGAAAAGGGAAGCAAAAAGAAATTAGACCAATGAGCGTCAATGTATTCCATGTGCTTTCCCCTCCCCCCTTTACTAGCCTGGTCAGAGTTACTAGAGGGGGGAGGGGAAGGCACATGTAGCAAAACACTTTTTTTTCCAATATGGCGGCTTTTCTGTTGGTTTTATCGACATAGCAACCATTTTATTTTTTGGTCGCCTGGGGAAGACGAACAAATCTATATAACTTTGAGAAGAATCGGCTAAAGTAAATATTTTACATTTCCTTAGCAACAGAGGTTTTTTTGTTGACCATGTCCATATTCCCAATATAGTCGTATATCATATGTCATATAATTTTTTTTATCTTAAGCAGACAATTTGTAAAATAAATCTTTCACTATTTTCCGGTAAACATTGTGGGGCAACAGGGGAATGCCACTTTTGCTAGCACGCCACGCTAACGGCGTTTAAATCTAAAACTTCTAATTACACATTTTTTTTCTTTAATCGTCTCCCAATGATGAGTTAGGAGGCAATATATTGTAATCCTCCGAATGAGCTTAAATGTGTAGGTAGGACTAAAGGTGTTTTGTTTTGTTTTAAATCAAAGATGGCTGGCTTTTCTTGAGGTCAAAGGCTATAAACTTCAGATGGGCTATAAATTTAATCTGGTGATCGTGTCTGTGAGATTTCGTGAAGATAGCTCCAAGAAATGAAAACAATGAGCATTTTGGGGGAAGGCACATATAGAAAAAGTTTTTTCAATATGGCGGCTTTTCTGTTGGTTTTATCTACATAGCAACCATTTTATTTTTTGGTCGCCTGGGGAAGACGAACAAATCTATATAACTTTGAGAAGAATCGGCTAAAGTAAATATTTTACATTTCCTTAGCAACAGAGGTTTTTTTGTTGACCATGTCCATATTCCCAATATAGTCGTATATCATATGTCATATAATTTTTTTTATCTTAAGCAGACAATTTGTAAAATAAATCTTTCACTATTTTCCGGTAAACATTGTGGGGCAACAGGGGAATGCCACTTTTGCTAGCACGCCACGCTAACGGCGTTTAAATCTAAAACTTCTAATTACACATTTTTTTTCTTTAATCGTCTCCCAATGATGAGTTAGGAGGCAATATATTGTAATCCTCCGAATGAGCTTAAATGTGTAGGTAGGACTAAAGGTGTTTTGTTTTGTTTTAAATCAAAGATGGCTGCCTTTTCTTGAGGTCAAAGGCCAATAAACTTCAGATGTGGCTATAAATTTAATCTGGTGTCGTGTCTGTGAGATTTCGTGAAGATAGCTCCAAGAAATGAAAACAATGAGCATTTTGGGGGAAGGCACATATAGAAAAAGTTTTTTCAATATGGCGGCTTTTCTGTTGGTTAAATCTCCATAGCAACCATTTTATTTTTTGGTCGCCTGGGGAAGACGAACAAATCCATATAACTTTGAGAAGAATCAACCAAAGTAAATATTTTAGATTTCCTTAGCAACAGAGGTTTAACCATGTTTACATTCCTAATATAGTCATATCATATGTCATATAATTTTGTTTAGCTTAAGCAGACAATTTGTAAAATAAAACTTTCACCATTTTCCGGTAAACATTGTGGGGGCAGTAGGGGAACGCCACTTTTGCTAGCACGCCAAGCTAACAGCGTTTAAATGTAAAACTTCTAATTAAACATTTTTTTCTTTAATCATCTTCCAATGATAAGTTAAGAGGCAATATATTTTAATCCCTAGAATGAACTTTATGTGTAGGTAGTACTAAAGGTGTTTTTTTTGTTTGTTTGTTTTGTTTTAAATCAAAGATGGCGGCCTTTTCTCGAGGTCAAAGGCCAAAAAACCTCCGACGTGGCTGTAAATTTACCTGGTGTCGTTTGTGTCAGATTTCGTGAAGATATCTCAAAGAAATGAAACCAGTGAGCGTTTTGGGGGAAGGGCACATGTAGCAAAAAATCTTTTTTTTCAATATGGCGGCTTTCCTGTTGGTTAAATCTCCATAGCAACCATTTTATTTTTTGGTCGCCTGGGGAAGACGAACAAATCTATGTGACTTTTAGAAGAATTGGCAAAAGTAAAATTTTGGATTTCCTTAGCAACAGAGGTTTTTTGTTAACCATGCCCATATTCCTAATATAGTCATATCATATCTCATATCAGCTTGCTTAGCTTGAGAGAACAATTCATATAGTAAAGTTTCATTATACTCTGGTAAACATTGTGCGAGCAACAAGAGGACGCCACCTTGGTGAGCTCAACATGCGAACGCTGTTTAAATCTACAACTTATAATAACTACTTTTTTTTCTTTAACAGTGTCCCAATAATGTTAGTAGGCGATACACTGTAAACCCTAGAAGGAACTTAAATTTGTTGATGCACTTCAATCCTTTTTTTTTTTATTTAAGATGGCGGCCTCTTCCCGGTTGTGGTTGTAGACTTAACCTGGTGTCATTTTCGTGAAGATGGCTCAAACAAAAGTTTTATTTAACATTTTGTGGGAAAATTGCCAAATTTTGCCAATAAGTAATTTCAATCCTTATGTTGAATATCCTCGACATGTTTCGTCTTATTAGTGGATTTTGGAACATTTTTTGAACCCTAGAAGACATTTTGATCTCTCCCGTTGTGATGTCATCATTTTTTTTGGGGGGTGGGCGGGGTCACTAGCTATGTGTACCATTTTTGGTGAGTTTTTGAGTTTGTGGTGAGGGTCAAACGTTCCCTCAAAAGCAGAGAAAAGGAAGAAAAACTACAAAAACCATCCGATCCCTGCAGACCAGCACTGCTGCGAGCCCTAATAATAATTTTAGGCAGCAATTATCTTTAATTACAAATAATTGCACCTCCCGCCATTTCCATCGTGTATGCATAGCATCTATATCATCACCCAGAGGACCAAAAGCACCAATTTCTAACTGTCACAGAGCACTCTGCTGCTTTTACCTCCCCAGGTTTGAGAAAAAAACTTAAACATTTAATGGGCATAAACACAAGAAAAATGACTTTAAATTGTAAAGAGTTTTCTAATAAGTGTGACAAAAAACCTTGGAAAGCGGCGTCTGCTGAGTGGAAAGGTGCTTTTCCGCAGAGCGGCAAGCCACTACATTATGCAAAAAAAAGGCAAAACGCCCTCAAGGAAATCGAACTCTCTGTTAGGAAGAATTAGGACAACGCAAACTCAGGGGGCTCATATTTTTAGCACCGAATATGTCTACATTAAAAGCCTGTCAGGCTGGCGCTTTAATAAAGTGGTGTAATTTCTGCACGGTGAGGGGACACAGAACCGCCTAGATCCTTCAGATTTGCTTAGTTTACCCTTTTTTATGAAGAACTGAAACTGTTTGGGATTAAATTGAAGCAAAAAATCAGAAAGAGAAACGACATCTGGAGATAATATATGATTATATGGATATAATCATAGATCAGTGAAAGATAATCCATGAAATGTCATCATGAGATCACCATCACCTTTGGCTGAGAAGCTCTTATTGTGAAAAGCAACGAGTCTAACAAAATATTGACTTTTTTAAGTTCTTAATTTAACGTTAACAGTACTGTCTAAGGTAAGCTAATCATAACGAATAAGCAAAACTTTCTTAATTTTATCAAGAAATTAATAATCTAAAAGTCTCATTTTTTCTGTCCATGAGAGATTCTCTCATTGGTCTACATCAAGGTTTTTAAACGCAATTTACCACTGAGGGCGGAGTCTGTCTGAGGCTGGGCCGTATGGGGTTCCATTATGTTTTTGTGTCCACTGTCTATATCTTTGATACATCGTCTATGTCTACCGAGCAAGTTTATAGAACATTTGTTCATGTCTATGTACTACTAAGCAAATATCTTGTGCGTGGACTGTGAAACGACAGGAGCTAACGACTAGCAACTGTTGCTAAGGAGTTTTCTGACGACCGGATCCGACGGCAATAGCGAATGCAAAGTTTCAAGTGTAAAGCAAGCTGAAAAATCGCAAAGCAAATAGAAACCCATCATTAAAGAAACATGGACATGCAGAAGACATTGAACTGGGGGCCGCAAATGGCCCACGGGCCACCACTGGTCTATATCTTTGGTCCATTGTCTATATCTACTGAACAAGAATATTTGTTCATGTCTATGTTCTACTAAGTAATATCTTCTGTGAAACGACAGAAGCTAACGACGCTAGCAACTGTTGCTAAGGACTTTCCTGCCGACCAGATCCAACGACAATAGCAAATGCAAAGTTTTAAGCGTAAAGCAAACCACCATCAAAGAAGCGTGGACATCCAGAAGATATTGGTTAGTACTTTCATATTGGGCGGGGGCGCGCAAATGGCCCGTGGGCCGCCAGTTTGAGACCCCTGGTCTACATTGACCTTCAAAGGTTATTAAACTGCATCATAAATGTAGAAAATCAGCAACAAACACGATAACTCATCGTCAAAAATCTCATTTGTGATGATGTTATGGATCAGCATGGTATAACGGGACTGTAAATATACTACCTTAAGCCTAAATTACTAAGTCCTGAAAACAGATGTCGCCGGTTTTCGGGTCGTCATCAGTAGAAGGTCGCAGAGATAAGTAGAAGCATTTTAAGAGAAGCATAGGTGGCTTTAAAGAAAATGGAAGGTACTATTTGTGTGTGAGGTATCGTGAAGTATTCGTAAGACTAAAAGAATCTACCGGCACTCTTGATGTACAGGTGATACTGTCGTATGGTGTCCTCATGCCACACCCTAGTCATCAGTAAAGTGCGACTACCGTTACTGGTCTTTTCCTAATCAAGCACCGATGGAGACGTGCAAGGGGGTGTACAAGCGATTGGTAATTGTTGATGTCTACGCAATCTACGATCTGAAAGCCTAAATTCCTCAAATCTCACGATTGGGCAACACGAAAAGTGGGTAAGTATCATGTGGACAGCAGTAACGGGCTCCTTGCAGAGTTTGCAAAAATGAGAAATCCATACGCCTCACCCTTTCTTACCCTAAGTGTTGTGCAAGTGCTCCTCTCGTCCTGAGCAGACCCCTACGGGTTCACTGAGCGGTCTGCAACCTTGATAGTTTGTTCAGGCCACCTGCGTGTCCCGTACTGACTTTTTCTTTTTGGTTCTTACCCACTGGAATGGGGTCAGGGAACCACGTTGCCCCAAAAGGAATATAGTGGGTTAAGAAAATGGATGCAACTTCAAGAGAACTATTGGACCGGTCCACCATATTGGACGAGTGTTCTACTGAAAAAGTCTCACGCCCAAAAGTTGAGTCCTTGATTGGTTGAACCCTGGCCACCCCACCCAAATCTCAGATCGCATCAGTCCCATTGACCTAACAGTCAAACTTGGCACCCCCTGATGCACCAGTCACGTTCCTAGCTTAAGACTTTATCTGCAAATGACAATTTCAAAGAGAAGTTTGCGTTTATGACATTCTTTCTCTGGGATCCAAACCCGACATCCACCTGCTCCCGAAGGCGCTTTAATCAGGCAGCACAAAGCTCTAAGTTGTAATGAGATCCCGTGTGTTCTTGTGTCGCTTGATTGATCTTCCATTGACATGGAATGAGACACAATCCATTCCACCGCCATAGCAGGAAACCCATCGATTTTTGGTGTCTAAATCAGACGGCACAACAATTGTCTTCTCGCCCCCCTGCTTTAAAGATTCTGCTACAGTAAATGAATCCATGTTGATTCATTCGAGCACGTTCGAGGTGTAACGATCACCAGTACCTGGTCTGACTCCATCTAAACACAATAAAGATGTTAAAGTGAAGTAAAAAAAAATGTCCCCTGAGAGGGAAAAAAATAATAATAAACTGCCTTTTTAAGGCAACTAATAAAAGCACAATAGAGGTGGGGGAGTAATAAGCTACTTACAGCTCTCTGTTTGTCTGGGGAACCCTATGACACTAAATGTGCCCTAGTCTACCATCTGACAGTATATCCATAGGGAACTGAGACAACCCGCTTTAATTTGCCTTACATCAGTTAAAAAAAAAAAAAAAAAAAAAGCCTTTAATTGACTTCATAAACTTTACGGCTTTTTCTCAGGGGGAAGGTTTTAAGAGGCAGCTTGTTCTGTGTTTGGCACAGGTTTTCCTGCGGGAATGAAGTTTAAAGGGGATTTTGAAGGCAGATAAAAGCTTTCTCTTGCAGCGCTGGCAGGAATACAATAACTATGTTGTCATCCTTGCATACACCTATCAAAGAAGTTCTTCCAATATGTCTACAGTAGTGAAGTGGAAAGCTCGGAGTGTCGGTCGACTCGGGCAGAATTGCTGCCATTGATTTTGTATCTGAGGCTAGTGGCCTTGGAGCTCCCTGCTAAGCACCCCGTGTCTCCAGCAGGTACCTCCATCGATTGGGGCTTCTTCTCTGATTTGGTTTCTGGGGGCTGGGAGTGAAAGGCGGGAAAAGTTATGGATGTTTGATGAAAAAGTGGCATGCGCTGATGCATGCTGGCTTTGGTTTATGGGTACGACCTGCTTGACGCCAGCAATGAAGGTGGTCCAACCTTTAATTAGATAATAACCGTTAATTTAATAACAAAGGCCAATGAGAAAGAACACTAAACATTTTGATTAACTTCTGCTGATCTTACCTCTGGAATTATGCTTCCATTTGAGTGCCAACAAATTAGGGCGAGGTCGATAAAATCAATTAACCAATCCGAATCGATCTAAGTTTAATAGATCAATAATGTATCCAAAAAAGTAGAGATTGATCTACCGTATACGGCTAAAGCCCGCTAGTTCGATGCTAATGCATAATGCTAAAGTTCGCTAGATTGATGCTAACACATAAAGCGAAAGTCTGCTAGCTTGATGCTAATGCATACCGTTAAAGTCTGCTAGCTTGATGTTAACGCATAATGCTAAAGTCCGCTAGTTTGATGCTAACATATAATACTAAAGTCTGCTAGCTTGATGCTAAGCATAATGCTAAAATCTGCTAGCTTGATACTAACTCGTAATGCTAAAGTCTGCTAGCTTGATGCTAATGCATAATGCCGAGGCCCGGTAGTTTGGTGCCAACGTATAATACAGAAGTCTGCTAACTTGATGCTAACGCATATTGCTAAATTCCGCTACTTTAATGATGACGCATAATGCTAAAGTCCACTAGCTTGATGCTAACTCGTAATGCTAAAGTCAGCTAGCTTGATGCTAATGCATAATGCCGAGGCCCGCTAGTTTGGTGCCAACATATAATACAGAAGTCCGCTAGCTTGATGCTAACGCATAGTGCTAAATTCCGCTACTTTAATGATGACGCATAATGCTAAAGTCCACTAGCTTGATGTTAACACATGATGCTAAAGTCTACTAGCTTGATGCTAATGCATAAAACTAAAGTCCGATAGTTTGATGCTATTATATAATACTAAAATCTGCTAGCTTGACGCTAACGCATAATGCTAAAGTCTGCTAGCTTGATGCTAACTCAAAATGCTAAAGTCAGCTAGCTTGATACTAACACATAATGCTAAAGTCAGCTAGCTTGATGCTAACGCATAATGCTGAAGCCCATTAGTTTGATGCCAACGTATAATACTAAAGTTCGCTAGCTTGATGCTAACTCATAATGCTAAAGTCTTCTAGTAATAATTCAAAATTGAATTGAACTGAGAGGATCAAAAGAATAGAAAAAAATCAGAATCGAATCTCGAAACCATTGGTAATACTCAGCCCTACAACAAAGCTAAACCTTTCTCTTAAATTGATGGAAAAGACCTGGAATAAAGTTAAGCAAAAGTTCTAATCTCATTTAAAGGAGAAGGAAACTGCAAATAGGTCAAACTAAAGGTCAACGGTCGGGTCAAACCAAAGAACAGAGTTGGATGGGTTAAGCCAACTCTAATCCAAAGCCGGCTTTACATTCACCAACAGACGGTCAGACTTATTTACCTGCCAACAAATTGGGTTTATTTGATCCATTTAAATTTAATTAATTGCTTCTTAATTGATATTGATTCATTTGATCCTTTATAGTAACACTTCAGGCAGGGTTCCTACGAGTTTTTTCAAGTTCAATTTTTCAACTTTTAAAAACCTTTTTAAAGCCAAGCTGATCAAAAATTAAGACACCTTTTCTCTGCCTTTTTCCTATTTTCTTAATTATTTCTCATTTTATTCATTTACAATATTCCAATTTTAGGATTAAAATTGTAGCTTCTTACATTGTCGTTTGTAGCCTTGTTTTTTTTTTTTAAACCGGTGATCAGCATTTCCTTTTTTGTTGAATGATGTTTGGTCCTTATTGGTTTATTTCCAATATTTAATCAACATAATCGTAGTGAAAAAATTACATTTTTGACAAGAAATGCAAAATGGAAATGTTTAAAACTGTACCATTTTTAAACTTAAGATATAAAACAAAAAAGATATTTTAATCAGTTAATTGATATTTTCCTAAAGTAATTCGTGTTTCTTTTTGTACAAAAAACTCCTTTTGGTTAACAGTTTAAATGGGAATTTAGTTATGATTTGAAAAGTGTTTTTTTTTTTTGGTAATTAAAATAGTTTTAAATGAAATGTGTAAATTTAATTTGATTATAGAGCTGTTCAGTGTTTTTCAGCTGCTGAGAGTCTCTTTAAGTACGAACATTTTTGCTTTAAGGGCCGATTTGTTGACTAGAGACACTAAAATGCATTTATTTCTTTAACTCTACATGTTTACTCGGTACTTGCATTCAAATTATCCTTCCTTTAAACGTGAAAGAAGATTTTCCCAGTGGCACGCCACCATTACAGTCAGAGAACAGATGGGATCCTATTCTTTTTATCTCCTAAATGTCTTGTTTATATTGAGTTTATATCACTAAAGGTCCAGCTGAACAACTCGTCTGTGCAGCAAAAATACAACTTTTGACTCAAATGCTCCCTAAGAATAAACAACATTTTGGTCAAATCAATCACAGATAATGAAGTCTTCGCTTTCTCCGTTTTCTGAAGATAAAGTCGACTGAAAATCTTCCATCTGCTTCCAGAAGACGTTGTGAGAGAAGAGGCGAGGTTGATAAGAAAACAAGTCTGTTAATTGTGCGTCACCCTCATCACTATTCACGCACACACAAAGCAGGCTCTCAAGTTCAAATGTTAACATTTCCACCAGAGCGCCGCTTTCCTCTCAGCCAATGAGAGGTGGAGGAGAACATGGCGGCGGGGTTTGAAGCCAAACAAAACACAGCAGGCTTTCAGGTGATGTAACCCGCCCTCTGGCAGACGCAGCAGAGATCCTCAATCTGCTTTTGACAGAAGACTGCGACTACAGCTAAATCTGGAATAAACGCGTCCTATGAAGCCGTTTTCAAGGGGTTTCCTGTTTGCTGCTCCTCGTCTGAAGGTTTTAACTGGAGAATTCTGCAACAACAACCAACAAAAACTGCAGGGAACAAGTTTGAGGGTCACCTATAGAATGTAACCTGTCAGTTTCACAAAAAACTACTCAACAAGACAAGAATGTGGACGTCCCACGAATCCAACTGATGAAATGTTTTCAAATGGTCTGGAACATTTAAAAAAAAAAAAAAAACATGTCGAGTTCATTTTTTTACAGCTGTGTTACTAGATCCAAACATTTTGATTTTTCGTGGTCCCTAAAGCCTGAGTCGCACGTCAAATTTGCGTCTGCCGCCTCTTTTTTGACTCGTGTCAAATTTACTCCCCAACGTCTTAACGCACCTGCTACGATGGAACCCGTGGCGGCTCTCCATCCGCCGGGAATTAACTGCCGCCAGGAAAGACTTGTGAGGAACCAGCAGCCAGGGGGGCCACCCTGCTAGCACTGCTGGACTCTGAGCTAATTAGCTCGCTACGCTGTCCATCGGCTAGCCAATAGTGCGTTCGATCGCTCCAGCTCGACCTGTCCAGGCTAAATCCCGCCTTCGCATAACAGTTACCGGGACAGTCTCCGCCAACCGCGCGACCACAGCAAGTTAAGGAAATTCTTGCATCGAGCGGCCATATTGGATCTTTACTTCTACACTTTTACTGAAAACATCACGTGTATACAGAGATACTGTATATCGTAATATACATCCCCAAACAAATATTGAGATATATTCACAAAGGAAATATTTCCCACGAAATATCACAATATATTTCCGAAATATCTATAGCCAGTAGGATTCCTACTTAAAATCACGTTATATTTCCAAACTAAAAATTGCGATATATCACAAACAAAATATTGCAATATATTCCCAAATATTGTGATATATTGCCGAACAAAATATCATAATATATTCCCAAATGTTTATCACGATATATTTCCAAACTAAAAATCGTGATATATTGTCCACAACTGTGGAGAATCAAACAAAATATTACGATATATTCCCAAATGAAATATTGTGATATATTGCCAAACAAAACATCACATATATTCCCAAATGAAATATCACAATATATTCCCAAATGAAAAATCGTGATATATCGGCAAACAAATATTATAATATATAGCCAAACAAATATCGCGATATATCGCCAAACAAAATATCACGATATATTCCCAAATTAAATATTGCGATATATTGCCAAATTAAATATTGCGATATATCCCTAAACGAAATGGCACGATATATTCCCAAACGAAAAATCGTGATATATTGGGATATATCGCCAAACTAAATATTGCGATATATTCCCAAACGAAATGGCACAATATATTCCTAAACAAAAAATCGTGATATATCGCCAAACAAAATATTGTGGTATATAGCCAAACAAATATCTCAATATATTCCTAAATGAAATATAGTGATATATCACCAAATGAAATATAACGAAATATATTCCAAAACAAAATATCGTGATATATCGCAAAACAAATATTGCGATATATCGCCAAACAAATATCGCCAAATATAGCCAAACAAAATATCGCAACATATAGCTAATGATTTTTCCCTATGCCCCCAGAATGAAGCAAATTTAGGACACGGATGGAAGTTAATAGAAAATGGCAGCTTTAATTTCAGCAAACCAAATGAAACACAAAGAGAGTTCCGGCGAGTCTTTTGTTTGCGCCACAGGTACGAGCACGGAGACCACAACAGCAGCACAGAGACGACAAAGGAGGGAAGGGAGGGAGGAAACGGTGCTAAAGAGGAGGAGGAGGAGAAATGTTCAGAGGAGGACAAAGACAGGTTATCAACAGAGCAAAGAAATGGGGAAAAAATTAAGGAACCAATCTCCCGAACAATCAGCGTCTCTCTTGGTTTATCATCAGACCTCTGCTGATAACAGGCCTGTTCTATAGATAAACTATCTCCCAATACCCGTGAAAATGATTTCACGAGAGCGTAGCTCAGACGATTCTGAGAAGGAGTCAGGAGGAGAGCCAGACAGTGGAGCCTTTGAAATTACAAACAAACCCTTTGCTTTTAATTTCTCCTTCTCTGGTTTGAATAAAGAGGACAGGCTCGGTAATTAACGAGGTATTAAAAGCACGACAGTATGCAACGAGAGGAGGGGAGGAGGAGGGTTAAGGGGCGCGGGAGACGGGAGAGACAGTCGCTTTAAGAGGGAAGAGAAAGAGAAGAACTGTGGAGAATTAATAACAGGCCAGATCTCTCCAAGGCCTCCTTAATGGGCTGTGACAGGAATTTATTCACACTTAGGCTGGTATTAAATCAAACACGAGGCGAGTGGCGGTGGCAGGCTGCAGCACAGGGGTGGGGCGGGCGAGGCGAGCGGATCACCGAAAAACAGAGGGGTTACGCCACGCCGCACGGGTCAAGCATTACACCCTCCGCAGGGCAGGGGGGGGGGTCAGCTCGCAGGCTCTCAGGACGGGCAGGAGGAAGAGGACGCGGAGCGCTCCGGGGATGACGGATGTCCCCGTGACAGGGCGGCCAGCCCCCCCCCGCCCCTCGATGGGATGATTATGAGGCAGTGCAGAGAGCCGCTGTAAATCACCCTCCACCGTCCGTCAGCCCCTCCAATCACCAAGACGGGAAGCAGAAATGACCAAAGAAAAGCTTCTGTTAGTTTTCCTTCGTTGACTGACCAATCATTGAAGACCCACTCCAAGTTTTTATCACATTCTTGTGGCATTTTACTCATGATGGAGGACATACATTAATCAAAAAGGTTACATCTAAGCAGTTTTTATTCAAATTGTTATAAATTGATGTAGAAGACAAGCTGGGCGGAGCTACAAGCTCATTCCTCTGAGCTGGAATCTGGATCAGAACTGTACGATTCAAAGGTTGCACGCCATTTTGCTAACGCGAAGCTACGTTGATGAAAATCAAACCTGTAAATGCAAGTTTTAAATGAAAATCCTCTTTTTTAACGAGTTATTTTAGCCGTTTTTCCTTAATAGAAGACTTATATCACATAATTAACCATTAAAACGTAGTTTAAAGTAATCGTATTGGATCAGAAAACCAGATGCTAGAAAAATCAGAGGCTAATGAGCTACGAAATGGTAGGAGAGCCGCTGTAAATCATCCTTCCACCCGTTCGTCCGTCCGTCAGCCCCCCAATCAGCAAGACGGGAAGCAGAAATGACCAAAGAAAAGCTTCTGTTAGTTTTCCTTCGTTGACTGACTTGTGACCAATAATTCTTGTGGCATTTTACTCATGATGGAGGACATATATTAATCAAAAAGGTTACATCTAAGCAGTTTTTATTCAAATTGTTACAAATTGATGTAGAAGACAAGCTGGGCGGAGCTACAAGCTCATTCCTATGCATCCACTTGCTGACAAATAGATCCATGAACGTCTCGTTTTTCCTCGTCTGAGCTGGAATCTGGATCAGAACTGTACGATTCAAAGGTTGCACGCCATTTTGCTAACGCGTAGCTACGTCCACGCAACTTCCGATGAAAATCAAACCTGTAAATGCAAGTTTTAAATGAAAATCCTCTTTTTTAACGAATTATTTTAGCCGTTTTTCCTTAATAGAAGACTTATATCATATAATTAACCATTAAAACGTAGTTTTAAGTAATCGTATTGGATCAGAAAACCAGATGCTAGAAAAATCAGAGGCTAATAAGCTACGAAATGGGAGGAGAAGAGGGGCGGGGTTTGTCAGAGACAAATTCCTGTCACTGTATGAACTATATCCTATAAAACTGAACAGATTCTTCTACAGAAACATCTATAGAGATCAAAAGATGATCGGAGAGGGTTTCTAAGGGCCATAATTTTGACAGATTTTTTTTTTTTTTTTAGCAAAGGAAATATGGACAAGTGGAGAATTGATATGCATCATCACATCCGTCTGTGGCACAGAGACTGAGCAGTTACGACCCATCGGGCACTAATGAATTCAGGCTAATGCATTTTAAACATGTATGAAAAAAAAAAAAAAAAAAAAAAAGCTTGCAAACAATTTTCTCCCCCCGCCGCGCGAGCGCAGACACAACGTGCATTAAAAAAACATTCTAAAAGGCACGGCTTGTTGCGGCTGCGTGCGCTAAGTATGGCCTCCGTTCATGCGTGCGCGACCTGGAAAACGCGCGCTTTCATCTTCACTTCAATTAAAAACAGCGGAGGCTGTGGCGGCGCGTCCCGCTTCTCAGCAAAGACACAAAATGAGGAGAAGGATGCCCCTCCTCCCCCCCCTTAATCTTTTCCGACGCCGGGCACATTGCATCACCATCCGTCAGCCAGCCTCTGACAAACAGCAATTACCCCAATCGACAGATAACGAGAGCAAGGCTATCACTCACGGCTAAGATGCCACATAAAGCAGCCAGACGTTACGCCGGAGTCATTCATCTGCCGCCACGTTTCGTTCTACCTCTGCCGTCCTCTCGTCTTCAGGGCTACCGTTCACAATCACTGCGCAAGGGACGCTAGACGGTAATTGTTATCATCACGAAAGGCTTCTCCAAACTATTTATTTCAGTTTATAAGAGGCAGAAAGTGTCAGTTTTGTAAAGTTGAGAGAACTCAATCGGGAAGCTGAAGTGGTGAAAGTGAGAACAAACGGCGGCTGATGAAGGTGACGGAACGTTCTTGCTTGATGACGAATCCTTCAGGTCAATCAAGCGTAAATCAATGGCAACACTTGTGAAGAAACGGCAAAGATCCAGAACTACGGCCCATGCTAGCGATCGAAAGTTGGATCAGACTTGGGGTTTGTTTGACTCCAGGAAAGCCTCAAAGACCTCAACACCTTGTTTGGTCATCTTCACCAAATTTAAAGGTGCCTCTGGTCATTTGTCAGTGGAAAAGTACCGATTAGGTACTTGAAGAACCCACCAAGAATAAATAACAAAACCCAGCAGTGGAAGACTGTGAGGAGCTTAACTCCAAAATGCTATTTTGGAGTTAAGCTAGTATTTCAGCTACATGCTAGCAATTTTGGCTAATTAAGAATTTTTAGGTTTTATTTGCTAATTTGGAGTTTAGCTAACATTCCAGCCGCATGCTAGCCATTTTGGCTAATTTAGGATTGTTTTGTTTTTAGGCTATTTTGAAGTTTAGCTAATGTTTCAGTGGCAAGCTAGCCCTTTTGGCTAACTTAGGCTTTGTTTTTGTTCCTTGGCTAATTTGACATTTAACTAATATTTTATTTATTTAACTTTCCCTATCAGCGCTTTTAGCCATCAGTTTCAATATTTTCAGCAATTAGCACTAGCATCTTAAGTGACCAAATTCAAAAGCATTCACACTAGCATAAATGCAGGTAAGGCTATAAGTGTAGTTTTTATTTAGTTTACAGCTAATGATGGTTAAGATGTATGCTTTACATTCAGTTCATGAACGACCCGATTAGCTGACTAATCGGAGAAAACCAATTGGAGATTAGTCGATTGTTAATAATAATTATTTGTAGCAGCTAAAACAAATATAGATTTGTTTTAAAAATAGTTAAATATCATAGATTATGAAGAACAATTTTACAAATGATCTTTTTTTGGTTAACTCGTTTCCATTTGACAAATTGGTCACGCCTGGAGTGAATGGACATCTTCCTAAAACGCACATTTCAAGTCGACCGGCTGAATATGCGTTGACGTGCTGAGACGATGAGTCACCGATGCAGCTCGTATCAAAGCGGGAGGAAATATGCGATTTGTGATGCAAATCATAGAGAACAGAAGGAGCAGCATCGTGTGAAGGAAACTCCAAACCCAACTCTTTGTTGGCTCTTTCTTAGAGTTTCCTCAGATACTGTATGATGGCGTCTGGCAGCTGCAGTCTTAGCCTGTGGCTCTTCAGTAATTGGACTGCATTTATACGCTGCTTTTTTCACTACAAACCAATTCACACGGCAGAATCAAAGATTCCTGTTTGGGCTGGAAGAGGTTCGTTTGAACACACACCGAGGGATGAAGAGGGAACGATGTCAGACTTAATAAAACATGTCTGCGTCTTCCTCTCCGCGTCATAAAAGCGATAACTTACTGAGCCTGTACGTGTCGTTTTCACAGGATGCAGAGATAATGACGGGCTGACACTTTTGATCGTCAAACACCCGTTCCACCGCATTTCCCATCTCTGCTACAAACTTCATTGGAAGACAAAAGGGTTTGTGAGCTCTAAAAACATCCTTAATCTTCACGGCATCCCCCGGGTGGAACCGGAGAGCCGCTTTTTCTAATAAAGAAGCTGGAACGCCGCGATGGAGATCTTGAGGATTAAGCGGGGAAATGTTCAACATAGAGAGTTGGACTGAAATTCCAGTTTTTTACAAGGACAGAACTCCACAGATTAAATGGATTCAGATTTTGTGTCAAACACTAGTAAATATAGACACTAAAAAAAGTGTTTTCCCCAAATAAGAAAGAAAAAATATGGATTTAGAGCGATTTTATCAACTGCTTCCATGAACATTTTAGCTAAGCCAAATTAGCTAAAAAAAGATGACACTATCTTAACTCAGAAATAGCCCAAAAACCTGGAGAAGATCCCAAATTAGCATAAAAAAGCTAGTATGTTGCTAAAAATTGGATTAACTCAAACTTAGCCCAAAAAAAACTTAACTATCTTAACTCATAATAAGCCAAATTAGCTAAAAAAGCTAACATGTTACTAAAATACAAGCTTAAATCAGAATAAGCCAAATTAGCTAAAAAAGCTAACACGTTACTAAAATACTAGCTTGAATCAGAATAAGCCAAATTAGCTAAAAAAGCTAACACGTTACTAAAATACTAGCTTGAATCAGAATAAGACAAATTAGCTAAAAAAGCGAACACATTACTAGGATACTAGCTTAACTAAAAATGAGACAAATTAGCCAAAAATGCTAACACTTTGCTGAAATACTAGCTTAAATCAGAATAAGAGAAATTAGCTAAAAAAGCGAACACATTACTACGATAATAGCTTAACTAAAGATAAGCCAAATCAGCCAAAAAAGCTAACACTTCGCTAGAATACTAGCTTAACTCAGAATTAGCAACAAAAAAAAAATCTCAGTAGAAGCCAAATTAGCTAAAAAATCGAACACATTACTACGATACTAGCTTAACTAAAAATAAGACAAATTAGCCAAAAAAGCTAACACTTTGCTAAAATACTAGCTTAACTCAGAATTAGCCAAAAAAAAAAAAAACTCAGTAGAAGCCAAATTAGCTAAAAAAAGCTAACACGTTACTAAAATACTATCTTAATAAAACATGTCTGCGTCTTCCTCTCCGCGTCATAAAAGCGATAACTTACTGAGCCTGTACGTGTCGTTTTCACAGGATGCAGAGATAATGACGGGCTGACACTTTTGATCGTCAAACACCCGTTCCACCGCATTTCCCATCTCTGCTACAAACTTCATTGGAAGACAAAAGGGTTTGTGAGCTCTAAAAACATCCTTAATCTTCACGGCATCCCCCGGGTGGAACCGGAGAGCCGCTTTTTCTAATAAAGAAGCTGGAACGCCGCGATGGAGATCTTGAGGATTAAGCGGGGAAATGTTCAACATAGAGAGTTGGACTGAAATTCCAGTTTTTTTACAAGGACGGAACTCCACAGATTAAATGGATTCAGATTTTGTGTCAAACACTAGTAAATATAGACACTAAAAAAAGTGTTTTCCCCAAATAAGAAAGAAAAAATATGGATTTAGAGCGATTTTATCACCTGCTTCCATGAACATTTTAGGTAAGCCAAATTAGCTAAAAAAAGATGACACTATCTTAACTCAGAAATAGCCCAAAAACCTGGAGAAGATCCCAAATTAGCATAAAAAAGCTAGTATGTTGCTAAAAATTGGATTAACTCAAACTTAGCCCAAAAAAAACTTAACTATCTTAACTCATAATAAGCCAAATTAGCGAAAAAAGCTAACATGTTGCTAAAATACAAGCTTAAATCAGAATAAGCCAAATTAGCTAAAAAAAGCTAACACGTTACTAAAATACTATCTTAACTCAGAATAAGACAAATTAGCTAAAAAAGCGAACACATTACTACGATACTAGCTTAACTAAAAATGAGACAAATTAGCCAAAAATGCTAACACTTTGCTAAAATACTAGCTTAAATTAGAATAAGAGAAATTAGCTAAAAAAGCGAACACATTACTACGATAATAGCTTAACTAAAAATAAGCCAAATCAGCCAAAAAAGCTAACACATTACTACGATACTAGCTTAACTAAAAATAAGACAAATTAGCCAAAAAAGCTAACACTTTGCTAAAATACTAGCTTAAATCAGAATAAGAGAAATTAGCTAAAAAAGCTAACACATTACTACGATACTAGCTTAACTAAAAATAAGACAAATTAGCCAAAAAAGCTAACACTTTGCTAAAATACTAGCTTAAATCAGAATAAGACAAATTAGCTAAAAAAGCTAACACGTTACTAAAATACTAGCTTAAATCAGAATAAGACAAATTAGCTAAAAAAGCGAACACATTACTACGATACTAGCTTAACTAAAACTAAGACAAATTAGCCAAAAAGCTAACACTTTGCTAAAATACTAGCTTAAATCAGAATAAGAGAAATTAGCTAAAAAAGCGAACACATTACTACGATAATAGCTTAACTAAAAATAAGCCAAATCAGCCAAAAAAGCTAACACTTCGCTAGAATACTAGCTTAACTCAGAATTAGCAACAAAAAAAAACCTCAGTAGAAGCCAAATTAGCTAAAAAAGCTAACACGTTACTAAAATACTATCTTAATAAAACATGTCTCCGTCTTCCTCTCCGTGTCATAACTTACTGAGCCTGTACGTGTCGTTTTCACAGGATGCAGAGATAATGACGGGCTGACACTTTTGATCGTCAAACACCCGTTCCACCGCATTTCCCATCTCTGCTACAAACTTCATTGGAAGACAAAAGGGTTTGTGAGCTCTAAAAACATCCTTAATCTTCACGGCATCCCCCGGGTGGAACCGGAGAGACGCTTTTTCTAATAAAGAAGCTGGAACGCCGCGATGGAGATCTTGAGGATTAAGCGGGGAAATGTTCAACATAGAGAGTTGGACTGAAATTCCAGTTTTTTTACAAGGACGGAACTCCACAGATTAAATGGATTCAGATTTTGTGTCAAACACTAGTAAATATAGACTCTAAAAAAAGTGTTTTCCCCAAAGAAACAAGAAAAAATATGGATTTAGAGCGATTTTATCACCTGCTTCCATGAACATTTTAGCTAAGCCAAATTAGCTAAAAAAAAAAAGCTGACACTATCTTAACTCAGAAATAGCCCAAAAACCTGGAGAAGATCCCAAATTAGCATGAAAAAAGCTAGTATGCTGCTAAAAATTGGATTAACTCAAACTTAGCCCAAAAAAAACTTAACTATTTTAACTCAGAATAAACCAAATTAGCGAAAAAAGCTAACACGTTACTAAAATACTAGCTTAAATCAGAATAAGACAAATTAGCTAAAAAAACGAACACATGACTACGATACTAGCTTAACTAAAATAAGACAAATTAGCCAAAAAAAGTTAACACTTTGCTAAAATACTATCTTATCTCAGACTTAGCCAAATTAGCTAAAAAAGCTAACACGTTACTAAAATACTATCTTAAATCAGAAAAAGGAAATTAGCAAAACAAGCTAACACGTTGCTAAAATATTAGCTTACCTCAGAATAAGACAAATTAGCTAAAAAATCGAACACATTACTACGATACTATCTTAACTAAAAATAGGACAAATTAGCCAAAAAAGCTAACACGTTGCTAAAATACTAGCTTACCTCAGAATTAGCCAAAAAAAAAAACCTCAGTAGAAGCCAAATTAGCTAAAAAAGCTAACACGTTACTAAAATACTAGCTTAACTCAGAATAAGACAAATTAGCTAAACAAGTGAACACATTACTATGATACTAGCTTAACTAAAAATAAGTCAAATTAGCCAAAAAAGATAACACATTACTACGATACTAGCTTAACTAAAAATAAGTCAAATTAGCCAAAAAAGATAACACATTACTACAATACTAACTTAACTAAAAATAAGTCAAATTAGCTAAAAAAGTGAACACATTACTACGATACTAGCTTAACTAAAAATAAGACAAATTAGCTACAAAAGCTAACACGTTACTAAAATATTACCTTACCTCAGAATAAGACAAATTAGCTAAAAAGGTGAACACGTTACTAAAATACTAGCTTAACTCAGAATTAGCCAAAAAAAAACCTCAGTAGAAGCCAAATTAGCTAAAAAAGCTAACACGTTACTAAAATACTACCTTAAATCAGAATAAGACAAATTAGCAAAACAGGCTTACATGTTACAAAAACTAGCTTAACTCAGAATAAGCCAAATTAGCTAAAAAAGCGAACACATTACTACAATACTAGCTTAACTAAAAAATAAGGCAAATTAGCTAAAAATGCTAACACGTTACTAAAATACTGTCTTAAATCAGAATTATCCAAAACATACAAAAAATTAAGTAGATGCCAAAGTAGCTAACAAAAAAAGCTAGCATGTTGCTAAAATACTATCTTAACTCAGATTTAGCAAAAATAATGCTTTAAAGCATTCACAAAATTCAAGATTTTTGAAAAAAAAAATTTTTTTTTAAATATATATTAAAAAAAATTTTGCAGAAACTTCTTTTTGTAAAAGCTGCCGCAACATGAGGCATTTTAGACCGGTTTTAGGTCTGCACTTATATATATGTATATATATATATTTTTTTTGACAGAATTGTGGCGAGTATTTGTAAAGCAGGTTGGCGTATCCGCTGCAGGGTTTGCTTATCTTCTGGCTCATGCATCAATCTTCCCTCTCTGTCAGCATTGTGTAACAGAAAGCTCCAAATTTCCATGTCGCAGCTGAATTTCATCAGTTTTCTGTTATGTCTTTTTGAAGACACTATCTGAAACGGAGCGGCTTAACGCTGACAATCCCCGCGTGTCTGTAGATCTATCAGTCTGTTCTCTCATCAATCTTTCACCTGTCCCTCAGGGTCTGCACATCGCTGAGACCTTGCTTCTCCTCTGCTACCACACCGATTGGGGCTTTTTTTATTCCAAATACACTTTTTTTTTTCTTTTTTTGCCCTTTATCCTCCACTTCACACATCAACCCCCTCTGACAACACGGCTATCTGTCTGGTCATCCATCCTGCTCCAAACGCCTTCCTCACCTGGAAAAGGCTTTTCTGTCTCTTTTCATATGAACTGAATATCTTCTTTTCAGCCCTCTATCTCAAATCTTCCCTCCTTTCCTCCATCAGCATTTCTATTGTCGCAGCTCTCTGTCATTTAGCTCCCTCTTGACCCTTTTCTCCTTGTCTTCCCTTTATATATATATATATATTTTTAGTTCTTCCATCCAACTGCAGCAGATGTTGCTGGGGCCACAAACATCTGCTTCCCTCGTTCTGATCAGAGCGACCGCTTTAGCTGGACACCATCACAGCTAGAAATGTTTTAGGGCTGCGCTGAAAATCTGTTCCGACTCCAAGAACACCATCCATCCATCCCCATAAAATCATCAACCCACCAATGGAGAAGATTTTTGATTTTTTTAAAACAAAAGAGGAAAAGAGGTGGAGCCTGTACCAGGGATCCGCGATATATCGACGCAGATATCGGTATCGATATTTACACAATCTGAGATTATCGATACTGGTATGCCAGATATTGTTTTGACTGTTTTCAAGTATGTTTTATTTTTGATATACGTTGTTCCTAATAGATCCTCGTCAAAAGGAAGATTATAGCTTAGTTATGTCAGAAAGTCAGGAAAAAGTGGAGCATTTCTAATGAAGAAACAAAAAGAAAATTCTAAAATCGAGGCATTTTAGACACCTAAATATCAGCAAATACCGCAATAGTTGCAGTTAGTGCTGCCACAAACAATTATTTTAATAGTCGACTAATAATTGATTATTTTTTCAGATTAGTCGACCAATCGGGTCATGTGCAAACTGGATGTAAAGCTTAACCATCATTAGCTTTAAGCTAACTACAAACGAGATATATATGCTAGCGTGAATGCTGTAAGCTGAATTCGGCCGCTGAAAATGCTGAAATTGATAACTGAAACTCTGAAGTTGATAGCATGTAGCTGAAGCATTAGTTGAATGCCAAATTAGTCTAAAAATGTTAGCCAAAAGTTAGCCAAAACAGCTAGCATGAAGCTGTAACCAAACTCCAAAACAGCCTAAAAAAAACTTTTGAAAAAACTAAATTAGCCAAAACAGCTACTTTGCAGCTAAAATGTTAGCTAAACTTCAAGTAGCATAAAAAATCTTAATGAATATAATAATAATTATAATAATATTGACTATGAAAGGGTCAGAGAATGTCCGACATATGTGTGCTTTTGCCCCTTTTTCCGGAGGACATTGACATTTTCAATATCTATCATCATTTTACAATTTATTGTGTTTCATAATAGTGTTATAACAATTTAAAATGTTTAGTGAAAAAAACAGTGCAAATGAACACAAACAACAGGTCTTGATTGCTAACATTTTAAATTTATACAGTATTAAACTATTTACAAAAGCATTTCTGCATCTTTCTCTATAAATTTGCAAAAAACGGAGCATAGAATGTAAAACATCTACAGGCGTTTTTGGTCACAGAGTGAGATTCTGTCCTCTTTGGCTCCTCAGAAGTCTCAGTGATGTTGACAATGACAGTCACACGCGTGAGATTACCGCATTGACACAATGTTGACAAGAAAGCGCCGTGTCTCAGCTCTCAGAAACTGTTGGAATAGAGCAGAGGTCGGCAACCTTTAACAGTAAAAGAGTCATTTGAGCTCGTTTTCTACTGATCAAAACCTAGAAGGAGCCGCGTTGACTTACGTTAGCCTTTGAGAAATTTGGATTTTCATTCATAACCTCCTTCTTCGTTTTTTTTTTTTTTTTAATGATTGTGCCTAATGTCTATTTTTGGCACAAACAAAAGCAAAAAAAAAAAGAAAAGAAACTAGCGTCTCTCAAAATGTGATTTTTTTTAACGTTTTTAACAAAAAAGCTAGCTCGTTTCTTAATTACTAGCTGAACTTCAAATTAGCATAACATTTCTCTGAAAATTAAATCAGCCAAAAATGTTAGCATGTTGCTGAAATAGAAGCTAAACTCAAAACTAGCCTAAAACCCCCAGTAGATAACAAATTAGCTAAAAATGTTAGCATACTGCTAAAATATTAACTAAACTCTAAATTAGCATACAAACTAATTAGAGGCCAAATCTGCCAAAAAAAAAGCTAGCTTGTTGCTTAATTTCTTGCTGAACTCCCAAATAGCCCAAAATTCCTCAGTAAACTGACTTAGTCAAAAATGTTAGCATGTTGCTAAAATAAAAGCTAAACTCAAAACTAGCCTAAAACCCCAGCAGATAACAAATTAGCTAAAAATGTTACCATACTGCTAAAATATTAGCTAAACTCAAAATTAGCAGAAAAACTAATTAGAGGCCAAATCTGCCAAAAAAAAAGCTAGCTTGCTGCATTATTACTAGCTGAACTCCGAAATAGCCTAAAATTCCTCAGTAAACTAACTTAGTCAAAAATGTTAGCATGTTGCTAAAATAGAAGCTAAATTCAAAATTATCAAAAAAAAAAAAAAAAATCAGCATTTTACTAAAATATTAGCTAAACTCCAAATTAGCATAAAATTCCTCAGTAAACTAACATTAGCATGTTTCTAAAATAGAAGCTAAAACTCTAAATTAGCCTAAAACCCCCAGCAGATAACAAATTAGCTAAAAATGTTACCATACTGCTAAAATATTAGCTAAACTCCAAATTAGCATAAAAACTAATTAGACGCCAAATCTGCCAAAAAAAAAGCTAGCTTGTTGCATTATTACGAGCTGAACTCCGAAATAGCCAAAAATTCCTCAGGAAACTGACTTAGTCAAAAATGTTAGCATGTTGCTAAAATAAAAGCTAAACTCAAAACTAGCCTAAAACCCCCAGCAGATAACAAATTAGTTAAAAATGTTAGCATACTTCTAAAATATTAGCTAAACTCCAAATTTGCATAAAAACTAATTAGACGCCAAATCTGCCAAAAAAAAGCTAGCTTGCTGCATTATTACTAGCTGAACTCTGAAATAGCCTAAAATTCCTCAGTAAACTAACTTAGTCAAAAATGTTAGCATGTTGCTAAAATAGAAGCTAAATTCAAAATTATCAACAAAAAAAATTTCCATAGATAACAAATTGGCTAAAAACATCAGCATTTTACTAAAATATTAGCTAAACTCCAAATTAGCATAAAATACCTCAGTAAACTAACGTTAGCTAAATGTTTCTAAAATAGAAAGCTAAAACTCTAAATCAGGCCTAAAACCCAGCAGAGTAACAAATTTAGCTAAAAAATCGTTACTATACTGCTAAAATATTAGCTAAACGTCATCAAATTAGCATAACGAAACTAAATTAGACGCCAAATCTGGCAAAAAAAAGCTAGCTTGCTGCATTATTACTAGCTGAACTCAAGAAAGGCAAAATTCCTCAGGAAACTAACTTAGTCAAAAATGTTTAGCATGTTGCTAAAATAGAAGCTAAATTCAAAAATTATCAACAAAAAAATTTCCGTTAGATAATCAAATTAGCTAAAAACAGCAGCAATTAGTACTAAAATATTAGCTAAACTCCAAATTAAGCTTTAAATTTCTCAGTAAAACTAACGTTAGCATGTTGCTAAAATAGAAGCTAAATTCCTTAAACTAGCCTAAAACCCAAGCAGATAACAAATTAGCTAAAAATGTTAGAATACTTCTAAAATATTAGCTAAACTCCAAATTTGCATAAAAACTAATTAGAGGCCAAATCTGCCAAAAAAAAAAGCTAGCTTGCTGCATTATTACTAGCTGAACTCCGAAATAGCCTAAAATTCCTCAGGAAACTAACTTAGTCAAATATGTTAGCATGTTGCTAAAATAGAAGCTAAATTCAAAATTATCAAAAAAAAAATTACGTAGATAACAAATTAGCTAAAAACATCAGCATTGTACTAAAATATTAGCTAAACTCCAAATTAGCATAAAATTCCTCAGTAAACTAACGTTAGCATGTTGCTAAAATAGAAGCTAAAACTCTAAATCAGCCTAAAACCCCAGCAGATAACAAATTAGCTAAAAATGTTACCATACTGCTAAAATATTAGCTAAACTCCAAATTAGCATAATAACTAATTGGAGGCCAAATTGCCAAAAAAAAAGCTAGCTTGCTGCATTATTACTAGCTGAACTCCGAAATAGCCTAACATTCCTCAGTAAACTAACTTAGTCAAATATGTTAGCATGTTGCTAAAATAGAAGCTAAACTCAAAACTAGCCTAAAACCCCCAGTAGATAACAAATTAGCTAAAAATGTTAGCATACTTCTAAATATTAGCTAAACTCCAAATTTGCATAAAAACTAATTAGAGGCCAAATCTGCCAAAAAAAAAAGCTAGCTTGTTGCATTATTACTAGCTGAACTCCGAAATAGCCTAAAATTCCTCAGGAAACTAACTTAGTCAAAAATGTTAGCATGTTGCTAAAATAGAAGCTAAATTCAAAATTATCAACAAAAAAAATTTCCGTAGATAACAAATTAGCTAAAAACATCAGCATTGTACTAAAATATTAGCTAAACTCCAAATTAGCTTAAAATTTCTCAGTAAACTAACGTTAGCATGTTGCTAAAATAGAAGCTAAATTCAAAACTAGCCTAAAACCCCCAGCAGATAACAAATTAGCTAAAAATGTTACCATACTTCTAAAATATTAGCTAATCTCAAAATTAGCATAATAACGAATTAGACGCCAAATCTGCCAAAAAAAAAAAAAGCTAGCTTGCTGCATTATTACTAGCTGAACTCTGAAATAGCCTAAAATTCCTCAGGAAACTAACTTAGTCAAATATGTTAGCATGTTGCTAAAATAGAAGCTAAATTCAAAATTATCAACAAAAAAATTTTCCGTAGATAACAAATTAGCTAAAAACATCAGCATTGTACTAAAATATTAGCTAAACTCCAAATTAGCATAAAATTCCTCAGTAAACTAACGTTAGCATGTTGCTAAAATCGAAGCTAAAACTCTAAATAAGCCTAAAACCCCTAGCAGATAACAAATTAGCTAAAAATGTTACCATACTGCTAAAATATTATCTAAACTCCAAATTTGCATAAAAACTAATTAGAGGCCAAATCTGCCAAAAAAAAAAGCTAGCTTGTTGCATTATTACTAGCTGAACTCCAAAATAGCCTAAAATTCCTCAGTAAACTAACTTAGTCAAAAATGTTAGCATGTAGCTAAAATAGAAGCTAAATTAAAATTATCAAAAAAAAAAAAAAAAAAAAATCAGCATTTTACTAAAATATTAGCTAAACTCCAAATTAGCATAGAATTCCTCAGTAAACTAACGTTAGCATATTGCTAAAATAGAAGTTAAAACTTTAAATTAGCCGAAAACTCCCAGTAGAAAACACAAAATGTATCATTATTTTATTTTTCTTAATCCAGAGAGCCATGATGGAGAGATAAAAGAGCCACATGTGGATCTGGAGCCGCAGGTCGCAGACCTCTGGAATAGAGCAAACTGTTTAGGAATTACGGTAATTCTAAGGACGCCTTGGCGATAAAGGGAAACATTTTCTCTTAATAAAGTGATATTTTACAGTAGACTTAGCTCCAAAGACGAATCCAGGTAAAACCTTTAATTTTATGCCACAAACTTTACAAATGAACGAAAGCCTGTAACACAGATCACTTCCCGAGCCGCGCTGCTTATTGACAAAAGCTAATAAAATTACACAAACAGAGGCGCAGCAGCAAGTCATTTTTCTCCTTTTACACCCTTCGCTGTACAATTAAATTATTTACAAAGTAAATGTCAGAGACGGCTGATGATTTAATCACGAACAGAAATAACAAATATAGCTGCCAGCCGGCAAGTGGCAGCCACATTTTGCATGTCACCTTCATTGTGTTATGTAAAGGATTTTTGTTGTGCCCACTCAGAAACAAACGCAGTTCCTCTCTTTGTGCTTCTGTTGGTTTCAAAGCTTTTAAATTTAAACCGAGTGGCTCCAGTTTGAAGACAAAATGTGTCCCTGTTTGAAAAAGGAGTTTTTAAATCGCTGTTTGTTGAGGCCATCACCACCAACTTTAATAGAAAAGAGATCCGTTTTACAACTATAAACAAATATTTGCCAAAATAATGCAAGTTGCTGTTATGTTCTTGTAATAAATATCATTATCCGAAACCAACGGACCAAAAACTGAAGAGTTGTGGCACAAAGGGCAAAAAGAAAATGTAATTATTTAGCTTTTAAAATCCCAAAAATGTTCTGTAAAAAAAAAAAAAGTACGGTCCGCTGATCTGTCCAAGATGGACCCCGCCTTTGCTAAAAAAGAAGTAGTTGGGATAGGCTCCAACAACTGGAAGATAAAAAACATATATAGACAACAATTAACAAATAGGCATTTAAAAGCACATAAAGCAAAAACAGTATGAGGGACATCAAAAATTTCAAAAAGTGAGGCGAGGGACGTGAACCATTAGGGCTGTAACGAGTATCCGGGTGCTCGGGTATTCGCGATCTGCTCCTGAAAATCCGAGTACGAATATTCGTGACGTCCAAGATCGCTGATTTGCGATCTTTATAAATATAGTAAATTGTAGTAAAATATGATCAGAATATTATCTGGTAATGATGGATTTTTCTTCTGGAATTCAGATTAATGTATTATCTTAAGTTTACGAACTAAAACAAAGCCGAAAGAGCCGCGTTTGTAACCGAAAGTAAACACTTTTTAGTTGCGGAGAAACTTACGGTTTTCAAAGTAAAACTAGTGAGAGTTTTTTTCCGTTCAAAAACAGAGACTGAAGTTCTGTTCACTGACATAACTTCTGAAAAAATGAATTAGCTTTAACATCTGAGCTTTATCTCAGTGTTTACATTCTTTTGGTTCTGATAACTCTTCAACAGTTGAAGCAATTAACGAAACTCCATTTTATTCTGAAGAAACGCAGCCTCACGCTGCAGAAAGGAGGATGTAATCAACGTGAATCAGCTGATTCTGCTGCGGAAAATACTTTTTTCACACGGGCTGTACACCGAAAAATATTGAAGAACTTTGAGGATAAAAAAAATGTTCGAAACATTTTTAAGTTTTGTTGTTAAATGATCCAAAACAGCAGTAATTTTTATCTTCTTTATGTTGTTTATGTTACTGCTGAACTTAACCAGAAGACTGACAAAAAAAAAGTTTAAAATAACAAAATTTCTTTCTATCTGAATCTTTTTGGGTTTTTTTTTAAAATCAATTTTGTTGATTCTGATCTACTGTTCTAATTAAATGTATAAATGTTGGTGATTTAATACAAATAACTTCAATTTTCCTCCATCTAGTAAATATTCTCATAGCAATAAACATAATATTAAAAAGTAAGAATCGTGGTTCAACTCGTGAATCGTTGAGCTTGATTCGTGAATCGTATCGGATCGCCGCCTAAGCAACGATCCACAGCCCTATGAACCATATTATAAAATCTATTGCAATGGAACGATCCATTTTCACCGTTCCCCTTGAGGTGGCTGTAGAAGCCTCAACGGAACTATAAGACCCCCTTGAGATGAGGCCACTGTCCTTTACGACCCTCCACAGATCCGGACTACCCAAAAACCCACAGAGTCAACCCCCTATAAGGGTGCATGTGACTAAGGCTTAAGCTGAATGCAGTTTGCATTGATTACTAGATTTGGTGTTCCAATTCAACCCAATTGAAGAATTCACAGTAAGTGATAATATGTGGTTAACCTGTCCTTACAATACCAAGGACCGGGGTCTGGTGGTCCTGTGATCATTATAAATTCCTAGAATTGAATCAATACCAACCATGAACACTTCAGATGATTCAGTCTTGTTTATCAAGAGGAATAGTGCCGCCACAAATGATTATTTTAACAATTATTGTTTCTGACTAATAAAAGAGATATATAACTTTATCTGCGATAATGCTAGTGTGATTGCTGTAAGCTGAAATTGGCAGTTGAAGATGCTGAAGTTGATAGCTGAAAACTCTGAAGCCGACAGACAGCTGAAATAATAATTAAATGCCAAATTAGCCTGAAGCTAAAAAAAAAGCTTAAGTTAGCCAAAAAAAAAAAATAGCATGCAGCTGAAATACTAAACTAAAAAAAGCTTAAAAAGCTGAAAAAACCTAAATTAGCTAAAATAGCTAGCATACAGCTAAAATATTAGCTAAACTCCAAAATAGCCTAAAAAAGTTAGCATAATCCCATTATAACTTTCCACTTTATTGCACTCCGACTCCATATAATATAAATTAACGACTAACCGACTGTTAAATTAGTCGTCGACTAATGAGGACTAATTGATTGACAGGAATCCATTTAAATGTTATTGCGTTATAAATGGGGACGTCACATTTATCACTAGAAACTAAAGTTTTAAGAAAGCGGTCGAGCAAAAACACAGTCACACGGAGTGCCACAGGGTCCATTTCTAGGGCCTCTGCTCTAATGTTTAGTATCCGAGACGACGCTCAAGTTTTGCAACGCAACTATTCCTGCTAAGAGAAGCTAAATCATTTGATAGACGCTATGCTAGTTTTTATGTAACATGTCTTAATGATTATCTAACAAACTGGATCTCTGCTGGGATTGGACGCCACGAATTCACCGGTACCCCGGGGCCTCAGCGGGTTAAGACGAGAACTCTCGCGCCGAGCGACCATATTGGATTTGTTTTGTTCCCGCTGATATAATTCTTATAACTTCTTGTACACAATCTGAGTCCCTGATTGGTTGACGCCACATCGTGCTGTACCACACTGGACTGGCAAATTGCGCCACAGGACCACAGGTCGCACCAGAACCACTGACTAGGGCTGTGACGAGTATCCGGGTGCTCGAGTACTCGCAATCTGCTCCCGAAATTTCGAGTACGAATGTTCGCGATCTTTATAAATATAGTAAATTGTGGTAAAATATTGTCAAAATATGATCTGGGGACGATGTATTTCTGCTCTGAAATACAGATTAATGTTGTTTTTTTAAGCTTATGAACTAAAACAAAGCCGAAAAAGCAGCGGTACCGCCACAGGAAGTAAACATCTTCGTGACAGTGAACTTCCGGTTTTCAAAGTAAAACTAGCGAGAGCTTTACTTCGTTCAGAAACTGAGACTGAAGTCCCGCTCAGTGACATAACTTCTGAGAAAAATAATTATCTTTAACATCGGAGCTTTAGCTCGTGTGTTTACATTCTTTTGGTTATGGTTTTAGTTACGGTAACTTATTAAGGTAACTTATTCTGAAGAAACACAGCCTCGAACTGCTGAAAGGCAAATGTAAACAACGTGAATCAGAGAATTCTGCTGCGGAAAAAAATATTTTTTTCATACAATATGTAAAGCTTAGAACGTAAAATATTGAAGAACTTTATGGATAGAAAACTGTGGAGAGAATTTTCAGGTTTTGCTTTTAAATGATCCAAAACATCAGTGATTTTTTATTTTATCCCCACTTCTTTTTAACCTGTATGTGGATGACCTGTCTAAGGACCTGAATGCATGTAAAACCGGTTGCGTGGTTGGTGGTTTTAAAGTCAATCATCTGATGTACGCAGACGATTTGGTTGTTTTTAGCCCCAGCAGCTCCGGATTGCAACAACTTTTAAATGTCTGTTCTGTATTTGGTTTTAATAATGATATTTTATACAATTCCAAGTAAAAGTGCTAGTGTGATGATTTGTCGTACAAAAGAAGATGTAACATTGAATTTTCCTGCTTTTAAACTCTCTGGTTCTGAGCTTAATGTCTGCCATAAAGTAAAATATCTTGGACATGTCATTAATGGTAAATGTACAGATGACGATGATATTCACAGACAACGTTGTATCTTATATGCTCAGGCAAACATGCTTGCACGCAGGTTTATTATTCATGTTAGTATCAGAAAATCTTAAAATTCTTCTTTTAAAACTTACTGCACGCCGTTGTATACTGCCCACCTGTGGACTAACTACAGGGCATCCAGCATGAAGAGGCTGCAGGTTGCCTATAATACAAATAACCAAATAATAATGATAATAATGCAAATAACCAGATCATCTTAACTCTCACCAATGTGAAATACAGCACTTTTAAATACCGGTCCCCAGTCTGGAGGTTTTGGTATGGCCGCCTCTTTTCACATTTGGAAATTGATTTTTATGTCTGTAATTGTTTTTTGAGCTTTTTAGTTTTTAATTGTTTTTATTGGCTCTCATGCTTGATTATCATGAGTGTCTCTTTTTATGTTTTTATGTATTTTTTTACATTTTTATTATATATACATATGTACATTTATTTTATTCTTTTTAAGTCTTTTATCTGTTGTGTCTTTGTGGTAAATGGACCTTGAGTCTGTAATAAAGTATCTATCATTATCCTTTATATCAGGGGTGTCAAACTCAATCACACAAGGGGCCAAAATCCAAAACACACCTTAAGTCGCGGGCCGAACAGGATAAAACTTTAAAACCTTAAGTTCTGAGAGTTGAAGATGCTGAAATTGAATCTGAAAATACGGAAGCTGATAGCCAGGTAACATTTTAGCTAAATGCCAAATTAACTCAAAAAACTAAAACAAATTTAAAATAATAGCTAATCTTCAAAATAGCCTAAAAAACTGAAAAAAAAAAATTAGCCAAAATATCTAGTGTGTAATTATTATCCTAACTCCAAAACAATCTAAAAAACTTCTATTTAAAAAAAAAAAATTGAAATTAGCCAAAACAGCTAGCATGTAGCTGAAATATTAGCTAAACTCCAAAATAGCCTAAAATATCTTAAGAAATAGTCCAAAAAGCTATCAAAATGCCATGCTTTAAAACTTTAAAACTGTAACTTTTTAACATAATTCTGAATAATAAAAAGGCAGGAATATTATTCCAGAATAAATCAACTTAAATAACTTTCAGTATTTTACTCTCCATAAAAATATATTCTGTCAAAATTATATAAGTTAAAAATAAGCGCAAGATTGTGGGGCATCGGGTCATTAATAACAATGAAATAAAATGATCTGGAGGGCCAGATAGAATTGCCCGGAGGGCCGGATCTGGCCCCCGGGCCTTGACTTTGACACATGTGCTTTATATGTTACTGCAAACGTAACCTTTCCGATCTCCGTGGCTTGTTTACATTAAAAGCGGGGTCATCTGGACCTGTCCACCTTTATCCACATTTGTCATGGAAGGAATCGTATATCAACATGTGGTTTGAGTCAAAGAACGGAAGGGTTAAACAGAAGATTGTCAAAAGAAAAAAAAGTTTAAATTGACAAAAAGCGTTTCTTTGTGTGTTTGTCATCAGTTTTGTTGATCGTGATCTCCTGTTTTAAATAAAAGGTATAAATAGTGATTAAATACAAATAATTTCAATTTTCATCAGACATTCACATAGCAGTAAACATTATATTATGAAGTAAGAATCGTGGTTCGATTCGTGAATCGAATCGCTGACTTATCGTTGAACTTCTACGCACGAAACGTGTCCGGTGTGAACGCAGCTTTAGAGCAGAGCTGCAAACGTATAAATCACTTTATCACGTCGAACCAGTGAGGAGGAAAGGTAAACCAGAAGAAAAAGCTGTTTTAGTTCAGTCCAATCATTTCTACTAAATCGTTTGTAATGTATTTGATTCAAAAGCCTCTGCATCTCCACAAAGCCTAAAATATAAATGTAAAATCTAACTTAAGCTCTTTTTTACGGAGCCCCTAAAGGGACATCGAACAAAAAAAAATAATAATAAAGTTAAAAAAAAAATTAAAGTTAAAAAAAAAAAAAAAAAAATTCTATCTCGTCGGGTCCCAAATCCTGCTGATCGCCCGGTTCCGTGATTGTTCCGTGCACCCCAGACGTTGCTGTTTTACGATTTTCGAGCCCGAAAAGTCAAGCAAAACAGACAAACTACGAACTGTATGTCCAAAATAAATGCATGTCGTGATAGTAACGGGTACATTTCTCGCTAGAAATATTATCAAAATAAAGATTAGTCCACAAAATATTTTATTCAGAGGGATTTTACACCAAAAAAGTAGAGGATCTACGGCGTCGGACAGAAACTCAAAAGTCACGTGATCAGTCACGTGATCCGGAGAAACATAGATATTATATATTCATTTTATTATTTTTATTATTCCTCTATTATATCTATGCGGGGAAACCTAAACATCCGACCACGTGATCAAAACGAAACCTAAATGCCGCTCCTGTTGTTTTGAATGGGCTGCAACTGCGTATCATATCCGTAAGTCGTGGCCACGAGTTAGAAATTGATTTTTTTTTTTTCGATGTCCCTTTAGGGGCTCCGGTATGTCGTGGCCACGAGTTAGAATGTTTTTTTTTTACTTTAATTTTTTTTTTTAACTTTATTATTTTTTTTTTTTGTTCGATGTCCCTTTAGGGGCTCCGGTATGTCGTGGCCACGAGTTAGAATTTTTTTTTTTTTACTTTAATTTTTTTTTTTAACTTTATTATTTTTTTTTTTGTTCGATGTCCCTTTAGGGGCTCCGTAGTTTTTGGAGCTCCCCTCTCAAAAAAAAAAAAATCAAAAGTCGTCTTTGCAGAAAAGCTCCAAACAAAGTTCTGTTGGTCCATCTGGTTTTGTACACTGTTTACATCCTGTTGTGGGCGTGGCCAATCTGTGGAATCCGTTTGATCCCGACGTCTGTCCGCGTCCTCCGTCACATTACAGCCTCCGAAGGAATTCAGATCTAAAGCGAATCTGCGCAGGATCCAGGTTTTCAAGCGGCCTCAGAAACGTTCTCTGAAGAAATGTTTTTGTTTTCCAGTCAACACTAAAGAACAAATAAAAAATGAATGAGGAGCAGAGAAAAAAAAAGTTCTCCTAACTAATGCATGAAGAAGTTTGCTCCATCATTCATAACAACTGAACTGCGATCAAACACAGCGGGGAGATATTATCTAGGTATCATAGCTACAGGCTCTGCACCTCACATGTTTCTATATTAAATTTAGATCTGAACGCTCCTTTAAGAGAAAAAAAAAATAAAAAATCCCCTTCTGGCTCCTGGGGTTTCTCACAGATGAGACGTTTTGTCACGACACGGTTTTCCAACAGTTGCCCAAAGATAAACTAGATGATGGGATAAGCGTAACGGACACTGACAGATGCCAAACGGAGGGTTTTGGGACACACGATCATTACAAATATTCACATGTTTCTGGGTTCTGACTTCCCATCATGCATCTGGAGTTTGAAAACAATCAAATCAATCACAATTTAAAAAAAACGTGTCAAATTGCTTAATAAAATCCATGAATTATTTGTCTTTTAAGGGTTATTTTTAGCCCAGAAACCATTTTTGTTCAGTTTAAATATCTATTTATATGTAAACATTGTTATGGAACTATAACTGAGTATTTGGGCCACATTTTATTTTTAAAAATTATTTTTAAAAAGTCATAACTGCTAAATTACGAGAATAAAGTTGAATATTTATGATTTTAAAAGTCACGGGCTAAATTTATGACTTTTAATCTTGCAAATTTATGAGATTTAAAGTCGTAAATTTACAAGAAAAAAACTTGTTAATCTACACGATTTAAAGTAATTAATTTACAAGATTAAAAGACGAAATTTTCTAAGAAAAAAACTAGTAATAGTACATTTTTTGTGGCCCTAATACTCCGTCATACAAACAAAATAGCTCTATAGAAAAAAATATGAAACAAAATCAAATAATTTTAGCAGTTTGGCAGCGATTGCCGCTCCAACAAACGGTTTTAGTCAAAATAATATTCATTCATCTGAATTATTAAGTAAAAAAAAGGTGAAATTGTAAAGAAAACATATTGGAAACTTTATGAGTACGTCCAGAAACGGTGATTAAAATAGTGGAAACATTTTTGATCAAAGCAGGAACGTCTGCTCGGCCTTCTGGTTTCACCTTTAAGCAGGAGAAAAAGATTCTAGTAAAAAAAAAAACGAATCCGCAGTAAAAATGTTCTTTTCTGAAGCCTCTGAAGGCAAACGGATAAATGCGCGGTTGAGTGGGATGGCCGTGAATCATGACACAAAGGTTGAATTAAATATTTTTTCTGTTCTGTCCTTTCATCTTTACACGACGATTGAAACTTTAAAATAGGTAACTTACATTCAGGGCAGATTTGAGGTGTCAGAGATTGATCTACTTTTTGTAAAACGCAAACTTTATTGAATTCTACTGCTGTAGATTCACATTAGACGCCTAAACCGCAAAGCGCCGCTTCTGTTTTTGCCTTCATGGGTAAATTAATGACCTAAAAATATGACCCCATGATTCTGCTAAGAAGAAGAAAGTAGTTAGTGGGCCTACACTTCTTTAATGTATCGGTTGTGGAGACACAGAGAGAAGTGTGTGTATGCTGGGATTGTGTGTTTATTTTCATCTCTACAATCTGTGTATTGTAGAGATGATGTAGATATTTTCTCATGTATTTTGATGTAACTTCCTGCTAGTATCGACACAGATCACTTGCAGTTTGCGCACAATATAGATGAGGACGTTCCAGGTGTAAACCACAACAGGGGTTAGCAAGGGCCTCCGTTCTGCGCCCTTCGGCGGGCCCTTCGGTGGGCCCTTCGGCGGGCCCTTCGGTGGGCCCTTCGGCGGGCCCTTCGGTGGGCCCTTCGGCGGGCCCTTCGGTGGGCCCTTCGGCGGGCCCTTCCGCGTCCAGTGTGAACCAGTGTTACATTTCGACAAGTTGAGTTTAAAGGGTAACACAACAGGGCAAGGCTAACTCCACTCTCAAACCAGATTTGAAAAGTGCGAGAGAAAAAAAGAAAAAGGGCGCGGTCTGAGCGGGGGATGGGTGGTCTTGATCTGTGATTGACAGTGAACTAAGCTCAAGGTAATGTAGTTCCTATAGGAAGAGTGGTATGAGTCACGACTCATGACCCAGGACCCACGAGATTTGGTCGTGACCCAAGAGATTTGGTCTTGACCCACGAGATTTGGTCGTGACCCACGAGATTTGGTCGTGACCCACGAGATTTGGTCGTGACCCACGAGATTTGGTCGTGACCCACGAGATTTGGTCGTGACCCACAAGATGTGGTCTTGACCCAAGAGATTTGGTCGTGACCCACGAGATTTGGTCTTGACCCAAGAGATTTGGTCGTGACCCACGAGATTTGGTTGTGACCCACGAGATTTGGTCGTGACCCACGAGATTTGGTCTTAACCCACGAGATTTGGTCTTGACCCACGAGATTTGGTCGTGACCCATGAGATTTGGTCGTGACCCAAGAGATTTGGTCGTGACCCACGAGATTTGGTCGTGACCCACGAGATTTGGTCGTGACCCACGAGATTTGGTCGTGACCCACGAGATTTGGTCGTGACCCACAAGATGTGGTCTTGACCCAAGAGATTTGGTCGTGACCCACGAGATTTGGTCTTGACCCAAGAGATTTGGTCGTGACCCACGAGATTTGGTTGTGACCCACGAGATTTGGTCTTGACCCATGAGATTTGGTCGTGACCCACGAGATTTGGTCGTGACCCAAGACATTTGGTCTTGACCCACGAGATTTGGTCGTGACCCACGAGATTTGGTCTTAACCCACGAGATTTGGTCTTGACCCAAGAGATTTGGTCTTGACCCAAGAGATTTGGTCGTGACCCAAGAGATTTGGTCGTGACCCAAGAGATTTGGTCGTGACCCAAGAGATTTGGTCGTGACCCAAGAGATTTGGTCTTGACCCAAGAGATTTGGTCATGACCCATGAGATTTGGTTGTGACCCACGAGATGCACGTCAGGCGGGCCACCGGAACTAGGTCAGAACTTTCTGCAGCGCCATACAACGCTGCTTAAGGCTTTAGTTTAATAATTTTTTGTCACATTTATTCTTCATGATGAGTCAGTTACAATATTTTAGTCTGAAGTTCCCTTTAAAAGTTTAATGAAGTCAAAATTAGACTACTAAAAGATACATAAATGTTAAATAAATGAATAAAATGTTAAGAAAACGAACCCTACTCGACTGCACTGGAGCTCTGCTTCCATAATAACACACTTAAGAGAGCAGAAGTGACGCATTTTGACATCGTTCGTTGAGACTGGTGGCCTGCATGGCCAGCAGAGACGGAGAAATCCAATATTTTTCCGCTCAATGTGACCGAAGAAGCTCAGATACTGACGGAGCGTGACTTCGGAAGTCTGACTGAAGGAAAAACATCTGTGAGGCTTCAGTGGGAGATAAAAAAGATATTCCGGAAATATCAGAACGCTGCAACAAGGGGAAGGTTTTAATAAAAACCCTCTTAATTCCAGCCAAAACTCCAACAACTCATTTAGTTGTGAGCTTTGATGAGTTTCTTCCTTCTGGCAGCAGGATGTACAAGCAGTGGAACTCAGAGGCCAGTAGGAGCCAGTTCCTCTGTTCTGTGGATCAATAAGTTTGACTTTAAAGTGATTTATGTTTCTGATGAGCAGACTGACGATGTTTTGAAGTCTCATCCTCTCACACAGACACACAGCAGGTGAACTGCCTCATAAAATGAGTCAAATTACAGCAAAAAAGAGCAAAAAAAGTGAAAGTTTTTACGTTTTGTTTTCAAAATGCAATGAAATTGCAAATATTTGTGCCTCTATGTTCACTGAAACTCAAAAAAATAATGTAAAAGTCAAGAATAAAACTCACCAATATGGTCTAAAATGTAAAATATTTGTATTGACTCCTCAAACTGAATTTATTGATATTTAGTTTTTTTAGGTGATATGTAGGTCTGCATTTAGCAATATTTGAATTTTTTTATTTTCTAAAATATGTGAGGATTTACATATATTTACCAATGACACTTAAAATTTACATTTCTGGCTTGTTTTTGACAGATTGCCTTCTTTTATAATATTAAGTCAGCACCAAAGAGCATTTGGATTTCCAAAATACAGTTTTTGAAGTGTAAACTAAAGCTGGAAGAGTCTACAGCGGCCGTTCCTGACCTCCTATTCTGTTCAAAAGGAAGTTTTATTTTGAAAAACTCTCTCCACCACATCAGTCGCTCCCGTATCCTAAACACGTTTGTTAAATCTCAAAGCAGCTGCTCCAACCGCGAAGTTTAAATCCTCAACCGACTTTATAATGATACCAAGATAATAAAGTTGACAACTCGATAAAATTATTTTTAAATTAAGAAAAAAAAACTGCTTTTGTTACACAGAGTATTAGAGATCAACCATAAAAAAACTCAAATTATGAGGAAAAAAGTTGTTAAACTACCAGAAAAAAATCATAAAATAATAAGAAAAAACTCAAAACTTCATGGGAAAAAAAATCTACATTTTACAAAAATAAAATATTGTATTTAGGATTTCTTGGGAAGTTGTGATTTTTCAAAATCAAACTTATAATTTTATGAAAATGAACATTTACTTTGAAGAGTCTGCATTATTAATTGAACAGGTGATGTTAGATTATTTGAAAAAAGCTAAATGTTACTTATTTTTCTTGAAAAGTTACTTTTAACACCTACATTTACTAATTTATTCTCGTAAATGATCTAATTTTTCTTCATAACTGCACGACTCTTCCCTTATAAATGTCATTTTTTTTACTGTAAAATTTAGACTTTTTCCACAAAGTTTTTACAATAAGCCTTTTTTCAAGGTTTATTGTGATTTTTGAAAACAAAAGTTACATTTAGAATATAAATGTTCAATTGTACAATCGTTTCAACAAAAACAATCTAACCACCCTGTTTAATTCATAATGCAGACGCTTTAAAGTTTATGTAAAATATTTCAAATTTTATTTTTAAAAAAATCATGATTTCCTCCATGAAAAATGCCAATTAAAACAATCCCAAATATATTATTTTAATCTTGTCAAATTTTTAAATTTTTATTGTAATTTAACGACTTTATTCTAGTAAATTGTCACTCTTTCCTCATCATTTTGTGACCGTTCTCATCAAATTTTGACTTTTTTTTCACGTATTTTACTTAATTCTTGTACAATTTTAAACTTTTTTCTCATAATTTAAGGAATATTTTTATTTATTTGTTTATTTTTCTTCTTTTAAGGTGGTCCTAACATTCTATTTCTATATTTTTTTGTACTTATTTATCTTCCACATAAAGCTGAAGTCTTCCAGTTATTACCTTTAACTTTATTGGTTAATGTGTCAAAGTCACGGCCCGGGGGCCGGATCCGGCCCTCCAGGTGATTCTATCCGGCCCTCCAGATCATTTTATTTTATTGTTATTAATGGCCCAATGTTATCTTGCGCTTATTTCTAACTTGTATAGTTTTGACAAAAGATACTTTTATGGAGAGGAAAATATAGAAAGTTATTAAAGGTTCAAGTTGATTTATTCTGGAATAATATTCCTGCCTTTTTATTATTTATGGTTATGTTAAAAAGTTACGTTTTAAAGTTTTAAAAATTGGCATTCCGCCTCCTTTTTGGACTATTTTAGCATTTACTAAGATTTTTTGGCTGTTTTGGTGTTTAGCTAAAAATTCAGCTACATGCTAGCTGTTTTGGCAAATTTAGGCTTTTTTGTTTAAGTTTTTTTGTCCATTTTGGTGTTTAGCTAATACTTTCTGGGTAATTAGAGCTTTTTGAAATGTTTTTTTAGGCTGTTTTGGAGTTAGGCTAATATTTACATGCTAGCTGTTTTGGCTAAACTGTTTTTTTTTTAGTTTTTTAGGCTAATTTGGCATTTAGCTAACATTTTAGCAGGCTATCAGCTTTAGTGTTTGTAGCTATCAATTTTAGCATCTTCCGCTATCAGCACTAACATTTTCAGCTGCCAAATTCAGCTTACGCATTCACACTAGCATTACCGCAGGCAATGCTATATATCTAGTTCATAATCATATTTAAAAGTTACGGTTTTAAAGTTTTAAAAATTTTGTTTTAATATTCAATAAATGTAAATGTTTATCCTGTTCGGCCCGCGACCTAAGGTGTGTTTTGGATTCTGGCCCCTTGTGCGACTGAGTTTGACACCCCTGGGTTAAGGGAAAACTTACCTTACATTTAAATGAGCGTTACACAAAACAAAACTATAATCAGACTGCAGATGTTTTATAGAGAATAAAAAGTCAACGAAATAAAGTTTCTGGTTTGTGGAACTTTGCATTCGGGACGTTTACTTTTTTTTTTTTCTACAGCAAAGTTCAATTCAAAAACAGAAATTTCACAAATTACACAAAGATTCAAGATTTAAAATAAGATGATTAATCTTAATCTGAAGGATAATCTACACCTGAAGTGATAAAAATTGAATTTTATGAAAAAAAACATGGAAATGTGGGCGTGGAAAACAAAAAAAACGTTGCAAAAATCTGCTGACTCAGCAAAAAAAAAATTTGATTCAGGAAAAAAAATGTTGGAATCCCTTAATGAAAGCAAAATTCATGTTTCTGGGAAATCAAAAAGAATTTTTGGGAAATAATTATGGGATGGCCAAACGGCCTACAGGTTTTATTCTGAGATTTGAAACAAAAAGTGAGATTTTGAATCTTCACAAACCAAAAAAGTTTTGTTTTCTTGAATCTCAAATAAAATATTTACATTATAATGTGGAGAAACAGATTTTCCAAAGCTAATAAACAAAAACAAAAGCTGGGTGGCCTGTGGAAATGTGGCTCTGGTTACGGTTTCACTTCCTGGAAGACGATCGTTCGGCTCCAACAAACACAAAACAAATGTTTGCTTTCTTTCTCGGGTTCTAAGTTCCTGGAAATCGGAGCTGCAGGGAAACAAAGACCCACAACACGATACCTTGTTGACTTCCGCGATTTCCCTGCGCTCCTCGCTGGCCGGCCGGCTCTGCCCTCCCGAGCGCTCCTCGCGTTTGGAGCCTTCGTCCTCCACGAACGGGATCAGCTGCTGTGGAGGAAACCAAACGTTTGCTGGGGCAGGAGAAAAGTCATTGTGAGTTGTGGACAGCAGCGTCACGCGTGTGCGTGCTCTCTGGCACGCGTGTGCGGACGGGCGGGGCGGTCCCTCACAGAGACAGTCAGAGGATGAGACGGCGGATGGGAAATTGATTCATTTTTAAACGCTCTGTTTGCTTGACCTTGTCTGCTTGACACCGCTGCGAGGCTGATGTGCAGGAGCCTTCAGGCGTGCGGCGGTCCTGAGAGCGCAGAGGGGAGGGGGGTAAACAGCAGCGCTGCTCTGCATCACACTGCCCCCTAGTGGTCAGACGCAGGAACACCACAACTACATGTTTCTCTGCAGGAATTGACCCAATATTGACAACTAAAATGACTAAAATCATATTGATTACTCCCATTAGATAAATAAAAACAAACTATTTCAGCTAAAAGACCCTCCTCAACTTACCACCTGGTCCTTTATACAGTAAAAGAGGCGGTCATGACTGAAAGAAATAAAACAATTACTTTATTTTCTTATAGAAGTCGATAACAGCCTGCCCTTTTTTTTTTTTTTTTATCGGTTTCTCGTTAAAATGAGATAATCCAGAACGAAGAATGAAGCACCTTCTTCCTCTCTTAAAATAATCCACAAAAGTTGTTTTTAGTCAATCTTTTATTCATTAAATTAATAGATCTATGCTCCTTATCCAGTCTCAAGCACCGCCCTCCTCCCTTAATTTCCCCCAAAAAACCCAGAACAAACATGGACGGACTGACAGGATTCAGGTCTGCCGAGCGTTTCTGCACGGTGCGTTCACTGACCTCCGGACATCGGCAGCAGAACGAAGCAGGTTACCAGAGAAAACGTGGAACCCCAGAACCGATGAAAAATGATGGATTAAATACTAGGGATGTCCCGATCCGATCACGTGGTTGAAGACTCGATCGGAATCGGGCTCTGTTGTCCGATCAGGATCGGATATTTCATTTATTCTTATTAGGGCTGCCACGATTAGTCGACTAATCGACGACTAATCGACTATTAAAATAGTCGACAACTAATTTAATAGTCAATTAGTCGTTACTTTATATTGTATGAAGTCAGATTGTAGTAAAGTTGAAAGTTATAATAGCATTCTGCTAGCTTTTTGGAATATTTTGGCATTTATTAAGGGTTTTTTAAGCTATTTTGGATTTTAGCTAATACTTAATCTAAAAGCTAGCTGTTTGGGCTAACTTAAGCTTTTTTAGGCAATTTTTGAGTTTAGCTAATATTTCAGCAGCATGCTAGCTATTTTGGTTAACTTAAGCTTTTTTAACTTTTTTTAGGCTATTTTGGAGTTTAGCTAATATTTCAGCAGCATGCTAGCTATTTCGGCTAACTTTAGCTTTTTTACGTTTTTTAGGCAATTTTTGAATTTAGCTTATATTTCAGCTATATGCGTGTTTTGGCTAATATAGGATTTTTCCGTTTTTTTTAAGGCTAATTTGGAATTTAGCTAATATTTCAGCAGCATGCTAGCTATTTAGGCTAACTTTGGCTCTTTTTATTTTTTGGCTAATTTGGCATTTAACTAATATTTCAGCTGGTTATCAACTTCAACATCTTTACATCCACTTTGGCCATGAACAGATTAGTCGACTAATCGGAAAAAAGAATCGGTGATTAGTCGACTATTAAAATAATCGTTTGTGGCAGCCCTAATTCTTATCATGATCAGCGCTTTATATTTCAATCTTATTTTTCCAGATAAATCCTCCACTAGAAGTCTGCATGTCAGGAACAGATCACAAAATGTTTTTTCCCAGAAAACGCAGCAGAAAACTGCAACAGTTCAAGCAGAAGACTGAAATAAACATCAAGCTAGCTAGCCGATCACGGATTCAGACTTCCGGGATCAATAAGTCTTTTGAAAACGCTTTAAACTGACAGTTAGTGTCTCTAAACAACAACAACCTCTAAAGGCATTTCAACAGAAAAAGAAAAAGAGTTTGGTTTATTTTTAATGTTAAGCTCTTCGTGCAGCAGACAGATGCTAAACAGTAGCTGCTAACTGCTACATGCTAGCGCCATGATTTAACTCCTTAGGACCCGAGCTGTCCTTTGATATGCCTGTTTTATTTATCTGAAAGAGAAATAAAAGTTAAGAAAATTAACTACTCTGATAATAAAACCAAAAATGTGATGTTTTAAGAACCTAAAAAGGAGCACATAATCTTAAAAAACTAATAAATGAAAATGAATAATTATTATGAGCTAGTCATGAACACTCATCAAATTCATGCGAAAACAGTCAATTTATTTTTAAAAATTCAAAAAAGGACAGGAATCACATTTGAGATGAGCAGAAGAAGATGGATGCACAGAGAAAGAAATCTTTCTTAAAACATTAATTTTTACTTAATGATCCTTTGATCTATTTTCAAACCGTTCCCGTGTTTTTTGTTTGTTTTTTTTTTTAATTATGATTATGCCCTTTTTTAGCCAAAAGCCTCTGAGTTGTGGGCGGGACCGTTGGAACAGAACCTAGAGCTCTCTGTTTACACGCTAGCTTACAGCCGCTCACAAAACCGAAACCTAACAAAAATGGAGGGCAGTTTTCAAGAAGCTGGAAAAACAAAGACGTACATGGATGTAATTGGAGCAGGGAGCTTGTGGCTCCGCCCAGCATATTTTCTACATCACAGATACGATCTTTATTAATCTGTATTTTCTTTCTGCTTCTGATTCCCAACAATTTGAATAAAGAAATACAATCTGAAGCTTCATTTTCTTTATTTGCATCAGAAAAATGCAAAGAGAACGCGTTAAAAAGACAAAAAACACGTTAAAGTCGTCCAGCTGGACCCCGAGAAACAAGGATTTGTCATTTCAGCACCAAAATTCTGCTGGAAACCGACGGACGGGTGGATTAGATGAGCAAATCTCAAGACTAATCCTAGTTTTATTAGGTTCTGGACATCAAGTTTAGTTAGGAAAGGAGCAAAAAATGTGAGAAAATAGCAGTTTCTCTGTAAAATAACAAGAGGAAGGGAGAACATGTGCAGGAAATGATACTAACTCAAAACAACTGAAGAAAGGACAACATTCAAGTTCCTCATAACATCATTTTGAGAGCCGACCCAATGAAATATCGAGTTTTCAAGGTAGTGGGCAGATTTTGGCAGCTCCAGAGAGGAAAATGAAATGTGCTGAGTCGGGTCGGGAGAGATTGATGGCGAGCACGCCGTGTGAGTGTGCGAGCTTAAACGTGTCTATATTCTGTGAGTCGCAACCCCGGCCTGTTCTGCACAAAGATGGATGTGGTTTTCAGGCTGACAGAAAAGAACGGGCTAATGAAGTTCTCCGGGCTGCTTTCCCGAGAAAAGAAAAAGGTTAGAGAGGAGGGGAGGAAAAAGTATCAAAGCTGGGAGAAAAACAGCGGGGTGAAGGGGGTGAGGAGACGGGGAAATGAAAGAGGGAGCGAGCGCGACGCAGGAAACCAAAATAGATGCGGCGAAGAGAGGAAGAAACAGAGAAAAGAGCTTCAAACGGCAGCTGGGGAGGGAAGACGGCGATGGGGGGGGGCGCTCGGTCCAGCTGTTCGTTAAACAGGTCTGCCGCTAATTAGATTGCGATGAGGTCACGCTGCACGAGTCGTTGATTCCACTTCCTGTTTCCGGCGGCCGACGGCGAGCGGCTGTTGGGCAGTCAGCTGAATCCTCCCGGATGATGAACGGCGTGCCGGGCGGCTCCAAACCCCACAAAGCGTCAGCCGCAGGCAAACACGGCGAGCCGAGGGGAACGAGAGTCAACGTTTGAAGGAGGACGGCGAGATGGACGGTTGACGAGGTCTAAACCGCAGCACATATGCTTCCTATTTTATTGCAAAAAAATGCAAAATTAAAAAATTATTATTTGCTGAAAGAAGTCGCTGACGATGATGAAGCTTTTTGCTGAAAATGGCGACGCAAGTGACTTTAATTGCAGAAAGGACTTGCTGGAAATGCAAAAGTTATTTGGAAAGAGTTACTTTTGCTAAAAGACTGGAAATTTCATTAATAAATTATTAAAGATGACTTAAATTTCTGAAAAATTTGTAGTAAAATTGCTTCAAAATTACTAATACATGCCAATATTGCAAAACAAATTTGTGTGTTGCTTAAATATGAGCTAAACTCCAACTTAGCCGAAAAAAAAACCTTAGTAGATCCCAAATTAGCCAAAAAAGCTAGCATGTTGCTTAAATATAAGCTAAACTCCAAATTAGCCAAAAATTTGTCTGTAAAGTAAATTAGCCAAAAACGTTAGCATGTTGCTAAAATAGATGCTAAACTCTTCATTAGCCTAAAAAAAAACTCAGTAGATAACATTTTAGCCAAAAAATGTTAGCGTGTTGCTAAAATAGATGCTAAACTCTAAATTAGCCAAGGAAACCTCAGTAGATAACAAATTAGCTAAAGAAAGTTAGCGTGTTGCTAAAATAGATGCTAAACTCTCTATTGGCCTAAAAAAAAAACAGTAGATGACAAACTAGCCCAAAACGTTAGCTTGTTGCTAAAGCAGTAGCAAACTCTAAGTTATCCTATAACTCCAAGTAGATAAAAAAAATGCAAAAACGTTAGCATCTTGTTAAAATAGATGATAAACTCTCCATTAGTCAATAAAACAGTAGATAACAAATTAATCCAAAACGTTAGCCTGTTGCTAACATAGAAGCTAAACTCTAAAGTAGCCTAAAAAAAACCCAAGAAGATAACATTTTAGCCAAAAATGTTAGACCGTTGCTAACATAGAAGCTAAACTCTAAATCAGCCAAGGAAAACTTAGTAGATAACAAATTAGCTAAAAACGTTAGCATGTTGCTAAAATAGATGCTAAACTCCCCATTAGCCTAAAAAAGACCCCAGTAGATGACAAATTAGCCCAAAACATTAGCCTGTTGCTAACATAGAAGCTAAACTCTAAAGTAGCCTAAAAAAACCCAAGAAGGTAACATTTTAGCCAAAAATGTTAGACCGTTGCTAACATAGAAGCTAAACTCTAAATTAGCCAAGGAAACCTCAGTAGATAACAAATTAGCTAAAAACGTTAGCATGTTGCTAAAATAGATGCTAGTCTCCACAGATAAACCTCCTCCAAATTAAAAGCTCCCTAATTTGGCATCAGACAGATCAGCGATGTGAGGCTAAATAGTAACTACATAATGATTAAAGAAGTGAGTGGCCTTTTATGGTCTACCAGCCCCCGCACTCATCGTCCATTTTGATGAACGCCCTTCCCCCTCCCACAGAGCTGCACAAAACAAATTCATTAAAAAAAAAAAAACAGTTTTCCTCAAATTAAGCTTTTCTGCTGGTTTTATCTCCATAGCAACCATTTTCTTTTTCGGTCGGCTGGGGCTGACGAACATATCTATGCAATTTTTAGAAAAATCTGTAAAAGTATTTTTTTTTATTTCCTTGGCAACTGAGGTATTTTGCTAACCACATTCCTAATACGTTCATAATGTGCTTCATACCGTTTTGTTTGGTTTGAGCCAATGATTCATAAATATTCATACACTTTTTTAACAATATTTTGGTACAAAAATGTGCGAGCTACTTAAGCTAGCTTAACGCTAACAGCGTTCAAAATTTCAAAGATGATTTCAAACATTTCTTCTCGATTAGGAGTTAGGAATAGATTAAAATCCTAAAGAGGAGCTTAAATTAATTAAAGTGACTTAAGGTGATTTTTTTTTTTATTTCAAGATGGCGGCCTCTTCCTGAGGTCAAAGGTCAACAAAACTTTGCATGTGATAGTAATTTTCAGCTGGTAATCTGTATGTAATTTTCAAAAATATTGTGCGAAAAATTGTGAATAGTCATCAAATTTTACATTTTTTGAGCCCCATTTTTTTGTGGATAAAATTAAACAAAGTTTCAGTTTGTTCTTCTGCGTTTAATGCTGTAAAATAGTGATGGAGCTGAAATGTTCGGCCGCTTTTATAGGAGCTAGAACCTTTTAACTCTGGTTTCAGTTTATCAGCAATATTTGAATCAATTAAATGTAAAAAAAATAATGTGGAAAATTCTAATTAAATTTTGAATTTTTATACATTTTTGTTAACCGAATTTAAATATTTGTAAATAAAACACAAAAATGAAGATTTTTTTTTATGTTTTTCCTCTTAAAGCTGACCTTTGACCTTCACTAAAGTGAAGAGACACAGCCGGGAGCTCCTCAGAAAGCTGTTGAGTTTCAAATGAGGAACGACAGAAGAACCAGCGTTCACTCTGGAGTTCTGCTTTCTCGCCACGGGGCGCCTCACCTCTGGCGGTACGAGCTCCAGACCCGCACAGTTCTCGTTGCATTTGTCGTAGACGAGGCGCAGCTTGCGAAAGAGCACGGACAGCATTCGTAAATGCTCCTGCAGCTTCCCCAGCCGGTCCTGGTGGGTGTTGGGGTGGTAGGTGACCCCGTTGGGAAGCTGAGACGAAGCACAGAATCATGAAAATATTCATAAATGAAACATTCTGTTTTTTGTGTTTTCACAAATAATAAGCAAATCTTGCTACTGAGAATGATGCCCTTGGAGACGAGCCTTTGGGGCAAAAATGTCTAAAAATGACCACGTTACTCAGTCAATAAAGGTTTGTTTGAATAAAAACAAGGAGATGACACTTCAAAGTGAATAAAAACATTTAATTTTTTGATTACAAAGACAGTCCACGACCACAGTGGTTAATGTAACAACCCCATTTATACATATTTCTCCATTTCTCAGGAAAACATGACAATCTCATCTAAAGAACACGACAGAAACTGAGATGCAGAAATGATGCAGATCTGAAGAATCCTCAAGAGATTGCATCTATATTATTATTATTATTATCCTGTAACCGATGCAGCAGTCTGGGCGAGCAATAACATGGAGGAAATTAAAAAGAAAAATTCTCAAAGTGACTGTTTTCTGCCTTTTTTATCCTTTTCTGTCCTTTTTTTCACGATGAAGATTTAGGCGGTTTAGGTTCAACATGTAGAAAAAAAATGTAGAAATAAAGTGGTAAAATTATTATAAATAAGTCAGCATTTCACATGAACAAAATCATAAATGTATGACCTAAACGTTTGTCATTTTACATGGAATGTTTTATTAAATACATTTTTACATTTACAAAAAGCGTAAAGCAGATTCAGGAAATTCTTGCGCAGTTTGACGTCTATTGTCGGCTATGTAAGTTAACATATTTGAATGGCTTTGTTGAAATATTTTATAGGCTAAACTGGAAATTTTATTATGAAAATAAATGTTCTTAATTTGCAGAAATGCAGTTTTTTTCTCAAAATGTAACAAATTTCTTTTTGTAAAATTTTGACTATTTTATCATAATTTTATGACTTTATTTTGAGAAAATATAAAAATGTTCTCATTATTTTAAAACTTTATTCATTTTTTTTAAATATAATTTTACCACTTTTTTAAAATAATATTTTGACTTTTTTTTATTTTCCTTAAAATGTCATATTTTTACTTTTGTAGAATTTTGACTTTTTTCCTCACAACTTCACACTCATTTGTTTGTTTTTCTTATAATTTTACAATTTTATTTTCTTAAAATTTTGACTTTTCTTATAATTTTAAAACTTTACTAATAAAAATGTTACTTTTCCTTTAAATGTTACAGTTTTACTTTCATAGAATTTTTTTTTTTTTTATTTTAAACATGTATTATCATTGATAAAAATCTTTTCCCTATAATTTTATATTTTTTACTTTCAAAATATTTTGACTTTTTTCCTCATAGTTTTACATCTTTCTTTTCATAAAATGTTGACTTTTTCTCATAAAAAATGTTTTTTTCTCCTCATTACAATTTTGCTTCAATAAAATTATGACTTTCCTTTAATAATTTTAATGGAATAAAAAATTCCTTATAATTTTGTTTTTTGACTTGACTTTTTTTTTACTTTTTCCATATAATTTTACTCCCATAAAATGTTTCTATTCCTTATAAATTTACAATTTTCCCTCTATAGAATTTTGACTTTTTTGTCATAACTTTCCAGCTTTATTCTAATATTTTTTCCCTTTTAATATATTTTTATTTTAAATATTTTCTCTAATTAATATCTAAAAAAATTATAATCAGAATTTTAAAGTTTTAGTCAAATAAAATTTAAACGTTATTCTCTTAACTTTCTGCTTCATTCTCATAAATGTTTTTGTATTTCTATGATTTTATACTTGTTACATTTTGACTGTATTCTCATAATTCTGTTGTTTTTTTTTCTGATTTAACCTCCCATACTTTAGGAAGTGATGCAACAAATGTATTTTTATTTGCTGGTGCATTATTACCATTAATCTTAACATCATTTTGGTTTCCAGAACCTCTTCCAATGAAAGGAACATCAAACGGAGCGTCAGCAGCCTGCTGCCTCACCTGCATGTTTCTCAGCAGCTGAAATATCTCCATGGTCCTCAGGACTATGTCCTGGACGGTCTCCTGTCCGATCCGACAAAGCGAGGCGGTGTTGACGTCTCGGGCAGCCTGAGCCTGTTGCTGTTGTGGGGGCGGCTGACCCCCGAAAGGAGGCACTAGTGGAGGGGTTGTCATGGAGACGAGATGAAGATGCTGAAGGGAAGAGGTGTGGGTGCAGGTCGGGGGACCTTCACATACCTTTACGGAGGAAAATAAGGTTTAAGAAAGTTTAAACTGTCAGCTATTACACAATTAATACAGATCACAACCCAACTTTATTTATAAACCCCCTTAAAACAACCAAGATTAAGCAAAAAATAAAAGCAAAATCATAAAAAGGAATTAAAAACAGGTAAAAACAATTGTACATCAGAGTTCGGTGCTATAAAGTCTTTTTTAAAGTGAAAATAAAAAACTGTTTCAAAGATGTGATTTCAAGTTTTTCAAAATAAAACGTTTCCTAGCTAACTCTAGCACTGACAGACTCGATTTAAAGCATCAAGCTAACCTCACAGCCTCTAAAATAAGTTATCATCAAGCGCTAGAGTCACCTAAACCTCCGTTTACGTCAGAAAATCGCTTCCAGGTGGGATCCTGGACTTCTACGACACGCCACAAACATTTTTAGCTCAATAAAGTTGAATCTCCACACATTTAAAAGTAGAGGATGTTAGCTAAAAAAGACACGTCACTTCAGATTTCTCTGCTTTTATTTCAGGTTTTGTTTACAGCCGGACGATGACTTCCGGGATATCGTTTAAATTACCTGTTCACGTTTACAAACAGAGCACGAAACGACGTTTAGTTCTACCTGTATTGTGGTATTTAGTATCTTTTGTTGACATGTCAAGTCCCGCGGTCCTCAGCTCAGCTGCTTCCCAGCAGGTCCTCCTGCTCCTGTTGCCGCTTCAGATCTCGCGAGAACACAGTAATCTCGTCTAAGAGGGCGAGGAGGAAAGAAAAAAATGAAGAAATCTTTATTATTTCTTTGTAAAACTTTTCAAATGTAACTTTAAGCTTGTTTTTAACCACTTTGCATAGTATTTTCAAAGTGTAAGAGTGTGATTTTAAAAGCTGTAGACTGTTTTATGCTTTAGAAAGACAAATAGTGGTAGAAAAATAAAAAGGGCTTTCAAATAAAATAAAAACTAAATACTGAGAATGCAAAAAACTTACCTAAAATGGCCCGAGTTTTCTTGTAACTACAGCATCTGGTTTTCCATTTGTTTTCTCCTTTTATTTTATTTCAATTTTTCCTGTTTACAATGTTAAAAATCATCATTCTGAATAGATTAGATATATGTCGTGTTTTATTTGTTTTATAAAACATGAGGTATGAATGAATAGTTTCTCAGGGACACAAAATTCTCAGTCTAAATTAATAACCCAAAATTGAAAATATATTTTTTTGTTATTATTAAACCACTACTTTTGACATATGTAAAAATACACGTTTTAAATAGACAAAAGGACAAAAATAATCTGCTATAAATTAAAAATATGGTTAAAATAGTTTTACCAAAAACATTTTTCAAGCATTCTAAATAAATATTTGTATTAGTTGCTTTTATAGTGCCTCACTCTTAAAAGTAACTTTTTTGAAAATTCTGTTAAAATTCACAAAAAAAGGTAAAAATAAATAAATAAAAATTTAAAAAAAATACTGCTCTACCAGGCAGAAAAATAACAACTCCATCAGTGGATGATCTGGTCTGAAAACAGCTTATTTTGTACATTGCTGTGTCATTCTCTTCATTTATTTATATTAAAAAGAGAGTCTGATTTACAGGTGACTTTCTCCAGCTGTTATGTTCTGTAATCATCACCTTCAAGGCTTTTTTCTTTTTTTTTTATTAAATATAAAAAGCCACTTTCTACTCCAATCGTCAGCCTTTTTGTTTAAAAGGAAGATTTTTTTTCATCAAACTTGACGACAAAAATGTTCTATTTTGTCTTGTCACCAGAGGAGTTAAGAAAAGTTTTACAATCATCCGTCCTGTGTTTTTTAAAGTGATTGTGTGATTATGGAGATTATAGAGATATGGTTTCTATCTATCTCCACAAATGGTCATCCTTTTTGGGGGTCTGGAGTCCATTCATGTTGTTAAACAAAAGGCTGGATGAAGAAGACCCCAAATAGCCTCAAATTAATTTGTCAAGTCCATAACCTAACAACCAGGGGTTACGGGTTTGCTTTTCAACACTTTTATTCTGAATTATCTGAAAATCAGTTTTTACTTCCTGTTTGAAGCTCTGTTGAAAACAAAATAAAAAGAAACCAGATCAGTTCAGCAAGGAACCACTGGATGGATGTCTGGGGATTAAGTGTGCCACGATTAGTCGACTAATCGACTATTAAAATAGTCAACGACTAATTTATTTGTCGATTAGTCGTTACTTTATATTATATGGAGTCAGAGTGAAGTAAAGTCAAAAATTATAATGGTATCATGCTAGCTTTTCGACTATTTTGGCTTTATTAAGGTTTTTAGGCTATTTTGAAGTTTAGCTAACATTTCAACCACATGCTAGCTGTTTTGGCTAGATTTGGCTTTGTTTTTTAGGCTGGTTATAAGTTTAGCTAGTATTTCAGCTGCATGCTAACTACTTTGACTAATTTAGGATTTTTTCCAGTTATTCAGAGCTTAGCTAATATTTTAGCTAATATTCCAGCTGCATGCTAGCTATTTTGACTATTTAGGCTTTGTTTGTTTTATATGCTGTTTAGGAGTTTAGCTGTTTTTTTTAGATGTATGCTAGCTGTTTTCGCTAATTTAGGATTTTTTCCATTTTTTTTAATTTTTTGGCTATTTTGGAGTTTAGCTATTTCAGCTGCATGCTAGCTGCTTTGGCTAACTTAGGCTTTTGTCATTTTTTTAGGCTAATTTTTCGTTTTCTCTAATAATATAGCTAGCTATCACCTTCAACGTTTTCAGCTATTAGCTTCAGCATTATAAATTTCAGCATGTTCCGCTATCAGCACTAGCATCTTCAGCAGTCAAATTCAGCTAACAGCATTCACATTAGCATTATCACAGGTAATGCTATATATCTAGTTTTTAGTTAGTTTAAAGCTAAAGATGGATAAGATGTGTGTTTTACATCCAGTTTGCACATGACCGAATTAGTCGACCAATTGGGAAAAATGATGGGTGATTGGTTGACTATCAAAATAATCGTTTGTGGCAGCTCTGTGGCAGTTCCCTTTTTTATTATAAATAATCCACAATAGGTGAAACCTGCTGTAAGGAAGAGACTGAGGTGTTTGGATTCATGAGCGATAGTGTTTAAAAAGTCAGAAGTGGGACGGTTTCAAACAGGCAAGGTCAAAGCACATGAGAGACTGTCTAGAGAAACCTGCTCAGAAGGATTGGCTGGTAGCACCAATAAGACTTCGCACTCAGCATGTTTAAATTCAGTGGAGGTGAGGGCCAAAGGGTGAACAGCTGATGGAAGGTCCGGGTTTAAGGAGCAGTGGCTGATGGGAGATGTAGTGTGATGAGAGGAGGGTGGTGAGAGTCAAAACTTGGGAGATGGCTCCCTCTGGTGGTCGTCGGGGGGAACAGATCTATTTTAAAATTGTTCCCAGTGGGTTTGCAGATTTAGAAATTTCCTCTGAGTTGTGATCGGGACCATTAGCCCACGTCATTTCCCATCATCCATCTGTTCACATGCTTTCCCACTAGCTTACAGCCCCTCACAACCCCGAACTAAAAAAACCGGTACAACAAAAATGGCGAGCAATATTGTAGTCATCCAGCCGTACAGATTGGTTGACAAGGTTAACAGCCAATCAGGACGCAGAACACAATGTGCTGTTGGGAAAGAATGGGGGAGGGGGGGATTATTGAAGAAATCTCTGCCGCAGTAAGACTGTGAAAGTTGAAGGGAATGCTGTAAATTCAGGTTTTTCTACGAGAAAAACACAAAAGTGATTTAATTTTTTTGTAAACGACTGAAAAGTTTATTGTGAGATTCTGATGCCTTCAGTGTGTGTGCACATGTACTAAACTCTCCACGGATCCTAAACAACTCTGGAGCTCATCTATCATACCGGATCAACGTGAGAGAAACGGCGGCGTGCATTGATTAGCTGGTTGCCAGCTGATGGAAAATGTATTGATTTCAACGCGTTGCTGCGATCGAACCGAGCTGAGACTAAATGAACATCAGAGGCCTTCATTCATCACACGGCGGCGCGTTCAGACGCCGAGGCTCACCTTTGGTTGATGTGACGGCAGACAGGAAGCTGATGTATGCTAAACAAACAAACACGTGAAACTAGAGGCCATGTCCTGTTCGCATGTGAACTGCGCATGCTAACATCTAATTGCTAATTTAAGTACAAAAGTATTATTAAGTTCTCCTTCTATGCTAGGAAACATTGACTGTATATGAGAACTGGACTGACTGACACCTCCCCCCTGATGTTCCAAACAGGAAGTGGCTCCAAGAATCCCATAGACTTCTATAGAGAAATAAACTGCTCATACTCAGTAATTCTATTGGTCAGAATTTTTTCATGATTTTTTTATGCTTCAATAAAAGTAGGCGGAGCCTGCTGGCTACAACGTCCAAAACGTTTGACAGATTTTGTGTAGCTCGCTCTTTCAAATGATAGGGGTGTGGCCTTCCAACAAGCTCACTCCTGATTGGTGGTAGTGGCTGCCATAGAAACTTTGACTTAGACGGATTCAGACCAAAGTATCTTTATCGCGAATAAAATGCCGACTGATTGACTTCATTTGGTTGGAGCCGGCAGTAAAGCATTTTTTATGGATGTTCTCAGTTATGATTTGTGTCCGAATTCCTTCAACACTTAGTTCACAATTTCAGACATTCACCATTTTTTGTGGGGTGTCAGAATCTATAACTCCAAAATTCAGTTCCCTAAAAATTCCGCAAAAGTCTGCGAAAACCCACTGTGCATCAATGCTACTAGATTGACAAATATAGACCACAATGTTTTGCATTTGGACAAATTTTCATGTAAAAAATATTATTGTAAATTATTTTTTTATAAATTAAAAATTCCCTGGGGTCCTGGCTACCCGGGGCCGGGCAGCCCTGTCTCCACACAGAGAAAGGGACACCCGAGTTCTCTGGCAAGACCATGAGTCAGGGATCACGTTGCGTCTGAGCCAGGGGGGGTCCCTGTCCCCGTGGTGCAGGTTTCAGTCCTTGCCCTCAAGTGCTGGGCCCCTCAAATATTCCAACTGTAGGTGACCCAAATAAGCAATGTTTATTAAGCTCTTCGAGGACCCGCACTTCTCTTGGGTGTCCCCTTCCCGGGCGGGGGTGGGAAGGCCCTACCTTGCTACGACCTCCTACAGAGTGGGTGGGTGGATGCCTGGCAAGTGAGGCGGTCTCCCTTTGGGCGCCCTGGCTCATGCCTGCCCAGAACTCCCAAGTGGTGGGCTTCCTCCCAGTGAACATTTCAATGTTGGCCCCAGCTGGTTCCGTGGTGGCCCCATCTGTGTTTTCCTGTCTGGCTTGAGTGGGGACTCAGTGGTCTGGGTACCGACGCTAACCAGCCACCCAGTGGACAGTGTAGCCAGTTAGCGAACTCCGTTGCCCAGTGTGGGCAAACACAGATGGGGCCACCATGGAACACGTGGACAAACCCACCTGGGGCCCACCAATTCACCCCAAAGGTAAACCATATGGAGCCCACATTGAAATGTTCGCTGGGTTGTCTGGGGCTGGGGGGTATTCGGGGCTGGGCCCCCTGGCGCGGCGGGGCGCCATCCTCCTGACTCATCTGGTATGTGTTTTTTATTTCATTGTTGGTGGCAGAAAAGCTAAAACAAGCAGCTAACCCACTATATCTTATTTTTTTCAGATCTGCAAACCTTAATTTACTGCTGCGGTTTATTCCTTAAACACGACACAGAAGTGAACCAGAAACACCAACAGCATGGTTAGTGGTTCTGTACGAGGGACGGTGTCAAATCCACAGACAGCGGCTTCTGCAAAGGGCACCGACCGAGCCCCCATTGTGATGGAACACAAGCCGTGTAGTAATTAATGGCTCAGGGATATCAGAAGTGAAAGGGATTATCTTTGCAGCTCGCGCCGGAAGTCCTGCTTTAATTGAATATGCACGGATCTGGTTCCTCCTGGGAGGAGTTCAGGTGGAGGGTGAAGGGAGAACAATGCAGCCGCTTCTGAAGTCCATTCAGCTTCTTACAGCAAATTTGCTTTCAGAAAATTGGGTTAGTGGTGCAGCTGAAGCTTCAGTCTGCGGTTCTGCTGGGTGATGGGGAGACGACAGTTATCAGTGGATGAGCTGTTATCCTCAGAGTTAGGGCATTTATATGAAAAGAATGCAACAAATATGGAGAGAAATGACTTGATTTGTAACTCATACAATACTTTTGTGTGTATTTGCAATTGTGTATCACATGAACACTTCAATAACATACAAATACAGTTACAGCAATTTAAAATGAACTCAAATTCAAAACACCTCCTGCACGAATAAATTTTTAATTTTCCTGATTCACTCAGACAAAAAGACATTTTCCCCACAGATCAGATTAGATCTATTCAATAAAATCCATTAAATGATCTGAATCATCGATCGATCCAAAGCCTAATGCTACAGCCCGCTAGCTTGACGCTAACCTATAAGGGGATTTCCCATAGGACGGCTAATGCTAACGCTCGGTCGACCTAAACATATATCGCTTACTAAATGAACATTTTTATGAACTCACGCTGTGAATGTAGTTTTGTAGTATGACAAGCCTCACTGGTGCCCCCTATGGTGTGGCAGAGTACTGCACCATAACACATGTTATTATGTGGTAAATAACAGTATTAAAAAGTCAGAATGATGTGAAAAAAAAGTCTTTATTCTGCAAACATTTTTTTAAATTATGGACACAGAAAAACATCAATAATTTTCACATATATTTTTATTTAATTTTCATACATTTCATAAATATGCTTTCATGAGCAGAAGAAATTGTGACAAACGGGAAGATCTCAGAGGAAAGAGGTCGTCTGCAGCACAAGGTAAAATCACAGCAAAGGTTTCTGGGACGGGGAGGCAGCTTTATTGGGGTTTCAAGGGTTGGTTTTGGTGGAGGAGGTGCAACAGTCTTACCTCTCGTAACCAATTTGATTCTTTAACCCACATGTGTCTAAGTCAAGGCCCGGGGGCCGGATCCGGCCCTCCAGATCATTTTATTTTATTGTTATTAATCTTATCTTGAGCTCATTTCTAACTTGTATAATTATGAAAAGATATATTTTTATGGAGGGTAAAATTTTATAAGTTGTTTAAGGTTTCTGGATAATATTAATGCTTTTATATTAATAAAAAAATATTACATTTACGGTTTTAAAGTTTTTTGCTAGCTTTTTGGACTATTTTGGCATTTACTAAGATTTTTAGGCTTTTTAGGTGTATAGCTAATATTTCAGCTAGCTTTTCATGCTAGCTATTTTGGCTAATTTAGGCTATTTTTTCCTTTTTAGTTTTTTAAGCTGTTTTGGAGTTTAGCTAATATTTTAGCAGCATGCAAGTCATTTTGGCTAATTTAGGCTTTTAAAATGTATTTTAAATGTTTTGGAGCTAGGCTAATATTTAGACACTGGCTGTTATGGCTAATTTATGGATTTTTAATTTTTTTTATTTTTAGCCAAATTTGAAGTTAAGCTAATATTTCAGCAGCATGCTAGCCGTTTTGGCTAATTTTGGCTTTTTAAAAGTATGTTAGGCTGCTTTGGAGCTAGGCTAGTATTTACACGCTAGCTGTTATGGCTAATTTATGGATTTTTTTTTTTTTTAATATCTAGCCTAATTTCAAGTTAAGCTAATATTTCAGCAGCATGCTAGCTATTTTGGCTAACCTAGTTTTTTTTCAGCTAATTGGGTATTTAGCTAATATTTTAGCTGCTATCAGCTTTATTGTTTTTAGCTATTAGCTTAAGCGTTTCTCTAGTTCATAATTATGTTAAATAGTTTTGGGTTGAAAGTTTAAAAAACTTTATTCTTAGAGTGCTCAACAACTGTTTACCCCGTTCTGCCCAGGCCTTAAGGTGTGTTTTGGATCGTGGCTCCTTGTGCGATTGAGTTTGATCTGCAGCTTCAGGGACTCAGAGATGCAGAAGAGCAAAAACAAGATTTCCAGTAAGTTATTAATCCAGACTGCAGAATTCAGGACCTACGTTGAAAACGCCCCGATAATCCCTAAAGCTCTCAAACGTACCTTTTAAATAAGACAGCGTGTCTGTTTTGGTGCTGGTTGCCAGGCAACAGGGCCGTGCTGGCGGCGAATGGATGCTGCGTTCAAGAGATGAGTGCAAATATTTTATTGAATAAGTGACTGCAGCTCTGGTGTCACGCAGAAGTTCCAGCTGCCGTGTTATTGTTCTACAGAACCACAGTGAGAGGATGCTCAGACGCATCCGCTCGATGACGGCCTCAACCGCTCTGACCCATCGCGACAAGGACGCCTGATATCTGGAGAAGCCCGGCAGACCCGGAGGCTGATAGGTGGCAGGTCGCTCCTCCCTGCAGCGGGAGGATTATCAGATTGGGATCTGTCGATTTTAGAGGCCGGGTCGAATCCCTCCTGTGTTTACCAAGCAGCAAACTGGAGGTCAGGGTCATGCGGGGTCAACAGCAAAGCATCAGACTGAAACAAAATCACTAAAAGATGGTTTTCGCCTCAGAATAAAGTGAACAAAAAGCATAGGACTAAATATACAAGATACTGATAAATGAGGAAATATTAACTTTTGGTTTTCTCATAAGTTTTCACTCAAAATCTTTTTAGTTTAAAACAAACAAGAGTTTAGAAACATAATTGTGATTCCACTTTACTTCAATTTATAGTTGGACATTTTCCAATTTGTCCTCATATTTATAGATTTTGACATCAGTTTTATTACATAAAAACTGTATGATTTCAATTTTTGCAGTAAAAATATTACAAATGTTACTACTTTTGACTTTTTTGTACAGTTTCAAGTTTATTGTGAAATCATTGAGTAAAATACTTAAATCTGTTAAAGATAATGAATTTCTTAAGAAAAAACATTTTTTTTTGAAAATGTCAAATTTAAAACTCAAAGAATTCTCATTTTTTTACTTGTAATTTTACAAGATTTAAAAACAAATACATCGTATCTGTAATCTTCATAACTCTTTGTATAGCAAAAAAAACTATTTTGTTAAATTGGAAAAACAAGAAAAACATCAACGTTAATCAGTACAGGAATCTGCTTTTTGATCATATCAGTTTGGAAAAAACATCAGCTAAAAGTTCAGTAATTTTGAAAGAATTCAAGTCTCTCTGGTCTCCATAGCTGATTCCATGATTTAGGGTGGGGGGGAGCTTGGGCTGTCGCTGCGCCTTGAATTGTCTGCTGGGGCTGTCGGGTGGTGGCCGGGGCCTCCTGGTGCCCTGGCTGGGGACGTGGGGGCGCTGCTGGTTGGGGGTTCCGGTCTGGCGTCTGGATGGGGGCGGGCGGGGGCGCCGGGTGGCCTCCTGGTCCCGGGTGTGGGGTGGTGTGGGGTGCTCGGTCTGGGTGGGGGTCTGGCGCGGCCGGTGGGGTGGTCCGCCTGCTTGTGCTGGGGGGGGCTGGCGTGGGGCCCCTTCCTGGGGGGGGGCCCGCCTCCGTCGGGGGGGCGGCTCGCCTACGCCTGGGGGCCGGGATCACTCCCTCTCTGGCTCTGGGGCGGGTTGGAGTAACCCCCTTGGGGCCCGCCCTGGCTCCGGGCGGCGCCTGTCCTTGCGGCGGGGTCTTGGGGGTGGCGGGGGTGGGCGGTCTGGCCCCGTCTTGTGGGGGGGTGTCTGTGGGAGCGGGGGTCCCATTAGATACGGGACCTGGGGGGTCTGGCTTGTCGGGTTCTCCGCTGAGAAATCGGTGGGGGCCGCGGCCGGTCTGGCTGCCTAGGTCCCGTTGGTGCCTGACCAGTACACCCACAGGGGAGGCTCTTGGGGCGGGGACTCGGATTTGTCCCTGGGACTGGCTCCTTCTTGGCTCCTCCTCCTTGTGTGGCGGGTGCTGCGCCTGGCGGTCGGCTCTCGGGGGGTGGGACGCCTGGGCTGGGGGAACTTGGCCAAACGCGGGGGGGGCGGGGGGACAGGGGTCTGCCATCGGGGGTCAGTCGCCAACTGACCCCCAACATATCCCCTTCCTCATACAAACATGCAATAGGAGAGGGGAGGGTGTCTGTATTGCGGTGCGCTGCGGGGGTGTGGACTACCTGCCAGTGGCCCTCCTCCTGTGGCGCTGCAAGGATTTGCCCCTCCCCTCGATTTTTATTTGCACCTTAGACATTTAGGACCCTTGGTGGGGGGGTGCTTGGACATCACTGCCAGCAAACAGTCGATGTCCTTTCGTGCCCCTTCCGCCAATTTTACCGCACCATAGACATGTAGGGCCGCTGGTGGGAGGGTGACGGGGCATCTCTGCGAGAAATCAGGAGATGCCCTGTTAAGGCCTTCTCACCAATTTTAACCGCACCCCTTTAGTACACACACCTCTAACATCACAAACATACACTCTAACAAGCAAACACGCACGCATCACACAAGGAAGGTGGGACCTTCGACCTCTGTCCCCTACCCCATTCCTGGCGGGGGTGCGGGGAACCTCGGCCTGGTGGTCTAGTCTCCTTGGGTGCCGGTCTCCTGGGCCCGGCAGTCTCCTCCCCACGCCGGGAGTGGGATCCCCGAGATTTAGCAGGGGATCAATCTACATCGGAGCCGGGGGTGTCCAGGTCCGGTGGTGCGGAATCCGGTCCCTGCTTTCGAGAACTAGTTCTCTCCTTAACTCCATCAGTGGGTGTTCCTGGTCGGGCCTTGTTTTGTACATCACTGCTTGGGCCTCTGTTTCTCTTGGGTTCTCTTCTGCTCGGCGGGGGTGGGCGGCCTCTGCCCTGCTCTCCGCTGGACCTTCGCGGTGGGGGCAGGCGGTTGTCTGGAGTGTGGGGTGGGTTGCCCTTGGGGGCCCTGGCTCGTACCTGGGTGGGGCGGGGGGGTCCTCTGCGCCACTGGGTGGTGGTGGGCTGCTCCTCGGGGGTTGGGGGCTCTCCGGGGTGGGGTCCCGCGTTGGCCCTCCTGGCGGGGTGGGGGGGCTGCTCCTCTGGCTGGGCTGGGGCCTGCACTCTCCGTGTTCCTGTGCCTTCCTGCTCTTGGGTGTGGGGGCCTCTGCGGCGGTCCCGCGTGCCCCGGTCTGGGTGCTCGGCGGGATTGCCCGCGGGCGGTCTCTCTCCGCGGCTCCACGGCGGGTGTTGGGGGATCTTGGCTGCAGCTGCTGCCCCTGGCCGGCGGGGGTCTTGGCGTGGGATGGCCGCGGGCGCTCTCCCCCTGAGTACATTCCATCACCACCCACCTCATTGAAACATAAACACTGTCACCTGAGCACTAACCGTTTGTGTGACAGAATGAAAGTCTTTATCTGAATGGGTTTGTATGATGGAGTGTGTGAGCTGCTGTTATAGCTGAATTGCGTACATGTGTGTATGTATATGTATAGTATATGTGTGAGTATGTTTTAGTTTAAATGTAGAGACTATTTTGGCCAACAAGTGGTGTGTGTAACTATAGAGCGTGTGTGTAGACAGGCCCGCGCCCATTCTAGTTTATCACTTAGTCCTGGTTGTTTTATGATGTTGCTTCCCTCTGTTGCCATCTTATCTCCCCCCCCTACCCCTCCCCACCTCTTCCCTTTTTTTCCGTCCGGTCCAACGACAAAGAAAAATAAATAAATAAAATAAAACATAATCAATATAAATAAAGTTTAGCATTAAATATACAACAGGAGTTTATACTCAATAAATCCCTGTTGTGACAGTAACATCTGCCCAACACAAGAAGCTCTCAGCCCACATCTGTTGGCTCAGCTGTTGGACAGGACAAGTTAAAAAAAAAAAAAAAAAAAAACAAATACATTTTCGACTTTAGACGTCATAATTTAACAAAATTTTTAATCGTAAATTTACAACTTCTAATCTCAGAAATTTGTGAGTTTTTTTCTTGTAAATTTACAAATTTACACATTTTTCATGTGATTGACAAGATTTAAAATAAATTTCTGACTTTGATTCTAATAAATTTACAACTTTAAACGTAGTAAATTTACACGCTATTTTTTCATAAATTTACCATTTCAAAATTTCGTAAATGTACTATTTATTTACTGAATTTAGAAGTTTTTTCTCTTTGTAAATTAACAATTTTAAATTACGTAAATTTAATATTTATTGACTAAATTTACAAAGTTTTTTGTCTTGTAAATAATCTACCATTTTAAATGTTGTAAATGTACGAGGTGTTCTCGTAGTAAATTTACATGTTATTTTTTCATAAATTTACCATTTCAAAATTTCGTAAATTTACTATTTATTTACTGAATTTAGAAGTTTTTTTTCTCTTGTAAATTAACAATTTTAAATTACGTAAATTTAATATTTATTTACTAAATTTACAAAGTTTTTTGTCTTGTAAATAATCTACCATTTTAAATGTTGTAAATGTGTTTTTGTAAATTTGTTATTTTAATTCTTGCATATTTATGAGATTAAAGTCAAAGTAAGCCCTTCGGTCTAAAGAGTGAACGCCGTGTGCAGCAGCAGACCGACTGAACTGGAAAAAGCGTGAATTGAAAGTTAAGAACAAAGAATAAAGTGGCGGTCCTGCGATCGCGCGTCTCTGAGCGGTTTATTTTACACATGAATTACCGACCCTGAACCCCGGAGAGTCGGCCTCACTGATAATAGTTTGATTTTGAGTCGCCAAAAGGTTCAGAATTTCTTTGTTTTTGGACCGACCTGGAAATAAATCTTCATAAGAAGCTCCACGACTTTCATCTCTGAGTACGACTCTGATAAACAGACAACTTTGGTCATTTTCTTATAAATTTACAATATTTAAAGTAATAAAATTAAGACTTAAAAACTTGTAAATTTACAAGAAAAAAAGTTAGCCTTTGAGTTTTTAATTCATAAATATACAACTTTACTCTCGTAATTAAAGTTATGACTTTTTTCTCATAAATTTACGAAATTTAAAGTCGTAATTGTTTTATTTTTTTGTAAATTGGTCCTAATACTCTGTAGGAGTTTTGGTTTCGTAAGTGGATTTTTAAATATTTTTGAGGCCTTTCTTAAATTTTGGCTGTGATGTCATCATTTTTTTGGAGTTTTTTCATCAGACACTCATACTTATGCGTGTATATTTTGAGGATTTTGGGGATGAAGATTTTTCGTCAAAGATGCAGGAAGACAGAAGAATTATCAAAATAATTTGGTCCTTCAGTCCGGGATGAATAATTCTATGGAGAGAAAATAGACTCGCCCCAATTTCTGTGTGCGTGATTCTTAATTTGTGTGTAATTTTGTAATTGTGGGTGCTTAGGTCTTTCTCCACACCCAGAGAGCGGAGCGGGACGTGAGGCTGATCGACTGAGGACCTCACTCCGCCTGATTCAGTGTTTTAAAACACATATTTTGACTTTTTTGTATGAATTATAAGGCATACTTGTTTACGGAAGTCAGAAAATGTGAAGTTTTCACCAGATATTATTCACAATCTATGTTCAAAGCGACTAATAAGAAAAATCTGATGACTCAGTATTCTAGCACTTAAACGCATCACTTATGAACAAATCTTAGAATTGTATGTGTAGTGTTTTATCTTTTAAACTATGTTTTATTTCTTTTAAACTTAACCTACCAAGATGGAAATTGTTCTCCAGATGGAAATTAGCCTGAGGCTATAATCTGGCATATTTACATTTTTTTTATGTTCATTAAAAGAAAAAAAAAAAAGAGTCTCACCTCAGATTTGTGCATAATTTGTCAAATTTTATATGGAGAGAAATAAGTATCACCCTAATTTATGAGTAATTCTTGATTTGTGTGTAACTTTGGATTTCTAGTAGTGCTTGAACGCATCAGTCACGGATGAATCAGTGAAACGTGAAGAGTCGTATACTGAGGCTTCGTGTGTGTAAGAGGTGATGTATGCGTAATTTTCTAAGATTTACTTGTGTTATAAGTTTCAAGCTGTTGTCATTTTAATTTGTGCATGTGTACATTGTTTTTTTTTTAATTTAATAATATTTTAATTTATGCACATAATGAATTTTATGACTTACAAATCAAGAAGTACATACAAACAAATCAAATATACACACAAATCAAGAATTACATAAATGAGGGTGATACTGTTTTCTCTCCATATTTGTAGTTAGTTTCAAGCTGATGCAAATTTAATTTGTGCATTTTTAAATTGTATTTTTTTAATTCCCTAATTCTTGTACTTACAGTATGCACAAAATATATGGATTTGAGTTACAAATCAAGAATTACATAAATGAGGGTGATACTGTTTTCTCTCCATATTTGTAGTTAATTTTAAGCTGATGTGATTTTAATTTGTGCATTTGTAAATTGTATTTTTTAATTCCCTAATTCTTGTACTTACAGTATGCACAAAATGTATGGATTTGAGTTACAAATCAAGAATTACACACACAAATCAGGTTGAGTCTATTTTCTCTCCATAAAATTGTAAAATAAGAAAGAAAAACCTCTAAAAGGCTCCAGAGGACTGAGGGTTAAACCAGACTTTAAAAGTTTTGTTTTTTACATGGTTACATCACTTCCTGTAGGTCCTTGAGAAACATCGATGACACTTTTAGGCCAAACCATTTTAGAGATTCTACAGTTTTAGGGGGAGAAGTCACCAAATTTATCTTCAAATCTGACCAATTAAAAAAGTAGATTTACAAACAGCAAAATAATACAAAATAAAGCAGAAGTTAAGGGTTGAGTTTAAGGTCAAGCTTCACAGAATAAGTCACAGAGGGGATCAGACAATCCCGTCGTCATAGCACCCACAGGAAGTTTGTTCATAAGATGCCCTCCTCAAGTTTTGCTCTAAAAATTCTTGAAACTTACAAAGACGAGTTTTAAAATCTGTAACAACTAAAAAAAAAAAAAAAAAAAAAGCACAGAATTTTTCGTTTTGTAATGCTTTAAGAAGAAAACTCCCAGCATGCTTTTCCTATTTGTTGGGGTTTTCGCACAGCGAACATCCGGGTTTGAGGTCGGCTTGTCTCTCCATCTGAATGGTGACGGAGTGGAAGTTGTAGGAGGAGAAACACGCCTGCGTCATCTCCCTCAGGACCGTCTGGGCATCCGCGGAATCGTCTGCGGAAAGAAGGAGGACGGCGTGAGGATCAACGGAACACGGAAAATTCAAACCCAAAGAGGGAAATTCAAACCCAAACGGAGGGAATTTGGTGAAACGTTTCGATTTTATGCTTACATATAAAGTAAATAAATTACAATAATACGGCGTTAATTCATTAACAATAAAAAAACATTTAAAAAATTTAAGATAAATCCAAAAAATCCAAAAATAAAAAACTTTTATTCCCTTTAGACTTGTTTAGTGTTAATAAAGTTTTTGGTCTCGTTCATAATTCTATCAACTTATTTATTTTTAATATTTATATTTTTACATCGTTGATCTTCAACACTGTTTTTGGAAATTTAAATTCGATTTTTTTTTAAAGTAAAATAGTGAAACTAAAAATGCACATTTATAACAAAACGACAAAACTGTTTATTTGGTTGTTAAAGCTTTAAACAAAACTGTGGAAAAAATGGATAAAGATGCATTCAATCAAATGGATTCATTGATCATTTTTTATGGCACCTTAACTATACATGCAAAACAAAAAAAAACAAGTTTTGAACAATAGGAGTCAATTTAAATGCCTGTTTATTGTTTGAATGTTTTATCCAAAAAGTTCCACAGATAAAGATCAAAAATGAAGCTTTCGTCTCAGAGCTGTCGGTGTGTAAGGAATTATATTTTGTCTGGTTAATATCATCTACAATTTGGAAGTTTTCACTTTGGATTTAACATAATTCGCATTTTTTTAAACCAGGAAAAAATCTGAGAACTGAATTTTCTCTATTGATCATTTAAATCATCTTTCCTGACGTTTCCATTGACTATGAAATTGGTCAAATTAGATTTGCAATAATTAAGTAATCTAACGGAAACAACAATTTAAAAAAAAGTTTTTTGTGCTTGGAGGTGATGCATGTGTGATGGAAACGAAGAATAGACTTGGAATGCGAGAAATTAACTATTAACTACAGAATAGTAGAGTTACAATTTACCTATTTAGTCAGTATGAATTTCTAAAATTTGTATTTGTTTTCCTTTTAACCCTTTTATTTTTTGTCCAACATTGACCCATTTTCACACATTAAAGGGTCACCAAACCCTAAATGAACTTTTTTTGTCTGTTGACGTCTCTAAACGGGGCTTTGAAAGTGCTCTCTGCCGGTCATAGCCACATTTTTGACAAATTAAAATAAAACTGTTGAATTCTTCAAAATATAGTCAAAAACCGTCCGTGTGCTGCCCCCTGCAGGTTGAAATGAGGGATTACAGTTGAATTTTGTGACTTTTCAGAAGTCTGACGTCATGATCTGCAGCTCAAGCCCCGCCCCTCTGACTGGACTTTCAGAGCTGTGGGTGGAGTCAGCCTCCAACTTCCTTCTTTGGTTACCCTTTAAAGAAGGGGTACATTTTGTCTTGAACACAATATAAGGGTTGAAGTACTTCATATATCATCCAATACGACTCAAAAAAAAATTGCATTTTTCATGTTATATTTTTTTGAATAAAATAATAAAATCCAAACGTCACGAATAGTTTAAGTTCACTGAAGAAGATTTTACACTTCAGCTTTAAAAACTCTAAAAAGAAAAAGAACTAATGTGTTAATGATAAATATTTAATTGAAAAAGATGAATTAAAAGTTTGGATCAAGAGAGACTAAGGATCTGTAGGATCCCGTTCTCACCTATAGCGACATGAGCAGACAGCATGGCCTGGTTCATGGTCAGAGCCCAGATGTGAAGGTTGTGGACCGCCGTGACCCCCTTCACCGCCAGCAAACGGTCCCTCACCTCACTGTACTTCACCCCCGACGGCGTTCCTGAGCAGGAGATCAGCAAAGCAAAGAAAAGAGGCGGACGGGGGAATCAGCGGGGCTTTGCAGAGGCGAGGACGCGTTGTTTGAAGAGCTCGACGAGCTCCTCACCTTCCATCAGGACCAGCAGGATGTCCCTCATGATGGTGAAGGTCGTACACAAGACCAGAATGGAGAACAAGAAGGTGCAGATGGGGTCGGCGATCTTATACTCTGGCTGGAAGATTAAAAACAAACAAAAGTCTGGAAAAGTTTAGGTTATTTCTGACTTTCGTTAACAGTAGAACTGGATTTTTTTTAAGCGTAAAACAGAAACTAGATGAAAAATTATAGAAAAAAAACTGATTTGAAGACTCAAAACAAACTTCTCATTTATCAGAGCTGCTAGAATGATATTTTAGACAAATTCCAAGCACCATATTTGGACTGAATGTATCTATAGATCCTTTCTTTCAGAGAATCACATTAAAAGCGATAAATTCAAAATGGCTGCCCTTTCTTTAAAGATGGCCGCCAAAGACTCAATTGGTACAAAAATATTCTATTTTGGTTTCTACCAGTCTCAATAAAATCCAATCTTTGAACTTGAGAGATACTTACAGAATACCAAATATATGTACTAGTATATTATATTTGATATATTGTATTTTCTGCTGGCAAACATGCATTTCTGGCAAAAAATAGTTTACTTACGAGTACAAAGAATAAACTTTTCTATGCTTGAAATTTACTTTTTATGCCGTCTAAGTATAGTAAAGTTAAAAAGTTCAAATTTAGACTGAAGAAGTATTAATTTAGAGTACTTCCTACACTATAAGTACATGGTCTGAGAACCTGAAGGCTCTGGAAGATTCTCAGAAAAAAAAGAAGGTTTAACTACTGACAGAATCTTAAAAATGAGCCCACCTGGAGATTTCAAAATTAGTGAAATGTTCTCCATCTTCCTGATCCTGGATAAATTTGTAGTATTAAACGAGCTGCAACCCATTGATGGTATGTTTCTTAGAAAGAAATGCATTATGATAATCTAGAAGTTATAAAGGCATAACACACTGTCCTGTAATGTAACATATCTTTAGAGCATTAACTGTGTTATCGTTAAAGCTTTGAGTCATCCATGACGGCCAAATAAAGAAAATCAGAGAGTGAAATAATCTCACATTTGATGCTTTTATTGTGAAATTGCTGCATGAAATAGCACACCAGTTATTCTGGAAGGATACGCCGTTGCTAATTCAGATCAATATCTCATCATTCATGGATTATTTAAGAGAAAATAAAAGAAAATTGATGGGAGCATCTCATCAGACAGAAGCTGTGAGTGGCGCTGAATGGACTGCATGTGCTACCCGCCCCTTTGATTGGCCCTCACTGACAGTCATTTAAAATACAGTGTTTTCAAAATGGTGGCTTTTCTGTAGGTTTTATCTCCATAGCAACCATTTTAGTTTTTGCTCGCCTGACTGTGACAAACAGGTCTATGTAACTTTTACAAGAATCGGCAAAAGTAATTTTTAAAATTTCCTTAGCAACAAAGGTTTTTGCTAACCACGCCCACATTCATAATTTGTTCATATCATATGTTATATTAATTAATTTAGCTTCAACCAACAATTCATGAATTACATGTTCAGGATATTTTGTGAAAAATACGCCACCAACAGGGAAAAGCCATTTTTTTTGCTAGCTCGCCATGCTAATGCCATTCAAAATCTGCCACCATGTGTATGAAATTTCATGAAAATTGTTTGAAAACTTTTTTTATTTTGTCATATTGTGGAGAAATGCAAAAACCCCAACTGTAAGCACAACCACAAAATGGCTGCCACAAATTTGTAACTATAGGTAATTAAAGAAAAAAAATCAAGATGGCAGCTGCTACTCGAGATGAAAAGTCAAGTTGTAGGTTTTTGAGCGTTTTTTTTTTTTTTAGCTTGCAAAAAGGGCGCAACATGAATTCTTGGCGCAAGCAGAACAAAACAATTTGACATAAATATGTTATCTGTAAAATCTCTCTGTTTCTAAGGAAATTCAAAAATTTACTTTTCTTGATTGTTCTAAAAATAACGTAGAACTGTTTGTCACAACCAGATGATCAAAAAATCAAATGGTTGCTATGGAGATAAAACTAACAGAAAGCCGCCATTTTGAAAAAAGATGTTGTTTGCATCAGACTGACACAGACAGCTCCAAATGTGTTGGAAAGGGAAGAGGGGGAGGGGTGTGTAGCAGCCACTCGGCCAGTGAGGGCAGGTCGGGGGAGGGTAGCACCTGCGGGACATTAACTGTTTTCTGTGGGGTTTTTTTTAAATAAAAACAAAGATAGAAAAAAGTTACCCTGAAGAAGATGACAATGGCGCTGATGAGGACGCTGACGCTCTGGAGAAGGTCTCCAATCACGTGCACGAACGCTGCCCGCACACTTGCGTTGGCCTGCTGAACCCTCCCACCTGGTGTAAAGAGAAAGTACACGCCCACAGGGGGGTGATGTCACCAGGGCGTTCGTTCACGAACGAACCGTGACGACCGGACGAACCGTGATCCGGCTGCTCCATGTCTATGAGCTCAGAGGGGACGCCGTTTGGCTTCTGGTTGTTGGCTTTTTCGTTCTTGTGGGCGTGTCCGTGCCCCAGCCCGCCGTGACTGTGACCGTGGCCAGATTGGTGCAGGGTGACCGCCATACTAGCCGTGAAAAATGAAAAGGAAGTGCTTGAGCACGCAAAACGTCTTACTTAACTAAATCTACTGGAATCGCGATAAGAATGGAATAGTTACTGGAAATCACAGAACGTCAACAGTTTTACTCACATGATGTTGGCCACCACCGCACACCCAGAGGTGATGAGCATGATGCTGCCCTCGATGGTGAAGTCATCCGTAACCAGGCGCTCCACCGCCAGGTACACCAACACTCCCGTGACCAGCCAGATGGTGAACACCGACAACAGCGCGCCCAGGATCTCTGCACACATGAAGCAAAGAAACTCCAGGAAATAAATATTAATTTAGCTGCAAAAATGTCAAATGAATAAAACGCTTGTTTTTGTCATTTTAATGTAACAATTTACCTTAAGATCTCACAATTGTAATGTAATAAAATATTTTATTTTAGCTTTAAGTTATTTTTTATATTATCTGCATAAGTAACAGTCTAAATGTGCTGAAGGTTTTTTTAAACATTAAAATTAAGTGATTTTATGAGATATTATTCACTAATAATTTAGTTTGTAGTAAAGTGAAATAGATTAGAGGTCAACTGTAGTCTGTTTAGTTCATAAAAATTGAGTCTAAATACTTTAAAAAAGTATATTAATATATAATAAAATAAAGTTTGTATGAAAAGACTTTTATGTGTCTTAAAAACACACAAAAAAATGGTACAGGTAATAAAAGTCTCCATCAAGCACAACAGGGCAGACCATTGACTGTATATGAGTACTGGATAGAGTGACTCCTCCCACCTGGCATTCCAAAAAGGAAGTGAATCCAAGCAGCCAAAATAATTCTATTAGTTAGAATAAACATTCTTAATATTTTTCCTTTAGTTCAAGTTATAAACTGACCAATTAGATGCCTCCTTATAAGTGGGCGGAGCCTATTGGCCCAAAGTCCAACGTTTAAAACATTTGACAGATTTTGTGTAGCTTGCTTCTAAATAGCAGGGGTGTGGCCTTCCAACAAGCTCACTCCTGATTGGTGGGACTGACTCGGACCAATCAGTGCTCACTGAGGACGTCTGGCTCCAACATGGCGGCGTCTTTAATGCATTTGGTTGAAGCTGGAAGTAAACATTTTTCTGCGTAAAGGAGAAAGATGGAATAAATAACCATACTCCGCCCCCTAGGGTTCTACATGGTGATCAGACCCATGCTCCGCCCCCTTGGGTTCTACACGGTGATCAGACAAATGCTCCGCCCCCTTGGGTTCTACATGGTGATCAGACAAATGCTCCACCCCTGGGGATCTACATGGTGATCAGACCCATGCTCCGCCCCCTAGGGTTCTACATGGTGATCAGACCCATGCTCCGCCCCCTAGGGTTCTACATGGTGATCAGACAAATGCTCCGCCCCCTTGGGTTCTACATGGTGATCAGACCCATGCTCCGCCCCCTAGGGTTCTACATGGTGATCAGACAAATGCTCCGCCCCCCTAGGGTTCTACACAGTGGTCAGACCCATGCTCCGCCCCCTAGGGTTCTACATGATGATCAGACAAATGCTCCGCCCCTTGGGTTCTACATGGTGATCAGACCGGTCGGTCACAGATCTGACCTGAAGCAGGTTCCTGCTGATTTTAGGAGCAGAATCTGGTTTTGGGCTGTTCAGAAAAGTCAAGCGTCATGTAAGGTCATGTGTCCCAGCATGCAGTGGGAAGCAGAATGTTCGGCAGCAGGTGTGGAGCGGTCTTCACCTGCTGGAACAGACAGGTGTGAGAATCCCACAGAGCTGACAATCATTATCAGAGGAGTTTCCATGCAGGGCAGGAATCCACGCCACGGCGCCCGCATTGAATCCACGCCACGGCACCCACATTAATGCACTTTTTTTACAAATATTCTGAAATAAACTGGATTAAAGGACAAATCTATTTCTCACTTTATAGGAGGTTGAAAATCCACATTATAAGATGAATATTATATTTCAGAAAGAGTTTGGAGGTAAAAAAAAGTTTATAAATGTATTAAAAAAATGTTTTGACTGTACCGAAAATTTTGATTATGTTTTGATTTTAAGGATTGTTAATCTGAAAATGTTATTTAATTAAAATTATTTATTTATTTTTTAATTTGATTTATTTATGTGAAATTAGATCAATGATCTGTTTGGTTAGCAAGAAGCAGAACAGTTGTTTTCAACTTTATTTAAACAGATCAGAATAGAATAGAATAGAATAGAATAGAATAGAATAGAATAGAATAGAATAGAATAGAATAGAATAGAATAGAATAAAATAGAAGTCCCTCATTAGTCTTTCTGTGAAGTTTTATTTTTAAATAATTCTTTATTTTTCCCCAAAAAGCTGTAATAATAAATATGTCCAGTTTGAAGCCAGTTTAAAGGAAGACTGGACAGATGTTGGTTAAATTTTTTTTTATAAAGTTAAGGTTCAGTAATTTTTCTGTTTGTTTTCCCGAGGTTTTTTACCGGCGCGGTGCCACCCGAAGCTGAGTCTCTGAGTCGCCGGTTTGGAGGAGAGCCATAGAGAAAACAGGCTGATGATGAAGCTGGTTAAGTCGGTCAGCAGGTGAGCGGCATCGGTCATCACCGCCAGGCTTCCGGCCAGGTAACCCCCTGCAAAAAAAAGTGGAATAAGTAAGAAATCCCAAAGCAGGAAACCCTTTTCAGAAATAAAAGTCCCTCTTTCCGATCATCTTTGGATCCATTTTCATTGTGGGTTGGAATATTAGTGCAAACTGCCCTTTGCTGAGAGTTCTCTGTTTACAGGCTCTCCTGCTAGCTTACAGCCCCCAAGCTAACATTAGCGGTGCAACATAAATGATATCAGAGATATCCAGTTTGGATATCCAGCTCAGACAATGAAAACAAAGACGTTCTGATCACAACAATTTGAATTAAAAATATTCAGAACTGCAACTATGAGCTTCATTTTCTATGTAAGCGTCCTCGTCCTCCATCAGAAAAACGTCCTGATCGGAGCGAGTCTTCAAAAAGAAACATACCGACGATCTCGGCCACCATGAAGACCAGGCAGACGACGGAAACCACGTACAGCCTCCTTCTGGCCACTTTCTTCTCCGTCTCTCGGTCCTCCTGCGCTCGGCTGTTGTCATGGCAATGCTCCACGCTGCCTGCAGCTCATCCAGGTTTGGCGTGCTGCAAAAAAGACCAAAAGGTCACAACCAGAAAAACCAAGCGGGCGAGAACCTCCAAAGAGTTTACATCAAACTTTATATTTGACAGTTTTTATGACTTTATAAACTCTAAAGACTTAAAAAATGGATGAAACAATACTAACGTATCGCAATACACATCTTGCAATGTAATACATACTGTAATATTATCCATATCACAATATTATACATGTCACATTATATATATCACAATATTTTACATATCCCGATATGACACATATAACAATATTCGTCATATAAAAATGAGTATCATGATACTTATTGCAAATACACATCGTGATATATCGTGAATTGATACAAATTACGATATATTCATAAACAAATTTTAACATTTTTATTTAGAGAGTACGTCTTCGTATGACATAGGTTTTTTTTCATCCAAGTAGATAATGTCTCATAACAACAAAACAACCCTTTCACCAGCATGGAGAAGAGGTTTCACTTGTGCGGAAAAAGTGTTTCACAGGCACAAGGAAAATGTTTCACTAGCGTGGAAAAAGTGTTTCACCAGCACGGAAAAAGTGTTTCACCAGCACGGAAAAAGTGTTTTCACCAGCGCGGAAAAAATGTTTCACAAGTGCGGAAAAAGTGTTTTACAAGCGTGGAGAAGAGATTTCACAAGCGCGGAAAAAGTGTTTCACCAGCGCGGAGAAGAGATTTCACAAGCGCGGAAAAAGTGTTTCACCAGCGCGGAGAAGAGATTTCACAAGCGCAGAAAAAGTGTTTTACAAGCGCGGAGAAGAGATTTCACAAGCGCGGAAAAAGTGTTTTACAAGCGCGGAGAAGAGATTTCACAAGCGCGGAAAAAGTGTTTCACCAGCGCGGAGAAGAGATTTCACAAGCGCGGAAAAAGTGTTTTACAAGCGCGGAAAAAGTGTTTCACAAGCGCGGAAAAAGTGTTTCACCAGCGCGGAAAAAGTGTTTCACCAGCACGGAAAAAGTGTTTCACAAGCGCAGAGAAGAGATTTCACAAGCGCGGAAAAAGTGTTTCACCAGCGCGGAGAAGAGATTTCACAAGCGCGGAAAGTGTTTCACAAGCTCGGAGAAGAGATTTCACAAGCGCGGAAAAAGTGTTTCACCAGCGCGGAGAAGAGATTTCACAAGCGCGGAAAAAGTGTTTCACAAGCGCAGAGAAGAGATTTCACAAGCGCGGAAAAAGTGTTTCACCAGCGCAGAGAAGAGATTTCACAAGCGCGGAAAAAGTGTTTCACAAGCGCAGAGAAGAGATTTCACAAGCGCGGAAAAAGTGTTTCACCAGCGCGGAGAAGAGATTTCACAAGCGCGGAAAAAGTGTTTTCACCAGCGCGGAAAAAGTGTTTCACAAGCGCGGAAAAAGTGTTTCACCAGCACGGAAAAAGTGTTTCACAAGCGCAGAGAAGAGATTTCACAAGCGCGGAAAAAGTGTTTCACCAGCGCGGAGAAGAGATTTCACAAGCGCGGAAAAAGTGTTTCACAAGCTCGGAGAAGAGATTTCACAAGCGCGAAAAAGTGTTTCACCAGCGCGGAGAAGAGATTTCACAAGCGCGGAAAAAGTGTTTCACAAGCGCAGAGAAGAGATTTCACAAGCGCGGAAAAAGTGTTTCACCAGCGCAGAGAAGAGATTTCACAAGCGCGGAAAAAGTGTTTCACAAGCTCGGAGAAGAGATTTCACAAGCGCGGAAAAAGTGTTTCACCAGCGCGGAGAAGAGATTTCACAAGCGCGGAAAAAGTGTTTCACAAGCGCAGAGAAGAGATTTCACAAGCGCGGAAAAAGTGTTTCACCAGCGCGGAGAAGAGATTTCACAAGCGCGGAAAAAGTGTTTTACAAGCGCAGAGAAGAGATTTCACAAGCGCGGAAAAAGTGTTTCACCAGCGCGGAGAAGAGATTTCACAAGCGCGGAAAAAGTGTTTCACAAGCTCGGAGAAGAGATTTCACAAGCGCGGAAAAAGTGTTTCACAAGCTCGGAGAAGAGATTTCACAAGCGCGGAAAAAGTGTTTCACCAGCGCGGAGAAGAGATTTCACAAGCGCGGAAAAAGTGTTTCACAAGCGCAGAGAAGAGATTTCACAAGCGCGGAAAAAGTGTTTCACCAGCGCGGAGAAGAGATTTCACAAGCGTGGAAAAAGTGTTTCACAAGCTCGGAGAAGAGATTTCACAAGCGCGGAAAAAGTGTTTCACCAGCGCGGAGAAGAGATTTCACAAGCGCGGAAAAAGTGTTTCACAAGCGCGAAGAAGAGATTTCACCAGCGCGGAAAAAGTGTTTCACAAACGCGGAAAAAGAGTTTGAAATAAGCTCCTGGAAAAAGTGTTTCACCAGCGCGGAGAAGAGGTTTCACCAGCGTGATTAGTGGTCTCTCGAGTGCGCAGGAGTAGAGAGGCGGGCATGGAAGCTGCCCTGCGCCCGTAGAACATTTATTGCATGCATGGAGTTTGAAATAAGCTCCCGGGAAAATTTGGGCAGAAATTTAACTTCACAGAAAACGAAAGTTAGAGGCTGAAAAACGTTCATAAACAATAAACTAAAAATTGTTTGTCAGCATTCTAAATCAATACAAGTATCACATGAATAAAATATATTGCAATAATTACCAAATCAAGTTTTTCCTACATCTAATGTGAGTTAAAACAGTTGAATCGAAGCAGATTTAGCAGGTTTTACCTCTTTTAGGTTTGACTTATAGGATTTTATTTCAGTTATAAATTCTTAAATTGTTAGATCCAGATCTCTTTGAGTCAATCTGGACTAATGCAGCCACATCAGGATGTCCTTCATTTCTGCGCACGGAAACGTCAGGAGAATCCTCTGCGGCGCTCGACGGTTCGCCCCGAGAAAAGGATGTAAATGTTTCATAACGGCGTCGCCCAGAAAGTGACAGACTGGGAGAGACAGCCGGGCGCGGAGAGGCCGAGAGGCTCGGCTCTGCTGACATCTTATCAGAGATGAGAGACGAGGAAGCATGGAGATGGAATGATTGGATCCAGAGAGGAGCTGTGAGTGACAGCAACGATGGGATGGATCACCGAGTGTCCGTGAAATCCTTCCGGATAGAAGGAAAGCTGAGCTTCAATTCGCTTTTTACAAAATAACATCTGTATTTGAAATATTTAGGTCCAAATACCTTCATCAATACAAAATCTGAACATTTTAAAAAAAAAAAAATATTCAGTTTTTATAAACGGAAAAAGCAAAAAGTGATTTAATCCCTTTGGAAAAAAGTTCATGATAAATTATTTAATGAAAATGAAAAAAAAAATAATGATAAAGGAAAATGTTTTAAAGAAATTGACACCTTTAAAATAATCATATATTAAAATGAAATGCAGTTTTTCAAACTATTAAATTTGTAAAAAAAAAAAAGTAAATTGTTTAAAAAATTTTAAGTATTTTTAAAGCATTCCCAGTGTATTTTCAATTATTATTATTTTTTTAATCTTTAGAATATAATTATACGTTTAGCCAAAATCTAAAAACTAATTTTTTAGGACATCGTTTCTGTAGAGCGGCAGCAGTTCTTGCTCTGAGTTGTGGGCGGGACCACGCTAAGACCCCACCCCCACTTCTGAGAGCTCTCTGTTTACACTCTCTCCCACTAGCTTACAGCTCCTCACACCCCTCACCTATCATTACCGGTACAGGAGGTCATTCAGAAACTAGTACGGGTCTCTTTTTTTTTTTTTTTTTTCGGTACGGTGGCCCTGAAGGACAAATTACATCAACGATTCACTCGAAAATATTCAAATATTCAACAAAATTTTTAAAAACAACAAATTTTAAAACAGTAAATTTTAGAAAATAAAGGAACATAACAGAAAGCAAAAATTTTGAAAAATTGAACAAAATGAGAAACCGTAAAAGTAGGAGCACGTCAATAACTCTCAGTTAAAATGATAAACAAACATCATCCAATCAGCGATGATCCATGGTACCAGCATTTTCCGGTTTCTCATTCCGTTTTGTTTATCTACTATTTTATTTTATTTTCAGGAAATTTATGTTTTTCTTTTTCTTTTTAAGTTTTGGTTTCTGGAATTTTAGCTTTTACAAAATTTGTTTTGCTTTTCTCATATTTGTAGTGATTTTTAAAATGTTTTTAAGTCGAGGGAATTTTAATGGAAGTTTTTCTGTTCCATCAATTCTGAATTTTTTAAACCTTTGAATTTTCATTCTGTCATGATTTGATTGGCTGGATATCAATGTACTCTTAGAGCAACTAGATTTTCTGGTAGGACTGATATAGTGAGGGATTTTTTTAGCAATTTTTTTCCATCAAATTTCTGATCCATTGAAAATCAACGGTTAAAAATAAAATTAGAATTAAAATTAAAAGTTTAAAAAAATTCCAAATTGACAGAACAGAAAACCTTCTACAATTTGTTGATGTAATTTGCCCTTAAGGGCCACCGTAGTTTTCGGATTTTTTTTTCACAGAAATTCCATAAAGAGTTTAGTCGATTCATTACATTAAAGATTTCTCCTTTAGACGGGAAAATGTATTAATTCATGAATTCTTTCAGCTAAATTCTATCCATAAATATAAATTCAATCATAAAATAATATATTTTCTTTGAATTATTAAAGATGTAAACTTATGTAATGATTCATTCTGACAACAATTATATTCAACATTAAGTCATTAATTATTATTCTTTTCCAAAAAATATGAACAAGAATTCTGAATATATTGAAAGTTGTTGCTTAATTTTGAACGATTTGATCCGCTCACCTGAATCAATCCAGAACACGTATGTTCTCTGTTGTGAAGTCGTTTTTACATTTTAGTAAAACAAACCCATCGTGCCTCAATACAAATAGTATTTACTAACATAAACATAAATAATTTATTTCCATTTTAAACCATTTTTTAATGGTATAGTTTGATTTATTTCAATTTTATTAATAACCTGCTTTAGATTTTCTTGGATAAATCGATAAATCGTACACATTATCTCATGAACACACTTGTTTAACCAGGGGCGGATTTACCATCAGGGAACAGTAGGCGATTGCCTGGGGCCCCAACACTGTTGGGCCCCCGAGCTGAAGAAAAACAAGTATTTCTAATAGAATTTTTTGTCTCTGTCGTAATAAGAAAAAAAAATAACTGAGATGGTTTTAGATCGCTCTCGTGACAGTGATTCAACCTCCCCCGTAAATCTGCAGCAATGGAATACTCCGCTAACAGAAAGTTAGCTAGCAGAAAGAGAGTTTGGAATAGGAAAAATGACCACAGAAAAAAGAAAAAGCACAGAAAAAGAAACAAATTGATCTGTTTCAAAAAGTACAGAAGAAAAAGAAGTAAAAGAAAGTAAAGGATGAGAGAAAACACGAAACGAGAAAGTTCTCCTTTTTAGAAATTTTTTTTTTTTTTTTAATTTTGCCTTCATTAGAAGAAAACGTGTAAGGATTTTCAAAAAGAAATGATTAAAACAGCCACCACAGAGGGGCCCCATCTTATTGTTCGCCTAGGGCCCCAAACCCGCTGAGTCCGCCACTGCAAGTAACAAAAAGAGCTCTAAAAACTATTTATGAACGTTTATGTGGATTTATTGAATAATCCACGTCACTGTTTGTTCCAGTCATTGTATTCTACACTGTATTTGTTGTATTTCTGATCAATAAAGTTGGGAAAAATACAGAATATTGGTGCATTCCAGCTGTAAAGTTTGGATCCAGACGTCACAAACATGGATCTTTAGTGGTCAGAAGGAGGTTGTATTTTTTAGTTTACAAATAACCTATTTTCCAAATTCATTTTTTTAATTAAATAAAAGCTTAAAAATGCGCATTTTGGGCTAAAATATCCTCATAACTGTTCTAAATCAACAAAAGAATGCCACAGAAACATGTTAGAAACACAGTTTTCATGAGTTTGGGTCTTAAAAGTAAAGCTCTGATGTTCCCACGAGACCCAAAAGTCCCCCGCGGGTGCACGCCGCCCCCTCCCCCCCTGAGAACTGTGCGTAAAACTGAGCGCGTTTGCGCACAGCTGATCCATCAGTCCCGTGTGGAAAAGCAGCGGGGAAAGCGCAAAAAGGCTTGTTTTTCTGTCAATCCAAGAAAAAAAAGGGGGGAAAGCGTTTCTGGATGACACGTATTAACTTTTATTACTAAATAAAACTCACAGTGAAAAAAAAAAAATATAAAACTTTATAGAAAAATGATCATAAAACAATAAATAAATGTAATAAAAAGTAGATTTACCTTCCAGGCGTGTTGGAGCTCCGCGTTTCTGTCAATAGGGGAACTTTTTCCGGATTGTTTTTTTTAAACATGATGCTCTTAATAAAAACACGTTTTTCAGAATAAAGTTAAATAAATTGAGCGGGTTGTGGTTCGATTCCTGGAGGAAACCGGTCTGCCGCTCCTCCCGACAGCCGCAGAAGTTTGTTCCTGAAAACCTGCGGGGTGCAAACAGCTGAAGGTCTGATGCAGCCGTGTGACTGCCCCGCTGTGTGCGCCGTGTGCACACCACAGGCGCAAATGCCTGGACGGGACCGCATCGAGGCGCACGGAGCCGCTGCGCCAAAAGCGCAAAAGTTCCGGAAAATAAGGCTGTGAGACATGAAACTGAAAGAAAGTGGGTTTGGTGTTCGGATGTTTGGATCAGCTGTTGATGAAAAGCTTCGGTTCTGCACCAGCCGGAAGACACGCCCACTTTCACCAGCTGGTGCTGGACTCGGGGGGGCCGTGCGCGCAAAGCCGGCCAGAGATTTCCTTCACTCCAAAGCTTTTAGAGGAACAGGGCTTTAAGTTAAAAGATAAAGATGCATCCCTGTAAATATGATGATTATTATCACAGAAACTGGAATTTGTTGAAATCAGAAAAATGAAAACGTAGTTCCAAAGGACGCCACAAGATGGCGACATTTACCCACATTTCTGCTCCGTATCACCTGTTGGTCCCAAGAAGTTTAAAATGTCATTTTCCCAGGTATTCTGCATATTTAAGACGAGTTCATCTAGTGGCAAATTATTAGAATTTTTTTTTTTTTTTACAAACCAAAAAAAGGTATTTTTTTAAGGTAAATTTCTATAAAAACATTTATGAAAGGCTAACTTGTAATCACGATCAGTGAATTTTTGTAAAATATAAAAGGTTTCATACAGCATGTAAATATTGACTTATCAAAAATAAAAATACAATACTTTTTAACAATTTCATTTAAAAATGATTTTAATTTGCAAATAAAGCCTCTTTTTGTAAAGATCTAGTGTAAAAATGCACAAATGTTCTAATATATCAATAAAAATGTTTATTTCTCTTAGTTTTAAACATTTTTTTCCAGCTATTTACACTTTTGAAGTATATATATCTGGATTAAAAGTGTAAAAATATATACAAAGCAAATGTTTTTTAAAGTTTTAAAATTTTTTTCTCTTTATTTTACAATTAAATAAATCTGTAATAAAAGTTCAACATTTTTTATATATATGAAAACATTTTGTTGTTTTCATAGTTTTCAATAATTAATCTAATTTTTAAAATATAATCTAGTATAAAAGTACAAATATTCTCCTCTCTATAGAAATAAAATGTTTATTTGTCATAATTTCAAACTATAATTACAATTTTTGTCTGTATTTTAGATTTTTGTAAGTTTAGATCTGATGCGAAAGTGCAAACTTGTTCAACTGTGTGAAAAAAAGCGTTTTTTTTTTATTTTATTTAAATGATCAATTTTTTTTACTGTAATTCAAATTTTTAAGAAAATAGAAATTTGGCATTTTCATAGTATAAAGTATAAATCTGGTGTAAAAGTCCAAAACTTTTTAAATATAAAACTGTAAATTTGCTATTTTTCATAGTTTTAAACAATGAATCTCATTTATTTCTTTGTCAGCCTGTATTTAAGACAGCTGATGTTTTTCTTTGTGTTTGGATTTCTAAGCCGATTCAGTTCGACTAAAAATAGTTTCTGGTTTCTATTTCGGTCCGGATCGTTTGTGAACTGAAGAAAGAAAGTTCATCTAGTGGCAAATTATTAGAATTTTTGTTTTTTTTTTACAAACCAAAAAAAGGTAATTTTCTTTAGGTAAATTTCTTTAAAAACATTTATGAAAGGCTAACTTGTAATCATGATCAGTGATTTTTTGTAAAATGTAAAAGGTTACATACAGCATGTAAATATTGACTTATCAAAAATAAAAATACAATACTTTTTAACAATTTAATTTAAAAAGGATTTTAAGTTGCAAATAAAGCCTCTTTTTGTATAGATCTAGTGTAAAAATGCACAAATGTTCTAAAATGTTTATTTCTCTTAGTTTTAAACATTTTTTTTCCTTGTAATTTACACTTTTTAAGTATATATCTGGATTAAAAGTGCACAAATATATACAAAGCAAATGTTTTTTAAAGTTTTAAACATTTTTCTCTTTATTTTACATTTAAAGAAATCTGTAATAAAAGTGCAACATTTTTTATATATATGAAAACATTTTGTTGTTTTCATAGTTTTCAATAATTAATCTAATTTTTTAAATATAATCTAGTGTAAAAGTACAAACATTCTCCTCTCTATAGAAATACAATGTTTATTTGTCATAATTTCAAACTATAATTACAATTTTTGTCTGTATTTTAGATTTTTGTAAGTTTAGATCTGATGCGAAAGTGAAAACTTGTTCAACTGTGGGAAATAAAGTTTTTTTTTAATTTAAATGATCAATTTTTTTTACTTTAATTCAAATTTTTAAGAAAATAGAAATTTGGCATTTTCATAGTTTTTACCTTTTTGTAAGTATAAATCTGGTGTAAAAGTCCACAACTTTTTCAATATAAAACTGTAAATTTGCTATTTTTCATAGTTTTAAACAATGAATCTCATTTATTTCTTTGTCAGCCTGTATTTAAGACAGCTGATGTTTTTCTTTGTGTTTGGATTTCTAAGCCGATTCAGTTCAACTAAAAATAGTTTCTGGTTTCTATTTCGGTCCGGATCGTTTGTGAGCTGAAGAAAGAAAGTGGAACTCTGGAAGCTGCTGCCAAAATGTCGGACAAAAGCCTCTCAGTGGGTTGCTAAGAGCGGCGGCGTCTGAGGGGGAAAACCTCCACCGGGTTCTGTCCTTCATGCAGGAGCTCCATCGTCTTCTGAAAGACCAAACTCTGAAAAAAGTGCCGTCGTCATGGAAACCACCAGCCAGCCTCCTCCTCTGACGTCACGGTCGCCCGTCACATTCGGTCACGAGCCGACGGCGTCTCACTCACGTGCCAAAACGGAGTTTGGGGGAGACGGGACGGGTGGGAGGAGATGGAGCGAGTATGAAAGCGGCTCCGTCCGTCCGACCGCCCAGAACCAGAGACCCAGACCGGGGATGGACCCCCTCCTGACCAGACTCCGGGACTTCTCCTGCAGAACTTCCACCTTTCAAGACTGTCGGCGGGAAGTTTTCAAGGAGACGGGGAGTCCGATGGGACCCTGCGGGGATGCAGGGGGAGGATGCCGGGACATCCAGAGCGCCCTGGCCTGGCTCCGGAGAGAGCTGGTAGGACAAGAGAAAGAAGCCAAAAACTTTCTTTAAATAATTTTAATATTTTATCGGCCTTATCAACCAAACATTTAGAAAACACGTTTTAAAATGTTTAATTGAGTGTATTACTCCACAAGGTACGGAAGCCCTGAAGGGAAATTGAAAAAACTTTTTTTTTATATACAAAAATTTAAATAATAATAATAAAAATTAAAAAAAAAATTCTGGTGCACATGAATTAGTAGTCAAAATTTTTTTTTAAATAAAATTTTTAGAGAAAAAAAACAGTTACTATCTGGTGTGCATCAGTTCTAGTTACTTCTTTAATTTTTAGAAAAATAAGTTTTGGTTTGTAACCAGAACTTGTTTTATGACGTAAATTTTTTTACGGAGCCTTAAGGTATTTTTAGAAAAAACTTTTTGTTTTTTTCATTTATTCATTTATTTTTAACTTTGATGACCCTTTAGGGCCTCCATACTGGCAATAAGCAGCAGAAAAAAAATACTTGTTTTTCATTTTTGGATGTTTAAAGGGTTAAGAAACAACTTAACAACTGAGATTATCTTGCTTTTAAAAAAATTTAATCAAATTCTAAATCAAAATAAGAAAATTCTTTTTGAAACGAAACTTTTCTTTCTTAAATTCAGTTTTGCAGGAATGATTTAAGCCAGAAAATTCAATAACTTTAGAGTCAATTTGGATTGGGTTTTGCGAAGTCACAAAGTGAATTTATATATATAACTTTACCAGTTACTGGATCACACACTGTGAGAAATGAAACTCAATTAACATCAGCTCTGTAATTTATCGTTGTAAATAAAGATAGGACCAGGTGAATTTGACTTTTAGGCAAAATGAACAGTCCCACCCCCTAAATGATGACATCATCGCGGGCAAAATGGTAAAAAAAAAAAATGAATGGGGCAAAAATCTCCTATGAAGCTTTGGAAAATTCTTTTAGAAACTACTAATAAAACCAAATCACACATTTCAAGTTTGGCGGCCATTTTGTGGCAAAATGTTAGATTTGCCGATTTTTATGTTTTCCTGAGTTGAGAAAAAGGAAACGTTTGTTTCTGTAATCTTCACGGAATCTCACAGACATGCCGCTAGCTTAAAGGGTAAACAAACAGGACAGTTTGAGGCTGACTCCAGTCTCAGTCCAGATCTGAAAAATGAAAAAGAAAGAGGGCGGGGCTAGGGGAGGCGTGGTCTGGATGTGAGTTTATTGTTGTCTTAATGAAAATCAAATAAATAAATAAAATTGGTAATGTTCAGGAGGCCCAAGCAGGCTCCTCCCATCCTAGAGCCGCTCTCTGTCTGTCGGTCAGCCAACTTTTTAGGGGCTGTTTTAGCTAGCAAGCAAGTTTTGCCGTTCTCGGCGTAGCGGGGTGACCTCCGCGGCTCTCGGGGTCGACATCGAGGACAAGACTCTACCGTTCGCGGCGTCGTGGAGTGACCTCCACCGCTCTCGGCACCCACATCGCGGAAATAGCTCTGCCATTCTTGGCGTAGTGGGGCGAACCAAACCGCTCTTGGCGTCAATGTCGTTAAAAAAGCTCCGCCGTTCTGGTCGTATTGGGGCAACCTCCAGCACTCTCGGGGTCGACATTGCGGTAAAAGCTCCGCTGCTCTCAGCATCGCGGGGCGAACTCCACCGATCTCTGCGTCCACAACGGGGAGAGGCCTCTTCTGTTCGCGGCATCGTGGAGTTGGCGTCAAGGTCATTAAGAAAGCTGCGCCGTTCTTGGCATAGCGGGGCGACGTCCACCGCTCTGGGTGTCACATGGCAGACAAGACTCTGCGGTTCTTGGCATAGCGGGGCGACCTCCACAACTCTCAGCACCCACATCGTGGAGAAGACTCTGCAGTTTGCGGTGTCGTGGGGCGACCTTCACCGCTCTTGGCGTCAACATCGTTAATTAACCTCCACCATTCTCGCCCTACTGGGGCAACCTCCGCCACTCTCAACATCGACGTTGTGGAGAACATTCCGCCACTCTCGGCGTAGCGGGGCGACTTCCACAGCTCTCAGTGTCCACATCGCGGAGAAGACTCTGCCGCTCTCGGGGTCAACATTTCGGAGAAAGCTCCACCGTTCGCGGCATCACAGGGCGACCTCCGCTGCTCCCGGCATCAACATCGTGGAGAAAGCTCTGCCACACTCGGCGCCGTGGGGCGACCTCCGCCACTCTTGGCGTCAGCATCGCAGAATGAGCTGCACAGTTTTTAGCGTCGCGGGGTGAGCTCCGCCACTCTTAGCGTCGCGGGGAGAGCACCAATGGTCACGTGATGAGCTCAAACCCTCGAGCGTGTGTTCAAATGTGGGCGGGGCTTTTATACCGGAGCTCAGACTTTGATGAAAACTTGTTTCAGGGATTTTCATCGATCATTTCGAGTTAGCAAACGTGACGTTCCCCTGCAGATTTTTTTATAGAGCCAATTGAAATGACATAACATACAATATGTGGGCGTGGTTAGCAAATAACCCCCGTTGCTAAGGGAATCTAAAAATTTACTTTTGACGATTCTTCTGAAACGGACGTAGATCTGTTCGGCATTCCCTTGCCACCAAAACACAAAATGGTTGCTATGGTGATAAAAGCAACAGAAAAGCCGCCATTTTGAAAAAAGTAGCATTTGTATAAGAGCTAAAGAAGGGGGGAGGGGGTTGGTGATACTTTTATGTAGGAAGTTAGGACAGGTGTGTGTAGCGGTTGCTTAGCAAGTTATGTCGTCCAAATCCACGAGTGCTCAGGAAAAAAAATCCCCTATTTTACTATCCACTGTCACTAATTTGATCCAAACATTTCTAACAAGTTGTAGTTGTGTTATACTGAATTAACAAATGTTGCATTCTTTCACTGCAGAAATTGGTCATTTTAGAAAATGAACAATAGATGAGCTATTTGCACCATAAAGGTTTGAAATTCTAGTTTTTTTTTTTTTTTTTTCATGGAGGCAGCCATTTTGAAATGAGCAGAAAAAGGCCTTCACCACCCCCTAGTGGAGTGATGATGAACTACAGGGAGGAAAACATGTAACTGGATTTTTGAGGGAAGTTTGGATCCTGCTAATGAGAGAGGAGTCTCAGAAATGTGTCTTATTAAATGACTTTTAAGAGGTTTAAATTCTCTAAGCTGATTCCTGGAGTTTGTATTTCTTTCGGTGCTTCTTAGAGCTGATTTGATCTTATTTCTCACAAACGTCTGCTTGTAGGAGGCTAACTGTGCATGTCTTCATTAAAGAATCGACGGAAGCATCATCCTCACAGCCTGATGCATCACTTGACATTTACACAGACAGCTGTGGCGAGCCAAGTTTCCTGAGCACACAGAGAAGGAGAACAAAACGCCGTCGCTCTGAGGAAACCAGAGTGACGTCTCAATCCCTTCAGGAGGATTTATTGCCTGATAGAAGCGGAGAAGACAGGCGGCTCGGGGACTGAAAGGAGGACGTGTAATCGCTATTTCAACTACAACACAAGTCCTGAAAGATGGGGCTCCAGTTCCTAATAGATCATAAAAAAACAGAGAAGTTTGGAAAAAGAAAAGAACTTTTTTGTCTTATTGAAAAATGCTCCTTAAAAAGGACGGTCTGAAATAATGAGGCAGAGCCCAGCTGGCTCCCATCTCTGCCAGAAAGAAGTTCATGTTTCATCTCTCACTCCTCCAGGCGCTGACAAAGGCAATAAAGCCGGCATCTTTCAGCCGAGCCCGGCCTCTGCTGGTGCAGTAATTAACACAGAAAAGAAATGCAGATCGCCTCCGAAAGGTTTTGTTCCAGACATTCCTGGCTCCTTTGGACAGACTTGCTGGAATTCTGAATGTCTTATTTATCAATGCTCGTAATTGGGAGTCCATATAAAAAAACGAGCGGACCAGAAAGAGGGATTTACATTTAAAAAGAAACTGGAGCTTAAAGTGAAACTGCTCCTATTTAATACACTAAGTTAGAGAGATTCGTATTTACATGAATTTTAATAAAAGTTTAACTAATAATCAATAAAAGGAAACACTATTTTCTTTAGTTTGATATTTAAGACAATAATAAACGTAGACCAAAATAACCAAACACTTGTGGGTCCGGTCATCCAGTCTCTGGTTCCACACGTACTCTATGGGGTTCAGGTCAAAGGTCATCGCCATTGGACCAGTATCCTCCCTGAACAGGAAGTTGGGGGGGGGTGTTTTTGAATTGGGGGACCGTCTACAACAGAGGTGTCAAACTCAATCACAGAGGGGGCCAAAATCTCATGGGACGAACAGGATAAACTTTTATTGAACAATCTAAAACTACATTTTAAAACTTTAAAACAGCAACTTTCTAACATAATTATGAACTAGATATATAGCATTACCATTAGCATGAATTATGTAAGTTGAATCTGGCCGCTGAAATTGATAGTTAAAAACACTGAAGCTAATCACTGAAAACGCTGAAGTTTTTAGCCAAAACAATCTTAGCTAAATGACAAACTAAAAGACAAAAAAAAAAAAAAACTAGGTTAGCCAAAACAGTTAGCATGTAACTGAAAACTTCAAAAACAGCCTAAAAAAGCTAATAAAAAAAAAAACTAAATTAGCCAAAACAGCTAGCATGTAGCTGAAAAAATAGCTCAACTTCAAATTTGCCTAAAAACCTGAAAAAACCCAAATTAGCCAAAACAGCTAGTGTGTAAATATTAGCTGAACTCCAAAATAGCTAAAAAACTTTTCAAAAAGCCCAAATTATCCAAAGAGGCTAGTATGTAGTTTAAATATTAGCTTAACTCCAAAATAGCCTAAAAAACATTTTTAAAAAAGCCTAAATTAGCTAAAACAGCTAGCACGTAGCTTAAATATTAGCCTAAAAAATCTTAGTAAATGCCAAAATAGTCTAAAAAGCTAGCAGAATCCCAATTTTTAAAACTGTAACTTTTTAACATAATTATGAACTAGATATATAGCATTACCAACAATAATTCACATAATGCTAGTGTGAATGATGTAAGTTGAATCTGGTCGCTGAAATTGATAGTTAAAAACACTGAAGCTAATCACTGAAAACGCTGAGGTTTTTAACCAAAACAATCTTAGCTAAATGACAAACTAAAAGACTAAAAAAAAAAACCAAGTTTAGCCAAAACAGTTAGCATGTAACTGAAAACTTCAAAAACAGCCTAAAAAAGCTAAAAAAAAAAAACAAAATTAGCCAAAACAGCTAGGATGTAAATATTAGCTAAACTCCAAAACTTCCTAAAAAACCTATTTAAAAAGCCAAAATTAGCCAAAACAACAAGCATGTAGCTGAAAGAATAGCTAAACTTCAAATTAGCCTAAAAACCTGAAAAAAACCCAAATTAGCCAAAACAGCTAGTGTGTAAATATTAGCTTAACTCCAAAATAGCTAAAAAACTTTTCAAAAAGCCTAAATTATCCAAAGAGGCTAGTATGTAGTTTAAATATTAGCTGAACTCCAAAATAGCCTAAAAAACATTTTTAAAAAAGCCTAAATTAGCCAAAACAGCTAGCATGTAGCTTACATATTAGCCTGAAAAATCTTAGTAAATGCCAAAATAGTCCAAAAAGCTAGCAGAATCCCAATTTTTAAAGCTGTAACTTTTTAACATAATTATAAACCAGATATATATGGCATTACCAACAATAATTCACATAATGCTAGTGTGAATGATGTAAGTTGAATCTGGTCGCTGAAATTGATAGTTAAAAACACTGAAGCTAATCACTGAAAACGCTGAAGTTTTTAGCCAAAACAATCTTAGCTAAATGACAAATTAAAAGACTAAAAAAAAAAACCTAGGTTAGCCAAAACAGTTAGCATGTAACTGAAAACTTCAAAAATAGCCTAAAAAAGCTAAAAAAAAAATAAAATAATAAATTAGCCAAAACAGCTAGGATGTAAATATTAGCTAAACTGCAAATTGCCTAAAAAACCTTATTTATAAAAAGGCAAAATTAGCCAAAACAAAAAGCAAGTGAGCTGAAAGTAATAGCTAAACTTCAAATTAGCCTAAAAAACTGAAAAAAACCCAAATTTAGCCAAAACAGCTAATGTGGTAAATATTAGCCTTTAACTTCAAAATAGCCTAAAAAACATTTTTAAACAAAAGGCCTAAATATCCAAAGAAGGCCTAAGTATGTTAAGTTAAATATTAGCTTAACTCCAAAATAGCCTAAAAAACTATTTAAAAAAAAAGCCTAAATTAGCCTAAAACAGCTAGCATGTAGCTTAAATATTAGCCTTAAAAATCTTAGTAAATTGCCAAAATAGTCTAAAAAGCTAGCAGAATCCCAATTTTTTAAAACTGTAATTTTTAACATAAATTATAACTAGATATATAGCATTACCAACAATAAAATTCACATAATGCTAGTGTGAATGATGTAAGTTGAATCTGGTCGCTGAAATTGATAGTTAAAAACACTGAAGCTAATCACTGAAAACGCTGAAGTTTTTAACCAAAACAATCTTAGCTAAATGACAAACTAAAAGACTAAAAAAAAAACCTAGGTTAGCCAAAACAGTTAGCATGTAACTGAAAACTTCAAAAACAGCCTAAAAAAGCTAAAAAAAAAAAAAAAAAATAAATTAGCCAAAACAGCTAGGATGTAAATATTAGCTAAACTCCAAAACTGCCTAAAAACCTATTTTAAAAAGCAAAATTAGCCAAAACAACAGCATGTAGCTGAAAAAATAGCTAAACTTCAAAATTAGCCTAAAAACCTGAAAAAAACCAAATTAGCCAAAACAGCTAGTGTGTAAATATTAGCTTAACTCCAAATAGCTAAAAAACTTTTCAAATAAGCCTAAATTATCCAAAGAGGCTAGTATGTAGTTTAAATATTTAGCTGAACTCCAAAATAGCCTAAAAAACATTTTAAAAAAAAAGCCTAAATTTAGCCAAAAAAGCTAGCATGTAGCTTAAATATTAGCCTAAAAATCTTTAGTAAATGCCAAAATAGTCTAAAAAGCTAGCAGAATCCCAATTTTTAAAAGCTGTAACTTTTTAACATAATTATAAAACCAGATATATGGCATTACCAACAATAATTCACATAATGCTAGTGTGAATGATGTAAGTTGAATCTGGTCGCTGAAATTGATAGTTAAAAACACTGAAGCTAATCACTGAAAACGTTGAGGTTTTTAGCCAAAACAATCTTAGCTAAATGACAAACTAAAAGACTAAAAAAAAAACCTAGGTTAGCCAAAACAGTTAGCATGTAACTGAAAACTTCAAAAACAGCCTAAAAAAGCTAAAAAAAAAAAAAAACTAAATTAGCCAAAACAGCTAGGATGTAAATATTAGCTAAACTCCAAAACTGCCTAAAAAACCTATTTAAAAAGCCAAAATTAGCCAAAACAACAAGCATGTAGCTGAAAAAATAGCTAAACTTCAAATTAGCCTAAAAACCGGAAAAAACCCAAATTAGCCAAAACAGCTAGTGTGTAAATATTAGCCAAAATAGCTAAAAAACTTTTCAAAAAGCCTAAATTATCCAAAGAGGCTAGTATGTAGTTTAAATATTAGCTGAACTCCAAAATAGCCTAAAAAACATTTTTAAAAAAGCCTAAATTAGCCAAAACAGCTAGCATGTAGCTTAAATATTAGCCTAAAAAATCTTAGTAAATGCCAAAATAGTCTAAAAAGCTAGCAGAATCCCAATTTTTAAAACTGTAACTTTTTAACATAATTATAAACCAGATATATGGCATTACCAACAATAATTCACATAATGCTAGTGTGAATGATGTAAGTTGAAACTGGTCGCTGAAATTGATAGTTAAAAACACTGAAGCTAATCACTGAAAACGTTGAGGTTTTTAGCCAAAACAATCTTAGCTAAATGACAAACTGAAAGACAAAAAAAAACCTAGGTTAGCCAAAACAGTTAGCATGTAACTGAAAACTTTAAAAACAGCCTAAAAAAGCTAAAAAAAAAAAACAAAATTAGCCAAAACAGCTAGGATGTAAATATTAGCTAAACTCCAAAACTTCCTAAAAAACCTATTTAAAAAGCCAAAATTAGCCAAAACAACAAGCATGTAGCTGAAAGAATAGCTAAACTTCAAATTAGCCTAAAAACCTGAAAAAACCCAAATTAGCCAAAACAGCTAGTGTGTAAATATTAGCTTAACTCCAAAATAGCTAAAAAACTTTTCAAAAAGCCTAAATTATCCAAAGAGGCTAGTATGTAGTTTAAATATTAGCTGAACTCCAAAATAGCCTAAAAAACATTTTTAAAAAAGCCTAAATTAGCCAAAACAGCTAGCATGTAGCTTAAATATTAGCCTAAAAAATCTTAGTAAATGCCAAAATAGTCTAAAAAGCTAGCAGAATCCCAATTTTTAAAACTGTAACTTTTAACATAATTATAACCAGATATATGGCATTACCAACAATAATTCACATAATGCTAGTGTGAATGATGTAAGTTGAAACTGGTCGCTGAAATTGATAGTTAAAAACACTGAAGCTAATCACTGAAAACGTTGAGGTTTTTAGCCAAAACAATCTTAGCTAAATGACAAACTGAAAGAAAAAAAAAACCTAGGTTAGCCAAAACAGTTAGCATGTAACTGAAAACTTTAAAAACAGCCTAAAAAAGCTAAAAAAAAAAAAAAAAAAAATTAGCCAAAACAGCTAGGATGTAAATATTAGCTAAACTGCAAAACTGCCTAAAAAACATTTTTAAAAAAGCCTAAATTAGCTAAAACAGCTAGCATGTAGCTTAAATATTAGCCTAAAAAATCTTAGTAAATGCCAAAATAGTGCAAAAAGCTAGCAGAATCCCAATTTTTAAAACTGTAACTTTTTAACATAATTATGAATAATAATAAGTCAGGAATATTATTCCAGAATAAATCAACTTAAATAACTTTTAATATTTTACTCTCCATAAAAATATATTTTGTCAATTTTATACAAGTTAGAAATGAGCGCTAGATAACATTGAGTCGTTAGTAATAATAAAATAAAATGATCTGGAGGGCCGGACAGAATTACCCAGAGGGCCGGATCCGGCCCTCGGGCCTTGACTTTGACACATGTGGTCTACAAGAACCAAATTGGTTATGAAAGGTAAGACTGTTGCACCTCCTGCACCCAAACCAACCCTTGAAACCCCAATAAAACTGCCTCCTGTCCCACAAATCTGTGACGCGAAACAAAGTTTTCTCCCAAACTTACTTTGAGTAAATGTTTGCATTTCCTGGTCTGAAAGGAAGTTTTTTTTATGTGCCCAGATGGAGTTGCGCTCCCAGGACCAAGCCCTGGTCCGACAGCTGATGGAGCTTCACTCGGGCATCCAGGAGCTCAAGCAGGAGCTGGAGCAGGAGGAAGAGGAGGATGAAGAGGAGGGCTGCTACGGCGGCGCCAGAATCTTCTCCAATTCTGGGGGGATGTCCTGCCTCGACGTTCACCAAAAACCAACCCGTCCTCCTTTCACAGGAGCTCTGCTGGAGAGGGTCTTCTACAGGAGAAGCTCCGTGCCTTAAAGACCAGCGGCAGCTTCTGGGATCTGATGTCGCAAAAATCCTGTGTTTTCATTCATAACATACATGAGTTCATAACTATTTCTGAATATATGCAACAGCGAGTGAATATTTTTAAAGGTTGAACATTTCAGAAAACTTTTATGATTAATAATTGTTGACATGATTTGGCCCTAAACTCAAATTAACGACTGGGGAGAGTTTAAAAAAGCACAGAAATGAGATCAAAAGCTGCCATAGATGTCAATCAACGTCATTTCTTAAGAATGTTTTATTAATGCGATGACCAAAATGTCTTACGTGACATTAATGCAACCAATATTTAAAACACTCTAAATATAGACGTTTTTCCACTTTTTTAACAAAAATGTTTGGGTTTGTTTTTTTATTTTTCTTTATTATATGCAATTAGAAAAAAAATAAATTTAACTTTGGTGTCAATCTATACTTAAAACTCAGAAATGTCATTAAAGTCCTCTGCCCAGAAATGCATGACAGTAATAAAAAAAAGTGTTTTTCCAAAGGTGGCGACTTTTCTGTTAATTTATCTCCATAGCAACCATTTTGTTTTTTGGTTGTCTGAGGGTGACAACAAATCTATGTAATTTTTGGAATAATCCGCAAAAGTAATTTTGGATTTCCTTAGCAACCGAGGTTTTTGTTAGCTACGCCCATATTCCTATGTTTCCACGTTGCTTGTCATACCGTTTTGTTCAGCTCGAGCTAACGATTCATGCGCTACATTTTTACAATGTTCCGGTAAAAATTACGCGAACAGCGGTGAAATGCAACTTTTGCTAGCTCGCCAAGCTAACGCCGTTCAAAATCTACAAACATGAAACCCTGATTTTGTTGCTTCCCCAATGATGCTCGAGAAGTTAGGAGGCAAATTTTTTTTTTCTTGGATAATTCAAGATGGTGGCCTCTTCTCAAGGTCAAAGGTCATCAAAAAAAACCTTCTAGACTTGATATGTAACAGTGAGTGGATATTTTTAAAGGTTGAACATTTCAGAAAACATTTATGATGAATAACTTTTGACATGATTTGGCCCTAAACTCAAATTAACGACTGGGGAGAGTTTAAAAAAGCACAGAAATGAGATTAAAAGCTGCCATAGATGTCAATCAACGTCATTTCTTAAGAATGTTTTATTAATGTAATGACCAAAATGTCTTACGTGACATTAATGCAACCAATATTTAAAACACTCAAAATATAGACGTTTTTCCACTTTTTTAACAAAAATGTTTGGGTTTGTTTTTTATTTTTTCTTTATTATATGCAATTAGAAAAAAATAAATTTAACTTTGGTGTCAATCTATACTTAAAACTCAGAAAACGTCATTAAAGTCCTCTGCCACAGAAATGCATGACAGTAATAAAAAAAAGTGTTTTTCCAAGGTGGCGACTTTTCTGTTAATTTATCTCCATAGCAACCATTTTGTTTTTTGGTTGTCTGAGGGTGACAAACAAATCTATGTAATTTTTGAAAGAATCAGCAAAAGTAAATTTTGGGATTTCCTTAGCAACCGAGGTTTTTTGTTAGCTACGCCCATATTCCTATGATTTCCACGTTGCTTGTCATACCGTTTTGTTCAGCTCGAGCTAACGATTCATGCGCTACATTTTTACAATGTTCCGGTAAAAATTACGCGAGCAGCGGTGAAATGCAACTTTTGCTAGCTCGCCAAGCTAACGCCGTTCAAAATCTACAAACATGAAACCCTGATTTTGTTGCTTCCCCAATGATGCTGGAGAAGTTAGGAGGCGAAATTTTTTTTTTTTCTTGGATAATTCAAGATGGTGGCCTCTTCTCAAGGTCAAAGGTCATCAAAAAAACTTCTAGACTTGAAAGGAAATTAAAGGAGTTTTTCCTGTGTTTTTTCTCTATTCTGCTGTGACGTGAACTCTATTTAAAAAAAGGATTGAACACTGACCTGTCAGCAGTGATGGATGTTTAATAGGAATTTTCCTACATCAGCATGTGATTTATTAAACCTCGGTATCAAAGCATTGTCCCGTCAGCAGTAAAAGCGATGCTCTAATGTCCCGAACACTCACTGACCTTTTAAAAGCCGTCACCGCTCCGAGATTTGTGTTTGGGGTCTGAACACAGTCTGATTTAGTTTGAATATTTAATGATGCTGAACTATTATTGTTCAGAGAACGTTCGATCAGGAAGATGTGTTTGTATTTATTAACCAGCTGTATCTTCATCCGTGTTTCAATACACGAAACCATCAATAAAGAAATGTAAAATACAGATGTTGCAATTATTTCAATGTCATTTTTCCTCCAAAAATCAAACAAATTTCACTTTTTTGAATTTTTGTAAGAGAAATGTATGAAAGTTTCCAGTCCAGAGAAGATGGCAGCTGTTTACTGTGAGTCCTCTCCATCTGCTTCGATCCCCCCAAAACTTTCCCTCCTCAGCCTTTGGATCTCCATGTTGAGCCCCAGCAGGGTTTGGGCCAGCTGGACGTCCTGCGTGCGCATCTCCTGCTGCAGCGAGAAGCGCACGGTTAGCATCATCCGACTCCCGCGTAGAGTCGAGCAGCACGCCAACGCTTACCAGCTCGGACCTCAGCCAGGTTATGGCTCCGTCTATCTTGGCCCGCCTCAGCTCCTCGTTGGCCTGGAGGCTCCGGCTCTCGCTGACGGGTCGGACGCCGCGGGCGGACCCCTCTCTGGACTCGGGGGTGACCCTGAAGGCGTGGATCAGCTTGTTCTTGATGTTCTCCAGGGCGATGCTGGACAGCGTGTCCTCGCTCTGGCTGTCTCGGTCCATGCTCCTCTGGAGGCGTGGGGGGAACGCTTTCAAACTTTCTCCAACAAGTGGCCGCTACTCCCAGCGAGACTCCCTTTAAAGTGCTCTTGACGCGCTCCTCCGTGCGGCTCCTCTTCCCTTCTCGGAGCTACACTCGCTGTTTTGTCATTGTTACTATGGAGAAACACCCACCTCCTCCTCCTCCTCCTCCTCCTTCTCCTCCTCCTAATAAGAATGGTGGAAGATCTCGGACAAAGACTATTGTTGCCTCCAACAAGAAGTGAAAAGACCCCGCCGCACCGCGGCCGCCACCCCCTTCCCCCCCGGTTCCAAGTCTCTGTTTTGGAGGGAAAGCGTCCGTGCACCTGCGTCGACGGGAGAGTTTCCTAAATAAGACCTGCTCGTCACTTTGGGAGTCGGACAGGTTGGGTAAGGAGCAGACACAGCCTCAGTGTTGGCCCGATTCAAAGGCCATCCCACCGAGATATATAACCAGGCTCTTTGTGCCCAAGTCAAATCTGCTCCCCTCCGGGGTTTGAGGGATGCTTTTTGGCAGCTCTTTCTCCTGATTTCTGCACAAAGAGAGACAGCGGTCCACTGTTCCCGTCTAACTTATGAGCGGAGCTGGAATCACATTCAAATGTGCGGCTTGAAGGAGACCTTGTGCTCGTTTTCATTGAGACGTCATGGAAACAAAGAGAGCTTTGGACAACCGAACGGCTTCTTCACACTTCACCCGCTTCGATTGGCCTGTCGGTCGTACAGTAATGAACAAAGATAGATGGATGGGCATGCCAGGAAGAGAAAGACGGAGCAGTTTCACGTGTCAGAGCTCATCAGACGGGAGCTGTGACTCCATTTGTGCAGAACTCCGTGGAGCGTGAGAAGAGTATGGAGGGACGGCGCTGGGCAACATGTGACTCCGCCATTAGTCGACTAATCATCTATTAAAATAGTCGACGACTAATTTAATATTCGATTAGTCGTTACTTCATATTATATGGAGTCAGAGTGTAGTAAAGCTGAAAGTTATAACGTCATTCTGCTAACTTTTTGGAATATTTTGACATTTATGAAGGTTTTTTAGGCTATTTTTGAGTTTAGCTAATACTTAAGCTATTTTAGCAAGCTAGCCATTTTGGATAATTTAAGATTTTTTTCAAATTTTTTTAGGCAAATTTTGAGTTTAGCTAATATTTCAGCTACATGCTAGCTATTTTGGCTAAATTACGATTTTTTTCCAGTTTTTTTTAGGGTAATTTTGAAATTAGCTAATATTTAAGCTATTTTAGCTAGCTAGCTATTTTGGCTAATTTAAGATTTTTTTCAATTTTTTTAGCCTAATTTTGAGATTAGCTAATATTTCAGCTACATGCTAGCTATTTTGGCTAAATCAGGATTTTTTCAAATTTTTTAGGTTAATTTTTAGATTAGCTAATATTTCAGCTACATGCTAGCTATTTTGGCTAAATCAGGATTTTTTCAAATTTTTTAGGTTAATTTTTAGATTAGCTACCATTTCAGCAACATGCTAGCTATTTTGGCTAAATTAAGATTTTTTTTCAGTTTTTTGGGGGTAATCTTGAGTTTAGCTAATATTTAAGCTATTTTAGCTAGCTAGCTATTTTGGCTGATTTAAGGTTTTTTTTCAATTTTTTTAGCCTAATTTTGAGATTAGCTAATATTTCAGCAACATGCTAGCTATTTTGGCTAAATCAGGATTTTTTCAAATTTTTTAGGTTAATTTTTAGATTAGCTAATATTTCACATGGATGCTTTGGCTAATTAGATTATTTTTCTAGCTCTTTATTTGGAGGCTAATTTTGAGATTTAGCTAATATTTCAGCTACATGCTAGCTGTTTTGGCTAATTTAAGATTTTTTTTTGTTTTTTAGGTTATTTTAAAGTTTAGCATTTAAATTTTTTTAGCTGTTATTTTCAGCTCAGCTAAGTTTTTCAGTGTATCAAATTTAAGCAGCTTTCTTCAGCTAGTCAAGTTTTCAGCCTACAAAATTCACACTACCATTATCACAGGTAATGCTTTATATGTAGTTTTTAGTCAGTTTACAGCTAATAATAGTTAAGATGTTTGCTTTACATCCAGTTTGCGCATGACCCGATTAGTTGACTAATTGGAAAAATAATCAGTGATTATTCGACTATTCATTGTTTTTGGCAGCACAACTCCACAGAAACACAAACTACACTTCGGGTGATCGCAGATCATCTCTGACAAAACCCTTTTTTGCCAGAAACGACTTTCATAGAAGTAATTAAGCATGTCTCCCAGGTCACAAGACGCAAATGTTTGGAAGAAAGAAAAAGATAGCTTGAATTTGCACATTTTCTTTTAAGCAAAAACAAATCAAATAATTTATTTTTTTGCTCTTGTGTTGTTTTCTCAGAGCTGGACTCCTAGCTTTGGGTTTTTTTAGCATTACGTTCATTTCTGCTTGTTGTGTGAGATCCTGTTTCTTTGTAAAACAAATCAAAGTGTTTAGATTTTTTAAAAACCTGTTATTGGAATACAATTTTTAGGTGTTACTAAAACAATAAAAACTACACAAAATGACTTTTGACTTGAGATTACTCTGAAAATATTGTTTTTTTCCCCATTTTTGTGCACCACGAGCAGTAAAAATCCTCCTGAAAACTTCTACACTGTCAGGAGTCAGAGCTTTGTCTCCCCCCTCTGGTCACAAGCGATAGTACTGAATACACTACATCTCCCAGCAGCCCCAGCCTGTCGGGTGCTGCAATGACTGATCATCTACAGACTGCATGGAAAAGGAGAGAAATGTGAGTTTCAGTCAGCCTCATTAAGGAAGTCATTTACGATATTCCTGAACCATTTACTTATATCTGCAATAAATCCTTTTCTAGTGTTGTTCCAGATCTGATGAAAGTCGCTAAGGTGATTCAGATTTATAAAAAATGGAATAAGGAAACACTATCAAACTACAGACCAGTTTCACTGCTACCACAGTTAATGCTTTTTCCAAGCATATATTTTTAACTTTTCAAAAAAGTAATTTTTTGCTTTTATTTTCCTTTTTCTTGTTGTTTTTTTACTTGTCACTGATCCGAACCGTGACCCTAAAGCCGTGATACAATCCGAGCCGTGTGTTCTGTGATCCGTTACACCCCTACTAAATACAACAAAAATAATTTGTAGTACATTAATACATTTTTGTTATGTGAACCCTGAAAACATTAGAATTTATTTGTAGACTTAATGCTTTGTTTTTTAATGGAACTGAAGAAACAGTTTAGTAGTCTATTTCATAAACTTTTGAAACTTGAAAGCTTTTGCTTTAATTTTTAGCTTAGTTCATTTATATATATAGTCTTGGTTATTAAAAAACTAGTTGCATCATTTCCATTGGATCTGTTATGCTTAGTGTGATAGGAAATAAATATTTAAATTTAAACAACCTGCTGATTAGTTACATTTCATTTATAGTTATTTGGTTTATATCGTGATAAATATCGTTATCGCGCAATATGTAAAAAGCTATATCGTGATATAAAAAATCCCATAACGCCCAGCCCTAGCAGGAAGTAAGAAAGATTAGTAAAGGTGAAGAGAGAGGGGCTTTGAAGAGGATGAAGAGTGGAAAGGCTCTACCTGTGGAGGGATGGAAGTGTCTAGGAGAGATGGACGTGGAGTTTCTGACCGGGTTGTTCAACGGGATCTAAAGGTGGAGAGAAGATGCCTGAGGAATAGAGGAGAAGTGTGATGGTACCCATTTTTAAGAATGAGGGAGATGTGCAGAGTTGTGGTAACTACAGAGGAATAAAGCTGATGAGCCATACAATGGAGGCAGTTTGCCCTCTCTGGGTGGCTGGAGTGCACCTGCCTCAAGTGGAGGACTTTAAGTATCTTGGGGTCTTCTGGAGTTCAATGTCTTGCAGAAGAACACACATGGGCAGCAAGGGGGGAATCGGAACTGGAATCTTCGGACCAGAGGTTGAACGCCCTACCTCTACACCACGTTCACTGATTTGCTAAGATTTTCAAAGTAAAGGTTAACTAGTTTTATTTGAACTTTTTTGGTTAAAAAAATAGTTCAAAACTTTGATGTCATCTGTAACTTTGAGATTCAGAAACTGAATCTTTGCCATTTCTGTATCCATGAGGTTTTTTTTGTTTTTTTTTTGAATCGCTCTTAGTCCTGCCCGACCCCCCCAGAAACTCCTGGGGGTAAATTCAGGCACTCAAACCCCTCCACCACGATAAGGTGGCAATTCAGGGAGGGGAAAAATTGTTTTTTACCCAATTGGGAGGGAAAACCGAAGCACTCGGAGGAAACCCAAAGGCCAAATAGCTTAAATTAAAGCTGAATTGCTGAATTGAATTTGTAATTCATTTTTTAAACTTCTAAAATTAATGAAAAGTACTAAATCACTATAAAAAATAAAAACTTTATCTAACCTACACATCTAAAAAAAAAGCTGAAACTTTTCTGCACTGAGGAATTTGTGCAGAAAAGACTTCAAAACTAAAAACTAAATGTCTGTAATTCATTTTTAAAACTTCCTAAATTAATGAAAAGTACTAAATCACTATATAAAATAAGAACTTTATCTAACCTACACATCTAAAAAAAAAGCTGAAACTTTTCTGCACTGAGGAATTTGTGCAGAAAAGACTTCAAAACTAAAAACTAAATGTATGTAATTCATTTTTAAAACTTCCTAAATTAATGAAAAGTACTAAATCACTATATAAAATAAGAACTTTATCTAACCTACACATCTAAAAAAAGCTGAAACTTTTCTGCACTGAGGAATTTGTGCAGAAAAGACTTCAAAACTAAAAACTAAATGTCTGTAATTGTATTGTTTATGTTATTCCACTCATGAAGAGAGCATTGCATTAACATATTCAGTTCACATTAGAAGTCCACATATTTTTTTCTATCTAATTCATTTATAAAACTTCAAAAATGAAAACATGAACAAAAAGTTATTTATCTATTCAAAGCCTTTCTAATGTTTTTTTCAGGTCGGACAGCGTTACAATCAAAAAGGAAAACACAGAAATCCAAATTATTTACGCCTACCAGTCATCATTGTTTAATGGTGACCACCTGGATTTTCTGGAAATGCTTTGTACATTTTCAGTTGTGTCTTTATTGCTATCCGAGAAGCTTGTGTCCCAGAAATCCTCTTCTGATTTATTGGGATTGCTGGCATTTTGGGGAATGTCAGGTGATTTTGTTGCTTCTGGTTTGTTTTTGAAGTAATCCCAGAAGTCATCTTTATCTGACGGCCCAGCATTGACCGTCGCCTTGTCGTTAACCGACTCTTGTTTTTTCCCACGCAAGAATTGTACAAAAGTGGTTTCCTTCTTTGGAGAAGGCACTTTTGAATCGTTTCCTTTAGCAGCGGAAATATTTTCAAGAGTGGAGCTGTTTTCTGAGTCGTTCTTCTGTTTTCTTGATTTTAAGAGTTGTGCAAAAGCATCGTCTTTCTTTGGAAGGGTCTCTTGCTCTTTTGAACTGTTTTCCTTTGTTGGGAGAAGATTTTGTTTAACAGGGCTGGTGAGCTTTGATAGAACCTCAGACCTGTTCTCATCACTAGGAGAACTCCTGGTTGTTCTGGTGTTCCCCGGTGAGTTTTTAGGTGCTTCTCTCTGTTCAGAGTCATCGATAGATCTGGATCGTGCGTCCCAGAAATCATCTGATGAATTACTAGAACTTTTTAAAGGTTCTACAGATTCATCAGTTGCTGACTCTGAGTCGTTCTTCTGTTTTCTTGATCCGAAGAGTTGTGCAAAAGCATTGTCTTCCTTTGGAAGGGGCTCTTGCTCTTTTGAACTGTTTTCCTCTGCTGGGAGAAGATTGTGTTTAACAGGGCTGGTGACCTTTGATAGAACCTCAGACCTGTTCTCATCACTAGAAGACGATTCTGAATCTTTCTCCTGTTTTTCTTCCCAGGTGACTTGTTCAACTGTGCTTTTCATCTCTGGAGAAGGAACTTTCTCTTTTAAGTTTGAAGACGTTTCCTTAACGGTGGTGACCGTTGGTGTAGCCTTAAAACTGCTCGACGAATTCGTAGCATTTTTGGCGTTGTCAGATGGTGTTTTTGTTGGTTCTTTCTCTTCTGTGGCGTTGTTATCCCAGTTGATGGTGTCTGAGTCTTGTGAGGAACCACCAGCAACATCCTTATCTGGTGAACTGACATCGACTGATGTGTCACTGTCATTTTTCGCGGGTTCTTGGTTCACCATCACAGGTTTAGCAGCTTTGCTTTTTTTCCGTGGAGTAGGCGTTGACTCTAAAAGTTCTTCCTGGACTTTTAAAAGTGCCGCATTTTTTTCAGCCATCTCAATGTTTCTCTTTTTAAGATCGATGGCATCTGCTTTTAAGCTGTCACAATGTTTTTTCAGCCTCTTCAATTTTTTATTTTTCTGGTTTAGATTGTGCTGCTCTCTTCCAGTTCATCATGGATGGTGCTGTAGTCCCATCCTTTTTTGTCGAGCTCCTTGATTCTCTTTTCCAGCCTCAGGATCTTCTCCTCTGCACTGTCTGAGGCATCTCTTACATCAGCAAGTTTTGCTTCAAGCTCGTCCTTCTGGTCAATTAGTTCCAACATTTCCTCCTTTTCCTCTTGAAGAGTTTCAATTCTTTCCTGTAAATGTTGAAGGAATTGTTGTTTTTCTTCCAGTTGTTTCGCCGTAAGCTTAACTGGAGAAACTAAGATCTTAAGTTTGGAAAGCTCTTCTTCAAACACTACGAGTTTCTTTCTCAACAGGTTTTCCTCGTCCAACAGAATACTGTAATTTGTTTGCAAGTCTTTCTGATCCACAAGTATTCCTTTAAGACCAGTAATTGAAACTTGTAAACTCACATTCCTTTCTGTCAGCTGTTTTACGATCGCATTTTTCATTCTACATTTGTCTTCCATCACTTGTTGGTTATTCAGGGTTTTTTGAAGTTTTTTATTTTCTTTTTCCAGTTTCTTGTTTAAATGACAGACTTTATGCATTTGCTCTTTAAGGATCTTGTGTTTTTCTTCCACTGGATGTTTTCCCCTCAACCTGTAACTCTTTCTATCCAATTCCTGAAATAAAGCTTCATTTCTCTGCCTTATACATTGAATTTGGCGCATTCTTTCCTCTAAGGTGGGAGAGGATCTACTTCTTAAGAGAAACATTTTTGAATCACTATGGAAAGTTTCACTTAAGCTTGGGTAAGTTCTTTGTCGGAAGTGGTTGGGACAGAAACAACAATGTAGTTGTGTGTCTCTGCTTCTCCTCTTTCGGACTGCTCGTCTCCTCTTCCCGCACTCACTTATATAGTCTTTTGGTCATGACGTCATATTACGTCATATTACGTCCTTTGATGTCATCACGTCCACTACCACGTGACACTGTAATGACGCCATCACGGGAGCCTAGTCAATTCTTTTTTTTTTTCTTTTTCAAAGATTTGTTCAAATAGACCGTTTCGTCACACAAAATGGCGACATCGCCAAAAGTGACTTCCGGTTGAGCGCTGTTGGCAATTTTATGCAAATAGTAAAAGGTGGCTCAGCAACTCTAACAGAAAATTGTACAATATTTATTTTATAAATGCTCCAATTAAATGTGTTTTAATTTTTTTTTTTTTTGATCGTTCATAAATTAAAACACAAACGTCAGCAATTACGATTTTATTCTTCAAATTTATGTTAGCTAGCGCTATCGCTAGCTAGCAAGCTAGCAATAGCTTTTGGAATGAGACGTAGAGCTGCTATCTTTTCTACTTCTCAGTTTAAAGTTGCTTAAATGTCCGTGACTACAAACAGAGCAAAAGTAAGATAAATTGAACGTTTCTTACCTTAAAATAAACCTCGTCACTGTTGCGGTGTTTTCCGCGGTCGAGTTAGCCGCCGTTCGCTCAGCCGGCCGGGGCTCGAGCGTCGCTCCTTTCTGCTCCTAACCAGGTCCGATCCGTGGCAAAATAAAGGTAAGAAAGGATCAAATTCATAAGAAAATGTTACCAAACTTTCTAAATACGTAAGGTCAGAGCTGCATTTCATCCTTCGCAGAAGCTGAAAATACGTGGCTAGCTTAATAGCGGCTCGTAAAATCATCACTGTGCTAAACTATTCGTGTTTTTCTTTTACAATTATCCCATTAAAATACCCCTTAAAACAACTAATACCCCATGAAACCACAACTACATTTAGCTTTGGAGGCAATTAAAAATGCGTGCAGACATGCAGCATCTTTGCTGAAGGTTTTACACGAATTTCCATCAGATTTTGTGTTTGATCGCACTTAAAATACGTACAAATAACATCATCCAAAAATATACACCGTTAGAATAATATCTGCTCAAATAAAAAATCATTATAGCTAAAAGAACTTCCTGTATTGTAGGGAAGGGACGTGTACAGGGTTTTTGAGGGGCTCAAAGTCAGAAAAAGGCCACAAAAACACACATTTTAAAATCAAGTTTTAACCTTTGAGATCTGTGTTGGTGAAAATTATCATTTTTTAATGTAAATAAATTATTGCCAGCATGAAGAAAGCAGAAAAAACAGGGGAGGTGCTTTATTTTGGCATTACAGACAAACTTAAATCTAGTTTAATTAATACAAATTCTAATATTTTAAAAAACAGATTTCCTAAAACTTTTATTCCAAGAATGCTAAAATGATTCATCATCCACAGCTGTCTTCATTTCTGTTAACTGTATTCAGTGTTTCTGTGGTTTTCAGTTCTATTGTCAGATTATCTGCTTTTTGTCCTGTTTTAGCTTATTTTATTAAAAGTTTAAGTTTGGGTTTAAACCATTTTCTTGGTTTTGACAGTTGAACCCAAAGAGAATCTTTTCTCTATATATATAGCCGGCTAAACTCTTTTTTTTTTGCATTTTATCCCAAACTACGTGTCAAAGTTAAGGCCCGGGGACCGGATTCTTCCCTCCATGTTATTTTTGATTTTTTTTTTTTTTTTTGGCCGTATGTATTTAAAATTAAAGTTAAAGTCCCATTAACTGTCCCGCTCCTAAATGTGTAAATGTGTTCTCAACATTTGACCCATCCCCTGGTGGAGCTGTGAGCTGCAGAGACAGCCGCACACAGGAACTATTTACTTGTAACCATAACCATAATCCTAACCTTAACCCCTTTCCCCTCGCTCTGTGCGACTTAAAGTTTGGCGCTGGCCGCACGTTTACGTACGAATAGACACTTTTTTTATTATTATTAATGACCCGATGTTATCTTGCGCTTATTTCTAACTTGTATAATTTAGACAAAATGTATTTTTATGGAGAGTAAAACATTAAAGGTTATTTAACATTTAAGTTGATTTATTCTGGAATAATATTCCTCCCTTTTATTATTCATAATTTTGTTAAAAAGTTTCTGTTTTAAGCTTTTAAAAATTGATATTGTGCTAGCTTTTAGGACTATTTTGGCATGTACTGAGAATTTTTTAGGCTTTTTTTAAGTTTAGCTAATATTACAGCTACATGCTAGCTGTTTTGGCAAAGTTAGGCTTTTTTTAAGCTGTTTGGGAGTTTCACTACATGCTAGCCATTTTGGCTGATTTAGGTCTTTGTCAGTTTAGCTTTTTTTCTTTTACAGCTACATGCTGGCTGTATTGTCAAACCAAGGTTTATATAAAGTTTTTTTTTCTTTTTTTGGCATTTAGCTAATATTTAACTGCTTATCTATCAGCTTCAGCATTTTTAGCTATCAATTTCAGCATCTTCACCTATTAGCACTAGCATCTTGAGCAGCCACGTTTAACTTATAGCCTTCACCCTAGCATTTTCACAGCTAATGCTATATATCTAGTTCATAATTAGGTTTAAAAGTTGTAAAAATGTAGTTTTAATGTGTTCAATAAACGTTTATCCTGTTCGTCCCGTGACCTAAGGTGTGTTTTGGATTTTGGCCCCTCGTGCGATTTTTAGGTTTCGATTTTGTTGTGATTTTCATATAAAATATTGTGAACCTGAATGATACAGAATTTAAAGAAGGCAATAAATGAAAATATGGCATTAAACGGATACATTTAGTTTAAGATTTGTAGTGTAGAAGCTACAAACTTACGACAAATTTGGTTCTTTTATTTAGAAAATCACCCCGGTGTTTTATTTTGTTTGAAAAACTTTGAAAATTAAACAACCTTGTTCATTTTTAAACTTTTTGGGGGGTAAATTCAGTGTCCACATCTTCGTGTTCCTCCGGAGTTGAGATAATTGATTCTCTAATGAACCGACGGCAGCTTTTATTTTGAAATACACGCCTCTTAACTTTGTATCCAAGCAAAGAGAAACCACGCCTTTTCAAAAAGTTGTTGAAATGATATGAGGATAAAACAAGTAACTACTGGAGTTGAGTCGTTTTCTGCAGGAATTTGGGAAAATACTCCAATAAAAATCTTTTATTCTGAATTGTTCCAGGACGTTAGCGTCGTCTGAGGCTCATTTTTGTCTGTCACGAATCATTCGTCCCAGCAGGAGTGGCCGTCTGGTCCCCCGCCGTCCTCCGCTTCTTGTGTCTGTTTCTTTTCCTCTTCTCCCCCGGTTCGGTTCTTTTCAGAGGCGGTGTGGGCTCTCCTTTCTTCTTCTTCTTCTTCAGGCAGCTCAGAGGGTTGGGGTTGCTCTGCTTCCTCTTCCTCTTCCTGCCCCGCCTCTCTCCGTCTTTGATGCCCGCTCCTGCTTCATGCTCTGGATGCTCTTCTGCTGAGCGGGGGTCACCAGCTCCCCCAGCTGGACGGCCTGGACGTGACTGAGGGACGCCTGGCTGGGCTTATCCAGCACGATGGTGTTGAGGATGATGTAGAGCAGAGGAACACCCGGAATCTTCTTCAGGCCTGCGGTCACTGTACGATCCTGCAAATAATAAGAATCATTTTACTAAACTTGAATCATTTCAAGTGTTAAAATTATTATGGGATGGCAATATGACCTATGGCAGTGTGAAATGCTCACATTTTCTCATAATATGGAAAAATAAACTTTCATTAAGGAAATTTCACACCACCAGCTTAAAGAAGACGCCGCCATCTTGAATATTCAAAAAGGAAAAATCATCTTCAGTACCAGCTTTAAAACTAAACTCCAAGGGATTTTAAGCGTCATTTGGAAGCAAGCCTTTGTTTTAAAATGTGTACATTTTTAACGGCGTTAGCTAAGGGTGGTCCGTACGGATCAGAGGACACGGTTCGGGACACGTGTGTACAGTGGATCTTCGATTTTTAACTTTTTTTCTTTCTTTCTTTTTTTTTTTTTTTTTTTTTTTTTTTGAATCTGAAATATTGAAATTTTTAGTTTTGAGACCCAAAACTCAGAACATTTTGAGCCTAAAATTATTAAGTTTATTGTAGAATAGCAAAAAGTTTAGGATATTTTGCTTTTTTTTTTTTTTGGCATGGCACCAATAGTTTTTAGCTCCATACCAACGCGCCAAAAGTTTTGAAAGAGAAATTTTCTAATTTTGAAAACTGGAAACTGGAAAAAAAGATTTGAAACTGAAAAAAAGGTTTTGAAATTGAATTTTTGAGTTTTAAAACCTTATAAAATAGAGCATTTGAAGTTGAAAGAAATAAAGTATATTTTAAAATAGCAAAAAGTTTGGGAAATTTTACCTTTTTTGTCAATCTCCAATATTTGTTTTATTTTGGTTTAAAATGATATTGTCTCAAACTTAGTTCCATATTTTTTAGGTTTCAAAACTCAAAATTTTCATTTTTCAGATTCAACAATTGAAAATAAATAAATAGATTAAGAGTTGAAACTGAAAAAAGATTTTTAACTTAACAAAAATGTTTAAAATTGAAATTTTGAAACCTAAAACAACAGAACATTTAAAGCTAAAAATAAATAAGTTATTTTCAGAACAGATTTTTTTTTTTTGCTGAGCACCAATAGTTTTTTCTGAATATTTTATTTATGTTTCAAATAATATTGGGCCTAAATTAGCTCCTTATGACTTGGGTGGCAGTGAGAGGCTAGAGATGGTAGATGTGGGAATCACCTGTGGGATATACATCACCGCTCATGACTCTCATTTTTCTTATAAATAGGGGGAAACATTATGAGGAGATGTTTGTGGCTTTACAAACATTTTGCAACCTGAACTCCAGAAGTTATTTATTTAACTCTAATTATCACTATGCAATAATACATAATAATTGCAATTTAGGTGTTTTTATTTTTTTTTAATTTTAGATCAGTAATGCTTTTTTATGTACGGTTACTTGTAATGTTTTAATCTCTTTAATGAATATGAATGTTTTACAGTCTGTAGTGTTAAATGTCAAAGAACTAAGTTAATAACCTTTTATTTTGAAATTCAAAAGGAAACCGGAAGTTTTCCGCACCTGATAGTAGTAACTAATAGTTGATGTTTTTATCAAGATTGGCTCAGTTTTACGCTTAATATTTTGCACTATTCTGTTTTTGAACACGTGATTTCTTCATTTCGTTGCGTTTACCTGCGTGGCAACAAAGTAATGGTGCGGGTTCGAGTCCTCCAGCATGGACAGCAGACACTCTGAGGCGGGGACGGGGTCCTTGAAGTGAGCACATTTCCTCAGCTGGAACCTCTGCAGTATAATTTTGGCTCCGTAGAGCTCCTTTCCAAGAGTGTCGAGTTCCTTCAGGGCGCAGCTGCGAGTGAAACCGAATAAAACCGATCAAGAACAGGACCCTGAACACATCACGAGAGCCTTCGTTCGAATGTCTACTTACTTTGTGGTGCACAGCTGCACCTCACCCATGAGATATTTCGGCATTTGCTCTTTAATCTGAATTTTATTCTTCAACGCCGCCTGACAAAAAGTCCCATCGATGAGAATCTGAAAAGGTTCCCTGAAGTCAAAGTTGTATTTGTAGAAGCTGATCGTTTTCTTGGCTTGTTTCTGTCGTTTGATTTTCATGTTCCTTCTGTAAAAAAGAAAAAAATATAACACTGATTCAAAATAAAATTAACTTCTTCTTATTTTAGTCAAAAAATAGGTCAATATAACACCCTAAATCAGCGTGGAGCGGCAATGTGTACACAAACAGATTTGTACGTAGGCTCAAAAGTTCCGGACTGAAACGAAGATGTCTGTTTTTGGTTCCGGTTTCTAAAACGTGGATGTATACTGGTATTCTTAATAACTAATAGAATTAAATAAATGCAAATAAAATATGAATGAATAAATAAAGTTGATTTAAGTTAACTGACTGTATAAAATGTTGTTTTACAACCAATTTACTCAAAAACCCACAGTTAGAAATTTAACATGTAAAAGATGATTAAAGTTCTAAAAAATAGTTTCAGATTTTTGTCAGTTTTTAAAAAAAATGTTTTTTGACCTAATTATTAATTTAAAGTGTAAGTTGTTTTAAGAATGTTTCATCGATTAAACAACGTTTTTCCAAAAGTAAATAACGTTTATAATAATTATTATCATAGTCATTAGATTTTTCATTAGAACTAGACTTAAATCAATACATAAATGAAAAAACTACAAATACAGTGCAACAGTCCCGAAGTTTAAATTACATTATTGAATTTAATGTGTTTCTTTAAGCCCAATGAGGCAAAATTCTTTGTGATTTTGGGCTATATAAATAAAATTGAATTGAATTCTTTAAAAGATTAAATGTTTATTTAGCCTTCAGTTTTTACTTGTGTTTTATTTTATTATTATATAATGTAAAGTCCACAAAAAAATGTTTCTGAACGAAGTTGTGAATTCAGTCACTTAGTTTTGTGAATATTTACCAAAATTATCCCAAAAAATGATAATCAGTTGAACGACAAAAATGACCTTTTTGGACAAACTATGTCGCTGAAATAAAAAATAAAAAAAATCAAATATTAATTCTAATATTTACCTTAAATTTTATAACTAGGATATCTTCCAAATCAGACTATAATGTTTTTGTGTGACATTATAGTCAAACGGTTTGAATTGATTGTCCAAAAGAAGAAGAAAAAACCCCAAAAATCTTTAATTTAATTTTTAATTTATTTTTCTTTTTTTCATTTTAACTCTTAAACAGTCTCAATAAAGTTATTTTAACAATTACACCCAATGTACAAAATAATAATAGTAAAAAAAAAGCTTTTTATTAGATTTGTCAATATATAACTTCATTTGTTGTTGGTAGTATTTTTCCCAGTCGCCCCGCCCACCGACACACCGCATTATTTTGACCGGAAACGGAAGTGGTCTCTCAGACCGTGGCATCAGCAGCTCCAGCTCAATCCAAAGTGTTGACTGTAGGGTCTGCATCAGACTCGGCTAACGCTAGCTCCAGTCGGGCCCGTGTGGCTTGGATCGACTCGGTTCGGATTACTTCGTCTCGCAGTTCCGGTAACCATCATGGCGGCGGCGGATCCCCGCTACTCCAGCAACGGCGGACCCGCAAACAGAGGAGGTTTCCCCGCCGGGGAAAGCAGCAACGACCGCGACGGGCCAGGCGGCGGCAGCGGGGAAAGCGAGCGGGAGCGGGCCACCTTCGAGTGCAACATTTGTTTGGACACGGCCCGGGACGCTGTCATCAGTATGTGCGGACACTTATTCTGGTACGGCACCAAAACATGAGTGTTTTAGCGTGGGCGGAGCTTGTTTTAGTGGTTTTATCTGGACGTTATTTGCCCGCGCGTGCGGCCTCCTTTAACTCCTTGAGCTGTAGTGTTGATGGCGGAGTCACGCCCCTCGCGCCCAAACAGTCGCTCTTTGGTGGAAACCACAATAATAATAATATTATTATTTGGTAATAATAAAGTATAGAGTGAGGAATTAACTATCTTCTTCTTTCAGTTTTTTAACTTCAGTTGTTTTTAGGCCTTTTTAGAAGCTGTCAGTCAAATGTGACATTTTTTAAATAAAACTTTATTTATAAACAACATTTACAACAAAATGTGAAAATAGAGAAAATACAATGTTCATACATCTAAGCGTATGGTACAGAAATATCACAAAAAGTAAAAGTTTATTTTAAAAAGCTGTTGAAATAGCCTTTTATGTTTTAATTTATATTACCATATATGAAAGGTCCCAAAGAAAGTCATTATTGTTTATAAAAAATAAGGTTCTGGTCCATCATAACCAGAGGTGACATTGGACCTTTGGTTTTGAAACTCTGACATATTAACTCATGCTGTAAATGCTTGGTGACGATTTCAACCTTTAACATCCGTTTCTGATAAGCTTTGTGCTTTTCAGCTGACACTCACACTTCTTCTTTTAGCTTTGTTATTTTTAGTAAGGAATTCAAAAATGTTTTAACTCCAAACATCCACTTTCTTCTTGAATTCCCAGCTCACCACAACACGAGAAAGGAGCCAAATGGTTTCCAGCGTTTTCTCCTCGTAATCCAAACTTGCGCAACGCTTCGTGTTGACGCTTCACACACACTTTGTGCGACTAATCTGTGAGCTGTTGACGTGAAATTAGGGTCAGCGGGTTCCGATCAGCTGTAATCACAGCTGGATCTGTTGTGGATGTAAAGCAGTGGAGGGTTGCTTTTGGAAACGCGGTCTTGTACTTTCGGTGGTTTAAAACCGTGTTGACACATCAGAGGTTTGTAGAGAATTTTCCAGCTGTTTATTGTGGAAAATGATGACGAGAACGAATCAAGAACTAAAGTCTCAGTGGAGTAATTCTGGGGAGTCGCATTAGAACATTTTTGTTTTATGGATTGAAGTCGCACTCTGATAAAAATGAACTTTTTAACATGTTCTTGTAGCATTTTTCTTGTGATGGAGAACATAGAGAATAGGGCTGCCACGATTAGTCGACTAATCGACTATTAAAATAGTCGACAACTAATTTAATAGTCGATTAGTCGTTACTTTATAATATATGGAGTCAGGCTGTAGTAAAGTTGAAAGTTATAATGACATTCTGCTAGCTTTTTAGACTATTTTGGCATTTATTAAGGGTTTTTCAGGCTATTTTGGAGTTTAGCTAATATTTTAGCTTCATGCTAGCTATTTTTTGGTTTTAGGCTTTTTAAGGTTTTTAGGCTAATTTGAAATTAAGATAATATTTCAGCTCATATTAGCTCTTTTGGCTAATTTAGGATTTTTTCAGTTTTTAGGCTAATTTGGAGTTTAGCTAATATTTCATTTACATGTTAGCTAGCTAATTCTAAATGTTTACAGTTTTTTAGGCTAATTTGGAGTTTTTCTATTATTCCAGCAACATGCTACCTATTTTGGCTAATTTGGAATTTTTACAGTTTTTTAGGGCTAATTTGGAGTTTAGCTAATATTTCAGCTACATGTTAGCTATTTTGGCTAATTTGGGATTTTTTTGATCGCGATTTACTGCGTTGTTTTTTTTGTCACAATAATTTCTGACCACTTATTATCTACAAATAATCCCAAATCACACATGAAAATGTACATTTGGATAGCTTTTTTAAAATAAATGCTTTCAAATGATTAGACTTCTTAACCTCAAACTTGAATGAAATTAAATGGAATTAAGAAAATTCCTGCATTTTTACAGTTTTTTTGGCTAATTTGGAGTTTTGCTATGTCTTCAGCTACATGCTAGCTATTTTGGTAATTGGGATTTTTACAGTTTTTTAGACTAATTTGGAGTTTAGCTAATATTTCAGCTATATGCTAGCGATTTTAGCTTATTTAGGATTTTTTAGTTTTAAAGCTAATCATATTTCAGATTTTCTTTACATCCACTTTGTCCATGATAATCGATGATTAGTCGACTATTAAAATAATCGTTTGTGGCAGCCCTAATAGAGAAGGAAAATTCTATTTTAAATTGTATTTCTGAGTATTTCTTTCTTAAAATCGTCGTGAATCAAGAGCAAATGAAAAAATGCTGTTAGAAAAATGTCGTATTTTGTGTGTAATTTTCCTGGTCTGAGCTGGAATCTGGATCTGAACTGTACAGCTGGATACAGTTCTAGAAAATGTTGCAGCCGTTATTTTTTTATTCTGTTATAGATAAAAAAAAGCATAATCAAAATTAAAACCACTGGGAACACTTTGAAAATGAATCAACACAGGATCAGAGTGGGATTGTTAATTTTCATTTACATCACTGGAGATATAAATCTGTAGCTTTTCTATTATTTCTTATGTTAAAGCGTTAAATTGCACGTCTTTTCTTTGCATATTGACTTCTTGGTTGTCATAGACCAGTAAAAGAGTCATTTGGTCTCGTTTTTTGCTGATCAAAATCTAGAAGGAAGCGCATCGTCTTACTTTAGTCTTTAAGAAATTTGGATTTGCATTCAGCAGCTTCTTCTTTTTTAATAATAAATATTTTATTTGTCTTATTGTGTCTTTTATTTGGGATGAACAAAAGCAAAAATGTAAAAAGAACCTAGCATCTCAAAATGTTTTTTTTTTTTTTTTTTTTTTTTTTTGTGTTCGGAAGCTCAAATAAGTTATTTTCAAAATAAAAGCTGCTCTGTGCCAAACAGGATCATCTCAGTGCAGCTCTGGACAGTTAGTAACCAAAAATGTGCAGCAGAAGATAATATATGCTTTTTAACTCATAAAAGATCAAACTTTTTACCAAAGTTTTACATATAAAATCTGTTCATTCTGGAGGTAAAGTTGATCAACAAGAGGCCAACAGGGATGTAAAAACCTATATAGTTTATCATCTATGTTCACCTCAGCCATCAATTTATAAATGTAACAAATTTAAATTATATTAATACTAATTAAGTAATCCTTACTTTTAAAAAATGCTTTTTTATTTTTCTTGTATTTATCTATTTTTTGTTCTTTTTCCTCTTTGTCCTCAGCAGTCTTCCACTGCTGGGTTTTGTTATTTTAGTTTGTGGTTTGGTAGTCTTAGTTTTTTGGCTTTGTTTATTTGTTTTTTTAAGGTAGTTTTGTTTAGGGGGAGCTGCTATTTCAGACGGCTGAGTCAGCAGTCTCCAGGAGTTATTTTGATGTTTTATGGAGATATAAAAGAGACGCGTGTGGATCTGGAGCCGCAGGTCGCTGACCTCCGTCACAGACCCTTCATGCTTCTCATCAACTCACTTCATATCTTTCTGCATTTCATATCTCTCGTTATAAGGCTGCGTCAAGCTGGAAACTGTACATTTTACATGGTTTAAAAGGTGAATTTAACAGACATAAATGTAGCCGTTACTCACAATTATGAGACATTTTTAATAACATAGATGAATTTTTTGTATTTCTTATATTTATTTCAGTAAATTTAAGATTGGTTCTTTTTGGAGCATCGTTTATTATAGTTTCAGGTTATAAAAGTTTGGAAATAAAATTGTTAAAGTGAATGAATCTGCACAAACATAAATCAGTTTGAGGTTAACCAGCTTCGGTCTGACTGGAAGTCTTTGTTTTAACCGGAGAACGCGCGGCTCACATTCGACTACCGTTTTTAAAAAATGATTTTAATGTTTTATTATAAAAGTCAAGTGAACACCAAAAGCCCAGTGGAGAAAACGCTCTCGGGCTCTCCAGGATTAAATCCAGGTCCGATACTGGATCGGGTTCTCATGGACCAGCTGGTGCACGCCGCCTGTGTGTTTGCAGCTCCCGCGGCGGCGTGCGCTGATGTAACGCAGTTGCTATGTTACCCCCCCTCCTCTGCTCTGACATGCTGTACTTAACATGATGAAACTTTGAAGCAAGGAGGTCAGTTTATGACATCAGTTCACCTGCTGCAACATCTGTTGGGGTCGTAAATATATGTTATCCTATTCTTACTTATTTCCTTTACCTCTTATTAGATGCGTTTTAGTTCTTTTTATTGTGTGCTGAAATGTCTTGATCTAAGCTGGAAGTGGACAACCCTGCGCTGCTGATAAGGAAGATGCAGCGGCTGAGCCAGAGATTAGCAGGAGCCAGTAGAAGTTACAAGGCCTGACGATGATCACCTAGTCAAAACATGCACACACAAACTTTAAATGTTGTTTTTGACCTTGTGTAAGAAACTGATTTGGACCGGTCTCAGCTGACGTTCTTTTGCTTCCCTTCCCCTTAGCAACTGAGACCAACCTGTAACTAGGGGCGTGTCTGACTCAATAAAATGCACGGAGAGAAAAAGCCTGGTCGGAGTTGGTTGAAAGATTGTGACGAACAGGCTTTTGGCCCACTCTCCTTGCAAGTTTTAAACTTTAATCAATTCTCTGTGTCTCTTTCTGTGCAGGTTGTTTTTCTTTACAAATGTTAGAGCTTAAACCTAACATTTAATTGGTCCTTCGAGCCGGATCTCCAAGACACTGATGGTTCCAGCGCGAGAGTGAGACCCAGAAAGTCTGTGGCCACAGCATACGATCGTTTCCAGGGCTGGCCTCACTCGCGGCTGGGACCTGAGGGTTGACGGAGGATCACGGACACAGAGAATTGTGAGTAGAATCTTATTTAAAAGGAATGACAGAATGAGAGATTCTCAGAAGGAGAATTAAAACAAAACCCTGACAATTCTAGACACTATCAGGTAAAATAGAGCAAACAGTTAAAGTCCGCGGGAGGAGTAGACTCCCCTAGTTACGTACTAGTTAAATTCTACGAAGGCGGCGGCGTCCTCTGTGCCTCTGTGAAAAGAAGAATTATTTCAAACAGTTAAAGTCCGCGGGAGGAGTAGACTCCCCTAGTTTACGACTAGTTAAATTCTACGAAGGGCGGCGGCGTCCTCTGTGTTTGAAATAAGAAGTAATAAGAGAAATAAGTAAAACAGCGCGCAAAAGTGTGAAAGTGTGAGACTGTGAGTGTGATTGGAAATACAGATACATTAGGTATTTGGATTTCATACCAATCAACAAGGATGGAAATAGTGAACCTGTGGATGCACTAGGCAAGAAAACTCCACTCTAAGGTTTTTGAGTGAGATACCACAGAAGGGGGTATTAATCACTATCTTGTTGAAAGATAAAAAGCTTCCAGTATTAGAATACCCTATGGTATTAAACAAACTACTGGAACCAAATTTTATTCAAAATGGGGAAGGGGCAAGGTAAACTAAAACAATAAGTCCTTGAGACATTACAAAGATTACAGAATAGTAGAAAATGAAAACCCAAATGCGATAAAACAACTTCCATATTGGATTGATCAATATAACTTTAATGGTAAGCTTTCAACTGTAAGAATAGTAGAATTACAAAACAGATAAAACAAAAAATGCAAAAATAACGAAAACAATGGATAAAGAAGGATTTGAAGAAACAAAGTATGGATAAAAAATAGCAAGATAGAGGAAGAGAGAGAGAGAGAGAGGAAGGCCAGACAGAAAGGGATGAAAATAAGGAAAAGAGAAAAGGAGAGGCAGGAAAGAGAGAAGGGAAAAGAGAAAGAAAGTGACAATACGGAAAAGAATGTGATGTTTCATAAAAGAGAAGACAACAAATATTTCAGGGCCTTATGAGCGTGTACGCAGAATGTTGGACCAAGCAGAAGTAGCAGGCCCAGAGAAAGAGGGAGATGGTGTAGTAGCGGCAGTGGACGTTAGATTAGAAGATTCCCCTCCACAGTATACAGGCATAGTAACTAGGAGCAAGGATCTGTAGGAGAATGTTCTACAAATAAAAAAAGAAAGAGCTTAAATAACAAAGCAGAGGTGTTTTTCCAGGATATAGATGAGGAAGATATGATATTCCATTTGTACTCTAGAGGCAGAGGCCGTGGTAGAGGCAGAGATCGGAGAGGGTCGCTTTGGGCCTCATGGTGAGAACTCCAGGGCCTGTTGGTCCTGTGGGAATGAGGGGCATATGGCAAGGGACTGCAGCCGCAATCCCACCCCTCACAATCAACAGCAATCTGCATGACTAGCTCGTGCAGGACAAAACAGAGAATCTGTTTGGGCTAAAGCAGATTCCAGCCAGACACAGCTGCAGAGGATGACGAGAATCTAAAATTAGAATTACTGTTCTTTGAAGAAAAATACAGACCAGAAATCGTTCTCTAGTACAAGGTGTAGCTGTGAAGTTTCTCTGTGACACTGGTGCATGTAGAACTACAATTAGAGACATCATAACAGAGCACAGACCGAGAATTAAACAATATCTATTGAAGCCAGATGCTGTGGACGCACAGCACCTGTAATCAATGATCTATTAAAAGCCCGTGTACTGATAGAGTGAGCTGACTCTCCTGTAAATACACCAATATTCCCAGTTAAAAAAAAGCACCCCCATCCACAGGATGGAGGATGGTGCAGGACTTGATTGCTGTAAATAATGCTGTTATTCAGAGGTCACCCTGTGTGGCTGATCCTCACACCTTGCTTAATTCTTTAGACCCAGAGGCCAATATTCACAGTAATTGATATAAGCAGCACCTTCTTTTCTATACCAGTACATAAGATAGTCATACTAGTTTGCATTTACTTTTAAGGGTAAAAGATACACCTATTCCAGATTGCCCCAGGGCTATTGTGAAAGCCCTACTATTTACTCCCAAGTCGTGGCTTCTAGTCTGTCATCCTTCGAGCCGCCGTGTAACAGCCAGTTACTCACCTACGTGGATGACATATTAGTAGCATCAAAAGAGAAGATGAATGTCTTAAAGATACATTAGCACTGCTAAAGCAGTTAAAGAATAATTATTTAAGGAAGTAAACATAAGTTGCAATTATGTCAAGAGAAAGTGAAATATTTGAGCCACCAACTAAGTGCAGAGGAAGAACTATTCTAGAAGAAAGAAAGTTGCTATCCTACAAGCTCCCAAACCTTAACCAAGAAACAAATGATGTCATTCTTAGGATTAACAAACTATTGTAGAAGCTGGGTTCCAAATTATGCAGAAATAACAGCTCCATTACAAGCATTAGTGTATACGAAAGAATTAAAAAAGTCAGATAAATTAGACTGGACCCCTGAAGCGGAAGAAGCAGTCTGTGACATAAAACAAATTATGATAAACAGCAGTACTTTGGCCTTACCCGACTAAAAAAAGAAAAAAAGAAAAAAAAAAGTTCATACGAATGGTTGATTGCAAAGGTCATTTTATGACCTCTGTGTTAACTCAAAATGCATAGTAGTAACTCAGACCAATAGCTTACTACTCCACTAAATCACAGCCACATCTAAAAATAGAACGCTGTACAGTTTTGAACCCAGCCACATTAGTACCAACAGAAGGTGAAGGCTTATCACATCACTGTGAAGCCCTTGTAGACAAAACAGCTAAAGCAGCAGCACAAGGGGAAAATGATGTACTGCAAGTAAAAGGAACTGATTTAAATGAGGATATACCCAAAAGCAGAGTATCCTTTTCAACATACATATGGATTTTATAGAATTAAACAAAAATAAAGAAAGAAATATTGTTTGGTGATAATAGATTCATTCTCTAAAAGGATAGAGCTCTTTGCTACTGCTCATCCAGATGCATTAACGGTAGCCAAAGCCTTATGTAAGATATGATTCCAAGATATGGTATACCTGAAATAATCTACAGTAATAACGGATCTCATTTTGTGAATGATGTAGTTTTTAAAATAGGACATGCCTTCATATTAATTAAAAAAAGAATTACTGTGCTTATCATCCACAAAGTGCAGGACTGGTTGAAAGAATGAATGGAACAATGAAGAAAAAAACAGATTAAGGAAATGTATGGAAGTAACAAAGAGACCATGGACAAAATGTTTGGATTTGGTAAAATTATATATAAATATAACAAGCACGAATGGATTGGTTCCATATGAAACCTTGTTTGGAAGACCCTATAGATTACCTTATTTTACAAACGAATGGGAAATTGATGATGAAAGTACACTAGCAGACTATATGAGAAAGATGCTTCAACAGCAAAAACAAAAATCAGACCAGACTAATGATGATGTCACATCTTCTGTGTTTTCACAGGATAGCCAAATTAGTCGAGCCAGGAGACGTGGTTATTATTAAAACAGAGTAAAAATACATCACCACCACAGATTAGTGGAAGGCCACAGAATCTGAAGCTCTCCGACAGCGCCTCCAGAGCAAGGCCGACTACAAAGGGGGCTGTGAAACCATAGGTTACAGTCGTCTCAAACCCGGTGAAGATTGTCCACAACTCTGTGCAGGTGATAGGGAGAGGCTTCAGGACCCTAGGCAGGATGTTGACCCAAAGCAGCAAATGGTGGTGATGGGAGTAGTTCTTTTAGGAATGGTAATAATAGTTCCTTTACTATATTGGTTTGAACAAAAAGAACTGATGGAAGATGTGACACATACCAACATAAATAATAATAATAATAATAATAATAATTATTATTATTATTATTATGCCATGAGGCTGCAGCAGCTCAGAGATTTAAACAGGTGCCGAGCCATGTAAGGATTTAAAAACAAATAAAAGGATCTTAAAATTAATTCTAAAATAAACAGGTAACCAGTGCAGTGAAACTAAAACCGGGGAGATATGATCATATTTATGTGTTCTGGTTAAAAGACGAGCAGCCGCATGTTGCACTAGCTGGAGTCGAGCTATAGCCGAGGTGTTAATAGGAACTTTGAAACCTGTGGGAGGTCTGCCTAAGGTTAAAGACATTCTGGTGGTTGATGACAATCTGAGCACAGATGATTGGTTCAGGATTACTACAGGAATCACTAAAACAGATAATAATTGGTTACTGATGGCAGAGGAAGCAGCTCAAGCAGTCAAAACAGATTGTGTTGTGTGTTTAGGACCAAGACCACTTCTTAAAGTAATACCATCCATATTACCTCCAGACTGTACTTAAACCTCTTTCAAATATTACACATGTATTTACAGAAAAGGCACAGGACCTAAACTGGGGAAATTAAATTAAAATATGTATGTTGAAACTCTTGAAGTAAACATAACTTTCAAACCTCTGTCCCGCAGTGACAACTGGTGGTGGTGTGGAGAAAACAAGCTGTATGACAGACTGCCTTACAACACCACAGGACATTGTGCCCCTGTGAATTTATTACTTCCTGTTTCTATAACCCCACTTTCTGTTGCAGACTTTCTGACCTGACGACAAGAAATTAACTAACCAGGTTCTTGCAGGTTTCGAGTCATCCATCTGTCCGTGGTGCACCATTAATAAAAATGTTGATGAGATAGAACAACGTTCACTACAATGTTCAGAGATTAGGCAATTAAACAAAGGCAGAACACTGCCGTCCGGGCGATTTTCAGCTACCTCACTTATGGCTTTCCAAAGCAGAATGGCTGTCGACACGGTGCTGTCACAGCATGGAGGAGTTTGTTCAATATTTGGTGATCAGTGTTGTACCTTCATCCCAAACAACACTGCAGCGGACGGGAGTCTCACCAGGGCCCTGGAGGGCCTCCGAACTTTGAACAAAATGATGAAAGACCACTCAGGAGTTGATACATCGCCCTGGGACGGGTTTGGTGAGATGTTTGGTAAAATAAATAATTGGTCATGCCCATTTTACTCTCTTTTGCTGTCTTTGCAGCCACCCTGACCTTGTGTGGATGTGTTGTATCTTTGTATAAGAGCTCTGTGCACCAGGATGATTGAAAAAAGCCATTAAACCACAGGTGTCCGAGATGTATGCTCTCCTGCCTCAGACTGACAAACCTCATGGTGAAAATGACAAACAACAATGATGACGAGTGATGATATTGATAATTATAACTTTCCAGAGATTGTTTTCAGCTCCAGAACCCAGCTAACCACCCCTCTGAGTGTAGCATTTTAAGTTATGACAATGATGCTGTGCTGAAAATCTCCAAAAGTGAAGGGGTCATGTGCTGAAATAAAAATAAGCAGAAAACGGAAAAAACAGGGGGCGTTGTTGGGTCGTAAATATATGTTTATCCTATTCTTACTTATTTACTTTTACCTCTTATTAGATGCGTTTTAGTTCTTTTTATTGTGTGCTGAAATGTCTTGATCTAAGCTGGAAGTGGACAACCCTGCGCTGCTGATAAGGAAGATGCAGCGGCTGAGCCAGAGATTAGCAGGAGCCAGTAGAAGTTACAAGCCTGACGATGATCACCTAGTCAAAACATGCACACAACAAACTTTAAAATGTTTTTTTTTGACCTTGTGTAAGAAACTGATTTGGACCGGTCTCAGCTGACGTTCTTTTGCTTCCCTTTCCCCTTAGCAACTGAGACCAACCTGAATAAGGGGCGTGTCTGACTCAATAAAAATGCACGGAGAGAAAAAAGCCTGGTCGGAGTTGGTTAAAGATTGTGACCGAACAGGCTTTTTGGCCACTCTCCTTGCAAGTTTTAAAACTTAATCAATTCTTCCCCCCTCCTCTTTTGTGCAGGTTGATTTTCTTTACAAATGTTAGAGCTTAAACCTAACAACATCTCATCAAGTTCATTCATTATCAAGCTTTTATTCTGATATTTTGTTTGTCTGTTTTTCCAGAAACTCTCTGATTTGTCGTATTTTATTGTGAAAAATGAAGTTCTAGTTAGATTGGTTTTTCAAACTAAAAGCATAAACTCTGAAGTGAGTTCATAATCGGACTCAAAAATGTCTTACTTCATCGTAAAGAGCAACCCAAAGGCCAGAATGTGGTCAGAAATGACCAGCCTTTTATTTTGAAGGCCAAGTCCTGAGGCTTTTCCGTTCAAACACATCAGGTTCTGATGGGATTGCTCTTTGTTCAGTCGATTTGCTCCATTTTCAGCTGCGGTTTGACCTCCGGGGTCGCTGTCGTGTTCGGCGTTGACCCCGCCGGTTACGTCTTCACGCTCGCGCTTCCCCGTGGCTTTACTAGAAGCTGTGCCGGTCCAGAGGTTGAGAAAGTCACGCCCTTCTTGTTGGTTTGCATGCTCCAAGTTCCTTCATGACTAACTCTCAAAGCATCTCTAACATGTTTACGTCCAGTTTGATGAAATCTCTGCCTTCAGAAAAAAAGAGGAAAAATCCATCAAAGCTGGAAGTTAATCCTAGTTTTCTTCTCCTCACAAACTGGATTCTGGGACAGCTCTGTCATAAATGAGTTCTTCTGCTTTATTTAGCATCTCTTGACTTTTATTATGAAAGGATCTTTCCCTTCAGCTTCCTCTGAAACTGACAGGATCTCAGAAAGCACATTAGCTAATAGGACTGCCACAAACGATTATTTTAATAGTCGACTAATCACCGATTATTTTTTCCGATTAGTCCTAATTGCTGTCATTGCCAAAGTGGATGTAAAGATGCTGAAGTTGATAACCAGCTAAAATATTAGTTAAAATGCCAAATTGCCAAAAATAAAAAGAGCCAAAGTTGCCTAAATAGCTAGCATGCTGTTGAAATATTAGCTAAATTCCAATTAGCCTTAAAAAGAACGGAAAAATCCTATATTAGGCCTAACAGCTAGCATATAGCTGAATATAGCTAAACTCAAAAATTGCCTAAAAAACTTAAAAAAGCTAAAGTTAACCAAAATAGCTAGCATGCTGCTGAAATATTAGCTAAACTCCAAATTAGCCTTAAAAAAAACGGAAAAGCCTATATTAGCCAAAACAGCTAGCATGCTGCTGAAATATAAGCTAAATTCAAATTGCCTTAAAAAAATTAAAAAAAGCTAATTAGCCAAAATAGCTAGCATATGCTGAAATATAAGTTAAACTCAAAAGTTGCCTAAAAAACGTAAAAAAGCTAAAGTTAGCCGAAATAGCTAGCATGCTGCTGAAATATTAGCTAAACTCCAAAATAGCCTAAAAACCTTAATAAATGCCAAAATATTCCAAAAAGCTAGCAGAATGCTATTATAACTTTCAACTTTACTACAATCTGACTTCATACAATATAAAGTAACGACTAATCGACTATTAAATTAGTTGTCGATTATTTTAATAGTCGATTAGTCGACTAATCGTGGCAGCCCTATTAGCTAATATGTCAGCCACATGCTAGCTATTTTGGTTAACCTCAGCGTTTTTTCAGTTTTTAGGCTAACTTGGAATGTAACTAATATTTTAGCTGACTATCAGCTTCCATGTTTTAAGCTATCAATTACAGCGTTCCCCGTAGCATTATCGCAGGTAATGCTATGTATCTAGTTTTTAGTTAATTTAAAGCTAACGATGGTCAAATTGTGTTTTACATCCACTTCATGCATGACCCGATTAGTCGACTAAGTGGAAAAAATAATCAGTGATTAGTTAACTATTAAAATAATCGTTTGTGGCAGCATTGCTAGACATATAGCATTACCTGCTATAATGCTAATGTGAATGCCGTAAGCTAAATGTGGCCGCTGGAGATAATTAGTGCTAGTAGCTGAAAACGCTGAAAATATCAGCTAAATGCGAGATTTAGAAATTTAGACTAGAAACAATTAAAAAAAAAAAAAAAGTGAAATTAGCCAAAACAGCTAGCTGGTAGCAGAAATATTAGCGAAAGCTTCAAATTAGCTTAAAAAGTTGAAAAAAAGCATACATTTGTCCAAACAGTGAAATATTTGCTGAACTCCAAAATACATTAAAACATGTAAAAAGAAAAAGCCTAAATTAACCAAAACAGTTAGCGTGTAGCTAACACATTAGCTAAACTCCAAAATAGTCTAAAAACTGCAAAAATGCCTAAATTAGCCAAAGCAGCTAGCGTGTAGCTGAAGTTCCAAATTAGCCAAAAACTGAAAAAAAATATCTAGCATGTAATTAAAATTTTAGCTAAACTTTAAAATAACCTTAAAAACCTTAGTAAATGTTATAATAGTCCAAGTGGCTAAATCTTTGAAAAAGACATGAAGTGAGAGAATATAAATTAACTTTGATTGTTTTTTTCTCTTTTTTTCAGCTGGCCCTGTCTTCATCAGGTGAGTTCATCCTCCACTTCTTCTCTCTTTTTTTTCCTGAACAGCTTCTGACTCTATAAAAAGAAATCAACCTTCTTTTTTTAGATTTATTCTGTTTTTCTGGAGTTTCTTCAAGGATTTATTGCCTGCACTGCACTCAATGACCAGCAGGGGGCGTTTGCACACAGTTATGCAGGAAAACTGGAATAAAACTTGTAATAAATGAAGCATAAAGTTGGTTTTCCTTTTGGATTAGATATATTTAATCACTTTTTCATCTAATTTTGTGGAAAAAATCTGCAATTACTGTCCTTAATTGGCATAATGGCTAAAAATTTCTCTTTTTTGTGGCTCGTTTTCTTTGTAATCAACAGGAATCTTTATTTTGACATAATAAATCAGGTATTTAAAAGGTGTTTAGATCAGAGTTGCCATGGAAACCAACAGCAGAGTTTTATTAGTGATGTTTAAATTTAGGATGGAGGGTGTTTGTAGTAATCAGTTTAGCGTCTGCACAGAGAAAGTAGCAGTAATGTGCTTAAGCGGCGCCGGTGACGTAACGCGTGCGGCACAGACACTCGTGACCTTAACGGCTCTCCGTCTGCTGACGCAACGCCAGCTCATCTGCGCTCCGATCTCACTCCAAACATTTTTTCGTCCTCTTCCTCTCAGTGGTTGGAGACGCAGCCCAGCCGGCAGCAGTGTCCCGTGTGCAAGGCGGGCATCAGCAGAGAGAAGGTCATCCCGCTGTACGGCAGAGGAAGCTCCAGCCAGGAGGACCCCAGGTCCGCCGCCCGCGTTCGGTTTCACCCGAGGGGGCGTGGCCTCTCTGTGACCGGCTGTTTGTGTTGCAGGTTGAAAACCCCACCTCGGCCTCAGGGACAGAGAACGGAGCCAGAGAGCAGAGGCGGGGTGAGGCCGCGCTTTCCCACGCCCGAGACGCTGGCGCCGTGACAGCATGTTCCCCTCATGACACAAAAACAGCTGAATGCTCAAAAACACACCAAACATGAACACTTCCACGCCACTCTCCCTCCTTATTTCGGCTCAGATGTTCCCTTTAGTTTGACTCTGGGTTTCCTCTCTGCGCTCAGATGTTCCAGGGCTTCGGAGACACCGGTTTCCACATGTCGTTTGGCATCGGAGCGTTCCCCTTCGGCTTTTTCACGACAGTCTTCAACGCCAACGACCCCTTCCACAGAGCAGGTAACACTCAGGAGACACACAGTCGGTACTGGTACCTACATTTTTCCATCGTATTTATAATCTAATTCACAAGGGCGTTTTATTTTGAAAAAAGGACTGGGTGTCAAAATACTAGGGCTGTAACGAGTATCCGGGTACTCGAGTATTCGCGATCTTCTCCTGAAAATCCGAGTACGAATATTCGCGACGTCCAAGATCGCTGGTTTGCGATCTTTATAAATATAGTAAATTGTAGTAAATTATGATCAGAATATTATCTGGTAATGATGGATTTTTCTTCTGGAATTCAGATTAATGTATTATTTTAAGTTTACGGACTAAAACAAAGCCGAAAGAGCCGCGGTAGTAACCGAAAGTAAACACATCTTAGTTCCGGAGAAACTTCCGGTTTTCAAAGTAAAACTAGTGAGAGTTTTTTTCCGTTCAAAAACTGAGACTGAAGTTCTGTTCACTGACATAACTTCTGAAAAAATGAATGAGCTTTAACATCTGAGCTTTATCTCAGTGTTTACATTCTTTTGGTTATGATAACTCTTCAACAGTTGAAGCAATTAACGAAACTCCATTTTATTCTGAAGAAACGCAGCCTCACGCTGCAGAAAGGAGGATGTAATCAACGTGAATCAGATGATTCTGCTGCAGAAAAAACTTTTTTTCACACGGGTTGTACACCGAAACATATTGAAGAACTTTGAGGATAAAAAAAATGTGGGGAAAATGTTTAAGTTTTGTTGTTAAATGATCAAAAACAGCAGTAATTTTTATCCTCTTTATGTTGTTTATGTTACTGCTGAACTTAACCAGAAGGCTGACAAAAAAAAAGTTTAAAATGACAAAATTTATTTCTATCTGAATCTTTTTAGGTTTTTTTTTAAATCAGTTTTGTTGATTCTGATCTACTGTTCTAATTAAATGTATAAATGTTGGTGATTTAATACAAATAATTTCAATTCTCCTCCATCTAGTAAATATTCTCATAGCAATAAACATAATATTAAAAAGTAAGAATCGTGGTTCAACTCATGAATCGTTGAGCTTGATTCGTGAATCGTATCAGATCGCCACCTAAGCAACGATCCACAGCCCTACAAAATACATTCACTGTTTTCGGTGACATAGAAACCCTCAGGCTAAAAAAGTGAACAAAAAAACAAACACATTTCCAAAGAGGAAATAGAAGAATTTCAAAATAAAAGCTTTCAACAGACAGTTTTCACTCCGAACATGTATTTATTGTGACAGTTGTTACCACAAACCGTAACACTAATGCAAAATATTTGTCTAATGCAGGAGTCTGCAACCTTTTATACTGAAAGAACCTGTTTCTCACTGATCAAAATTCTCTCTTTTGAAACTCATTTCACTCATTTGAAATGTTTTTACTTTTGATATAAATTATATATATATATATATTTGCATGAATAAAACCAGTAAAGTTGTTTTGACAGAGGGTCATGTCACATTGAAACCCTCAAGCTAAAAAAAATGAACAAAAACAAATTTGGAAAGAGGAAATGCAATAATTTCAAAATAAAGCGTTTCACGTATAAAAAACAGGAGTTATTTCTCAAAACATGGATTTATTTTTTAAATTATATTAATTATTTGCATGATAAAAACCAGGAAAATTTTTTTTGACGAAGGGCCTTATCATTTTTTCAAAATAAAAGACTTGCGGTTCCACATTGGACCGTCCCACACACAATGACCTTTTCTCTTGTTTCTTGTCTCCACTTGGCTAAGCTGTCACGCTTTTCCCAACTGACTACTGCTGTTGACTTGTTTTTGTTTCATAATTTAATAGAAATATTAGTAAAAATAAACAAAATTGATAGATACTTTATTACAGACTCAAGGTCCATTTACCACAAAGACACAACAGATAAGACTTAAAAAGAATAAAATAAATGTACATATGTATATATAATAAAAATGTAAAAAAATACATAAAAACATAAAAAGAGACACTCATGATAATCAAGCATAAGAGCCAATAAAAACAATTAAAATTACCAGTATTGCAGACTTTGCAAAATTGCTCTCTTTGCTACTCGGTTTTGTTTGAAGTCAATAAACATTGTTGAGCAGCATAAAAAGAGAAATCAAAGGAAAGTTATGATGCTATTTAAAATCTGTGTAAAGTAGTAGAGTACATGAAGCCCCTAAAGGTTGTATAATATTAGTAGGGGTGTTCTAAAAGCACCTCAGCCATAAGTATTCACTAAGTAACTTTTAAAAGTTATCGCCTCTATTATTGTTTTTCTTAAGCTTCAGGTTGCAGACCTCTGGTTTAATGTTACGAGGATGCTGCTAATAAAGTTGCTCAATTGGTGGATTTATTATAATATTTAGAAAATATCAGTTTTAGGGACTCTTTTACTACTTTTTTATCAGTTGCACCTCAAAAATATGATGAGGATGAAGTTTTATTTAAGCTTTATAAAGATTATATATAAGCTTTCGTTGCCACGTCATGGAAAACCTGGATGATGTTGAGCGAGTAGTTTGGGTTTACATGTTTTGGAGCGCTCTACGGAGACGCTGGATTAGGGCTGGGCGATATGGGATTTTTTTATATCACTATATAGATAGATATTTTAGATATTGCACGATAACGATATTGATCACGATATAAACCAAATAACTATATTTGAACACTTTGTGGCTCAAAAATGAAATGTAAAAAACAAAAAAACAAAGCATTAAGTCTACAAATAAATTCTAATGTTTTCAGGGTTCACATAACAAAAATGTATTAATGTACTACAAATTATTTTTGTTGTATTTAGTAGGTGTGTAACGGATGACAAAACACACAGCTTGGATCACGGCTTTAAGGTCACAGTTTGGATCATTTTTTGGATCAGTAACAAGCCTAAAATTACTTTTTTGAAGAGTTAAAAATATATGTTTGAAAAAAGAAAGTACTTAAAAGCATTAACTCACACATTTTGAACTTTGAACATAAACAAAACATGTATTTTCTGATTACATGTACATGTCTGGAGAGAGAAAAGAATGCTTCATATGGTATCCCACCAAATTAAACTGCAATTTTGAATTAAACTTTAATTATTTTTGGTATTAATTGTTGTATTGAAACTAACTGTGGCAACATTTAAATATGTCAAATAAGTATTATTAACCATAGTACATGTCCAGGTGACGCACTGACATACCTGCGTTTTTCCTGGTGAATTTTGACCCTAACAGCTTGCCATAGCTCTACTTTCCCCTGTCGGCTCTTGCCAGCTGGGTGCAGGAGTGCGACAGCGGCCGATCCTCAATGGAAGGTCTCCTGAACTCCGACACGGAGATGTGTACCGATGTTTTTATTCAGCTCTTCAAAATAAATCAATCTCTCGGTATCCCAGTTCTTCTTGAAGAATTCCAGAAAAGTTTTGACAGAAGCTTCTTCCTCACGCAGCGGGACTTCAGATCAACAGACTTTCTGATGACCGAAAGCATCAAATCTGACGCTTGTTAAAACTAAAACAGTGTACAATAATTTAATTTGACCCCAAATGCATTCGGCGTGGACAAACAGTTGATTGTAATAAAGCTCGCGGGGTGCGAGGTGCGCAGCTGCAGCGGGGGTTGCTGGTAGAAGTCGACTCGTGCGCGTTTGTTTACCTTTCATGTAGACGAAGGACGCGGAGTGGAGTCCAAGAAATGACCGAAATGAGAACTAAGAAACACAATAATTAGATACAAACACTTACTCGCCCTGTGGCGACTAACTCTCTAACTTTTACTCGTCAAATAGGAGAAACTGTTCGCTAGCAAGTGTTTTTTGCGGACCCTTCAAAATAAAAGTCTATCGCGATAGACTCATTCTTCTATCGAAAAAATGTTCTATCGCGATATCAATAATTATCGTTTTATCGCCCAGCCCTACGCCAGATAGAATTCAGCAGATCGTTGGGAGTCTGTCTCGGCTCGAGCTTTCCATACGGTGCAGCGCCACAGAATCTGGCTACAGAAAAAAAAAAAAAAAAGGTGCTCGAAAATCAAAAGCTGGAAGTCCCTAAAAATATTTTCCACATGAAATCATCGGCTGGATCCCACGTTTTAAACTTTCGACCTGTTTTCCCTTCAAAATATAATAACTGCTAATTCACAGAGAAAAAAAAAACAGCATTTTGCAGACATTTTCTCTAGTGTTGAACGAGTTTAGTTACATCAATTTGAACTTGTTAAAGAAATGAAACTATAAACATTCTCTGTCCGTCTGAAGCTCACCGTTCACACTGCTCTGTTAGTCAATTTATTCACATTCAAAGGCTGATAATCCTGAAAAGGCTTTAAATATCATCTTTGAAAGGGTTTCCTGAAGTTGCGGCGGGGGCGGGGCTGCTCAGCTCCTAAAGCCACGCCCCCTCAGAGGAGATTTTGGAAACGGAGGCCTTCAGATTAACACGAAAAACGTCTTTTTAAGGCATTTAGGTTGTGGGATTTTGGTTGAAAACTTTTTAAATACATCAGAGGTCATGTAAATTACGTCGTAAGACCTAAGGTGACTTAACCCTTTAACAACCGGAGCTCCAGGGTTTATGTGCTTTGATTTTCTGTAACTTTTTAACCATTAACAGGATAATTCCAGCACCAAACCCTAAATTAACTTGACATCTATAAACGGGGCTTTAAAAGTTCTGTCTGTTGGTCAGAGTCACATTTTTATTGAAATAAAATTGAAATAAAACTGTTTAATCCTTCAAAATAGTCAAAAACCGTCTGTGTGCTGCCCCCTACAGGTTGAAATTAGATATTACAGCTAAATTTTGTGATTCAAATTCAAATTATTTTTAATTTTTATAGCACCTTTCCAGTTAAGAAACAGCTCAAAGTGCTGTACATAAAACAAGTAAAAACTATACTCCACACATGCAGTAATATAATAGCATAAGCCCCTCATAACAATAAAAACAGATAAAGAAGCCGAGCAAGCAGATCACGGAGGAGTAACCTGAAGGCGCCGTCCTCCCTGTCCTCCTATTGGCTGGACTGTCAGCATCTAGGCAACATGAGAACGTCCCGCTCATCCCCAGCACTCTCCAGCTCGAAGCCCCCAGCCCCCCCGGCCCAGTGCACCCAAGTCTGACGTCATGACCTGCAGCTCCAGTAATGATAACAGTCCTGCCCCCAAGCCCCGCCCCCTGACTGGATCCCAAATTTCTGCTGTGGGTGGAGTCAGCCTCCCACTTCCTGGTTAAAGAGTTTGTGTTTCGGCTTCACCGGCGACGCCTCCACGGCGCGGTTGACATCCTGCGTGAACGCATCATCAATCGTTCAATATTAACATCTTTTTTTTTCTTCTTTTCCCGCCTTGTTTACCCTCAGATCAGTACGCAGGTGATCACCAAGGTAACGGGAACTTCAACAACGGCAACAACAACAACAACTGGCAGGACTCGCTCTTCCTGTTCGTCGCCATCTTCTTCTTCTTCTGGCTGCTGAGCGTGTGATTGGTCGGAGAGGTCAGGACGTTGTACAGAAATCCAAACCGGGGGGGGGCGGAGTTCACACACACACACACACACACACACACACGGCTTTACGGACACAACCCGGAGGAGAGCGGAGGACCGCCATCACGAGCCCACGCCTGCTGGGGCTCATTTGTTCCGATGCGGGATGTGGAAGTGGGCGGTCCTCCTGGAAGTGTTTGATGTTCAGTATTGCGTAATAAGCAGAGATGTTGGTGGGGGGGGGGTAACGAGTGGAACCAAGTTCCTGTTTACAGTCTTTGCGTGGCCCGTCTCCGTCCTCATAACGCTCGGAGGTCGCCTCCTCTTCAGACTAAGCTCCGCCTCTCACGAATTACACAACAGAACGTGACGACCGGCTGAAAGAATCCATTCGACCGGCCGGCCCCGCCCCTTTTTCCAAAGCCGCAGGATTGCGAAACACTTTAGTGTGAATGAGTGTGTGTATACATTATATATATTTGTATATATGAATATTGTACATTGGATGAGTGACTGTAACGTGTTCAGACTCGTCATACGTGTTACTTGGGTACTTTAACGTCTAACCTGTAAATGGCAGTCACAGAATTCTGGTGAAAAATTAAAGTTTTCTTCCTTTCGCCCTAAAGTTGAATTCTTTCTGGTTCAAAGTTTGGAACGCCGCTTTCCTCTTTAGATCAGACTGAATCCTGACTGCGATCTACAGACCAAACCAGCTCAACCGGTCCTGAAACGTTTGTTTGTGTTTCCGTTGTTCTCTGTGAATCCCCAAAAAAAGCCTCCAGACGAACCCGCAGCTCTTCCTCTTCTGACGCGTTCGTGGCTGAAACGGAGGATCTCCTTCCACCTGCTGGAAGTTGACGGACTAGAAGGACTCGTGTGTTCAGGTCAGGCCGTGGGAGGAACAGAATCTGCTCGGACTCTCGCTTTCCTCCCAGTTTTAGCCTCGTTTTATACTAAAGAGGTGAAGCTGACTTAATGTGTTGGTTTGAAGACTGTTGAACGAATCCCAACAATTTCACATTAAAAAGCTGAATAAATCTTTTTGTCATTTTTGTCTAATGTTTGAGAAAATTGTTTAACATTAGCTCGGTTAATTAAAAAAAAAAATCATACGAAAGCCACGAGCAGAGTTGTATTTTTTTTTTTTTTTTTTTGAACAATTAACAACTTACAAACTATACAGATACAAGTAGAGGATACAGTTAACATAATATTTTTCTTTTTTTTTTTGCAAGGGGCAATTAAAAAAATCACATGTTCCGGCATGTACTAAGAATAACTGAATAAATAAATGGGAGCTAAAAAAACAAAGAAATTACAATAGTAAAGATGATGAGATTTGTTTGGAGATCACGTCTGCAATTTTACAGTTTTTTATACATTTTAGGGACTTAAAATACAATTTAAATTCGTTAAGAAAACAAGAAAATGAGGGTTTGTTACCTCTCCATTTACAACAGTGTATGTGATATTTTGTATAATGATATTAATAAGATTTACCAGGGATACGTCTAAGTTTTCCATATATATTAACACATCTGAAATGCTAAAGTGAGGGATGTCAAGTTTAAGATTTATCCAACTCCTGATGTTTGTCCAGAACTCTTTGGAATACTGACATGAGAAGAAAAGATGTTGCATCAAAAGAATTACAGAAAACACAGGGTTCAACATCAAAATTAAATCGTTTTTTAAGAAACTCAGCCACAGGATAGATATTGTTTATAACTTTAAAATGACATTCTTTAACTTTTGGTAGAATAGGCCACATTACAAATTTAGATTTAATTTAGATTTTGCCATCTTGGATCCTCTCCACGAGCAGAGTTGTATGGCCCACGGGTTGAAACGCCCTTCATTTAAAATAAAAAAAATAAAAGCTTTTTTTTTTTTTTAAATGGCGACTTTTCTGTTGGTTTATCTCCATAGCAACCATTTTATTTTTTAGTCGCCTGGTGGTGATAAACCAGTCTACATAATTTTTAGGAAAATCAATGAAAGTAAAATTTTAAATATCCTTAGCAACCGAGATTTTATGAACCACATTCCTTACATTTTCATGTCGTATGTCATTTTGATTTGTTCAGCTGGAGTCATGTGTTACATTCTCACAATATTCTGAAAATAATGTGCAAACAACAAGAGAAATGCTATTTTTGTTAGCTCGCCACGCTAAAGATTTTAAAATTTACAAACTTTTAAATGAGCGTTTTTTCCAAAGTGGCTTATCAAGGAGTTAGGAAATGATTGATCGAAATCTCTTGGAAGAGTTTAACCCTAAAGAACCCAAGAAACACTTTTCCTCAGCTTTCAAAATAATTATTTTGACAATCATTTGTTTTTGTTTGTTCAAAAAGTTGTAATTTAAAAAATATTTTTTTCTTTATAAAGTGTCACTAATACTCTGTTGTACAGATAAACAGACAATTTTGGTTCTTTTCTCATTTGTTTACAACTTTTTTTCTCGTAAATTTATGACTTAAATTTAACCTCTGACTTTTACAAATATACAAATTTTTTCTTGTAAATTAAAAAGATTTAAAGTCATAAATTTTAAAAATATTTTCTTTATAAAATGCTCCTAAAACTCCGTCGTAAACACCAATCACAGCAGCCAGAATATAAAATAAACACAAACTAAAACAGTTACTAAAAAGAAGGAAAAAAAAGGAAAACAAATACATTTAAAGACATACGATGTAGTATTAGGCCCACCCAAAAAGAAAGTGATGTTAATAGTTTTTTCTTGTAAAATTACGACTAAATCTCATAAATTTACGATTTTTATTCTCATAATTTTTCGATTTTTAATCTTGTAAATTTACGACTTTAGATCTTGTAGATTTGAGTTTAAATCTCGTAACTTTACGAGATTAAAAGTCCCCTGTGACTTTTAAAGTCAAACATAAGACTTTATTCTCGTAATTTGGCAGTTACGAAGTCGTAATTTTAAAAATAACATTTTATTTATAAAGTGTCTCTAATATTCCATCGTAAAAAGAAATGGGGGGAAAAAAATAAAACCGGCCAAATTTGACCTGGTGGCTTCTTTTTTTTTAATTCAAGCTGGTGGCTTCTTGCTGAGGTCAAAGGTCAGACTTAAGTTTGACGTTTTGATACTAATTTTTTTCCCCATATTGTAGAAAAAAATCGTCAAATTTTGCCACAAAATGGTCGCCAAGCTGGTCTTTTGGCCATCCCATAATACATTCAAAACTCCTTTTGGATGTACATACATTCCCGACATGTTTGGTTTCGTTTGTGGATTTCAATTTATTTTATTTGAGCCACATATGAGATTTTGGCTCCGTTCCTATTTGTGATGGTTTCTCCCGCTATGATGTCAGTTTTGGGGGCGGGGATTGTGAAATCGGTCCAGGACCGCCGAAGGACAGAATCATTGAGCTGATAGAATTAAAACTTTATTTCAAAATAAAACACGTAAACCTTCATAAATTACATTTTTCAAAAATATCCTAGACAAAATTGAGCTGCTAAATATAAGATTTGATTAAATGTCAGTTTAAATGTCCTATTTATGTCTTTAGAAAAATGAATTTCAGTGGATAAGAAACTAAAAATATACTTCACGAATATAGATGCACACGCAACAAGACAAAATGTGCAAAATTAGCAAATCCATTTTGACATTTTTGCAATAAAAGTGTTTAAAAAAGTAAAAATCTTCCATAAAAAGTGGGATTGTGACCTTCAGTTGTTTCTGTTATTCTACCTATTTTTGTGCCTTGTTGGATTTATTGAGGATCTTCATGAGGTTCTTGGACATGTAATACGGCTTCTGCACGGATCCGTCGTTACGCTCCAGGTCCTCCACTGAAAGAGCCACAAACACGCTAATGAACCGTGTCAATCTACAGAGAGACGTGATGGGAAAAGGAGAAGGGTTTCCTTACGGAAGCAGAGGAAGAGCGTGTCGACACACATGCTGTAGACGCTGAAGAAGCCGTGAGCGACCAGGTAGCTCCCGAACACCACCGTCTGCAACCAGCAAAGATGGATTTACCAAAAGGTTCTTTTCAGAAAATGAATGTGTGGTTTCTCACAATAATTGGCATCCAGTAATAGTTGAGGTTTTGGGCGCTGAAGGAGTTGCCTGGAGCTTGAATACGTCCAGAAAAAAAGAAGAAGGCCAAAACGCCTGAGGAAGAAGAAGATAATTCATCAGAGGAAAGATCCCTTTTATACTGATAGAAATTATTTATCTATCTATAAAGGCTTTTATTCTGAAATGTCGTTAAAAAAAAAAAATCAAGCCAATATTTACAGAGCCCCTAAAGGACACTGAAGTAAAAAAAAAAGTAAAATTGAAGTTAAAATTTTCTTTAATTTAATGTCATCTTAGGGACTTAATATTTATCTGTAAAGTTTGAGTTAAAGCCGAGAGCGGCATAGTATGACCCCACCCCCACTGTCTCCTTTGATCTGGCCTGAACGGTTACTACACACACGCCCCTCTTCTTCATTGAACAATTTATAAAATTGCGGGTTTTTTCTCGGTTTATCTCCATAGCAACCATTATATTTTTTGATCGCCTGGGGATGACAAACACGTCTATGTGATTTTTAGAAGAATCGACAAAAGTAAAATTTGGAGTTTCCTTAGGTTTTTTGTCAACCATCCCCTCATTTCTTATATTTTCATATCGTGTGTTATATTGTTTCGTTCAGCTTGAGCCAGCGATTCTAAATCCAACATTTTCTTCCAAGTAGCTTACAAATGATCAAAATGATTAGGAGAAATTACATTTTGTAGAAGGTTTTTAATATAATCAAGATGGCGCCTTCATTCCAAGGTCAAAGGTCGACAAATATTTAGTTGTGGTTTTAGATATAACCCGTTTGCACTTGTGTGAAATTTTGCAAAGATCGTTAAAACTAAAGTTTTTTTTCCATATTGAAGTAAAATGCAAAAATCACCAAATTTCACACTTTGCTTAAAAAAAAATGGCCGCCAAAGTCAAATGTGGCAGTGGTGAAGTTCAGTGAAAGAGAAGGAGTCCAGGACTGCTGCATGGCAAATATTTAAAATGGAGTCTGAAACTGTAAAAAACAAAAAACCTCATAAAGTTGATTTTTTTTTTTTAGAAACGTATATATACGTTCTATACTTTTAACCTGAATTCAAATATTTTTTAACCCTTTAAGACAAATTCCTGAAGGATTGGTTAAAGTCAGGAGAGAATCCCATTCGTTGTTTTCTGGTTGACCGTGACCTCCTCACCTACTCCCCCCACCACCAGGAGCTTCCCGAAGAACAGGAGCACGTCGGTGACTTTGTCGAGCACCACCACCCTGCCGACCGCACAAACACGACACAGCTTATTTAAAGACATTTAAGCCAGAGATGAGTCAGCATTTTCTGCAGCAGAAACCTTAAAATGTTCCTCATCAGCAGCTTGAAGGCGTTTTTGGCCGAAACGCAGAAGTTTTTCCCATAAATGGCGATCTGACAAGACAGCAAATGTTTGTAATTATTCAACCAGAAAAGTCCTTCAGAGTAACTCCTGATGGGCCGTGTCCTCACCATGATGTAGGCGTTCCGGTTCAGGAACTTGATGAACTTCTCCAGACACCAGAGGCAGCACTTCATGCAGCACAGGATGAAGCGCGCACAGGCGTTCTGCGCCGCTGGAGAACACAACCAAACCCGTCTTTCTGCAGCATCCTCACACTTCTTCAAACCACTAATATTTTCAAAGTACCGCATTTTCCAGAGTACGTCAGGTTTTTTTTCATAGTTTAGCCAGGGGTGCGACTTATACTCAGGAGCGACTTATATGTGGGTTTTTTAGACACAAATAGACTCACATATTTGTTATTTTCCCAGTAACACTGATTGTCTTTTAGCAGTTGTTTCCTCTAACAACCACTAGAGGGCGCTGCATCCGAAGTATTTGCTTCTGACAGCAGCAGAAGAAGTTTCGTCCCAAACAAACATTTTTTTCTTATACAGATCAAAAGATTAGTATTCTTGTATTTAGTTATTTATTTAGCTACGCTGTACGGAACTAAATTGGGGCCAATATTATTTAAAACACAAATAAAGCAAAAAAAAAAATCTCTGAAACTTTTTGCTTTTCTAAAACGTAATTATTTTCAGCTTCAAATGTTCTGTTTTTTAAGTTAGAAAACTCAAAATGTCAAACGTTGTTAAGCGTTTTATCAGTTTCAAATATTTTTTTCTTTTGTTTTCAAATCTGAAAATTTCAAAATAATAAAAAAAAAGAGTTGAAACTGAAAAAAAAGTTTTGACATTTTGAGTTTTGAAACCTAAAAAAAAAGTGGAACATTTGAAGCTGAAAATAATTAAGTTAGAAAACTCAAAATGTCAAACGTTGTCAGTGTTTTTTCAGTTTCAGCTTTTTTTTTTGTTTTCGAATCTGAAAAATTTCAAAATCGAAAAAAAAAAAGTTGAAACTGAAAAAAAAGTTGTGACATTTTGAGTTTTGAAACCTAGAAAAAATTGAACATTTGAAGCTGAAAATGTCAAACGTCAGTGTTTTTTCAGTTTCAACTCTTTTTTTTTTTGTTTTCGAATTTGAAAAAATTTCAAAATCGAAAAAAAAAAAAAAAGTTGAAACTGAAATTTTTTTTGACACTCTGAGTTTTGAAACCTAACAAAAATGGAACATTTGAAGCTGAAAATAATTAAGTTAGAAAACTCAAAAAATGTCAAACGTTGTCAGTGTTTTTTCAGTTTCAGCTTTTTTTTTTGTTTTCGAATCGAAAAATTTCAAAATCGAAAAAAAAAAAAAGTTGAAACTGAAAAAAAAGTTTTGACATTTTGAGTTTTGAAACCTAAAAAAAGTAACATTTTAAAGCTGAAAAAAACAAGTTTATTTTAGAATAGCATTAAAAAGTTTTAGACTTTTTTTTTTTTGACCAAACACCAATATTTTTTACATTTTTTAAATTTGGGTTTCGATTAATGTTGACGCTTCTTCAACAATTTAAAGCTTCCGACGCTGGATTTTGAGACTTTTTTCCCAAAAGTGCGACTTTCCCCTGGATTACGACAAAAGACTTTGCAGAATCATCTTTTTCTGTCTTACATCTGGTCTTGTGGTCGATGTACTCCAGCAGAATTCTGACGATCTGCAAAAACAGCGTCATTGATGAAAGATTTTCGAACCGTAGCAGCGAGTCGAACGTGGTAAAACCAATGCAGGAAACGTCCGGGTCCGTTTTTTTGACACTCTCGTGTAGTCTCGATTCGTTTTTTCAACCGGACTTCCGTTCGATACCCGACCGCCTTAATCGATCTAATTAGATACTGAGGGAGAAACGCAATTGACAGTCTGCCGTTGAACGCGAAAATCATTGGTGGAAGGTGTCAGCCGACGCTTAGGTCCGACGAGGCCCTATTACGCCAGTTTGTCTCAAAAGGCGAAGGCCCCCGCCAGCGTGCACTGGCCCAGGGCGATGACGAAGTTGACGCACCAGAGAAAAGCGATGGCGTTGTAGATCTGCAGGTTGAAGAGGTTCCTCTGGAAGAGACCCTCCTCGTTGTAGGTGATGAAGATGCACCTGGCCGAGGGGCATTCTGGGTAATTTGTGGAGTTGAAGTTCTGAAACGACACGCTCCCTTTAGTGCTCGTTTTGTAAACCATCATTTTCAGTACGGTCAGGCGACTCACCTGAGGGTCACAGGTCACCGTGCCGTTGACGCCGTCACAGCCAGACGCCGTGGCGTTCAGGGCCACGACTTTGTAGACCGGAACTCCGGACGTTGCTAAATATCTGAGCGCCCGTTCAGGAGGAGAACGGCGGCGGCGTGGAGTTTGAACGCACGAAGACGAAACAGGTGAGAGGATACAAGGCGGTGGCGCTCCAGTACGCCACGCACATCAAGAGGAGGACGAAGGTGAACAGAGGGAAGAACAGAGCGGACATCATGTGACCGATGGCTCTGCGGAGGTTGAAAACAAACACCAGGAAACATGTTAGGCCTTTTTTTACCGGGAGGACGAGATATTTAAAGGCACCGAAAAGAAAATCAACATTTTTTTGGCTGTTGATGTCAATAAATGTTCATTTTTTTTAGGTTTCAAAACTCAAAATGTCAAAACTTTTTTTAGTTTCAACTTTTTTTTTTTTCTTCGATTTTGAAATTTTCAGATTCGAAAACAAACAATAAAAAAGAGTTGAAACTGAACAAACACTGACAACGTTTGACATTTTGAGTTTTCTAACTTAATTTTTTTCAGCTTCAAATGTTCAATTGTTTTTAGGTTTCAAAACTCAAAATGTCAAAACTTTTTTTTCAGTTTCAACTTTTTTTTTCGATTTTGAAATTTTTTCAGATTCGAAAACAAACAAAAAAAAAAAAAAAAGAGTTGAAACTGAAAAAACACTGACAACATTTGAAAATTTGAGTTTTCTAACTTAATTATTTTCAGCTTCAAATGTTCCATTTTTCTTTAGGTTTCAAAACTCAAAATGTCAAAACTTTTTTTTTCAGTTTCAACTTTTTTTTTATTATTTTGAAATTTTCAGATTTGAAAACAAAAGAAAAAAAAGATTTGAAACTGATAAAACACTTAACAACGTTTGACATTTTTTTTTTTTACTTAAAAAACAGAACATTTGAAGCTGAGAAAAATTACGTTTTAGAAAAGCAAAAAGTTTCAGAGATTTTTTTTTTTGCTTCATTTGTGTTTTAAATAATATTTAAAAGTTCTGTGTGCTGCCACATTTGAGATAATTATAGTCTAAAATATAATCTGTGCTGCCCCCTTCAGGTTGAAACGAGGTATTACAGTTGAATTTTGTGATTGGTCAACTGATGTAAGTCCCACGTCATTTCAGAAGTTTCAGGTCATCCATCATGCTCTGCAGCTCCAGTGTAAAAGCCCCGCCCATCATGTTAGCTTTAGCATTACTGACTTGCTCAACTTTCCAGTGGACTTGGAAGTTGGTCAACAGTGGCAGAGAACTCTGTCCTGGTGATGGATTTGCAATGAATATTTCACTCGGGACTGTTAGCTCAATACGTTAGCCTTTACTAGCTATTATGCTAGCGTCAGTGGAGAAACTGGCATCACTTTGTCCTGTATTAGCCTCCATATTGAAGATGCAGAGTGACTGTCACCTCAAGCTAACCACACTCACTATTAGGGCTGCCACAATTAGTCGACTAATCGACTATTAAAATAGTCGACGACTAATTTAATAGTCGATTAGTCGTTACTATTTATTATATGGAGTCAGAGTGTAGTAAAGTTGACAGTTATAATGGCGTTCTGTTAGCTTTTTGGACTATTTTGGCATTTATTAAGGTTTTTTGGCTATTTAGGAGTTTAGCTAAGTTTTCAGCTACATGCTAGCTGTTTTGGCTAATTAAGGAATTTTTCCGTTTTTTAGATTAATTTGGAGCTGAGCTAATATTTAAGCTAACTATTTCGGTTAATTTATGAATTTTTCGGCTAATTTTGTGATTAGCTAATATTTCAGCTGCATGGTAGTTGTTTTGGATTACTTGGTTTTTCTTTAGTTTTTTAGGCTAATTTGGAGTTTAGCTAATATTTCAGCTTCATGCTAGCTGTTTGGCTAATTTAGGCTTTTTTTGTTTTTTAGATCAATTTGGAGTTCAGATAATTTTCAGATATACGCTGGCTATTTTCGTCAATTTATTAATTTTTTAGGATAATTTTGTAGTTAGCATGTGGCTAAGTTTTCAGCTGCATGCTAGTTATTTTGGTTAATTTAAGTTTTTTCAGTTTTTTAGTTTAATTTGGAGTTTAGATAATATTTCAGCTGCATGCTAGCTGTTTTGGTTAATTTATTAATTTTTTAGGCTAATTTTGAAGTAAGCATGTAGCTAAGTTTTCAGCTACATGCTAGTAATTTTTTCTAATTTTGGATTTTTTTAGTTTTTTGTTTAATTTGGAGTTTAGATAATATTTTAGCTGCATGCTAGCTTATTTGGCTGACTTTTTTTTTTTCAATTTTTTAGGCTAATTTGTAGTTTAGCTCATATCTCAGCTGCAGGCAAGCCGTTTTGGCTAACTTAGGCTTTTTTTAGTTGTTTATGCTAATTTGGCATTTAACTTATACTGTAGCTGGTTATCAGCTTCAGCGTTTTCATCTATTAGCTTCAGTGATTTCAGCTATTGCACTAGCATCTTCAGCGGCCAAATTCAGCTTACAGCATCAACACAGTTATTGCTATGTAAGTTTTTGGTTAGTTATTTTAAAGCTAATGATTGTTAAAATGTGTGCTTTACATCCAGTTGCGCATTACCTGATTAGTCGACTAATCGCAAAAAATAATCGGTGATTAGCCGACTTTTAAAATAATCGTTTGTGGCAGCACTACTCACTATCAATCACGGATCCAAACCACCCCTTCCCTGCTCAGCCACGCCCCCTTTTTTGTTGTATTTTTCAAAGCTGGGCTGAGAGTGGCCCTTGCCCTCACTAACCCCCCTCTCATTGGCTGACCGACCCCTCACTCAGCTAGCCAAACCAGAGCTACAAACAAAAAACAAACACTTCTTATCAAAATGGCGGCTGTCCTGTTGGTTTATCTCCATAGCAACCATTTAATTTTTTGGTCGCCTGAGCACGATGGAAAGATCAATGTAATTTTTAGAGGAATATTTGTAAGTAAAGTTTTGAATTTCCTTAGCAACAGAGGTTTTTTACATTCCTAATACGTAATCCCTCATATGTTGTGTTGTTTCCTTCAGCTTTATCCAGGTTGTATAACATTTTAACAATATTCTGCTAAAAAAATGTGTAAGGAACAGGGGAACGCCACTTTTGTGAGCTCATCAGGCTAAACGCCGTTCAAAATGTAAAACATTTAAAACCAAAATTTGCATCCCAAAGAGGCTGTAGGAGAGGGATGGGCAAAATGTTTGACTCGTGAACCAAGGGGTTTAAAATTTGACAGACCTGGAGCAAAAGGAATCTGGATGAATAATTTTGATTTTTAATTATTTGGAATTTTTTTCTTCAAATTTGTGACTTTAATTTTCATTTTGGTACCAACTACCCCACAGGTTGACGCCCCTCATGGAAAAATGTGAAAAAAAATTCTGCATTTGTGTGGTAAGGACCGTTCCACTTTAAAAACACACATTAATGTTAGAAAAATCATCAGAAACATCGTCAAAATCAAGTTTTGCACCAAAAGAGAGTCTTTGTAGTGCTCCACCTATGGGTAGAAACCAGAATTACAGGGAAAATGATCAATTTAATGTTTTCCTGTTTGGCGAAAATCTCTGGATGACATTTCCGATCCAGATCTCTGGCGTGGATAAACTCACTTGCTGGACTCCTGAATGAGCGCGATGGCGATGAGGATTCTGGTCCGCAGGAAGATGAGGGTCAGCAGGATGATGGCCTCGCCCACACATACGATTATCACTGAAAAGCACAAACACTTTTGTTTTTCTACATATTTATTTGATAAAACAAACAAAGACAAAAGCTCAGACTCACAGAAAGCCAGCCACGTTTCTTGAACCTGCAGGTAGATCTTCACGTTCGTGGTGAAGCCCACGTCGGAGATTTTGGCGCCCTGAGCTCTAAAATTGTCGTACTCCCAGTAGCAGTGCCAGATCCCTGCGACACAGCAAACACACAAGTTAACCTTCAATCAAACCGTTTGATGGAGGAAACATGTTTCCAATGCAGAAACATGTTTTATTGATTAAAGAATCTGTTAAGAGAAATAAAAGTCGGGGTTTACCGTAGGCTCCAGCCGCCAGCAGGCCGATGATCAGCAGCCAGACCATGACCGGCGCCGTGAACCTCAGCAGCAGCAGGAACAGCATGCTCACCAGCATGGCGATGACCAGACCGCTGAGGCGGGAAAAAAAGAGACATTAGCTTTCTTAGAAACAGATTTTCTTGGGTTTTATTCCAACTTAAATGAGGCTGTTAGCATCTTCTGAAGCACATCTGAGCTCAAGTTTTAATATTAATGTTCCAATACCTGGAATCACTTACAAAAGGACTAAAAATGGGGAAAATCCTGTGAAATACTGCAGTATTCATTTAGCAATGCTGGAATTGCTTTCAAATGCTGACAAAACAATTTTTAATGAAGAAGCTAACGCTTAGCTTAGCGTCTTAATCTTTGGTTGCAGTTAAACCCCCGGCCACTAGATGGCAGTGCAGCACACAGAGCCCCTTTTAGCAGCTCTGCACCAAAACAAGAAGATTTTCACAGAAACCATCTTGTGATTGTTGTTACACAGCTCAGTGACATGGTTTAAATGTATTTAAACATTTTTCAAAGTAGAATTCATAACGCCAGATTCTCGCCAACCGTACAGAAATGAAAAAAAAAATCTGCCCAGAACATTGACTGTATTTGAGCACTGGACTGAGTGACCCCACCCCCCTCTAGGCGTTCCAAACAGGAAGTGGTTTCAATAAGCCGAAATTCATTTTTTCTGTAGTTCAAGTTGTTCAAGTTATAAACTGACCAATCAGGTGCCTCCATAAAAGTAGGTGGAGCCCGCTGGCGTCAACATTCAAATGTTTGATTGATGGATTTTGTCGGGGTGTGGTCTTCCAACAAGCTCACTCTTGATTAATGAGAGCGGTTACCATGGAAACTATGACCTACTGCTGCTAAATGACGATGTGTGGCTCCAAAATGGACATAAATGCATCCGTAACACAACAATACGGCGACTGATGGACTTCATTTGGTTGGAGCCAGAAGTGAACTATTTTCAATGTGTGACGTCACATTCACTCACTCCAGTTCTGATATACAGTCAATGGAAACAAATAAACAAGTTAAACTTTTGCCGAAAAGCTTAAAAAGCTTAAATTAAAGCGGAAGCTAAAGCTAATGCTACATTTAAAGCTGAAGGTAAAGTTAAAGCTAAAGCTAAGGCTGTAGCTAAAGCTGAAGCTAAAGCTAATGCTACATTTAAAGCTGAAGGTAAAGTTAAAGCTAAAGCTAAGGCTGTAGCTAAAGCTGAAGCTAAAGCTAATGCTACATTTAAAGCTGAAGGTAAAGTTAAAGCTAAAGCTAAGGCTGTAGCTAAAGCTGAAGCTAACGCTAATGCTAAAGTTAAAGCTGAACCTGAAACTGAACCTAAAGCTAAAGTTGAATCTAAAGCTGAAGTTGAAGCTAAAGTTAAACCTAAAGCTAAAATTTAAGCTAAAGATAAAGCTGACGCTAATGCTAAAGCTAAAGTTGAATCTAAACCTGAAGCTAATGCTAAAGATAAAGCTGAAGCTAATGCTAAAGTTAAAGCTGGAGCTAATGCTAAAGCTAAAGTTGAATCTAAAGCTGAAGTTTAAGCTAAAGTTAAACCTAAAGCTAAAATTTAAGCTTAAGATAAAGCTGAAGCTAATGCTAAAGCTAAAGTTGAATCTAAACCTGAAGCTAATGCTAAAGCTAAAGTTTGATCTAAAGCTGAAGCTAAAGCTAAAGTTGAATCTAAACCTGAAGCTAATGCTAAAGCTAAAGTTGAATCTAAACCTGAAGCTAATGCTAAAGCTAAAGTTGAATCTAAACCTGAAGCTAATGCTAAAGCTAAAGTTGGATCTAAACCTGAAGCTAAAGCTAAAGCTAAAGTTGAATCTAAACCTGAAGCTAATGCTAAAGCTAAAGTTGGATCTAAACCTGAAGCTAAAGCTAAAGCTAAAGTTGAATCTAAACCTGAAGCTAATGCTAAAGCTAAAGTTGGATCTAAACCTGAAGCTAAAGCTAAAGTTGAATCTAAACCTGAAGCTAATGCTAAAGCTAAAGTTGGATCTAAACCTGAAGCTAAAGCTAAAGTGAAAGCTGAATTTAAAGTTGAAGTTGGATCTAAACCTGAAGCTAAAGCTAAAGTTGAATGTAAAGTAAAACCTTAAGCTAATGCTAAAGTTAAAGCTGAACCTGAAGCTAATGCTAAAGTGAAAGCTGAATTTAAAGCTAAAGTTGGATCTAAACCTGAAGCTAATGCTAAAGCTAAAGTTGAATCTAAACCTGAAGCTAAAGCTAAAGCTAAGTTGAATCTAAACCTGAAGCTAATGCTAAAGCTAAAGTTGGATCTAAACCTGAAGCTAAAGCTAAAGTTGAATCTAAACCTGAAGCTAAAGCTAAAGTTGGATCTAAACCTGAAGCTAATGCTAAAGTTAAAGCTGAATCTAAAGCTGAACCTGAAGCTAAAGCTAAAGCTAAAGCTGAAGCTCCTCTGTGCATTTAGCGGTTTGTTTCTCATCTTCCTCTCTTTAGACTCACAGGAGGATCCACGGCCAGGCAGATGCAAAGTCCTCAAAGATCCGGATCCCGACATCTTTGGCACTGAAACTGTTAGCGATGTCCCTGAAAAGAAATCCACGTCATTTTCCAGAAAGAACATGAACGTCGGAGAACAAAACCCCACAAACTCTATGATCTAAGATTACATCTAGTTTCTAAAAGCAGAGCAACTTTGAAAAAAAATAAAATAAGATTTAATCCTTCTATACCAGAAGTCTGCAACCATTAGAGCTTAAAGCCACAAAATCCCATTTAATTGATTCAAAACCACAATATTGATGCTTTTGTGGCCAATATAATATTGAGCATCATATAACATCATATTATTATCTGATGTGCTGGTAAGTTCCTTTCAAAATAAAATACACACCATCATTTTTCTGTTTTTGATTTGCTAAAAATCTAAAGAAAATCGACCAAATTGAAATAAAAAATCTAGAATTGATTCAAATCTTTAAAATAAAAAGCTGCATGTGGCTCTGGAGCTGCAGGCTGCAGACTAATGCGACCTAAAAAGCTCGCCAAAAGCTCGCCAACGCTCCGCTTCTACTGTAACGTGCGAGGAAAACTCACAAAGACCCCGCCCCCGAGCTGGTGACGAGAGGGAGAAACAACAGAGTTAAGAACGTCCGCGTCACTGTTGGCGGGCCGGCCGCCGCGACGTCCGCGGATGCTCACCCGGTCCCGTTCTTCAGCAGGTTGACGGTGTCGTTGATGGAGGACGGCAGGAGGCTTCCGGAGTCGGAGAAGGACGGCGGGATCTTCCCCAGAGCGCTCAGATCCGGCAGACATCTTCCCAACACTGACGGGACACGAGAAAAACCGTCCAATCGCTGCGGGTCAAAGCCGAATCCACGCCGCCTGTCTGACCTACCGGGGCTGGTGGGCGTGTAGTAGAACGGACACGCCTCCTTATCCAGGACTCCCTTCACCGTCTGAAACAGGAAGTTTGCATCAAGCAGCAGTTTTTTGGGTTTTTTTCTGAAATCTGTAACTTTTCAGGAGCAAAAATGTCAAGTTTTCCACCTGGGAGGTCAGGTCGGTGGATGGAACGCACAGCTTTGAATTTAAAACTTCGTCGGCCATCTTGGGGAAGTCCAGAGGATTCACCACCCAAAACTCAGCGGGACAGTCTTTCACACACACCTGAGGAGGAGGGAAGACACCGGCTCACAAACAGGAAGGAGGACGGAAGGAGAGGGAACGCCGTTTCCTCTACCTGAGTGGTGGGACACTGGAGGCCGTTCAGAGCCGACGCCATCACGTTCACCGACGTGGCGCATTTCAGAATGTCAAAATAAAAGAGGTTTGGTTTATCTCTGAGGGAAAAACACACAGTATGGAAACATGTGGAGAGGATTAGGAGGAGCATAAAAAAGAAATCCCGCCCCCCTTTACTTGATCATCCAAGATTAACGACAGAGAATAAAATAAAAAATTAATAAAATTATGGGAAAAAATGTAAATTTAACATAGAAACATCAAATTCAGAACATTTTATTTCCAAAAATGTCATTTTTTTTCTTTTTAATCTTAGATTATATTAGATTTTAAAAAAGCATATAAAGTAAATGTAAAAATAATTATTTTAAAATCAAATATTGAGGAAAATATCCCGATTTTGGTTTTAAACTCTTAACTTTTTACTTAGTAAAGCAATAAAAAGTCAGAATATTGGGGGAAAAAAAGACTTTAATCGAAACAAAATGAAATAATCCTCAAAATACATTTTAACTGAAGCTTTTCATGCTTTCCTCTTAAAGTCTGACATTAAAATTGTATTTGTTTTTTTTAGCTGGTGGCCCTTAACTTTTTTTTTTTTTTTTAAACAAATTTGTGAAATTTTAACTTACTTGTTTGGTCCAATTCCACAAAACCATCCGGTTGAATTCCGTGGATACAGAACATGTCTGGGATCTCCGTAGAGCCAGGCTGAGGCAAAAACCGCAAAGAAAAAATTAAATTCATGAATAAAAAAATAGAATGATGTCAAAATGTTAAGAAAATTAAAAATGGTTTAAAAAAATGTAATAATGTTGAATCTGAATAGGTTTGTTTGCAAGAAGCACGAAACACATTATTTTGTTCACATTAAAACAATTAAAAATGACCATCAAACTGAAAAAATATAGATTTTTTTGTTTGAATAAACAAATTATTTTTAAACAAATAAAAAACTTATATCTGAAAAAAATAAAAGTCATAAGGATAAATTCTTAAATCCAAATGAAATACACAGATTGGCCACAAGAGGGCGCCAAAGCTGCAGTTTTCTTCAGGTTTTATTCACATAAAATCCACCTTTTTTACTATTATTAAATGAATGATCTGGATTTCTCTGATTAACCACAACAAACTCATTCAGACAAACTCGAGGCTTCAGTTAAATTCAGGAGAAGCTCGTATCTGATTAGATAACCCGCCGCCATGACCGACACTTTAAGGTGACGGAACGGCCCGCATAGTCTGGCCGTTCTGTTGACACTAGATAAGAGGCCAAAGCTGGAGTGCTGGAATGACTCTGATGACGGGGCAATAAATCTGAACGAGCGGGGCGCCGGGGAGGGAAATAACGGGTTCAAATACTTTCATTATCAATATTCAAACAAAGCTAATAAATGCAAGTTAAATAAAAGAAAGTGGAGAAAGTGGAGGCCGACACTTCAGTGTGTGGGTAGTAATCAGTGGTGGTAACTTTTATTAGGACTATAGTGATAAAAGATTGAAGTTTATAAAGCAGTCAGCTGATTTATTCTTTATTCTGTCTGAAAAAAATGAATGTTGGACAAAAACTGGTGACATGACAACGAGAGAAACCAAAAATAAATCTCTTATGAGGCTCAAAAATAATAATAAAAAAGACTAAATCCATTAACAAAACCAAAACAAACATAGCGGGAATGTAAAATTTTTTATATTATTATGGGATGGCTATAGGACTTCAATTTTTCGCACAACATGGTAAAAATCGTCATAAAATTGCATGCACACGCCACCAGGTTAAGTCTAAAACCACAAATGAAATTTCAATGACCTTTGACCTCAGGAAGAGACCTCCATCTTAAACTTTAAAAAAAAAACACGTTAGTTTCTTCGACAAATTTAATCTCCTCCTACGGATTTCAGTCTATCACCTTCTAACTGCTCGAGCATCAAAGGGAAGCTACTTGGACACAAACGTTAGTTTAAAATTTGTAGGTTTTGAATGTGGCGAGTTAGCAAAAGCGGCGCACCTCTATTGCTCGCACATTTTTTGACTGGGATGTTCGGAAAATGTATTCTGTGAATCGTTGGCTCGAGCTGAGCGAAACGATATAACACACGATATGATCATATAAGGGAGGTGATCGTTATTAGCCAAAAATCGCAGTTGCTAAGGAAATTCAAAAATTTACTTTTGCAGATTTTTCTAAACATGACATAGATTTATTTGTCACGCCCAGACAACCAAAAAATAAAATGGTTGCTATGGAGATAAACCAACAGAAAAGACGCCATTTTGGAAAAAGTTGGAAAAGCAGCTGTTTAGCCAATGAGGGTGGGGGTGGGTAGCCCCACCTCCGACTTTATGATATTTAGTATTATAATATTTTGATGGAGTCTACGTGGAGGAGTGAGATTCTATGCAGATGACTCTATAATTCCACATTAAACAAAACTGGTGGAACGAAAAAGATAAACGTTTAAAATCCGATAAAAGGTTTTACTTACCCAGAATCCCAAGGGCGATATATCCGAGAATGACAGCCAAAAATAGGAAGAGGCAGATAATATCTGTGCAGCTTCTGTTGACAAAACAAAGCATAAAAAATCATCCGGAGTTTATTAGTGACAGGAAATCCACACATTTATGTTTGATGAAAGTTTCACCTTTTCTTCAGGGGTCCGTTGAAGGTCGGGTCAAACTGAGCCGGTTCTCCTGGGAGAAAAAAGGTCGTTGGAAATGTTTAATGAATCGTCAGAAAACCACGTCTGTAACGCTCCAGAAGAAATGTCAGATGGGTTTATTTACACCATCATCTATTTGTTCTCGGGGTTAAAGGAGAACAGAGGGTCCTGCAGCTCCAGCAGACTCCATTTATTCCAGATTTGGTTCCTGCTAACAGAGCGGTTGAACGGAGCCATTGTTACTTCCTGGAACAGAGAAAAGCTCCAAACCCGGACAAAGCTCAGCCGCGGTGTCGTTTTACCGCCGAACACGAGCGATAAAAGAGCATCTACGGATCGAGCGGGATGGTTTGTTCTGTAACGTGAAAAGAATCCAGGTCCAGTGAGGAAAAGGAATCCAAAAGAAGGAATAAATGATTAACAAGTGATGATGCAGAACAAAACGTCCCCAAACTAAAGTCTGATGATCGTCTTTAAAACTTGATATATAAGTTATATTTAAAAATGTACGCTTTGGTGTCTGTAATGTCAACACTTATTAATTTATTTATAATATTTGTTCAATTTCATATCAATAAATGAATATTTTCATCTAGAAACTCAGTTTATTCTTTTTTTTTTATTGAAAATAATAACTTTATTATAAATCTTCTTTGAGCTTTCACAACTTGTGATAGTCTGAGTTTGTTAAAGTTGTAGATCAACAATTTATTTATGGTTTTTATGTTAGTTTTATGTATGATGTATCCTCCTGGCTTTATAGTTTGTTTAAGAAAAATAATAATAATAAAAAAAAATATATATAAATAAATATATGTAATAAAAATGACCAAAAAAAATTTGAATTAATTTTTTAAAAATAAACAAAATTTTTAAAAAAAGACTAATTAAGTTTTTAAATAAATAAATAAACAGATAAAAGGTAGTTGAAAAATTGTATGAAATATAATCAAAACAATAATAGAAAAAATAAACAATAAAGTAACAAAATAAAATAATAAAAAATAATAATTAAATTAATTTAAAAAATAAATAAAGAGAAAAAATAAGCAAAAATATAATTAGAAATTTTATATTAATATATATACAAAAAAATAATATATAAAACTGTTATGAAAAAAGAAAAAAATGATAAAAAACATTAAATAGATGAACAAATAGGTCAAAATAAAATAAAATAAAATTTTAAAAAATACATTTTGAAAAACACTTGCAATTTTTTTAATTTAATGTGCATTTATTGAATATTGACAATAAAAAAAAAAAAAGTGTGCTGGTCATGCCAGAAAACAACATTTCTTTTTAAAAAACACAGAATAAATCTATAATCTGGAGTCGTGTTTCTAAAACTGAAAGTTTGATTTCTCCCATCCTGACAGTCTTTACATAAACGTTAACGCTGACAAACAGTCTAATGAGTCCAGAGGGACGGGTCCATCGTCAGGACGGGTCCATCGTCAGGCCGTCTCCAACAACACCCTGGATCTGACTCCGCTGGAGCTCATTTGAATGAATGTCAATGAAAAATAACCTGCATCTGCTTTTGCATCACATGCAAATAATACAGGAAGAACAACTTTGTTCCCATTTTTGGATAGAAAAACAAAATTCTTAAAAAAAACAAACACCTCATATTTCCTTTTCCTTTGAGAGAGAAATATAAATCAGGAAGTTGTGTAAAAGAAAAAAGTGAAAAAGCTTCCCTGTGACTTCTCCAGTGTCACATTTCAGGTCTGCAAACATTCGGTCGGTCATGTGTTTGGAGGAAACGCCATCATGGAAACTCACCGCCGAGTTTCACATAAAGACATTTCGCCTTTTATGTCCTCGTAAAAACAGCTTTTGAAACTTTAACCTGTCGGATTTCCAAAGTTTATAACCGAGGAAGACAAGCGAATAAAGTTTATGTTTTTATACACATTCACAGAATTAATCAACAGAACGGTTGAGAAAGAAGGAGAACGTGTCATGTGACCTTCTGACGTGCTGAGTCAGCACTTGCTCTCATGACGCTTTATATGTCAGAAGATCTTTCTTTATCTGTAAATATATTGACGTTTCTTTCTCTTGTGTGACATTTTTAGGAAGAAAAAGACTGAAAAGGTGTTTTAATTAAGTTCTTTGTTCATTAACTTTATTAACTGGGTTGAGTTTTAGATTAAACCGCCGGTTTGCTAAATGTGCTTTTTTTTAAGATTCTTTTGGTAAATAATTTGTAAAAAAAAATGCAAACTGTGTGAATAATGAACAAAAAGAAGCAAATGAGCGATCCGTCAATCATCTCAGGTGATCAAATCAACAACTGAAACACTTTTTTTTCAGGAAATACGCTTAAAAATAAAGTTTTTTTTTTTTTTTTTTGTCCAGTCAAGCTGAGAGCTGCAGCAGAATAAACTGAAGGAGATCCGTGTTGATGTTTACCTCCGGGGCGGGTTCGTTTACTGCACGACTCTTATGTCAACTTCAGGTAGAAAGCAGGTGATCCAGTCAAAGGAGGAAAAAAAAGAAAAAAATCTTCTGGAATGACGTTCTTTATCAGAACTTAAAGAAAAAAAGAGCTTTTTAGAAAAGCAGTTTTCACATCAACGTTTGTGACGTTTACTGCTAATAAAAGTAGAAATAATCTGTTTAGATCCTCATTTTTTCTCTGATGATCTTTACCACTAAATATGTTGAAACCAAAATTTAAAAAATGTGGATTTATCGCATTCTTTTATCGTTAAATCACACATTTTTATAGCTGGAAGAGAGTTTTAAACTGTGATACATCAATTATTTTTTTAAAAAATGGAAAAGTAAATTAAATCTTTACTATAAAAATTAATCATTAAATGGAGAGAAAATATTCCTAAATGGCTGTTAAGATAATAAAAGTTGTTTTTTAACATTATTTTTAATTTATACATTAAAAAAATTTTAAAAAGAATAATTTATTTGTCATGTTTTATCTAATTTCTTCAATATTTCTTTTATCTAAACATAATTTGAGTTCCTTTTAAGTTTTATTTTGAAATATCCCAGGAAATAAAAACAAAAACGCAAAATAGAAACATAAAATGGATAAAAAGAGGATAAAATCCCACAAACGGAACACTTAAACTCACCTGTAATAGAAAAGTCATGAATATAAATAAAAACTTTAAACAGTTAAAGACTTATTCTTCCTAAAGTTTCCATAGAAACCTTCATTTGGTTCCATTTTTGGCACAATTTCCGGTTTCACAACAGATCTGCCTTCAGAATTAAACTGAATTTTTGGGTTAAATTTTAGTTTCAAAATAAAATAAATCAGGAAACTTTAATATTCCTTCTAATTACATTTATTTCACAATTAACTCTATAAAATGTTTTTGTTTGGTTCCCCATCACACCCCCTCCCCCTCCCCCTCCAGGACCCGCGGTCCCGGTCTAACGGGCGGTTCGGTTCGGTTCGCTCACCGTTCTCCGGTTCTTCTTCCGGTTTCTTCCCCATCGCTTCGCCGCTCTCCGCTTCGCCTTCGGGGCTTCAGGGTTTCGGACTCACGGCCGCATCTCCGAACCCTCCGAGTCCCGCGAAACGAGGAAATCTCTGAGCTTCCTGGGAGTCGAGCGATGACGTCACGAGCGCACCTGTGCAGGGATGCGCGCCTGACCCGAGCAAAGATCGTTTATTGCTCAGAGGTATTCCTCCACAGCGTCAATTACTGGAAGGATGCGGTCACGATGAAAGGATTTTATGCCTTAAAACAGCGAAACACATCAAAACAAATTAATAAATACAAGTTTTTAAATATATGAAGAAACTTTAAAGCCTGACTTCACTTTTATAACGATATCAAGTGTTTTTTTTTAGTAAGTTCCCGGTAAAAGTTCACTTTTATGCAACATTTGGTCATGAAGTTTATGACTCCATGCATCATTTTCACGTCGATCATTAAAAAACCTAAAACTAGATCAGTTACTGCAGTCTGGAATTGTTTTTGACACATTTCCGGGTTTAAAATTCTGTATTTTAACTTGTTTATTTAAAAGAAAAAATACTTTCTTGAGTTTTTGCTGTTAAAAAAGCAGAAATTTTAACTAAAATTCCTCTTTATTTTTGTCTTTTAGAATGACGTTTAAACATAATATCTAAAAAAAAATAAATCTTTTCAGTTGTTAAACATGTTACAAGCCCAAATGTCTTTTTATGACTTTATATTACTTTTAAATTGAAAATGAAGGTTTTTATTCAAATTTTATAGTTTTGTTATTTAACATAATTATGTTTTGCATAATTGAGTATTTTTTAACTATTTTAAAAATAAAAAAATGTAAAAATTACATTTTAAATCAGTTTTCTGTTGCTACTTCTGACATTAAATATCTAATTTAGCAATTTTGCAGCTTTTTATTATCTTTTTGTTAGTTTAGCTAATATAAATTTTGTTTTTATTACCATTTATCATTTGTTATTTTTTAATTTGAAGTGTTTTAGGTTTTTAAATCTATTTCAACAAAGAACCTGAATTATTAGCAAACAGAACCTTGCTTTTAAGACACTGAATATATATTTTTAAATCAGATTTAAAGGTTTTTTTTTTAAATCTGGAAATAAGAAAACAATATTATTGAGTCCAAATCTTGATTTAAGGCTGAAAAAAAAACCCAAACTGTTTTGTTATTTTTGGTTATTTCCAAATTCCAGAAACAAAAAGTGAAACAAGCATTCATTATCATTATTTTAAAAAACAAAAACATGCATTTATGTTCCAGAATAAGTGGTAGTTTTAGTTTTTTGAGGATTTATTAAGTTTTCTGACCAATTTTATTCTAAAACAAGTCATTTTTCATTTGTTACACTAGTTTTTTGTCCCTTTAATTTAAATAAAATACAATTAATAACTAAAAAAACACAAACCGTTTGATTAAAACTAGCAGAAATATTTATCATTGAACTGAATGATATTCAATTTGAAGGAATTCTATCGAACATTTAACCTATTTTCCCTTTTTGAATTCTTCTGTGGACATCTTTGTTTCTACATTTTTAGATCTTATTCATATTTCTTGTGCTTTTAAATACATTTTCTTCTTGAGATTAATGCTCTTTTCCTAGTTACCTCTTTTTGCGGAGAAAATGTACAAATCATGGAACATTTGAGGGATTTTCTATCATAAATCTTTACGAGGAAGTGAAGAAGTTAACGCAGACGTTAAATCTGGGACGCAGTGAGACATCTTTCTGTTTTACTATCTGACTGTATATCTTAGTCGTTTATTTCCTTCTATAAATTCTTTGGAACTTAACCTGAACCTCTTCTGCTTTTTACAGTCACTCATCAGGATTTAAAAACTTAAATCGACAATATTTTAACTCATTTCTGGTTTTTACAAAGATAGGAAAATTATCCAGTCAGCAAAAAATGACAAAATGTGTTTATTTTTAAATGCAATGAAACCAAAACAACTTTCAATATTTTTATTACTCAGGAATATAAAAATAAAGATGAAATGCTAACAATACAAGACAATCGACGAGCACACGAGTCCTAACAAGTCTGTCCGGGTTAAGGCTTCACGTGGTCCCGGGACGATGAGGTGGCACGAAATAAAACAACTGAAATGAGTGAAAGAGGCTGAAACCCAAACATTTGATAAAAGTCCAGCTTTACTGCAGGTGGGAGGATAAAGTGGCAGCTTAGAGAGTCAAACATGAACCTCGCGCCTCACGAGCTCCCCATCATCGCCCCGCAGTCGCCCCCCGACTCCGATCCGGCCTCCAGCCGGGCCAGCCTGCTCTGCTCCAGGGCGATGGCCTCGGCCGAGTGTTTGCATTTCTCCGAGCCGCACTGGCAGGTGAAGTACTTGCTCTTGATGTCCCAGAAGCGGTCGCCGTAGTCGAACCTGCGGACAGACGGGAGGCGGGGTCAGAGGGCGGCGAGGGGGGCGGGGCCGGCCGCAGCGCCGGGGCGCGCCTCACCCCAGCTCCTGCCCGCTCAGGATGTCCCGCGAGCTGAAGAAGGCGATGCGCGGGAAGCGCAGGTCCTGGTGCAGCATGAAGACCCGCACCGGGATGAGGTTCGGGTCGCACAGGTGGTTGATGAAGCGGCTGATGTTGCCGTAGTAACGGGCGTCTATGCAGTACACCTCCCCGTCCTGAGAGGAGGAGCAAGAGAAAGATTCTTTTACAGAAGAATTTCAATAAACTCAAAGTAGAAAAGTGTCCGAGTCAGAATGAAGGAAGAAAATCAATAAGAGAAACAAGTCAGAGTCAAAGATTTACAAAAATAAATAAATAAATTTAACCTGATAGAATCTGTTCAACTGTGAGAAATAAATCAAACATTTACCAGAAAAAAGTAATAAAACTAAGTTAAAAAAAAATCAAAATTCATTTAAAAATATAAATAGATTGCCAGAATAAACTGAATAAATTATAAATCAAAAGTTTAATTTATACAAACTGAATAAAAAAAATAAATAAAAAATTTGAGGAAAAAATAAAAATTTTGACCAGAATGAAGTAATTAAATTATTTTTAAAAATTCAAATTTTACAAGAATAGAAAAAAATTAAAAAGCAAAAATATAATTTTACTATTTAATTTTAAATTAAAAATATTTAAGAATAAGAATAAAGGAATACAATTAAAAAGCAAAAGTATAATTTCTAAAAATTTAATTAAACATTTCAAATTTAAAATTCTGGGGGGAAAAATAAAAATTTTAACAGAATACATTTGTAAAATTATGAAAAAAAAAATAAAGTAGTAATAAGTCAAAAATAAAGTTGTTTTTTTATAAATTACATGAAAACATTTTAATTTTAAATTTTGGGTAAAAAAATAAAATAATAATGATAATTTGACCAGAAACAAGTCATTAAAATATGAAAAAAAGTCAAACTTTTACAGCAAAAAAGTCATTTTGAAGCCAAAGTCTAATTTTCATTGATACATTTTAAAAATTAAAATTTTTCCAGAATAATGTAACAAAAATATAAAGCAAATGTCAATTTCTTAGATATTAAATTAAAAAAATTAATTTACAATTTTGAGAATTTTTTTTTTTTACCAGAATAAAGTAAAAAAAGTCAACACTTCACAAGAACGAAGTAATTACAATATAGAACAAAAGTTTACTATTATTTTTTTACAAATTAGATAAAAATATTTAATTTAAATGTTTGAGAAAAAAGTAATTATATTATGAGAAAAAGTCAAAATTTTACTATAATATTGTTGTAAACTTATGAGAATAGTTTTATAATTGGGAGTAAAATACGTGAGAGAGATGAGATTTATTTAAAGAACATATCCTAAGTATCTGTCTTCCTCTATAGGTTAATTAGAATCAGTGTGTCTTTTTTTCTTTTTTTGTAGAATTAAACTAAATCTTTAATCGTAAATGAATTTGACGATAAAATATGAAAGTTTCTTTTGGTTGACCTTGTTATCCAGGTCGAACAGGTAGGAGTCGTCTTCTCGGACGTCGGCCTCGGCGTCAGAAATCAGCTCTCCGACGTACCTGCGTGGAAACATCATCTCTTAAGCTTCGTTCTGTCTGCGTGAACAGAGGAAGACTCGAAGAAGACTCGAACCACGGCGACGCACTCGCAGATGAAGCTCCCTTGGGGGATGTCCTGCAGAGCTCGGACCCCCCAGCCCATCTTCTCCGTCCTGTAGAGCTGCAGCCGGACTCTGAGGGGAGAGAACGCAGCGGGTGAGGGAGAACCGCCCTCCTCCTCCTCCTCCTCCTGCGGGAGTCGGGACGGGTCACGTACTTGATGCCGGCCTGAACCACTCTGTTCTTGCAGCTGCGGTAACAGGAGCACGCCATGTTGCACTCAAAGATGAGCGGAGGCTCGATCTTGTTGAACTCCTGCAGCAGCCGCTGGTCCTGCAGAGAGAATGGAGATTCTGATGTTCTCTGGATCTACGGTGGCCCGGAAGCTTTCTGTCACAAGTTTTAAGTTAAAATCATAAACAACAACTAAGAGCTTAAAACATTTTACGCGTTTATAAAAGGGGAAGAAATATCAAAACAACATCAGGGCCGCCACGATTAGTCGACTAATCGACGACTAAAATAGTAGACGACTACCGTATTTTTTGGACTATAAGCCGCTACTTTTTTCCTAGGTTTTGAATCATGCGGCTTATACAAAGGTGCGGCTATTCTGTGGATCTTTCTTCCACTGCTAGGAGAGCTCTAACAAAAACAAGATAGACAAAAAATCAACGCAAATCAGAAAAGCCAACGCTACTTTTCCTTTAGCAGATAGAACACTCGTGACAAATGACTAACTGGTAATTATTTTTAAAATCCTTCTTCATCGTGGAAATCACACAAAGAAGTTTGTGTGGTGGACATTTTAAGTTAAAAAATATGGAGCTTTGCTATCTAGGAAGGAAACTGCACTGCTGCAGATTAGCTTAGCATCAATGAATCTATGGTGAGACGCTGGAGACGGCAAGTACATACATGTACATTTAAAGTACAAAACTGTTATAGTAATTATCTTATTTTTCAACATAGATATCTGCAGCTTATAGCCCAGTGCGGCTTGTACTTCTTTTTTTTTTTAAATTGAGCAGGTGCGGCTTATATACAAGTGCGCCTTATAGTCCAGAAAATACGGTAATTTAATATTCGATTAGTCGTTACTTTATATTGTATGGAGTCAGAGTGTAATAAAGTTGAAAGTTATAATAGCATTCTGCTAACTTTTTGGACCATTTTGGCATTTATTTATTAAGAGTTTTTAGGCTATTTTGGAGTTTAGCTAATATTTCAGCTACATGCTAGCTGTTTTGGCTAACTTAAGCTTTTTCTTTTTAGTTTTTTTAGGACCTTTTTGAGTTTAACTAATATTTCAGCTGTATAATAGCTACTTGGGGTAATTTAGTTGTTTTTTTTAGGCTAAATTGGATTTTACCTATTATTTCAGCAGCATGCTAGCTGTTTTGGCTAACTTTGTTTTTTTTTTTTTTTAAGGGTTAATTTGGCATTTAACTAATATTTTAGTTGGTTACCAACTTCAGCATCTTTATATCCAGTTTGTACATGGCTAATAGATTAGTCGACTAATCGACTGTTAAAATAGTCGATGACTAATTTAATAGTCGATTAGTCGTTACTTTATAATATATGGAGTCAGAGTGTCATAAAGTTGAAAGTTATAATAGCATTCTGCTAACCTTTTGGACCATTTCGGTATTTATTTATTAAGAGTTTTTAGGCTATTTTGGAGTTTAGCTAATATTTCAGCTACATGCTAGCTGTTTTGGCTAACTTAGGCTTTTTCTTTTTAGTTTTTTTAGGACATTTTTGAGTTTAACTAATATTTCAGCTGTATAATAGCTATTTGGGGTAATTTAGTTGGTTTTTTTAGGCTAATTTGGAGTTTACCTTTTATTTCAGCAGCATGCTAGCTATTTTCAAGTTTCAAGTTTAAGTTTCAAGTTTATTCAAGTTTCTCTCTCATGTGCCACCATATACATAATAAACACGGACCAACCATAAATAATAAAACAAAACACTGCAACACATGTTCGAAGGGAGCATGATGAAGACCAGGTCTTATTGTTCATGCCCCTTTAACAAAAACACAAAAAAACACAAAATAGGCCATTCAGGTCACATGCATTTATGACTTATGTTTTTAACATAACTTATAGTTTTCAAATATTAGGCTTTTATACAATCTTTTTAGTAACAGAATTGTGTGCGATATTTTTATTTCAGTATTCAAAGAATTCCACTCTTTTATTCCAACAAACACAAAGCCTCTTTTGTCTTAATGATGTTCTTACAAAGGATAAAATAAAAATCTCCTTTCCTTCTATTCTTACTATCAGTTATCAATTTAAATTTCCCACAGATATGTTCTGGAAGTAATCTATTTTTAACCTTCCACATTGTCACCGCTGTATTTAACTTTACAAGGTCTAGAAATTTCAGTGTGTTGGATTCGATTTTGGCTAACTTTGTTTTTTTTTTTAGGCTAATTTGGCATTTAACTAATATTTTAGCTGGTTATCAACTTCAGCATCTTTATTTCTAGTTCGTGCATGACCCGATTAGTCGACTAATCGGAAAAAATAATCGGTGATTAGTCGACTATTAAAATAATCGTTTGTGGCAGCTCTATACAACATTTAGTTTTACGTTTAACGCGTCTGTTTTCTTAATCTTGAATACAAATTTCTCCTGTTACTCCAGATGTACCCTCGCCTTCCCCCATCACTACGCGGGCCAGGCTCCAGCATCAACGGGTTAAGAAAACGGATGGAAACAACAAAAACAGCTGAGCTAACTCGGAGCTAAAGAAGGCTAACTGAGAAAAAGAAAGTTGGAGATTCTGATCCTAATGGTGTTTAATTTTTTATTTGTTTGTTTGTTTTTCCATCCCTAACAGTCTGTTTTTGTTTTGTCGTTCCTCTAATTTTACTGACATATTTTTTTTCCGACACTTCTGGGTCAAAAATGGATGTTTTCTGACATTTTCAACAGCTTTTGCTTTCAAGATCATTTCCCTGCTTGCCATCAATAACATTCTTAACATTTCTATTTTTTTAAAGTTAAATAAATAATTGAACAGTTTGATCATTCGATGTATCAGCCTGTGACTCCGTGACGTTAACAGGAGAAATTCAAATTCAAGACTAAGAAAACGGACGTGTTAAACGTAAAATTAAATGTTTTTTAAAATGTTAGTTGTAGAGAAAATATAAACGTCTGCACAACTTTATATGAATGAATATGGTTCTTATTTTAAAAGCGATTTAACTCCATAAACACAATCATTGTTTTGACTATCCAATGTTCCTAATGTTACTTTTGTTGCTTAATGGAACGTTAAATAGTATTTATTTTGTGTAATGTCATTCAAGTTTATATTTATATGTCGTTAACTTTATTTTTACTTTTTTTTTCTGTTTGTACTTTGAGGTTTATTTACGTGTCACCATTTAACACTTCATTAATTTGGGTAAAAGCGGGTTGGGAAGGGTTGAAGAATTTTTTAAAAGTCTGTAATGAACTTAAAGTGCTTTATAAATAAAGTTTTATTTGATTACATAAAAAAACAAAACAGAATTCCTTTTTTTCCAGCCAGTTTTAGTGGGAATTGGGAGTTTTCCTCCTGGTTAAATTATGCACCACTCTCCAATAAATAACGTTTTTGACTGAAACTTTAGAGGGTAACCAAACCCTAAATCGATTTGTTTTGTCTGTTGACATCTATAAATGGAGCTCTCTGTTGGTCATTTACCAAATCTTTGATAAATTTGGATAAAATTGTTTAATTCTTGAAAATATAGTCAAAAATCGTTCCCGCCCCCTACAGGTTGAAATGAGGTATTACAGCTGATCTTCAATCTGCAGTTCCAGTAACGATAGCGGTCCTGCCCCATGGCCCCGCCCCTCTGACTGGATTTTCCCATTTCTGCTGTGGGTGGAGTCAGCCTCCAACTTCCCTGTTTGGTTACCCTTTAAAAAACCTGGGGCCCGTTTCAAGAAGCAGGTTCAACAAATTTAGAGTTGAAACCTGAACTTCGAGTCACTGGACTCAAAATTCCCGAACTTAGAGTTTTGGGTTTCAGAACAGCTGAAAATGTTTGATTCAATCAACTTGAAGTTGTTAGAACCAGAATCAGGTGTCACGAGCATCAAAAGCCCTGATCAATGGAGCAAAGACAGCACGATTCACCATGGCAACGGGAACACACATGAGACTTCCGGCGACGGAAATTGATAAGTTCCTCCAAGCATATGAGACTACAAGAACATTTTCAGCAAGAAAAAAACCCAGCTGCAGCGGTAAAACAAAGAGAAAATCTCTTCAGTTAATGCATACGTCTACATTTGAATCATTTCAATAAAGAATAAATAATAATATCAGGAAGGTTATTTTGTCACTTGTAAAGTAAGGAATGGTTCTTAATCTGTTAATAATTTAACCAGTCATCTCCGTATCGCATTAATGACCGTTTTCCTCAACCCCCCAACCCCACATACACACACGGATATCACCGCACGCTAAAACGAAACACTGTAACTGCCTGAGATATGTTAAAAATAAGCATTTATTTAAATTTAATTCTCAAGACTTAAAAATTTTAGCTGATAAGTAGTTTTTCATCACGTAAAAACGACATGCCAAGACCGGGGATTGAACTTGGGGCGTCAGAATCGGAGGCAGCGTCGCTGACAACTGAGCTAATAATTGGTCTATGTTAATTGTTGTATACTAGTACAAAGCCCCTACCAGTTTTTGAGATTTAATGATTTCGATTTTTAAGGGTTTCAAATGATGAAAATAAAACTCTTTATTTTTAATAGTAAATCCCTGGAATAACTCACTATTCATAATGTCGCTCAAATAAAAATGAATCGTAGAAACTGCATCAATCGACTCGTGTCCTCAAATCCTCTCCCGACATAAATAACATTTCCTCTGGATTAATCCCGCCTCCTCTCTACATGATCTTCTATGAATGGACATGTCATTTTGGTTTCTGCTGGTGGAAACGTGACGTCTCTAATGTGAATGTTCTCTAAATATTAATGAAGAACTCAGATTTGAACATCTCTCACTTTAAAAAGGGGCGGAGACCGCAGAGAACTCTAAGTTTCCTGAAGAAAACCTGCTCCAGACCAGGTTTCGTTCACAGACTCAGTTGTCATGGTGATTGATTCTGAGTTCAGCTTCTTGAAACGGGCTTGGTTTAACCCACTTTCACGGGTTTGAGTTATCTCTCTTTCTGAAACCGAAAACTCTGAGTTCTGCTGAATTTGGAGTTCAAGAACTCAGAGTTCCAACAAAACCTGCTTCTTGAAACGGGCCCCTGATAAACGTGTCTTTCCTTCAGTCTCCTGCTGATCCTGTGAGGCGGCGGTTTACCTTGTCGTACCAGCACCGGATGCTGAGCTGCCCACAGAGGCAGTTACTGGAGGAGCAGTCGTCCGTGCAGCCGCAGTGCTGCAACAGAAACGGCGCCGGTTTGAGTCCGCCCTCGCCTCAGAACCCCCAGAACCGGACGAGTTCTGACCTGCAGGTGCGTGATGTTCCGGTCGATGTTCATGGCCGATGTTTCGCAGTTCTCCGAAACGTATTTGTAGTCGGACGGGCAGCCCTCCTCGTCCACGCCGTTCACGCAGGGGATGGGCACGTTCTCGTAGCCTTGGGCGATGTCCCTAAAGACGCGGCGGGAAGCGTGACGGAGAGCCGGCCAAACGCTTTCACGGCGCGGGGAGCAAAGAATTAAACAAAAAAAAAAAGTACCGGCTTATGATTCTCTCGGTCCGGAGGAGACGGTTTGTAATTCCTCGCCGTAGTTTCCTGTTGATCTGGAGCGACACCCACACGGGGGTGTCGGCCCGGGCCAGGCTGAGCGGCGTGTCCCCCTCTTTGTTCATGATGTCGATGTCTGCACCTCTGCTGAGGAACAACCTGCAGGAAAGCTTACGATGTTACCCATCCCCCTCCTGAGCAGCTGCACGCCCCTCACCCTCCTCCTCTGCCCACAGCTGCCCAAGGAAAATTCATGGAAAAAAAATGTTTTTTTTTCAAAATTGCAGCTTTTCTGTTGGTTTATCTCCATAGCAACCATTTTATTTTTGGGTCACCTGGGCATGACGGACAGATCTATGCTATTTTCAGAAGAATCAGAAAAAGTAAATGTTTGGATTTCCTTAGTAACCGAGGTTTTTTTTGTTCACCACGCCCACATTCCTCACGTCAGACCCTCCAGGATTTCGCGACAGATATTTATGGTTGTTGTGGAAAAAAAAAAGTTGCTGACATGAGTCACACGGGAAACAATCACAAACAACTGTTGTTATGATGGATTGGTCAAAGTTGTGGTGTTGTGCGAAGGTTCAGGGTGTGCAACAATTCACAGGGTTTTGTCGTTAATCGATGCGAACGCAATAGCGTGAAATCCTGGAGGAAATACAATGTGTTTATATCGTATGTTATATCGTTGAGATTGAGCTAATTATTCAAGGATTACATTTTTACAATATTTAGGTGAAATCTACAAACTTTGAGGAACTAGAGGGCGATAGACTGAATTCTCCAGGAAACGTTTACATTTGTAGGAGGTTCTACAGGGGATTTTGAAAAATTCAATATGGCGGGCTCTTCCTGAGGTCAAAGGTCAATTACATTTTTATCTGTGGTGGCAATATACACTTTTCAATAAAAATGCCGTAGGTCTTGTGGCTATCCCATAATAGTTTCAGAACTTGCTTTAAATATCCCCAACATGTGTGCTTGAGTTTGGTTTGTGAAATCTGAATTATTTTTTGAACCCCACAAGAGAACCTGGTTCATTTTTTTGACGGTTTCTTCAACTGTGATGTCATCTTTTTTTTTGGGAGGGGGGAGGGGTGTATGGGGTCAAATCAGGATCATCTTAAAGTGAACGAAAAAACTGATTTAAAAACTTAAAAAATAGACATTGTAACTGAAAAAAATGTGAACATTTGAAAACAAGACATAAATTTGAGAAAAAAAATTTGGGGCAAAAAAACTAAAAAATTAAAAATAAATTTCGAAAATTTGAGAAAAAATTTTGAAAATTAATGGGTTTTTTTTAAAGAAATACAGAAGACTTGAATTTAAAAAACTATAGATGTAAATGCATCTATTTGTAACAGCTGCTGTTTTGAATTTTCAATATTTATTTTCGAAATTTTCCCTTTAGTCTTATTTTCAGTTTCAATTCTGATTTTCAATTTTTTTTTTTTCTTTTTGGGAGTTTTGACAGCAGATTGGCCACCGGGACACTCCTCACTACACGTTTTCTACACTTTTCTCAGACACGTGAATATTTTTTACACTTTTATCCCATATTTTATTCTAACTGTTCAAACCTTCATAGAAAAACGAGTCTAGAATTATGAGGAAAACAAGGATCTATTCACGATGAAGATTTATGTAATACCTCCAGGCTGCACATGAACAATGGCACGGAGGAGATCAATTGACAAGTCGCACTGAAAAAAAAAATCCAGCAAACAGCGAGACTGCGAAAGGTACACCGGCAGGTAAAACTGATGATACTGCTCTCTAAGTTTGATTGGAGCGGGGGTGATGGAGGCGGAGACACAAACGGACAACCTTCTGCAGCAGAAAAAAACATCACATCACCTTTTGGGGAATTATGGGATGCATTTTTGGGTAGCCAATGAGCTCAAAGCCCCGCCCCCATGTACAAATAAGGCAGAGTTGAAACTGTAAACTGAAAGTGAAGACTCAGAAAAAAAAGAAAATTTAAAACGACAGCTGTTACTGATGGATATTTTTTTGAATCAGTATTTTTTTTTTTTTTTTCAAATTTTCAAAAAAAAATTTTTTTCAATTTTTTTCAGCTACAATGTCTATTTTTCAAGTTTTAAATCTGTTTTTTTTGTTCACTTTTCTCTGATCCTAAATTGACCCCCATTAAAGTTATTTAAGGATTAAGTTGATTTATTCTGGAATAATATTCCTGCATTTTTATTATTCATAATTATGTTGAAAAGTTTCAGTTTTAACCGTTTCTGCAAGTTTTTAGCATTTACGAAGAGTTTTTAGGCTATTTTGAAGTTTAGCTATTTTTTCAGCAGCATGCTAGCTGTTTTGGCTAACCTAAGTGTTTTTTGTTGTTTTTAGGCTAATGTGGGTTTTAGCTAATATGTTAGCTGGCTGGCGATCAGCTTCGCATTTTCAGATATCAGCATTAGTGTTTTTAGCTATCAATTTCAGCATCTTCAGCAGCCAATTCAGCTTACAGCATTTACACTAGCATACTAATGGATATTTTTTTTAATCAGTATTTTTTTTTTTTTTTTCAAATTTTCAAAATGTTTTTTTTCAATTTTTTTTTTTTCAGCTACAATGTCTATTTTTCAAGTTTTAAATCTGCTTTTTGTCACTTTTCTCTGATCCTAAATTGACCCCATAGAGATGTCACTACGTCAAAAATTCATGGTCATCAGCTATTTTGTTTTTGTTAAGTTTGTGGATCGGGGGACATTTTCTGCTCATGTCAGAAGAACATTTCAGTCCCGGACTAAACGTGACAGTTTGTGGCTTCGCCGCCGTCGACTCACGTCACACAGTCCAGGTATCCCTCCCTGGCGGCGATGTGCAGCGGCGTGTCGCCGTGGACGTTGACGGAGGCGAGCGAGCAGCCGGAGTTCAACACCATCTCGGCGATGTCCACACTTCCCGCGTACGCCGCCCAGTGGAGACAAACGTTCATCTCCTGGAAGAAAATAACCACAGATTCCAGCATGAAACCAAAAACATTTTTATTTATCAGCTTAATTCAGGTAAACTTTTGAGGCGGACCTGGACGGTTTGGAGAAAAAAATAACAGAATCTGGATGAAAACTTCATTTCATTTAGATTGAAAATTCATATCAAGTATTTATTCTGAAACAGAACATTTGGAAGTTTTTATTCAATTTCACCAACGTGTTTAAATCCATCAGAGAAAAACACAAACTTAGAAAAATTTGGTGTTGGAATGATGGGAAAAAGGACTCGGAAACACACAACAACAATCCAACATCACAGGAATGAAGCAACAAGTTCAATATATCTACAGTGCGCCATCTATAGGGAGACTCCAGAATTACAAGTCAAATTGAATACTAGTTAGAGTTATTTAAAGGTTCCTGATCCTCTGGATTAATTTGATCTCTTCGTATTCCATTGATTTAAATCTATCAATGAATTAGTTACTGTAAAAAACCTCAGTCTGATCGTTAAAGAAATGCTGGTAATCTAAGGAAAAGATTTTTATTTTATTATTAACAAAACAATTTTCTCTACATGTATTTGTATTTTTGCTTATATGTCCTTAATATTTATGTTTTCTTTGTTGATATATTTGATCATTTGTTTATCTAGTAACAGGGGCAGATAATATACATTTTCTTCTTTCTTCTTCTTTTCATTTATTAAATGTTTTATGTTTATTTAGTATTATTTTATGATATGTGTTGTTACTAAATAAAGAAAAAAAATTACTTAAATGACCTAAATTTCTAAATTCAAAGATTCTTTTGAGGAAAAAGTGGGAAAAAATGACAATTGGTAAAAAGTGAAAGAAATAGAAAAAATGATAAAGAATAAACAGACAAAAGTTAATGACAAAGTAATGAAGAAAACTAAAGACAAACACAAAGATAGTGAGAAAAAACTGTGAAACAACCAAAATATAGAGAGAAAGCAAGCAATAAAAGTGAAAAGTGACAGATTGCGTGTGAGGTGGCGGTCAGAACTGACCTTATCCGTGATGGAGACGTCTGCTCCTCGGTTCAGCAGAGCCTTGATCACCTCCACGTGTTTGTGCTCGGCAGCCCAGATGATGGGCGTCCAGCCCCCGTTGTCCTGAAAGAAGATAAGATAAGATAAGATAGTCCTTTATTCTCAGATAGAAAAATTACAGAAATGAGACAATTTACATATTTACAAAGAGAACAAAGTTATAGTGCGGAGATAAAATACAAAAAAGAAAAATAAGAAGAGGAAGCAACTGCACCGTGATATGATTAATGTTACAGAAACTGCACAACAGACTTTTAAAGTGACTTGGATTGAGTATAAAATAATAAAGTGACAAGAAAGAACCAAACATGAGCGTCTGAAGCGAGTCCCGGCCCGGGGGCCGGATCCGGCCCTCCGGGTAATTCTATCCGGCCCTCCAGATCATTTTTTTTATTGTTATTAATGACCCGATGTTGATTTTATTTCAAACTTATATAATTTTGACGTAATATATTTTTATAGAGTAAAATATTTAAAGTTATTTAATATTTAATATTCCTGCCTTTTTATTATTCATAATTATGTTAAAAAGTTTCGGTTTTAACTGTTTCTGCTAGCTTTTAGCATTTACGAAGAATTTTTTAGGTTATTTTGGAGTTTAGCTAATATTTCAGCAGCATGCTAGCAGTTTTGGCTAACCTAAGTGTTTTTTTTTTTTGTTTTTAGGCTAATTTGGGTTTTAGCTAATATGTTAGCTGGCTGGCGATCAATTTCAGCATTTTCAGCAGCCAAATTCAGCTTACAGCATTCACACTAGCATTATCCTAGGTAAAACTATATATCTACTTTATAAATATGAAAAAAAAGTTCATAAATATGTTAAAAAGTTACAGATTTATTCATGTAGATTGAGATTATTCAATAAATGTTTATTCTGCCCACAATCTATGGTGTGTTTTGGATTTTGGCCCTTAGTGATTGATTCTGACACCTCTGATCTGAAGCTAAACTGTACAACTTTATTTATAAGACAAACATTAACGGTTCTGTGTGGAGACGCTGTAAACATCTGCTGGATTGTAGTTGGATCGAGACAATCTTAATGGTGTTTTTGAATCCAGTTTTTAAGGTAATAAGGCTTAACAAATGACTGTAAGTGAGGACTGGACTGATTGACTCCTCCCCCCTAATGTTCCAAACAGGAAGTGGCTCTAAGAGGCCAAAATCCCATACCTGTCTATATCATATTGGTCAGAATAACCATTCTTGTTCCTTATAAACTTCATTATTTTCTGTAGTTCTAGTTAAAAACTGACTAATCAGATTCCTCAATAAAAGTAGGCGGAGCCTGCTGACCACCAGTCAAAACATTTGATAGCTCTAGGTAGGGGTGTGGCCTCCCAACAAGCTCACTCCTGAGTGGTGAAAGCGGTTGCCATAGAAACAAAGACTCACTCACTTACATCTTTAGCGTGAACAAAATGGCGACTGAACTGACCAACAGAAACATTAAGCCCCTCCCCTCACCTGTGCGTTCACGTCCACCTGGCCCGTCTCCAGAAGCATGTTAACGATTTCCAGGTTCCCCAGCTTGGCGGCGTGGTGAAGGCCGGTGTATCCGTCGTCCTCCTAACGACAAACAGGCGTGAGAGGCGGTCGGCCTTGAGACGCGCGTTCGAGTCCCGGCACTCACGACGTGATAGACGCAGGCTCCGCTCTGGACCAGGTAGCGGGCCACCTCCACGTGGTTGTTGATGACGGCCTCCAGCAGAGGAGTCCTCATTTCTTTGTCCTTGGCGTCCACGTTGGCGCCGGCCTGTCACGGCGTGCATCAATTCAGACACCAACCAGAGTTAGGGTGTGGGGGTGGTGGGGGGGGGACTCGGGGCCGCCGCTCGCCTCACCTGTATCAGCATGTAGCAGATCTCCAGTAAACCTCTTTGAGCTGCAGCGTGTAGAGCGGAGCGCCGATTCTGGGAGTCCGGCTGGTACGTGGGATCGATTCCCTCCACTGGAAACAGATAAAGACGGAATAATACATTATTATTTTAGATCCATTAATCGAATTCATGTATTTTATTTGCAGGGAAAAACCTCATTTTAAGGTATTTTTTATTGAAACTCATGACATTATGGTGGAGTAAAAGATCAAAGTACAGCTAAAAAGTGGCTTTATGAAGTTTTCTTATCACAGATTTTAAACTTTTACACCAACAAGAGGAACTAGAAAAGTGCATTACCTCTGATAATGCAAGTGTGAATGCATTTTGCAGAATGTGGTAGCTGAAGATGCTAAAAATATGATAGCATAACTCCAATAGCCCAAAAAAACTCAGAAGTTGCCAAATTAGCCATAAAAGCTAACACGTTGTTAATATGTTAGCTTAACTCCAAATTAGCCCAAGAAACCTCAAAAGTTGCCAAATTAGCCAAAAAAGCTAAAACGTTGTTAATATGTTAGCTTAACTCCAAATTAGCCCAAGAAACCTCAAAAGTTGCCAAATTAGCCAAAAAAGCTAAAATGTTGCTCATATGTTAGCTTAACTCCAAATTAGCCCAAAAAACCTCTAAAGTTGCCATATTAGCCAAAAAAGCTAACACGTTTATAATTTGTTAGCTTAACTCCAAATTAGCCCAAAAAAACCTCAAAAGTTGCCAAATTAGCCATAAAAGCTAACACGTTGCTAACATGCTAGCTTAGCTCCAATTTAGCCCAAAAGAACCTTAAAAGTTGCCAAATTAGCAACAGGCTAACACGTTGCTAAAATGCATAGTTTTTAAAGGATTTAAAAAATTCCCATTCCTTTTCAATAAGGCTAGTAATTAGCATAATTTGCGTAAAAACCGTAAATTTTGCGAAAACCAAAAATTCTAGCCATAATGTCCTCAACGAGCTGATCGATTTGATACCAATATTGCACAAGTGTAAAAAGTGCACAAAGTTTTATAACGATTTTAAAAATGTCCATTAATTGTCAATGAGGCTAGTAAACTAGCATAGATTGTAGGGATGTGAATCTTACAACAAGTCACGATTCGATTCGATTCCGATTCTTGGGGTGCCGATTCGATTCTAAAACGATTCTCGATTCTCGATTCAGACATTTAAAACACAAAGGAAAAATTTTAATAAAAAAAGGGAATGTATTTATGAAATGTGCAAACTTATATTATAGACCCTCAAGGATTTCACAGAAGATTTTTTATGATTGTTCTGGCTGAAATGGGATGTTGCAGCAGCTTTTGTAAAAAGTTGCAATGTGTTTGAATATATACATATTTTTAAAAGCGCCTAAAAATTGTAATTATGAAATACAAATCATATTATCATGTTCCAATTCTTTTTATTATGACATATGCACAAAGTAAATACAACACAGCATCATCCCCTTGAGCTGTCATTTAACTTGAATAGAACTGTCAAACACTAAATGAATGTGCGAAATCGCGAAAACCGTAAAATTTGCGAAAACCAAAAATACAAGCAGTAATGTCGAACGTTAAATGTGTTTGAGTTTTTACGTGTTTTTACGTGTGCATTCACACAATTATTCTCATTCTTGAACAAAACATTTGACTATAATGTAACACAGGAGTCACCAACCTGTTTGAACCTGAGAGCTACTTCATGGTCGTACGAAGGGCGGCCATTTTGAAATAACAAATTTCCTTAGTTATAGTTAGTTTTACATTATTAATAATAAATAATGATCCTCCTCTATGTAAAGACACTGATTCTCACCGTGATTATCAACAATAACAACAAGCTAGGAAACAAATATCAATAGTTCAGAACTTTATTAATCACTGTTACATTTTTAGATGATAACCTCTTGCTTCATGTTTATCAATTAAATCATTTTAAAGAAAAATCAACTCAAATCTTGCCCCATTTTGAAACTAATGACCAAATCTGCAGCATTTTTAACTAAATTAATGATCTTTGAGGTCAGAGGTCACCTGAACTTATCTAAAGTTCATGTATCACAACAGATTTTTAACACGTTTTAATTTTTAAATCTATGTAAATGCAAGTGTAATTTAAAAAAACATCAACAGAATGAAATTTTATTATAAATGCAGCTCACAGGTGAGTTTTAGAGGAGACCTGAGGGCACCATGTTGGTGACCTCTGATTTAACACATAAAAAACAGTAAGAAAACTTTTATGAGAAATCAAACAAACAAAAAGAAGATTTTTTATTGTGTATTTTCCAAATGTAATTATTTACAAACATGGAACAAATACAAATAGAAATAAAGTAAATAATTATAAAACATAATAATACTTTTTTTATTATGAATACACTGTATCAGACTGTATTTTGTTTTGTTTACACAAAGCTTTAGGTGTAAAAAAGGGCTAGAATCGATTCTGTTCATCAGAGTCAGGATCGATTCGATTTTTATCAATTCTTTCGATCCTCTCAATTCAACTTTGAGTTTACACATTTAGACACATTTGTTTATAAATACATTAACAATATACCATATGTTTTGAAGACGTTCATATTAATCTGATCCAGTTCACATACTGTAAAATGTATCAGTGAAATAGTGAGATTGTTAGCAGCATACAAACAGAGAAGCTTCAACAATTGTTCTGCTTCTCCTGGAGGGCGTTTCAGTTTGGCCACTAGGTGGCAATCGCGCTGTAGCATTACACTTTATTCCAGAAAAAGAAGAAAGTATGAACAAAAAACTGTGTTTTAGACCACAAATATTTACTTTAAACAAATATTTCCTTAAAAGAGTTAAGAAAATTAATTTGAAGATGTTCATTCAGGCAGCAATTTATGCTAACGTTGACTGAGCGTTGACATTAGCTATCCTATGGGAAATCACATTATACGTTAGTATCAAGCTAGCAGACTTTAGCATTATGCATCAGATCTAGGGCTGCCACGATTAGTCGACTAATCGGCGACTAATCAACTATTAAAATACTTGACGACTAATTTAATAGTCGAATAGTCGTTACTTTGTATTATATGGAGTCAGAGTGTAGTAAAAATGAAAGTTATAATGCCGTTCTGCTAGATTTTTGAACTATTTTGACATGTATTAAGGTCTTTTAAGGCTATTTTTTTATGTTTTCAGCTTCAGCATTTTTAGCTATTAATTTCAGCATCTTCAGCTATTAGCACTAGCACTTTCAAGGACCAAATTCAGCTTACAGAATTCACACTAGCATCGTCACAGGTAATGGTATACATCTAGATTTTAGTTAGTTTAAAGCTAATGATGGTTAGGACATGTGCTTTATATCATGTTTGCACATGAGCCGATTAGTCGACTAATCGAGAAAAAATAATCGGTGATTAGTCGACTATTAAAATAATCGTTTGTTGCAGCACTAATCAGATTGATCAATTATTAATCTATAAGCTTAGATGGAATCATCGATTTTATCGACCCAGCTCGAGAGTAAAAATTCTTTCCTACTTTAAATACATTTAAGCCACATATTGAAATATTTACCGTTTTTGTTGGAAATGTTTCCCTTTCATTTGAAATAATTCATAAATCTTTGTTTTTTTTCTTTTATATTTGAGAACAAAAGATAAATGCACTAATTTGTTTAATTAATTCATTGCGATTAACACGATAGCTTGACACCCCAACAATAAAAAGTGACAATAGATTTATCAGGACTTCTGCTATAAGATACCAAACATGATCAAAAATGAATCTTCCAGAAGCTGCTTGAACACGCCTGAAGACTAAAATGTCCAACAAAGAGTCAAAAACATGTTTCTGCTGCTGTTTTAGCATTTGGAGCTTTTTTTTTTTTTTTAGAATTCCAACTAAACTGACTGATTATATTTTGAATTTCTGACCAGAAAAATAAATTATTTAACTGTCATTATTATGTGGAATGAAAATGTTAAAAATAATCATTTGTCTTATTGAACAATTTTGGTGTTTTTTTTATTAACAATGGATGGGAAAAAGCCAAAACTCACTCAGCATCAGCAGAACTCTTTGCCCCTCCCCTTGCTTGGCGGCTGGATAGAGTTGTCGAGGGTGAAACCTCAACTTCTTCCTCCTGTAGGATCAAAAAAACAAAAAAAAAATCTTTTTTTTTTTTGTAATTATATTTTTTATTTGAAAAAGATACAATGTACAGCAATTTTACAGTATTCATTATACAGATTTCTCTGGAAATCCTTTTCAAGCATTTTTTTTTTTTTTTGTCCATAAGTTCCAACAAAAATAAATAAATAAAAAAGGCCAAGTTGAGGCTAGAACATCAGAAAAGTGGTGAAGTCCTTAAGTAGATACCACAGATACCATATGGTCATTCAAAACCCTCTCTATGCGGTGATACGTATTTAATGAATTTAGACCAAATTTTGTAAAAAATAAAAAGAAAATTTAAAAAAAAATCTTATTTCATTCAAAAAGTCTGGATCTTATTTTTGATTTCCTGCTATTGAGCATTTGGAAAGCGACTTCAGCAACTTTTTGTCCCTAAAATGTCCCATAATGTGAATATCATGAGGATAACACGCATATTTTCGTTTATATTTCTGTTTACATCTGCAGATAGTAAATGATTTCTGTCTTGTTTGTTTTGTGGATTTTATTTTACAGCATATTTGTTTGTCACATGACCCATCATGCCTCTTTTTAATGAAAAAGACGTTTAAATATTGAAATATCCAGAAAAAATGTGTTTTTTACATGTTATCTGACCAATTTAAAGATATTTTGGGTAATTTACACAAAAAAATACTTTGGATCCCTCTGAATTCTGCAGGATTTGAGCTTAAATGAAGACGGATAATTATAAGTGTATAGAAATATTTCACTGTAGCGTATACTTTTTATTGCAGTTTTACATATAAAACATAAAGTTAAGAAAGTGAACAAACAAACGGCACGGGATATTCAACAAAACCAGATCCTCACAGTTAAAACACAGCACTTAGGTCAAAAAGAACATGAAAGGCATACAGATATTAAAATTACTAGTCCAACTTGTAATATATTATTTTCCCTTCACACTGGTTTATGTTGTAATTATAAGATTTTGGTTTTTTTTTCTTTGTTTCTTTCTTTCCCAATTTTCTCTTACTGTGTAATGCTTGTGTATCTGTATCTTTCTTTTTTTATTGATAGATTAATGTATTGATTGTAAAAAGGGGCAGACAAAATAAGTTTTTCTTCTTTCTGTCCCCTTTTCATTTTTTTTCCTTCATTTTCTATCATGATTGAGTTTATAACTCAAGTTTATATTGTATGCTTTTTAATGAATAAAAATGAAAAAAAAAAAAAGAAAAAATATTTCACAATTATCATTAAGTTTTCAAACAATCCCACATTTTTTCCCATTTTTTGAAAGCATCAATTTTTCCGCTTAAGTAATATCTTAATCTTTCTAAGGTTGAAGTTCAGTTTTTTTTTATTAAAATAAGTAAATATTCAAATAAATTCTTACGTTTATGAAGAAACACAAGAAAAGCTCTTTATTTATTTATTTGTGTTAATTCAAATTTAGTTTCTTCACATGTTTTAAAATATTTGGAGATTTAATTCTAAAACTGATAGTTTGACTGATGTGGAGGTTGAATAAATCAGAATCTGACCTCTCTGAGTCCTGGGTCAGAATTGCTTTCTGCAGCGCCGCCCTGCTGGTTCCAGGCGGAAGCGCGCTCGGGCAGACCGGCTTCCCGTTCGGCATGCATAGCGACGGCCCCACGCTATCCACTCCCTCCTCTCCTGGAGGGGTGGCGGCGGCAGTGACGGTGGCGGCGGCGGCGGCCGACTGCGGCGGCTGCTCCACCGTCAGCGTGAACAGGCCGTGGCTCTGCATCCGAGCGCTGCGGGAGAAAAACCGCCGTTAGAGATCGCACCTTGAGGAGCGTCGAGACATCCGAACTCACCTGACGGGTCTCTCCGGCATCTTCCCGTCCTTCGTGCCTCCCGTGGAGGCGTTGAGGGAGGGGCCGGAGGGGGCGGCAGGGGCAGCGACGGCGTGGTGGTGGAGGAGGCGGACATGGTGACGACGGTGGCGGCGGCGCTGGAGGACGGGAGGGTGATCTCCTGGGCCTCCGAGGCGTCCTCCCCGCAGTGGGGGCAGAAGATCATGCCGCCGCCGTTGGCGCGGCTGCGCCCGCTGCTCAGCACGGTCACGCAGCCGCGGTGGAAGCGGTGCGCGATGCGCTGGTCGGGACAGCACTCCAGAAACGTGCCCTGCAAGGGGGTTAAAGGAGGACGAAACGCGGCCGGGGTTTAGTTCAGAAAACATCCTGAAAAAACAGAAAATATGAAGATAAAAACATGAAAAAAGACTTTCTAGAGTTCTTTGATCTTGAAATCAGATCTCAAAGAATTTCTTTAACTCACATTTCCTGCAGAAATGCATGTGTGAAGACTATGAAGACACTTTAAAATTGTAAAAATCAGAATTAACTTATTTTTAATTATTGTTGCTATTTAAAACAAAACAAATGTCTGCCAAAGCTGAAAAATAATCAAAAGTTCAGAAAAAAATGACTAAACTCTTTAAAATGCCTCAGAAAGAAGAGTCAAAGTCAAGGCCCGGGGGCCGGATCCGGCCCTCTGGGTAATTCTATCCGGCCCTCCAGATCATTTTATTTTATTATTAATAACCCGATTTTATCTTGCGCTCATTTCTAACTTGTATGATTTTGAGTCAAATATTGAAAGATATTTAAGGTTTAAGTTGATTTATTCTGGAATAATATTCCCGCCTTTTTATTATTCATAATTATGTTAATAAGTTACAGTTTTTAAAAATTGTCATTCTGCTAGCTCTTTGGACTATTTTAGCATTTAATAAGAATTTTAAGGCTATTTTGGAGTCATATTTCAGCAACACGTTAGCTGTTTTTTCTAATTTAAGCTTTTTAAAAAAAAACATTTTAGGCTAGTTTGGAGTTTAGGCTAATATTTACACGCTAGCTGTTTTTTCTAATTTAAGCTTTTTAAAAAAAAATTTTAGGCTAGTTTGGAGTTTAGGCTAATATTTACACGCTAGCTGTTTTGGCTAATTTAGACTTTTGCTTTTTTTTCAGGTTCGTTTTGTTGTTCAGCTATTTTTTTCCGCTACATGCTAGCTGTTTTTTCTAAACCTAAGTTTTTTTTTTAGTTTTTTTAGGCTAATTTAGTCATTTAGTTAATATTTTAGTTGTTAGCATCTTTTTCAGCTATTAATTTCAGCATCGTCAGCGGTCAAATTCAGCTTACAGCATTCACACTAGTATTAGGTAATGCAAATTTAAGCTTTTTGAGTTTTTTTCAGTTCAGCTATTTTTTCAGCTACATGCTATCTGTTTCAGCTAACCTAACGTTTTTTTTCTCAAGTTTTATAGGCTAATATGGCATTTAGTTAATATTTTAGCTGGCTATCAGCTTCAGCGTTTTCCACTATTAGCTTCAGCAACTTTCTTCTTTTAAGAAATCTCTTAAAACTCTGCTTTTTAAAACTGCTTTTAATCTTTAATTTTACTGTTTAATTTGTATTCTATTTATTTAGATACTATTATTGTTATTATTATTTGTATTATTTTTTATTCTTCTTACTATAGTTTTTAATGTAACTTGTTTGTAAGCGTCTTTGAGTACCTTTTAAAAGCGCTATGTAAATAAAATGTATTATTATCATTATTATTATTATTTTTAGCTATCATTTTCAGCATCTTCAGCAGCCAATTTCAGCTTCCAGCATTCACAGATAATGCTATGTATTTAGTTCATAATTATGTTAAAAAGTTAAAACTTTGAGGTTAAAAATGTAGTTTTAATGTTCAGTAAATGTTTATCCTGTTCGTCCCGCGACCTCAGGTGTGTTTTGGATTTTGGCCTCTTGTGTGATTGAGTTTGACAGCCTTAACTACATGATAGTTATGAAATTATATCCTTGATTTTTAAAACAAAATTGATTTTTTACCATTTACCCTCTTTTACAGGTTGATTTCTACTCACCACCAATAAACAGAATATTGATGGTATTATTAATAACTGGGCGGTTCCTCTCCACACTTACTGCGATGCAGAAGTACCCACAGCCCGGACAGCAGTGGTGTTTGACCATGTGTGAGCGATGGACGTCGCAGAGCACCATGAGGGAGACGCGGCTGGACGGTCGCATGGTCTCGCCTTTCACCGTCCAGCTGGTGCACGCCCGCAGCTGGAATTCAAGGTTTGAAGGAGCAGGTTAAAAAAGACTTCAAGGCTTTCATCATTTAAGAATCAGGAGCGGGCTCCCCGACCTCTCCGTTGATGCTCTCCGTGGCCATGCACTGTCTGCTGCTGCGCTGGCCGCTGCTGTCGATCCGAGGAGCTTCCATCCTGCAGCTGCAGAGAGGAAGCTCCTCCAGCCGCTCCGTGTCGCCGGCGTCGCTTCCTTCTGCAGGGAAGAGGGACGAGAACCCACCGAGACGTCAGCGTGTACGTGCACGGAACCGTTCGATTGGAAGCACAAATACAAACCGACTCACAAGCAAATGTTGATATACATTAGGGCTGCCACAAACGATTATTTTAATAGTCGACTAATCCCCGATTATTTTTCCCGATTAGTCGACTAATCTGTTCATGGCCAAAGTGGATGTAAAGATGCTGAAGTTGATAACCAGCTAAAATATTAGTTAAATGCCAAATTTACCAAAAACTAAAAAGAGCCAAAGTTAGCCTAAATAGCTAGCATGCTGCTGAAATATTAGCTAAATTCCAAATTAGCCTTAAAAAAACGGAAAAATCCTATATTAGCCAAAACAGCTAGCACATAGCTGAAATATAAGCTAAACTCAAAAATTGCCTAAAAAAACTTAAAAAAGCTTAAGTTAACCAAAATAGCTAAATGCTGCTGAAATATTAGCTAAATTCCAAATTAGCCTTAAAAACGGAAAAATCCTATATTAGCCAAAACAGCTAGCACATAGCTGAAATATAAGCTAAACTCAAAAATTGCCTAAAAACTTAAAAAGCTTAAGTTAACCAAAATAGCTAGCATGCTGCTGAAATATTTAGCTAAACTCCAAATTAGCCTTAAAAAAATGGAAAATCCTATATTAGCCAAAACAGCTAGCATATGCTGAAGATATAAGCTAAACTCAAAAATTGCCTAAAAAAATTAAAAAGGCTTAAGTTAACCAAAATAGCTAGCATGCTGCTGAATATATTAGCTAAATTCCAAATTAGCCTTAAAAAAACGGAAAATCCTATATTAGCCAAAACAGCTAGCACATAGCTGAAATATAAGCTAAACTCAAAAATTTACTTTAAAAAAACTTAAAAAAAGCTTGCTAAATATTAACCAAATTAGCCTAGTCATGCTGCTGAAATAGATTAATATAGCTAAAATTGCCTATAATTCCAGCTCTTAAAAAAATGGAAAATATTCCTTAATATTAAGCCAAAACCAGCTAGCATATAGCTAAATATAAGTTAAACTCAAAAGTTTGCCTAAAAAAACATAAAAAAGCTAAAGTTAGCCGAAATTAGCTAGCATGCTGCTGAAATATTAGCTAAACATGCTCAAAATAGCCTAAAAACACCTTAAAAAATGCCAAAATATTCCAAAAGCTAGCAGCATTAGCTATTATAATTTCAACTTCACTCTGTTAGCATATGCATGGACTCACTATGTATATAAAAAGTAACGACTAAATCGACTATTAAATTAGTTTGTCGATTATTTTTAATAGTCGATTAGTCATCGATTAGTCGACTAATCAATGGGCAGCCCTAATATACATTTAGAATGTTTTAGTCTCAAAATCCAAAAGAAATTAAAGCAGTTGCCGGGTTTTTACCACCTGCCTTAACTACCCCCCTTTGACTCGCCCTCACTGGCTGAGCGGCTGCTGCACGCCGTCTTATGGGGTCAAATCAGGATCAGATTAAAGTGAGCAAAAAGATGGTTTGAAAACTTGAAAAATAGATATTGTAATTATAAAAAAAAAAAAAACCTGACATTAAAAAAAAAAAGTTTTGAAAATGTAAACAAAAGAAAACTCAAAGTGCATTCAACCTTTAATGTTAGCTGTTGACTTACTGTTATTTAATTGTTTTTATGCTTTTGCTGTGTTTTTATGATTTTATTTATGTACTGTGAGGCGACCTTGAGTGTCAAGAATGGCGGTATATAAATAAAATGTATTATTATTAAAATAAACCTTGAAATTTTGGGAAAAAAAAGCCCGCCTGCATGTAAAATTAGGTTCGGTTTGGCAGCAAAACTCAAAAATCAGAACTGAAACTGAAAACAGGCAAAACAAATCTTCAAAATATATTTTTTTTCAATTTTTCAAGATTTATTTCAAGTTTTCAGTATTTTTTTCAAATTTTCCAAACTCTTTTTCTCTCAAATTTTCAGTTTTTTTCATTTACAACATTAATTTGCGCACAATAAATGCTATTTTATGTGCACTAAATCCTAATTATTGCATCTGTGTGCACTAGATGCTAATTTGCACCAACAAAAAATAATTTGTGACCACAGAATGCTATAAAATGCTAATTAGTGTACAATAAATGTTTTTTTGTCTTTAAGACACTACTTTGTGTAAAATAAATGCTGACTTTAGCCTGTTTGTGCACTAATGGCTAATTTGTGCCTATAAAAAAATAAGCCATGCCCACAAAATGCTATAAAATGCTAATTTGTTCACATGAAACACTCATTTGTGTGCACTAAATGTTAATTTGAGCCTACAAAAAAATATGTGTGGCCAAAAAGAGCTATAAAATCCTTATTTCTGCACACAAAATACTGATTTGTATCAAATAAACGCTCATTTTTAGCCAACAAAACACTTACATGTGCACTAAATTTTGTTTTCAAATTTTCAGTTTTTTAAAATTACAATGTCTATTTTTGAAGTTTTCAATCAGTTCAATCAGTTAGTTCGCTTTAAGCTGATCCTGATTTGACCTTGTACATTCACTCTCCGCCCCTCCCCCATACTAGAGCAGCACAAGAAAAAAAAAACGTTTTTTTCCAAATGGAGGCTTTTCTCTCGGTTTATCTCCATAGCAACCATTTTATTTTTCGGTCGCCCGCGGGTGACAAACACATCTGTGTCATTTTTAGAAGAATCCGTAAAAATAAATTTTGGAATTTCCTTAGCAACGGAGGTTTTATGTTAACCACGCCCACATCCCTGATATAGTCACATCGTGTGTTATACCGTTTTGTTCAGCTTGAACCAAAGAATCATTTTTTTTAAATTACGTAACGTTCTGGTAAAAAATGTGCGATCAATAGATGAATTTCCCTTCTACAACTTTTAATTCCAACTGTTTTACTCAAAGATGGTTGACGAGTTAGGAGGTGACAAACTGAACTCCTATCTGTAGCCGGTACGAGAGGTGATATATTTTTTTTTTTTTGGAAAATTCAAAATGGCGGCCTGTTCCAGAGGTCATAGGTCATCATTGGTTGAGGACAAAACCCACCAGGAGGAGGGGACAGAGTCAGACTGTCAGCAGCTGCGAGGTCCAGGTCACCCAAAGGAACCTCGGTGTATTCGTCGGCTCGTTCTTCTGAGGACAGAACAGCAAATAAAGTCTGGATCAACACAAAAATACTTTCTACAGTGAACAGAATTCTCCTTTGCTTTGGATTCCCGAATAATAATCAATATTTATGCATCTTGATGACGTTTGTTGAGGGTTTTAGTGCAGAGGTCAACAACCTCTTTTACCCTCCATTGTGGTTAAAAATTTAAAAAATGTTAATTACTTAAGCGTTATTAAACTCATTCCCAAACAGTTGAAGGATTGTATGATTCGTCGAGTATCCTAACAACAGTAGCTGTAATTCTCCAGCGATCCATCAGACCTCCAGGGTTCTTCTAAAATAGATTTTTAACCTTAAATAAAGGTTTAAAAAAATCCTTTGTAGTTTATACTGACACATTTGGACTTCAGTTTGAGCTTCATTTATCACAGAAAATCAATTTATTGTCAGTAAACTTAACCAGAATTAAAAATAAGTTAAATTATAATCCACTTGATTATAAAGCAGATTTTATTTTTTTAAACAAATTTAAATTTTGATATATGGTAAGGGTCAATTAATTAACTACTTAGCTCTGATTTAGTTTTAATTGGTTATATTTATGAATTTGTGGCTGAAATATACCAGAAACAGTAAAATAAACAGTTTTTTTCATCATTGATGACTTTATACTTTCTTCTACATTTGCTGCATTCACATGATCTTATGGTGTAGGACGTCTTTTATTTTATACGACAGAGTATTAATGCCACCAAAAAAAAAAAAAGTAATATTACGAGTTTTTTTCTCGTATTTTTACGACTTTTAATCGAGTAAAATTATGAGTTTTAATCTCGTAGATTTATGACTTTTTTCTCATAAATTTACAAGATTTAAATTCGTAATTAAAAATTTTTTTTTTTTATAAAGTGGCCCTAATACTCTGTCGTAATTTTGAAATGAAGTCAACTCTGTCAAAAGTTATAAACTATTTCATATTTTTTTGAAATAGCATGGTAGAATAGTAGTTTATTTAAATGGATCATGTCAGTAGCAAAAACATAAATCAAAATCAGCATCTTATTGTCCTAAATGATGAGTTAGACTTTGTGGCTCCAGCTGGTTTTTGGTTGGTGAGAAATCGACCCATTTGGCTCTTTAAGCGTTAAAGGTTGCAGACCCCTGGTTTAAACTTGCTTTTACAATAATTTCCTGCTTTAAAGACCGACTCTGACACAAATTGTGCTTTTTTTTTTTAACATGGATTTTTCTGAAGATTACGACGGAGTATTAGGGTCACCGAAAAAAAAAAAAAGTAATATTACAAGTTTTTTTCTCGTAGATATACGACTTTAAATCTCGTAAATGTATGAGTTTTAATCTCGTAGATTTACGACTTTTTTTCTCATAATGTATTAAAATCGAGGGGAGTCTACATTCCAGTGAATTTATGCCGTGAACTGAAGCAGATCAACCAAACTGTGAAAAGCGTCTTGGATTTCATCAGATAAACTGAATGTTTAAAATATTTCAAATATTTGGAAGTTCCTTTATTTGATTTACAGTGTATTAATGTTTTATTCGTTGATGGTATCTTGCAGGATCTCTGCAGATCCCGTTGATGAAGCGGTCCATATCCTCCAGCTGTCCACTTCATCATTTCTTCCTCTGACAGACCAGATCTCCTCCAACTCTGTGATGCTTCCGTCTGAAGAGGACGAGTTTTTGGAATTTTCAATGTTCTTGTGCTAACGTTGTCATTTCTCAATGTTGTTTTGTGTCGAGACGGGACGTTTCATTTGGGGAAGGAGGCGTCCGGAGCTCTGTTTACATTCTCTTTTGGTTTCTGATCATGACAGAGACATGATGTAAGGTGGGAAAAGGAAATGAAAGACGTAATAAAGTGACGATCCTGATGAACATGTATCTCTAAACTCTTTATTTTACATATGAAACTCCGCACTGTTGTGTATTGAAGTTAGCTGTTTACGAACTGCATTACCCAGTAGGCCAAGCGACTGGTCACATGTTCAGTACACGGCAAATGGTAAGCAGCAGATGAGCGCTAGTCATGCACAGTGCAGCAGTAAGAAGAGACTGTTAATAAAAAGTCTGTTTAACACAATAATAGCGCCTCTTTTGCTTACTTGAAGATACACAAGACAACACACGCACTACCGAACCTGGAAATAATTTGATTTTGAATCGCCAAAAGGTTCAGAATTTCTCTGCTTTCAACACCGATCTGGACATTAATCTACACCAAGATCTCCAACGTCTTTCATCTTCAAGCACGGCTCTGATAAACAAACTTTGGTTCTTTTCTCATTAAATTACGACTTTAAATCCCGTAGATTTACCGTTTTTTTTCTCATAAATCCACAACTTTAAAAGTTGTAAATTTAGCCTATGACTTTTAAAGTCATAAATATACGACTTTATTCTCATAATTTAGCAGTTACGACTTTTTTCTTGTAAATTTACAAGATTTAAATTCGTAATTAAAATTTTTTTTTTTCTTTATAAAGTGGCCCTAATACTCTGTCGTAATTTTAAAATGAAGTCAACTCTGTCAAAAGTTATAAACTATTTCATATTTATTTTAAATAGCATGGTAGAATAGTAGTTTATTTAAATGGATCATGTCAGTAGCAAAAACATAAATTAAAATCAGCATCTTATTGTCCTAAATGGTGAGTTAGACTTTGTGGCTCCTGCTGGTTTTTGGTTGGTGAGAAATCGACCCATATGGCTTACAATAATAATTACAATAATTTACATTTTTGTACAATAATTTCCTGCTTTAAAGACCGACTCTGACACAAATTGTGCTTGTTTTTTTTTTTTTTAACATGGATTTTTCTGAAGATGGAGGACATACATAAAGAAAATTAAGATTAAAATTGAAATTGTAAAGATTTCTTTATTGAAATCGTTGTGAATCTGGAGCAGACGTACAAATGCAGACTGAAAAAGATCGTCTTTCTGATGTAGAGAATATACTGAGATCTAAACTCTCAGCAACGAGGAGAGGGAAAGGGGGCGGGGTTGCTTCTCGCCATTGGTCCTGCTCACAATGCAGAGGCGAATTTAAATGAACTCCTGACACTCTGAAGACACTATGTCCAAGAAAACAACAGATTTTCTTCTTTTTAATTTAATTTTGGCTAAAAAAAGGCATAAACATATATATAGATATATCCGACCGCTCACCTTCCTCCGTCTCCGCCAGGTCAGCAGAGCTTCTCTTTCTGCCCCGACCTGACAGCGACCACGAAGACTCCTCGCCGTCATTCCGGACGCTTTTCGGCGTTTCAGTCTCTAAACACTTAAAAACCACAAATAATTCAAGTAAATAAGAGCAAAGGAACATCTGAATGAAATGAGTAACTTTAAGAACTTTGTGGAGTTTTGAAAACTAAGTTTAGTATTTTAACCTGAATTAAATATAAATTGTAAACCTGGAATATAAAAGACTGTAAGACTTTATGAATCTTAAAACCTTTTATCTCTGAGTCTGATCGCCAGCATAAAGATTACAAACATGATCAAATCGGATGTTTTTAACTGATAAACTCAGAAATGTTTCCTCAAAACCCGTCCTACGTTCTGGATTTTAACGTGTCCAACACTGTTAATATATTTATAATACAGACTGTGAGGGCTTATGTTCATGAAATACAATATTAACATTAAAAAACATCATTAAGAAACATCAATTAAAGCCTTGGAAATTACATTTAAACGCTAATTACAGATTATTCTTCAACATTAATCATTTGTGGCCAAAAATTTAAATTTCATTCACAATTTGTTGGCACAGGTTAGCATTTTATGGCCAGAATTTAGGATCTTGATGCCAAAAATGAGCATTTTATTTGCACAAATTATCATTTTGTGCTGACAAATTAATATATTAGTATCATCATTTCACAAATTGCTATAAAATGCTAATTTGTGCACAAGAAATACTAATTTGTTTGCACTAAATGCTAATTTGTGCCCACAAAAAATAATTGGTGCCACCAAAATGGTATAAAATGCTCATTTATGAACAATAAATGCTATTTTATGTGCACTACATCCTAATTATTGCATCTAAATGCTAATTTGCACCCACAAAAAAATAATTTGTGACCACAGAATGCTATGAAATGATAATTAGTGGACACTAAATACTATTTTTTTGTCTTTATGACACTACTTTGTGTAAAATAAATGCTGATTTTAGCCTGTTTGTGCACTAAAAGCTAATTTGCGCCTACAAAAAAATAAGCAATGCCCACAAAATGCTAATTTTTTCACAAGAAATAGTCATTTGTGTGCACTAGTTAATATTTTTTTACCTACAAAACACTCATTTGTGTGCACTAAATGTTAATTTGAGCCTACAAAAAATATGTGTGGCCAGAAAGAGTTATAAAATCCTTTTTTCAGCACACAAAATATTAATTTGCATCCAATAAAAGCTAATTTTTAGCCAACAAAACACTTCTCATGTGCACTAAATTCTAATTTGTGCCTACAAAAATAATTTGTGCCCACAAAATGCAACAAAATGCTAATGTGTGCATAATAAACACTCGTTTTCCAACAAAACACTCATTTGCTTTCACTAACTTTGTGCCAAGAAAAAAAACATGTCCACAAAAAGCTATAAAAAGCTAATTTCTGCAAACAAAATAGTCATTTGCTTCCACTAAATTCCACTTTTTTTGCCAACAAAACACTAATTTGCACTAAATGCTAATTTGAGCAAACAAAAAATCATTTGTTAATATTTGCATGCATTACATAGTAAATTTTTACCTGAAAATTAATTATTAGAGCTAAAAAAAAGAGCTATAAAATGTTAAATGGTGTCAACAAAATATTAATTTACTTACATTATGAGCCTTTTTTTTTGCCTACAAAAAATTGTGCCCACAAAATGCTAAAATGTGCACAATAAATGCTAACTTGTGCCCACAAAATACTCATTTGCATGCACTAAATTTTACTTTTGTGCCTGCAAAACACAAATTTGTGTCAACTAAATGCTAATTTGCGCCTACAAAATGTTCATTTGCACGCACAACAGGCAAAAAAAAATATTGTGTCCAATAAATGCTTTAAAATGCTAATTTTTATGCACTAAACTCTATTTTTTTGTCCACATGACACTAATTTATGTGTAAGAAATGCTTATTTGTGGCAACAAAATACACATTTTGGCCCATAAGTCATTTATTTATGGAGACAATTTGTCTTTTGTTTATTTTCTGAATGTAATTTTCAGGCTTTCATACTTTACAACTGTAGCAAAACGTAAATGTTGTATTAAAGAAAAAAATTGTTAGTATTTTTTTGGAGGAATTTGCATTTCCATTTACTCACATGCTCCTCAGTTTCATTCGATCGCTCGTTTGCATTGACTCCGTTTTGAAACTGATCAAAAAAGAAAACAACAAACATGATTTTATAAATACAGAGATTTCTAGTTTAGAGGATGAGTGCATCAAAGTGCATCGACGCTGCGCACGTTTCCAGGATCTTGAGCCGATGGAGTGGAGCTGTGGCTCCGTTCTCCTCCTTCATCTCCGCTCTTCCTTTTGCTTTTCACCACAGCAGCTTCTGCCTTCTTATGAAACAACGTCTCATCCTGCATTTCAAAACAAGCTTAAGAAACCGATAAAAACAAAGATTGTCGATTCGGGAACAGAGCAAACTTACAGTCTGAGAATGATCTGGAATGTTTTCACACCGGCTGTCTGATAAATGACCCAGCTTCCTCTTTTTTAAGACCGCTATAAAGAAATATTAATGCAACGAAGCACGTGAGTTTATCTAACTCGATGTAAATATAAGTTTATGAGGTTTTTTTAATGTTACTGACCGCTTTCAGGGTCAGAAATGAGGCGGGGAGATCCTGACGGGGTCTGGGATGCTGAAGCAGTTTCTCCAAAACTCGTGTGCTAAAAAAATGACATAAAAACAGAAAAAAAAAGGTTAAAAATGTTTCCAAAAAGAATGAAATCTTTAGACTTTTTACCTGCCCGATAGAAGGTTTGCTCATGGTCTTGCGGGCCCGGTGGATCTTGGGCGGGCCAGGGGAAACAGACGGGGAGGCAGAAGTGGAAGGAGAGGAGGATGGAGCGAGCGGAGGAGAGGATTTACTCCCAGAGGGGCCGCTAACACTCATCTTTGCTCGACCGGGGGACAGCGTTAAGGACCCAGAGGACGCCATCGACGAAGACGCTGAAGAAAGAGACTTGGTAGCGTGTCCTGGGAGACAAACGAGGAAAACTTTATCCAAAAAGAACTCTTATTATTGGTGTGTTCCTGTTTTTAATCAATGAATCATCCATCCCTTAAATAAACAATATTCATCTATTACTGTAAGAAATAATAGTTTAAAAGTTTGTAATAATAACCTTTGATGCCAACTGATGCAAAAACTCATTAAACCACTTCATCAGTTTATTTAACATCAACTTGAAAGAAAAAACAAAAGAAAATCTTGTTTTTTATAGCTGGAAATAAACTAAGACATCAAATGGTTACGTTTAAAATTTCAAAATAATTTCCAAGAAAATTACTTTTTTTCAATCTATTAAATGACTGAATATTAATTCTGTAACAAAGGGTAAAATGTCGACTTTTCTTTATTTTTAGAATATAACAAATAAAGTTTATTATAAAAAAAAGAAAGAAAGAAAGATTCCCTTTATGACGTCATGTTCCGCTCAAATGTGTCTTTTTTTCCCTTTTTTTTTAACAAATTTTATTCAGAATATTTATGACATACAGCCCAGACCAAGAACAGAACACTGTACATCAGTTTTTCAAAATAAGTCAATATTAAATTATTCTGTTATTCTCTAAAGCACATGTGTCAAAGTCAGGCCCGGGGCCAGATCCGGCCCTCGGGTAATTTCTATCCGGCCCTCCAGATCATTATATTTCATAGTTATTAATGGCCTGATGCCCCACCATCTTGCGCTTATTTTTAACTTGTATAATTTTGACAGAATATATATTTCATGGAGAGTAAAATATTGAAAATTATTTAAGGTTTAAGTTGATTTATTCTGGAATAATATTCCTGTCTTTTTATTATTAAGATTTATGTTAAAAAGTCACAGATTTAAAGTTTTAAAATATGGCATTTTTGGACTATTTTCTACGATTTTTTAGGCTATTTGGAGTTTAGCTAACATTTCAGCTACATGCTAGCTGTTTTGGCTAATTTTGACTTAAAAAAAACAATTTTTTTAGGCTGTTTAGAGTGAGAATATTTACATGCACGATATTTTGGCTAATTTAGGCTTTTTTCAGTTTTTTAGGCTATTTTGAAGATTAGCTACTTTTTTTCTTTAGTTTTTTTAGTTAATTTGGCATTTGGCTAAAATGTTACCTGGCTATCAAATTCAGTATTTTCAACTCTCAGAACTTAAGGTTTTAAAGTTTTATCCTGTTCGGCCCGCGACTTAAGGCGTGTTTTGGATTTTGGCCCCTTGTGCGATTGAGTTTGACACCCCTGTTCTAAAACATGATGAGTTTTAATTGTATTTTTGTTGAGGCAAGATGAAAAAGAGATTAAATTCTGCCTGATTTCAACAAAGGATTTAAAGAAATTTTGATTTTTATTGCTAAATATGGTTTAATGGATAAAAATATGTATGGTTAATAAACATCAACAGGTTTGTTAAATAGAATTGTAAATATAACTTATCATCAAAGTTAGTAAAAGCAAAAAGAATCTTCTTCCAAGGGATATATTTTACTCCTAATATGAATTGACTATTTGTTTCAAATTAGTTCAGTGTGGTCCAGAATATGTGTATTAATGATTCTTTATACTGTTCACATAATGTGTAATTTTTAATGTATTGATTAGTTGGATAAAATACATGTAAAATTTTAAATTAAACCTCTTAAACTTTATCATTTAGGGTAGTTTAGGGACCATTTTATTATGATATCATTATAATATCATATCAATATCAAATTCGAATATTCTAATATGATTATATATACATTATATGATCATTATATTAGCAATAATAATGCAAAATAAGCTCATTTTAATAGTAATATTTGCAATATTGAAGTCTCTTCATTTTTAACAACAATTTTATTTTTTAGAAATGAACTTTTTAGTGTTTAAGCATAATTTTGCATCCTCCATTTGAAGTTTTCATCCTTCACTCCTGCATTTCTGCAGGAAATGTGAGTTTTTGACGATTTAAATCAAGTCTTTGGGATCTCTGTTCAAGATTAAAGACATACAGGAAGCGAGTGAACTCAGGTGAAAGCCTCTTCTCACCAGCAGCCGGTTTGCTTGATGCTGCGTGGATCAGCGTTTCTTCTTCCTCTGCAGCACCGCCGCTGTCGCTCTGCGTTTGGCATGACGGCAGCGCCTGCACCGCCCCAGTGGGCGTCGCTTTCTCAGCGTCATCGGGCACGGGGAGGTCGTCATCTGGAATAAAAACAAGCATGAGCCTTAAAAGAACAGTCACAAAAAAGCAAAAACAAGATTTTTATGAAGTGAAATGAATGAAGTTGTAAACGTACCTTTGTTTTCTTGACTTGTACTTGCTATCGGCTCCTTTGGGGTTTCTGTGTCGTCAGTTTTAGAGTCATCCTATCAAAGAAAAGACCAAAAAAAAGATTTTCGTAAACTGGAACCGAGCATTTACTGTACTTTATAATGGGGTGGTTCAATCTAATTGAGCAAATATAGGTAAAATATTTCAACGAGCAAAATAAATATATATTTTTTTATATATCACTATGAAACTGTTAATGTTAATAATCACATTTCATGAATTTGGGTTTTACACTCAATTCTCTGCTGATGATGGCAACATCCTTTATTTGCTTCAATGCCAGCAAACAATTAAAACAAAGAAAAAAACAAAAATTTATCTAAAAACTAAAAAAAAAACCATCAATCCATTCAAATCCCAGCTCCTGACTGATGCTCATTCTAATATTGCCCGTTGCCATGTCAACCATCCCATAACAGGATCTTACTAGATGTGTCTTTCACACAAATAAAAGCACAATAACCATTTTTGACATATATGTTTCTCGTATACAAGTGAATTTCCATGCACTTTCTTAGGTTATTCTAACAATGAATGATTATTTTAGCGGATAAAACAAGAAAAAAACTCTTTTATGTATTCTAAAATACATTAAAATGAAAAGCATAAACAAAAAATGAATTAAAGGGTTGAAATGTGTAGCAAATAGTCATAAATGCGTGTCAAATGTAGGAATTAATGTTGCCTAAATGCTCATTTATAACTATTTCAAGCTAGCGCTGCTAGCATCCCAACACTGCTTACAAGACAATAATTCATATCTAGACGTAAATAAATAAGCTAACCGTGTGCGGAGCTCGTGAGTTTGGTTATTTTCAGTAAATTGGTGCTCATATAGTTGCATAAAAAGAGAAGGACGCGTTAAAAAGCCTCGTAAAGCCGTTTTGCGGTAGCTACCTTTGTCGTTGAGTGGGACGCCGACATGTTTCCCGAAGCACGTCGGGTGAACGTGCTGCGTCACAGCTCCAGCCACGCCCCCCTCCGAAGCACACTGATTCCGAATCACTGATCAGAAATCAGCGTACGTGCTCGTGGCTCGTGGCCGTTTCCCACTGAAAGTTGCGCGTGGAAACCGATTCGAAGTCGGTTGAGCTCGTGGAACTCGGGATTTGTGATCGCTTGTGATGATTTTTCACTCCCTACGGGAGCACGAGGCCACAAAGTAAACAGAAATCGAGCAGAGGCTACGAGATGTTGTCAGCAGTGTGCTTTCGGAGTTAATTCTACTGCTGTTTGCAAAGCTTATAATTCACCGAACAGCGCGAGACAAAGGTAAGAGTAAAAATTAGCGCGAAGTTTCCAAAAATTGTGAATCTTTTGGTTCTGTGGCTGGGAACTGATCATCTCTGGATCGGACCGTAGATTTCAGGCACGAGCGTTTTAGTTGGTAGCTAACGCTAGCTAACAGTCGAGGATGTTAGCTAGTTGAAGACAAAACAAATGAATAAAATGTGTTTTAGTTCTTTCTTTCTTTGTTTTCTTTTTATAAAAACGTAAATATCTAAGTTAAGATAACATATTTGATGTGGACTAAATTACTTAATTTCCCTTAATCTTCTTTTACTCCCACATACGTTAGCTAGCTTGACTCTTTAACCTTTCTTTTCAAAGCTAACAACTTTGAATACAAAATCAATATGTTACACGTGATGCTAAATTGTTTAACACTTTTATTATTACATTTGGTAAGTAATAAAACATGCTTCTCGTGTTATTAGTTCACAATTTTCCCTTTAAATTAGGCATTTATGTTTTTTTAAATAAAACTTTATTTATAAATATCTTTACACTCTCATAAAAGTGCCTTACAAGGTGCACACACACCACAAAATAAGTACAGAGTCAGGTAGGTGTTTGGGAAATTAGCCTTTACATGCTTCTGTTTTTGTCACATGAACTTAAATGACTTCTCATGAGTTTCAGATGTCTGCCTTTGCGGCTAAATTGAATTCTTCTGGTAGGGATTTCCACAAACTCATTGGTAATGTTTGACCGTTTCTGTGAGGTCAGACACTGGTGTTGAAGGAGAGGACACAGCTCTCTGAGTTTGGTTGAGGTCAGGACCGTGCAGACCAGAGATCCTGCTCTTCATGCAGTCATGTTGCAACAGGAAGGGACTGTCTTCATAGTAGGGCTGCCACGATTAGTCGACTAATCGATGACTAATCGACTATTAAAATAGTCGACAACTAATTTCATAGTCGATTAGTCGTTACTTTTATAATATAATGGAGTCAGACTGTAGTGAAGTTGAAAGTTATAATGACATTCTGCTAGCTTTTAGACTATTTTGGCATTTATTAAGGGTTTTCAGGCTATTTTGGAGTTAGCTAATATTTTAGTGCTTCATGCTAGCTATTTTGGCTAATTTAGCGGCTTTTTTCAGTTTTTTTAGGCTAATTTGGAATTAAGATAATATTTCAGATACATATTAGCTCTTTTGGCTAATTTAGGATTTTTTCAGTTTTGTAGGCAAATTGGAGTTTAGCTAAATATTTCATTTACATGTTAGCTAGCTAATTAAATGTTTACAGTTTTTTAGGCTAATTTGGAGTTTTTCTATTATTCCAGCTACATTCAATTCAATTCAATTTTATTTATATAGCCCAATATCACAAATTCAATTTGCCTCATTGGGCTTCATGCCTGCAGTTTTTACAGATGCACAGATGGAGTCATAAAATATGCACAATAGGTAAAAACTAAACAGACTATAAAGAAAGGTCATCCCTGTCCTTAGACCCTCCCTGCGGTAAGGAAAAACTCCTAAAAAAAAACCTGAGTCAGGAAAAAAAAAGAAGAAACCTTAGGGATTCCCACATGAGGGAGAGATCCCATCCCAGGACGGACAGGCGATACCAGAACGGTTAAAGAAAAGTTAGCTGCTAAAACTGCATATATGAGTAGAGTTCATTCATATAGAGCTGAGTTCATTCATATAGAGCTGAGGGACAAGTGATGATTAAGTCCATAGTCCAGATGAGGCAGAACTGCAGACCACATGCTACCTATTTTGGCTAATTTGGAATTTTTACAGTTTTTTAGACTAATTTGGAGTTTAGCTAATATTTCAGCTATATGCTAGCGATTTTAGCTTATTTAGGATTTTTTTGTTTTAAAGCTAATCATATTAGATTATTAGATTAGTCGACTAATCGGAAAAATTAATCGATGATTAGTCGACTATTAAAATAATCGTTTGTGGCAGCCCTACTTCATAGGCTTGGAATTGTCCACGTCTCTCTGTATGTTGAAGTATTTGTAAAAAAAAAAAAAAAACGTTTGCTGGAACAAAGGAGCCAAGCCCAGCTGCTGAGTACCGGCCCACATACTGACAAATGCGGTTCTTCTGGCGACTTCCAAACCTAACTCGTCCATCAGATTGCCAGATTGAGGAGTTATTCTGCACCTGCCAATGTATAGCTTGGGTGAAGCTGCTCTTTGATCCGCAGCTAATCAGAAGGCCACACGAGGTCTGGATGTCTGTTGGCCACAGACGACCTCCTCATTCGGTCTATCTGGCCCACCACTTTGTCGCTGAGCTGCTGTTGTTGCCTTTTAGTTCCACATTGTTGTTAAACTACAAGCAGATGATTGTGAAATATTTAGTCATGTGGAAATTTAAAAACTGGACGAGTTGGATGTGCTGTAGGGCTGCAACAAACGATTATTTTAACAGTCAAAGTAAAGACAATGACGATGATAGTTAATGAAACTTTGAATGAATCGTGCCACCTCTGTGCTTCATTAGTTTCTGGTGTTAAAACAAGTTTAACAACAGAAAAGTTTCATTACCTGAGATAATTCTAGTGTGAATGCTTTTTGCTGAAAGTAGCACCACAATTGATTTTAATTGCTGAAAATGCAAAAACTATTTGCAAAATGTTAAATTTGCAAAAAGACTTGAATTTCTGTTAAAGAACAATAAAATAGCGCTGAAGTTTACCTAAATGTCTGAAACATTTGTTGCAAATTGCTTATGAATCCATGCATGACAAATTTACAAAAATATTTACTCAGTAAACTAACTTTAGTGCTAAAATAGAAGCTAAGCACTAAATTAACATTAAAAAACTCAGTAGATACCAAATTATCAAAAAGTGTTTACAGATTGCTTAAATACGAGCTTAACTGTAAAATAGCCTAAAATTTCTCAGTAAACTAAATTAGTCAAAAATGTTAGCCTGTTAATAAAATAAAAGCTAAACTCATAATTAGCCTAAAAAACCTCAGTAGATAACACATTAGCCCAAAATGCTACCATGTTGCTACAATATTTGATAAACTTTTAATTAGCATTAAAAAAAAACCTCAATAGGTACCAAATTAGCCGAAAGTGTTAGCACATTGCTTACAAACTAGCTAAACTCTAAAATTCCTCAGTAAACTAAATTAGTCAAAAATGTTAGCTTGTTGCTAAAATAGAAGCTAAACTCTAAATTAGCTTAAGAAATCCTTAATAGATAACAAATTAGCCAAAACGTTAGCATGTTGCTAAAATATTAGCTAAATCTTTAATTAGCATTAAAAATTTAAGTGGATGCCAAATTAGCCAAGAAGCTAGCACGTAGCTTAAATACTAGCTAAACTCCAAAATTGCTTCAACTAAATAAGTCAAAAATATTTTGTGTTGCTACAGTATTAGCTAAACTCTAAATTAGCCTAAAAAACCCCAATAGTCAAAAATGTTACCATGTTGCTAAAATATTAGCTAAACTTTTAATTAGCATAAAAAAACCTCAATAGGTACCAAATTAGCACATTGTTAGCACATTGCTTACAAACTAGCTAAACTCTAAAATAGCCTAAAATTCCTCAGTAAACTAAATTAGTCAAAAATGTTAGCCTGTTGCTAAAATAGAAGCTAAACTCTAAATTAGCCTAAAAAATCCTTGATAGATAACAAATTAGCCAAAACGTTAGCATGTTGCTAAAATATTAGCTAAATCTTTAATTAGCATTAAAAATTTCAGCGGATGCCAAATTAGCCAAGAAGCTAACACGTTGCTTAAATACTAGCTAAACTCCAAAATTGCTTCAACTAAATAATTCAAAAATATTTTGTGTTGCTACAGTATTAGCTAAACTCTAAATTAGCCTAAAAAACCCCTATAGTCAAAAATATTAGCATGTTGCTAAAATATTAGCTAATAAAGGATGAAAACAAAACCCATGAATATATTTCAAAGCTTGTTGCTAATCTACATAAAATGTTAAAATTTAAAGGCTTTCTCCTTCATTTCCTATGGAGAATTTTTCTTTTTAATTATTTAAAAATGCATTTCATTTGGAGAAGTAAGCAAATACGTGTGGCATATTCTTATAAAGTTATAATGTTTTTGGGATACTGTCGTCGTTTATTTCAAACTGTTTTAGTTGTTGTGGTGTGTACCGGTACCTTTGATGGTTTTGGAGCTGATATATAAAGTTTGACATCCTCTAAAATATACTGGTGTCTGGTGTTTGTCAAGATATATAATTAATTATTATTATAATAATTAGTCGTAGTGCATCTACACACAGTGGTTAAAGGTAATCATTACTTACTCAAAAGTAGGGCTGCCACGATTAGTCGACTAATCGATGACTAATCGACTATTAAAATAATCGACAACTAATTTAATAGTCGATTAGTCGTTACTTTATATTTGTATGAAGTCAGATTGTAGTAAAGTTGAAAGTTATAATAGCATTCTGCTAGCTTTTTGGAATATTTTGGCATTTATTAAGGTTTTTTTAGGCTATTTTGGAGTTTAGCTAATATTTCAGCAGCATGCTAGCTATTTCGGCTAACTTTAGCTTTTTTTACGTTTTTTAGGCAACTTTTGAGTTTAACTTATATTTCAGCTATATGCTAGCTGTTTTGGCTAATATAAGATTTTTCCATTTTTTTAAGGCTAATTTGGAGTTTAGCTAATATTTCAGCAGCATGCTAGCTATTTTGGTTAACGTAAGCTTTTTTAAGTTTTTTTAGGCAATTTTTGAGTTTAGCTTATATTTTCAGCTATATGCTAGCTGTTTTGGCTAATATAGGATTTTTCCGTTTTTTTTAAGGCTAATTTGGAGTTTAGCTAATATTTCAGCAGCATGCTAGCTATTTCGGCTAACTTTAGCTTTTTTTAAGTTTTTTTAGGCAATTTTTGAGTTTAGCTTATATTTCAGCTATATGCTAGCTGTTTTGGCTAATATAGGATTTTTCCGTTTTTTTAAGGCTAATTTGGATTTAGCTAATATTTCAGCAGCATGCTAGCTATTTTCGGCTAACTTTAACTTTTTTAAGTTTTTTTAGGCAATTTTTGAGTTTAGCTTATATTTCAGCTATATGCTAGCTGTTTTGGCTAATATAGGATTTTTCCGTTTTTTTAAGGCTAATTTGGAATTAGCTAATATTTCAGCAGCAGCATGCTAGCTATTTAGGCTAACTTTGGCTCTTTTTATTTTTTGGTAAATTTGGCATTTAACTAATATTTTAACTGGTTATCAACTTCAGCATCTTTACATCCACTTTGGCCATGAACAGATTAGTCGACTAATCGGAAAAAATAATCGGTGATTAGTCGACTATTAAAATAATCGTTTGTGGGCAGCCCTACTCAAAAGTAACTTATTGATCGAGATCATGTCTTAAATGTAATTAATTCACATAATCTGATGACGTTTCTGGTTTTCCGTGCAGGTAAGATGGAGACGGTGTGCTTCCGTTTACCTGGTCACGGGGACACCACCCTGAAGCACATGAACTCCCTCAGGTGTCGCCAGCACTTCTGTGACATCACCATCATGGCCAACAACAACCAGACGTTTCGGGGCCATAAGGTCGTGCTCGCCGCGTGTTCTCCCTTCTTAAGAGACCAGTTTCTTCTCAACCCGTCTCCGAAGCTTCAGGTGAGCAGAAACGCAGGTCAAAGTGTCACCCGGTCGGCCCGGTTCAGACTCCCAACGCCCCGTTTGTGTTGTCCAGGTTTCGATGCTGTACAGCTCCTCGGTGGTGTGCGATCTGCTGCAGTCGTGCTACACGGGCTTCCTGCAGTTCAGCTCCGAGGAGATCGTCAGCTATCTGACCGCCGCCAGCTACTTCCAGATGGAGCACATCGTGGAGCTCTGCCGCGGAGCCCTGGAGAAATACGTGCAGCTGAAGAGCCGCGGCTCGCAGAAGGTCAGCCGGGAGGTCACTGGCGGCGGGCGCTTTTCCCGCTCAAACGCCAAGCGGTTTGTTTCTCTCTGTGTAGATGACGGCGGGCGAGGAGGCCGCCAGCAGACAGGTGATCATCAGCGGGAGCATTCACTCCGTTGCATCGTCTCCCCGCGCTCCGCCGTCCCCCGTGCTGCTTCAGAGCGCGGAGGGAGACGAGTCCAGCAGACCGGCTCAGGGCAGCATCCGTCACCATGACGACAGTCTGGACCACGCCTGCATTAAGGTGAGACTTCAGTGTTTGCATCGTTGATCCAACAAATGCCGCCATTCATTCATATTTTTTTGTTTTGGTTGGATGTGTAATGTTCGTGTTATAAAACTAAAGTAAAATACCAGAAAAGTTTTCAACCTTTTAGCTGCACCGTTAACGCGTTCTCCTACCGTAACTCTTCAACTGTTCACGCCAGCGCTGCTGATTCTGTCGATCAATCATGAAGGACGTGTGGGTAGATCGCAGGCCATCAAAATAAATAAACTTAAAAAGAAATATATATATTCGTTAGCGAATAATCATTCACGCACTTCTCCGCCCACGAACCAGAGGCCGCCACTCACTCGTCGTGGTTTAGAAAAATCCTGCTCCTCCATTACACGGTTTACAGCAGAGCAGGAAACGCCGTCGTCTCTGCTTCCAGTTTTCAGAATAAAACGCCTTATCAGTTCTAATTATGTGTTACTGCTAGGACTGCCACAAACGATTATTTTAATAGTCGACTAATCACCGATTATTTTTTCCGATTGGTCGACTAATCTGTTCATGGCCAAAGTGGATGTAAAGATGCTGAAGTTGATAACCAGCTAAAATATTAGTTAAATGCCAAATTAGCCAAAAATAAAAAGAGCCAAAGTTAGCCTAAATAGCTAGCATGCTGCTGAAATATTAGCTAAATTCCAAATTAGCCTTAAAAAAAATGGAAAAATACTATATTAGCCAAAACGGCTAGCATATAGCTGAAATATAAGCTAAACTCAAAAATTGCCTAAAAAAACTTAAAAAAGCTCAAGTTAACCAAAATAGCTAGCATGCTGCTGAAATATTTGCTAAACTCCAAATTAGCCTTAAAAAAATGGAAAAATCCTATATTAGCCAAAACAGCTAGCATATAGCTGAAATATAAGTTAAACTCAAAAGTTGCCTAAAAAAACTTAAAAAAGCTCAAGTTAACCAAAACAGCTAGCATATAGCTGAAATATAAGTTAAACTCAAAAGTTGCCTAAAAAACGTAAAAAAAGCTAAAGTTAGCCGAAATAGCTAGCATGCTGCTGAAATATTAGCTAAACTCCAAAATAGCCTAAAAACCTTAATAAATGCCAAAATATTCCAAAAAGCTAGCAGAATGCTATTATAACTTTCAACTTTACTACAATCTGACTTCATACAATATAAAGTAACGACTAATCGACTATTAAATTAGTTGTCGATTATTTTAATAGTCGATTAGTCATCGATTAGTCGACTAATCGTGGCAGGCCTAGTTACTGCAGCAACAATGTTAACACACACGACAAAGCCCCGCCCCCACAGAGATTTGTGTTCTTTTACTGTGGAGTTATTTGTACGTAAACATCATTTTTCACTAAAGCTATAGTGAGAGTTTCGATTTGAAGTTGAATAAAATGACTTTGGTGAATAATTCCAGGTTTTCTGGTTCTACATGTCCAACACCGTCACCTCATAGAGGCTTGTGTACTTTTACTGTGTAGTTTATGAATTTTTACTACATAAACATAGACTAAAAATACAATACAAATTGTCAATTTACTCTATGACCATTTTTTAAATAAAAAAAACAATCCCAATTCTTTTTTTTTTTAAATTATGATTATGAAGTTTTTAACCAAAATCCTACAACTTAAATGTCTGAAAAAGACATTTTCATGTTGATCTGAAGCTTGGGGGGGCGTGGCTTTTGATGCTCCGCCCCTGATTATGATGGCTCTGTGTCTCAGTAGCATAAATCTTCATTAAAACATCCATCAATCTGGGTAATATCCAGCCGTATGGTTCTGATCCGGATGTCAGCTCAGATCTTCATTGACAGAACTTCCTCCAGAATCCTGATTCTTTCTCCTTCCAGTTCACCAAAGACTCTTTGATGTTTCTTGACGTTGCTGTGATCAATCCATTCAGAAAATGATGAAAGCTAACATCCAAATCCTCTTTCATTGATTTGCAAGCCTTTCCAACTGCGGTCAAATGAGCCGCCGTTCACATTTCCGTGGTCACATCAAGAAGCTCCGTGGAGTCTGGTGGAGATTTTCCAGCGTTCTCAGGACTGCTACCGTAAGTATTGGATGAAAGTCACACCAAAAATCCAGTGATATGACCACAGAAATGTGAACGGCGGCTCATTTGACTGCAGTCAATGTGAAGATAGCATCTTCTCTTCTCCAGAACCTGAACTAAAGTAGATATTTTGGACCTTGTCATCTTAAGATAAGCTCACATGCTTCAGTGGTGCGGTCGTCAGCTTCTGAGGCACAGAAAAGCGATCTTTTGCCAATATGCAACATTTTACGGTTTGTTTTTTAAAGCATTTATTAAGTATTGCATGTCGATGACAAAGAGCTTTAGGTTAGTAAAATGTTTTACATCAATAATGTGTTCTTTGTTGGTTCAAAACGGTTTTCCTTCCCGTCAGAATCAGCTGAACGGTTGAAACGAGGAATAATAAATCTTTGTTAAATGTAGCTTGACTGACACATTAAACATGCAAACATCTGCAGTAGGGATGCAGAGATTCTCTTCTCCAGGATTTTGTCTGCGGCTCGGCTTCAACCGATCAGAGAAAACCGGGTTTTCCTGAGCGTTTCCTCATCCAGAACCGACACATTTTTCCCTCCCCGTCCCGTTCGCGTGTCCTTTTGCTTCCTTTATCGTCTCAAGTCGCTTCATTTTCCGGGGACCTCACATTCCCCACATTCCTTTTGTAAACGAGATCAGCTACACCCACTCATAAACAGCGACCGTCGTCATGGTAACCCATCATTATCATGTTAAAAGAAAAGTCTCAAGGCAGAAGCCTCAAAGCATTTCTGAGATGTCGGTGTTTAGATTGTTTCATCAAATTAAATGTGGACTTTCTGTCTAATTATTGGATTAATTAATAGGATTTTAAAGCTGTTTTTGCATTTTTAATAGTATTTTCATTCTGCAACAAGAAATCTCTGATCACTTATCACAGATAAAGCATCAATCGTGTTAGGAACGGGTCAAAAGTTGCTTTTTTTTAAGGTTTTCGTGCCTCAGCGATCAGAATTATGTCAGAGAGAATTCTCAGAAACTAAAATGACTCCAGGAAGGCAGAACCAGAACGCCACGTGAAGACCGTGAAGACGCCGAACGCGACAGACTTGTCAGACGTCCAGATCCAGAACACAAACAGATATTCAGGGGGACGATTTAGATAAAGCTGAGCCTTTTGGAAGGTGTGTCTTTTAGACAGAATAACAGATGAAATCTGCACTCGACCAGAAAATCCCGACTGAGAAAGTCAAACGAGTTTATGACCTCACCGCCGCCGTGCACCAGACCAAACAAACCAGCAGGTCCACCTCTGAGTTTCCCTGAAAACAGGTCAAAATCTCGCGACCTTGCAGAGACCATTCATTTGAAAAAAAGTCTGCTTTTCAAGTTGAGCCACTGAATTTGAAACGGTTCCAGGAAGAGTTCTGTTCAGGCTCACTTACGGTTATTGGCCCACAGACTGGCACAACCAGTTTGGTTTGGGGGGGGATATTTTTTTTTTTTTTTTTCTCATTTGTCCCAGACAGGTTCAGGCAGGTTTTACCTTCAGGAAGTCAAATTTGACTTTTTGTAAAATCTGTTCAGATCAGGATTTGGCGACATGGTCATAAAATAAAATTCAAATTTTAATATATTTCTTCTTCCGGCTTTTACATTCTTTAACAACAATTACAAATGATAGAATACGTTTCACAAAACATTTTTTATTTCAACATTTCAACAGCTTTAATACAGAGTGCTTTTTGTGGCGTGCGCTGCTGTTTTGGGCGCCAACTTAGATTATTTCTGTTTAGTTTATTTTCTGATCCTGAAGAAAATTTTATTTTGAAAAACTGCTGGATTCTGTTCATTGGCTACCTGCATGGCTACGCTAGCAGCCCAACGCTAGTTAAAACCAAACAATAAAATGTAATTGGTATTCAAAATTAGCATCATGCTAGTTTTTTTTTTTTTTTTTTCTATTTTGGCATTTAGTAAGATTTTTTAGTTTATTTTGGAGTTTAGCCGATATTTCAGCTACATGCTAGCTGGTTTGGCTAATTTAGGTTTGTTTTTTTGTCATTTGGCTGTTTTGGAGTTTAGCTAATATTCTCACTACATACAAGGTGTTTTGACTACTTTAAGCTTTTTTTGGCTGTTGTAGAGTTTAACTAATATTGAAGCTGCATGCTAGCCGTTTTGGCTAATTAAAGCTTTTTTGTGTCTGTTTTACAGTTTAGCTAATATTTAATTGAATTGAACTTTATTCATATCCAATGGGATAAATTTATCAAATTATGTTTTATAATATAATTTATAATATATAATAATATAATATTTTATTTCAGCTCCACGCTAGCTATTTTGGCTAATTTAGCCTTTAAAAAAATTTAAGGCTGTTTTGGAGTTAGGCTAATATTTACACTAAAGCTGTTTTAGACTATTTTAAAGTTCAGCTATTTTTTCAGCTACATGCTATCTGTTTTAGCTAACCTAACGTATTTTTTCTTAAGTTTTATAGGCTAACATGGCATTTAGTTAATATTTTAGCTTTAGCATTTTTACCTATCAATTTCAGCATCTTCAGCAGCCAAATTCAGCTCACAGCATTCACAGATAATGCTATGTATCTAGTTCATAAATATGTTAAAAAAGTCATATAGTTTTAGAGTGTTTAATAAATGTTTATCCTGTTAGCCCGCGAGCTAAGGTGTGTTTTGGATCCTTGTGCGATTTGAGTTTTACATCATTGATTTGTGGATTTTTTTTCCAATCAGAAACAATTATCAATAACTGTGTTTTATTGAATCTTCATTATCTTTAAAAGAAAAAAATCTACTGATATTTTTAGATTTTTTTTTTTTTAAATCAAAATTTCTTGTAGTAGGATTTTTATTTTGAAATTGGATTTTTAGAAACCGGAAGCTTAAAAATGACGACTTCGGTAGTGAAAATATTCTCTCATTTGAACCGTGGCCTGAAAAAGTTCACCGTCCCAGAGAACGACATCCTCATAAATAAAAGAGCCGCTTTTCTCCTCCAGAATCTGCTGGAGTTCTGGCGAGTATGTTAGTTTGTGTTCAAGCGTCCCCGGCGCCGCCGCCGTCACTCTGTTGCTTTTGTTTGGTTGTAACGGCGGCCCGTCGTTTACTCTCTGCAGGTCGTCACGTCCGACGAGGAGGGCGAGCCGCGGCAGCAGGACTACGACGTGTACCGCGTTTACGTCTCAGAGGACGAGCAGATGAACAGAGACGCCAAATACGAAAAGGCGGAGCCGCCCGACGCGCCGCCGGACGTCTGCTACTCGGAGAAGGACGCCATCGTCATTGGCGGCGGCGCCGAGTACGACCTCGCGGAAGACCTCAGCTCGGCCGCCTTCTCTGCCGAAAGCCTTCGCGCTTTCCGGCGCCGCCTGACGGACTCGAAGATAGGCCGAGGCAGGGGGAGGGGCCGGGGGCGGGGCTTCAAGCGGAGGAGGTGGATGACCTCCCAGGAGAAACGGTTGCCCAGCCTGTTGCCGCACCAGGACCTGTGGTACCTGACGGCGGCCGGGATGGGGGGGTTCGGCCTGGATTACAGCCAGGAGGGGCTGAAGGCGGCCGAGGGCTACATGTCCATCGAACTCCCCAGGCTGGACTTGAACGCGAGCGACGGCGGGGAGAAGGTCTCGCCCGCCGCCGCCGCCAGCGGCCAGTTCGCCCTGGAGGAGCCGAGCGCCGGCGAGGGGAGCTCGGGGCTGGCGGCCGTCGCGGCAAACGAGGGAGGGGACGAGTCGGTGGCGGTGGTGGGGTCCACGTCCAGCGTGGCGGGGCCCGTCATCTGCGAACACTGCGGCATGACGTTCCCGTCGGCCCACTCGCTGGCCGTCCACTCGCGCGCCACCCACCTGCTGTACGCCTGCCCGTGCTGCGGCAAACACTTCCAGCACTCCTCCAACCTGACGCGCCACATGGCCGTCCACCGGGGGGGCAGCAAGACGCACCAGTGCCCCCTGTGCTACAAGACCTTCACGCAGAAGTCCACGCTCATCGACCACATGAACCTCCACAGCGGCGAGCGGCCGCACCACTGCGCCTACTGCCACGCCCGCTTCGCCCACAAGCCCGCCCTGCGGCGCCACCTGAAGGAGCAGCACGGCAAAACCACGGGGCAGAACTCCCTGCACGAGCAGGAGGAGCGGGCGCGGGAGTCCGCCGGGAGGGCCCAAGAGGAGGAGGGGTGCCTGGTGGCGGAGCAGGTGTCGTAGAGCGCCAAAGACGCCCGGACTCCTCCAGCCGCCGCCGCACGCGCCCGCTCGCCAACAACTGTGATGCCTTTGCGATTTTAACTGCCAAGATTAAAGTTCTCAGAAAGTGTGGATTGATTTAAAGCCTTATTAGGATTTAAGGTAAATGCAACTCTGAGGGGGGAGGGGCGGGGCTTAGGAGCTGTGGGTCAGCAGCAGAAACCCAAAGCCAAAGCAGGTAAATACTTCGGTTCTGAAAACATGTTTGTTGAAGTGTGAATCTCTGATCTATTATTTTTATTTCTACGTCCAGAAGTGTCTTATGGTGCGTTCACACCGGACGTCAAACAGTTTTTCTGACGTTCATGGAAAACACGGATGATGTTGAGCGAGTAGTTTGGGTTTATATGTTTTGGAGAGGCCGAAAGTAAATCTACAAGTTCACCAGATCATTCAGAATGTTGTGCAAAGAAATGTTTCCCCGACAGAATTAGTTTCCCTTTTCGTAGCACAACTTCTGCCATCGTTGATTTGTTTCGTAACACTCATTAAGAAGAAGCTGGATGTTTACGATTTACTTTATTCTGGAGATTTTGAGAGTTTATTGTCATTTATTTTCTGACAAATTTTACGTCAAACAACATCAGGGGCACAAAATCTGTCAGGACACTGATTCAATAATCCCCCATAATGTGCACTACGAGTAGAGCTGCCACGATTGGTCGACTATTAAAATAGTCGACGACTAATTTAATAGTCGATTAGTTATATTATATGGAGTCAGAGTGTAGTAAAGTTCAAAGTTATAATGGCATTATGGTAGCTTTTTTGACTATTTTGGCCTTTATTAGCTTTTTTGGAGTTTAATATTTCAGCTACATGCTAGCTGTTTTGGCTAATTTTTTTCTTCGTTTTTTTTAGGCTAATATTGAGTTTCGCTAATATTTAAGCAGCATGCTAGCTATTTTGGCTTATTTAGTATTTTTTTCAGTTTTTAGGCTAATTTGGCGTTTAGCTAATATTTTAGCTGGCTATCAGCTTCAGCGTTTTTAGCTATCATTTTCAGCATCTTCATCTATCAGCACTAGCATCTCCAGCGGCTAAATTCAGCTTCCAGCATTCACGTTAGCATTATCACAGATATATCTAGCTTTTAGTTAGTTTAAAGTTAATAATGGTTAAAATGTGCTTTACATCCATCCGATTAGTCGACTGATCGGAAAAAATAATCTGTGATTAGTCGACTATTAAAATAATTGTTTATGTCAGCACTACAAGCAACAAATATTCATTAATTGTCCTCTGTTAAATATTTTCATCACAAAGTCACTGTCATAAGTTGTTTCTTATCCTAAATAAGCCGAACAAGTCGTTCATTTTTTTTTTTCTTTCACACAAAAAGTTTTAATTGTTTAATTTAAATCCTCAGAATAAAAAATATCATGAACATCCAGCTTCTTTTTACCCATTTTAGGACAAAATTTGAGAGCTACGAAACAAATCAGCGATGCCAGAGACATGGAAACGGCTCAACCATTGACTGTAGACTGACTGGACATAACAAGGTGTTGAGGTCACCCACAGAAAAGGCCCAACCACTCACTCATGCAAAACCGAGCCGTCACCATGGCCGCCATTTTGAAACCAGTCGACAGCGATTGGTCCGAGTCCCGTCGCCAGTCAAGAGTGAGCTTGTTTTAAGGCCACACCCCTCCCACTGTCAATTAAATGTTGGAGGTGGGGCCAGAGGGGGCGACATGCTTTACAGGGGCGTCTGATTGGTCAGTTTATAACTTGCGATGGAGAAAAAAAATTAGGATTTGAAAGAAAGAATGAATCAGAGCTAGAAATGACTGAGAAACGACTTCAGGTGCTTCTTATTTGGAACACGATGGGGGAGGGGTTGGTGTGTCCAGTGAATATACAGTCGATGCTTGCGTACCATGCTCGATCGCTCCAGCTTCACGGGTCCAGTGACAGGCTGGTGACCCGTCCAGGCTGGATCCCGCCTTTCGGTCCCCGCGGCCCCGGCGAATTAAGAAAATGGATGGTCACGTGCTCAAAGCTGAATCCTGATTGGTCGATGCTGCATCTGACCTGTACATGGACCTCGCAGATCTCGTCCGGTGTGAACGCAGCATCAGTAGTTTTTGTTTTTTTTATGTGAAAAGTACAGTTGATGTACAACAAACCTCCGTTTCACCCTGACGTCTGTAACGTAAATGTACATATCTATACATGCATCACGCGGCACCGGTGGGTCCTAAGACAACTGTTCAGGAACTTTCCACTCAGACTGTGCTCGTCCAAGCTTTTAATAAAAAAGGTGGGAAATGTGGAAACCAGTTTGGCTTCAGAGGACTCTTTTTACGCTCCAGAGGGAGGAGCGTCGCCCGGACCGCGGTGAAGTCAATCCAGCCGGAGACAGACATCGTGATTGGTCTGAGTTCCTATGGCACGTGTCAAGGCCCGGGGGCCGGATCCGGCCCTCCAGATCATTTTATTTTATTGTTGTTAATGACCCGATTTTATTTTTAGCTCATTTCTTAACTTGTATAATTTTGACAAAATATATTTTTATGGAGGGTAAAATATTGAAAGTTATGTTGATTTATTCTGGAATAATATTCCTGAATTATTATTCATTTTTATTATTTATAATTATGTTAAAAAGTTACAGTTTTAAGTTTGAAAAATTGTCGTTCTGCTAACTTTTTAGACTATTTTGGCATTTACTAAGATTTTTTTTGGCTATTTTGGAGTTTAGCTAACATTTGAGCTACATGCTAGCTGTTTTGGATAATAGGTTTTTTTTTTCAGTTTTTCATGATCTTTTGGAGTTTAGCTGTTTCGTTTGTTTTTTTTAGGCTAATTTTGCATTTAGCTAATATTTTAGCATTTTCAGTGTTTTCATCCATCAACTTCAGAATCTTCAACTATCAGCGTTAGCATCTTCAGCTGCCAAATTCAGCTCAAAGTTTCAACACTAGCATTATCGCAGGTAATGGTATAGAGCTAGTTCATAATTATGTGAAAAGTTACGGTTCTAAAGTTTTTAAAACTGGCATTTGGTTAGCTTTTTGGACTATTTTGGCATTTACTACGATTTTTTAAGGCTATTTTAGAGTTAAGCAAATATTTCAGCTTCATGCTAACTGTTTTGGCTAATTTAGGCTTATTTTTTGGGATTTTTTTTAGGCTATTTTGGAGTTAGGCTAATATTCACGTGTTAGCTGTTTTGGCTAATGTGGGCTTTTTCCTGGTAGGCTATTTTATAGTATAGAGAATATTTCAGCTACATGCTAGCTGTTTGCGCTAACCTACTTTTGTTCCAATCTTTTTTAGGCTAATTTGACATTTAGCCAAAATTTCAGCTGGCTATTTGCTTCATTGTTTTCAGCTATTAGCACTAGCATCTTCAGCGGCCACATTCATCTTACAGCATTCACACTAGCATTATTGCAGGTAATGCTACATATCTAGATTATAATTATGCAAAAAAGCTACAGTTTTAAAGCTTTTAAAATTTAGTTGAATAAAAGTTTATCCCGCTCGGTCGTGACTAAAGTGTGTTTTGGATTTTGGCCCCATGTGCGATTGAGTTTGACCCCCGCGTTCTAGGGCAACCACTTTCACCAATCAGGAGTGAGCTTGTTGGAAGGCCACACCCCTACCATTTTTAAAGTGAGCAACACAAATTCAGTCAAATGTGAAAATTTGACATAGGAGTCAGCAGGCTCCACCTACTTTTTTCGAGGCATCTGATTGCTCAGTTTATTACTTTAACTGCAGAAAAAAAATAGTAAATCAGAGCAAGAAGGATTATTCTGACAAATAGAATAACTGAGAAGCTGTTTATTTCCTCTTTTAGAGTCGATTTCTGCTTTTTGTTTGGAAACGCCGGGGGGGAGGAGTCACTGGGAGGAGCGCTGCAGGTCCATGTTAACACAGTGGATTCCCAACAATTTAAACCTGATTCCTCCAATTCAACATTTTTTTTAAATAATTTTCTGTCATTTTATTGTGTTTGTGCAACTAAAAACTGAAGTTTTGATCCACAAATCATTAAAAAAAAATTAAGTTTTAACACTAGTTATTAAAAAAAGTGTTTTGATTGGAAATGTTATTAATTAATAGATTATTTTTATGAATTTGAATTACATTTAGGTAGGAAATAAGAAGTGATGCTTAAGACTATAAAAAAAATACCAAAAATATTTTTTAGTTCTAATAAAAACGTTCCTTCATTTGACAAGAGATTCAATAAATAGAAATAAATCCATCATGAAGTTTAAACAGATTTTATTTTTTTTATTAAACTCAACAAAATTCTAGTTTTAGCTCAAATCTTCCACACGGCTTCCACCGTAAAGATCAAAGCGTCGCTGGAGCCGCTCACAGGAAGTCTTCGCTGTACACCACCTGGTTCCTCTTGTCCCTGTACGAGCCTTTGGTGCTGTTCTGGACAGCTGCGAAACAGACGCCGCGGCGGGGTTAGAGAACGCCAGCGTGCGGGCGCTGACCACCACAGGGGGGCGCTGTGCTTACCCAGAGAGGCCCAGACGGATTTGCCGGTGGCGGCGTCGAGCATGGGCTGCTTCCGCGCGATGCTGACTCTGATGTGAACGTCTCCGACGACGCTGTTGTTCAGCTGCGGAAACGAAGACAAAGAATGAAAGACAGTGAAGGGTCACCAAACAGGGACGCTGGAGGCTGACTCCGCCCACAACCAAAATGTGAAAATCCAGTCAGAGGGGTGGTGATTTTTTAATATCTTTATTGACAATAGTGAGACAGTATGAACTCAGTTAAGTGCAGTATTTACAGATGTAAGACTATATTTTAGGGAAATACAAAAAATATTATAAACAAATAAAGAAAAATTAAATGAATTAAAGAAAAAACAGAAATAACTAGAAAAGTGCATTACCTACGATAATGCATGTGTGAATGCATTTTTGCTGAATATGCTAGCTATAAATAGCATTAATTTGCATTAATTGCATTAATTTGCATGAAATGCATAAATTGTATGAGGTGCATTAAGTGCATAAAGTGCTTAAATTGCATTAATATCTAAAAAAGCTAACACGTTGCTAATATGTTAGCTTAACTCCATTTTAGCCCCAAACAACCTAAAAAGTTGCCAAATTAGCCAAAAAAGCTAACACGTTGCTAATAAGTTAGCTTAACTCCAAATTAGCCAAAAAACCTCAAAAGTTGCCAAATTAGCCATAAAAGCTAACACGTTGTTAAAATGCATAGTTTTTAAAGGATTTGAAAAATTCCCATTCATTTCCAATGAGGCTAGTAATTAGCTCAAATTGCGTAAAAAAACGTAAATTTTAAGAATATCAAAAATACAGGCATGAATGTACTAAATTTGCGGAACGTTTTGACACCAATATTGCATAAATTGCAAAAGCGCACAAAGTTTTATAACGATTTGAAAAATTTCCCCATTGACTTAACATGGGCTAAAAATTGCGCGAAATCGCGAAAACCGTAAAATTTGCGAAAACCAAAAATACAAGCAGTAATGTCCTTAATGAGACAAAAGTTTTGATACCAAGATTGCATAAATTGCATGAAGTGTGCTTGAGTTTTTACGTGTCAAAAAACGTACGGAAGAAAACGTAAATAGGTGAAAAACAATAGTGTGAATGCATTGAATGCATTCACACAATGAATTCAGAGTAAAAAGTCTAATTTTAAAAAAACAGTTTCAGATTGCTCTTTTTTAATTTTTCTAAAGAGAAAATACATATTTAGGTTGTTTTTTAATGTGAAAGTTTTTATCTCTCTTAATAAATTGATGCCATTTTTGTTTTACTTTTTTTTGGGGGGAAAATTATTACTCATGATGTGGTTTGACCAATCACAAAATTCAACTGTAATATCTCGAATCCACCTGTAGGGGGCAGCACACAGACAGCTTTTGACTATATTTACAAGAATGAAACAAGTTTATTTTATTTTGTCAAATATTCGGCAATGACCGACAGACAGCGCTTTTAACGTCAACAGACAAAGTTAATTTAGGATTTGGTTAGCCTCTAAAGAATTTAATGTTTAATAACTTAGAAAATAAAGTTTCAAACCAAGATTAAATCAATCTGTTTTGCTGAATATATGACTAATTTTATATTTAAAAAAAGAAAGCTTTGAGCCATTTAAACAAAATATAAGTATATGACTGAAATTATATTTTGGTGAAAAAGCTGCACAACTTAAAGTCAAAGTCAAGGCCCGGGGGCCGGATCCGGCCCTCCAGATCATTTTATTTTATTGTTATTAATGACCCCACGTTATCTTATTCTTATTTTAACTTGTATAATTTTGACAAAATATATTTATATGAAGAGTAAAATATTTAAGGTTATTTAAAGTTTAAGTTGATTTATTCTGGAATAATATTCCTGCCTTTTTATAATTTGTAATTATGTTAAAAATTACGGTTTTAAAGTTTTAAAAATTGGCATTCTATGAGCTTTTTGGACTATTTTGGCATTTACTAAGATTTCTTAGGCTATTTTGGAGTTCAGCTAATATTTCAGCTACATGCTAGCTGTCTTGGATTATTTTGGCTTTTTTTTTTGTTTGTTTTTTAAGCTAATTTGGCATTTAGCTAATATTTCAGCCGACTATTTGCTTCAGTGTTTTCTGCTTCAGAGTTTTTAGTTATCAATTTTCAGCATCTTCAGTGGCCAAATTCATCTTCCAGCATTCACACTAGCATCATCACAGGTAATGCTATATATCTACTTAATAATTATGTTAAAAAGTTACAGTTTTAGAGTTTTAAAAATGTAGTTTTAATGTGTTCAATAAAAGTTTATCCTGTTCACTCGCGGCCTAAGGTCTGTTTTGGATTTTGGCCCGTTATGCAATTTGAGTTTGACACCCCCGACTTAAAGCTTATAAATGGAGTCAATGATATTGTTTGACAAATTAAAGAAAATAAATGTTATGAAAATATTTTTACGAGGAAAGTAGCAAAAATATAAAAGAGTTTTAGGGGATTTTTAGCACCAAGAGGCTAAAAACTAAAGACCTTTTTAACATAAAATATTCAATATTGTTATTGCAACTTAGTTTATGCTATTTATTGCTAAATTCAACAAATATTTATATAATAATACATTTCAAGAGTTTTACTTTTGTACTAACCTCAGCTACAGCCTGGTCTGCAGATTCCATCTTCTCAAACGTGATGAATGCACAGCTATAGAACAAAAGCAAAGCATCAGCGCTCCGAGGATCTCGCTCCAGTCATCCAGACATTTCCTACTTGCGTGGGTTGTCCATGGAGAGGTCGATGATGTTCCCGTGCTGAGAGAAGGCCGAGCGCAGGCTGTCCTCCCCCAGCCCAGACCCGTAGACGTACACCGTGTTCCCCTTTCGGACCCCTCTTCTCTCGGGGTACGAGTCGGACCCTGAGAGGGAAAAACCAGCAAACTCTCCAGAAGCAGTTTTCTAAAGTGTCAATTATCGCAACTCCTCAAGTAAATGAAGCTACAAAAACTTTAAAACTGAATTTAAAAAGTCCTGACTCCACACACTTCCTGCTCACAAAAGATTTATTGATAAAGTTTCAGTGATAGTTCACATAACACAGAAAATAACATTTTTTATCAACGTTTTAGTCGATTCAGTGAATTTTTGATCAAATACCAACAAGTATTTGACTCTATAAATTAGGGCTGCCACAAACAATTATTTTAATAGTCGACTAATCATCGATTAATTTTTCCGATTCGTCGACTAATCGGATCATGGACAAAGTGGATGTAAAGAAAATCTGAAATATGATTAGCTTTAAAACAAAAAAATCCTAAATAAGCTAAAATCGCTAGCATATAGCTGAAATATTAGCTAAACTCCAAATTAGTCTAAAAAACTGTAAAAATTCCAAATTAGCCAAAATAGCTAGCATATAGCTGAAATATTAGCTAAACTCCAAATTAGCCTAAAAAAATGTAAAAAAAATCCCAAATTAGCTAAAATAGTGAAATATTAGCTAAACTCAAATTAGCCTAAAAACTGTAAAAATTCCAAATTAGCTAAAATAGCTAACATGTAGCTGAAATATTAGCTAAACTCCAAATTAGTCTAAAAAACTGTAAAAATTCCAAATTAGCCAAAATAGCTAGCATGTAGCTGAAGACTTAGCAAAACTCCAAATGAGCCCTAAAAAACTGTAAAAATCCCAAATTAGCCAAAATAGGTAGCATGTAGCTGGAATAATAGAAAAACTTCAAATTAGCCTAAAAAACTGTAAACATTTAGAATTAGCTAGCTAACATGTAAATGAAATATTAGCTAAACTCCAAATTTTCCTAAAAAAATGTAAAAATCCCAAATTAGCCAAAATAGCTAACATATAGCTGAAATATTAGCAAAACTCCAAATTAGCCTAAAAAAACTGTAAAAAAAATCCCAAATTAGCTAAAATAGTGAAATATTAGCTAAACTCCAAATTAGCCTAAAAAACTGTAAACATTTAGAATTAGCTAGCTAACATGTAAATGAAATATTAGCTAAACTCCAAATTTGCCTACAAAACTGTAAAAAATCCTAAATTAGCCAAAAGAGCTAGCATGTAGCTGAAGAAATAGCAAAACTCAAAATTAGCCTAAAAAACTGTAAAAATCCCAAATTAGCTAAAATAGTGAAATATTAGCTAAACTCCAAATTAGCCTAAAAAACTGTAAAAAAAAATCCCAAATTAGCTAAAATAGCTAGCATGTAGCTGAAATAATAGAAAAACTCCAAATTAGCCTAATAAACTGTAAACATTTACAATTAGCAAGCTAACATGTAGCTGAAATATTAGCTAAACTCAAAATTAGCCTAAAAAAAACTGTAAAAAAAAATCCCAAATTAGCTAAAATAGCTAGCATGCAGCTGAAATAATAGCAAAACTCCAAATTAGCCTAATAAACTGTAAACATTTACAATTAGCTAGCTAACATGTAAATGAAATATTAGCTAAACTCAAAATTAGCCTAAAAAAACTGTAAAAATTCCAAATTAGCCAAAATAGGTAGCATGTAGCTGGAATAATAGAAAAACTTCAAATTACTAAAAACTGTAAACATTTAGAATTAGCTAGCTAACATGTAAATGAAATATTAGCTAAACTCCAAATTTGCCTACAAAACTGAAAAAATCCTAAATTAGCCAAAAGAGCTAATATGTAGCTGAAATATTATCTTAATTCCAAATTATAAATAGCTAGCATGAAGCGAAAATATTAGCTAAACTCCAAATTAGTCTAAAAAACTGTTAAAATCCCAAAATAGCCAAAATAGCTAACATATAGCTGAAATATTAGCTAAACTCCAAATTAGCCCTAAAAAACTGTAAAAATTCCAAATTAGCCAAAATAGGTAGCATGTAGCTGGAATAATAGAAAAACTTCAAATTAGCCTAAAAAACTGTAAACATTTAGAATTAGCTAGCTAACATGTAAATGAAATAATAGCTAAACTCCAAATTTGCCTACAAAACTGAAAAAATCCTAAATTAGCCAAAAGAGCTAATATGTAGCTGAAATATCATCTGAATTCCAAATTAGCCTAAACAACTGAAAAAGCCTAAATTAGCCAAAATAGCTAGCATGAAGCTAAAATATTAGCTAAACTCCAAATTTGCCTACAAAACTGAAAAAATCCTAAATTAGCCAAAATAGCTAACATGTAGCTGAAGAAAAAGCAAAACTCAAAATTAGCCTAATAAACTGTAAACATTTACAATTAGCAAGCTAACATGTAGCTGAAATATTAGCTAAACTCAAAATTAGCCTAAAAAAAACTGTAAAAATTCCAAATTAGCCAAAATAGGTAGCATGTAGCTGGAATAATAGAAAAACTTCAAATTAGCCTAAAAAACTGTAAACATTTAGAATTAGCTAGCTATCATGTAAATGAAATATTAGCTAAACTCCAAATTTGCCTACAAAACTGAAAAAATCCTAAATTAGCCGAAATAGCTAATATGTAGCTGAAATATTATCTTAATTCCAAATTAGCCTAAAAAACTGAAAAAGCCTAAATTAGCCAAAATAGCTAGCATGAAGCTAAAATATTAGCTAAACTCCAAAATAGCCTGAAAACCCTTAATAAATGCCAATATAGTCCAAAAAGCTAACAGAATGTCATTATAACTTTCAACTTCACTACAGCCTGACTCCATATATTATAAAGTAACGACTAATCGACTATTAAATTAGTTGTTGACTATTTTAATAGTCGATTAGTCATCGATTAGTCGACTAATCGTGGCGGGCCTACTATAAATGAAAACTCACGTCTGAAGGGCCCGTCTCGCTCCCGTTCTCGTTCCCGCTCCGGTCCCTGTCCCGCTCTCTGTCGCGCTCTCGATCCCGTTCTCGATCCCGCTCCCTGCTCCGGTCCCGGTCTCTCTCCCTTTCCACGTCCCTGTCTCTCTCCCTGTCCCGGCCCCTCTCTCGATCCCGCTCCCGGTCCCGCTCCCGCTCCCTGTCCGGGTCACGCTCTCGGTCTCTCTCTCTGTCCGGATCACGGCTGGAAGACATGCCGCCGCTGCCGCCGCCGCCGTCATCCTCATCCCTGTATCGGTCACTGGAACTGACGAAGCTGAGAGAAGAAAAGAAAACTGGATCTTATAGATAAAACTGCATAAAAAAAAGAAAATAAACATATATTGGATTTAAACGTCACCTTTCATACAGGGATTTCCTCTGAGCTCTCTTTCCAGACTGTAATAAACACAAAAAAATAGTCACTTTTTATCTAATTTTGTGTATTTTGAAAACAAAAACCAGAGGAAGCTTTGTGTCTTTTGGGTTCTCCACTGTACCTCAGGTTGGTCATCATCAGTGGAGACACTCCTTTGGAAAGGTAAGAAAGCAGGAGCCGGTCCTTTTTCTGGGTCCTATAATACACAAGAAAACAAAAAAGAGATTTCTTTTACAAGTAAAATCAGAACTTTTAATGTTCTGCTGCTCTTACTTGACTTAAAACTCTCTAAAATAACAGCAGAGTTGAGAGTCGTGCAGCCAAAATAATCCAAATCTTTACCTTAAGTTTAATTTCCAGCATTCGAGATCGTTTGAATCCAGAGTTCTTGTTCTCAGACTTAATGGCACTGATGGCCCCAGATTTTATCAGCATCTTTGCTTGCTCCGTCGCTGTCGCCGTGTCGACGACCGGCTGGTCCGATAAAGCTGGAAGAAAAATGTTCAAAACATGCAAATTTACATTTTTCTTTAACAGAAATCATTTTATGAAGGATTTTTTTTTAGTGGTTCAAACACCTACTTCGTTTCAAGCCGCTTTGGCTGGTTTGGCTGGTTGAACTCTGCTGCTTCTTTAGGGCAACCAGCGCCTTTTTCTGAAAAAACAATTAAAACAAACTATTTTGACCTTAAATGCTTGAACTAGTTTAGCAGATTCTGATGAGATGGACTTTAGGATTAAAAAAAATCTTGAAATAATTTGATTAAATATATGTTTACAGAGTTTTGTATTTTTTTTAATTAGTTCAAACTATAAAAAGACAAACTTGTATATTAAACTATAGCTTTTTCAGATTTTAGTTTATACGAGATCTATTAATTAACAAATTATTTTTTTAAAATGCATTTATTACTTCATTAGGCATCATCCTTTCTTAGGAAAAATCAGTTTCAAGTTAAAATTTAACTGTAACTTGCAGCGTTTGCATTTTTCTTTGCATCCATTGGCAACACAGACAACCGTCTGATTTCTAGATGTGAAACAAAGCATCCCAGCACAAACCTTTTTCTTTAGTTTTGCATATTTCTTTTGCAGAGCTTCTTCCTCCTCAGTCAACGAACTTGGAAACATCACCATGATGATGACGGAAGCTACAAAAAAACAGAAAACAAATGTGAGAACAAGCTAGATGTTCGGGTGATGCACGAGGTCTACCAGGAAAGTTTGCAGGTTCCAAAAATAGACAGTAAAATTAAATGTGCATATTTATATCGTTTAAAAAATGTACGTATTTAGATAAAGAAACTGTAATTACCAGGATTTTCCTTCTCCACAAGCGAATTTAAACACGGTCGCGTGAGTATGACGTAATCCATATGAGACTTCCGTTTTCTTTTTTTTTCCTTTTTATTTTACCATGAAAAAATAAAATTGTTATCACTTTCCGTATTCTTTTATCCTTTTTATGTGAAAAGTTATCGCTATTTATAAAAAAAAAAAATCTAATTTTCATTGAGTTTTCCGGCTACTTCCGCTTAGCGATTTGACAACTTCCGGTGAACAGAAACTACATGGTGACAACTTTTAGCTTGCAGTTACGAGTGGGACAATGGAAAGAATAAGTACGCTTTGAGTTTTCTTTTATTTGAAAACGATACTTATTTGCCAAATAACAAAAAATAAGTTCGTGTTGACCGGTTGTGTTCGTGTTTTGGCTAACAGCAGCCACCCGCTGCTTCATTCCGTAGCTTTACCGCATAAATATTCAAGTATGAACCCATGTTTACAGTGCTGTTCATTTTAGTTTCCTGGAGTGCAAACGGGCTTTTAGGCTAACTGATCATTTTCACTATGAATCTGGACATTACGGGTGATATACAGTTGGAGTTGTGACCAACCTGCTTTCATTCAGTGTCCCCCCTCCCCTCCCTTTGTTTTGCAGATGTGCCCCCTGTGGGTCCCGCGGACCTGCCGCTGTCTCTGCTGGAGCTGGGATGCTCTGGCAGGTTTGAACTCATCACACATCCTGTGCCTGGACATCCTCTACCTCCTCAGAGCACGGTCAGAAAGAAGATGCTGCATCATCATTGGTTATATGCAGAAACCAACTGCTTCTTATCCTGATATTCAAACGATTAAACTTAGATTCTGACTAGGGCTGCCACCATTAGTGACTAATCGATGACTAATCGACTATTAAAATAGTCGACAACTAATTTAATAGTCGATTAGTCGTTACTTTATAATATATTGAGTCAGACTGTACTAAAGTTGAAAGTTATAATGACATTCTGCTAGCTTTTTAGACTAATTTTGGCATTTATTTAAGAGTTTTCAGGCTATTTTGAGTTTAATTTAAGTTTAGCTAATATTTTAGCTTCATGCTAGCTATTTTGGCTAATTAGGCTTTTTCAGTTTTTTAGGCTAATTTGGAATTAAGATAATATTTCAGCTACATATTAGCTCTTTTGGCTAATTTAGGATTTTTTTCAGTTTTGTAGGCAAATTTGGAGTTTAGCTAATATTTCATTTACATGTTAGCTAGCTAATTCTAAATGTTTACAGTTTTTTAGGCTAATTGGAGTTGTTTTTCTATTATTCCAGCTACATGCTACCTATTTTGGCTAATTTGGAATTTTTACAGTTTTTTTTTAGGCTAATTTTGAGTTTAGCTAATATTTCAGATACATATTAGCTATTTTAGCTAATTTGGGATTTTTTACAGTTTTTTAGGCTAATTTGGAGTTTTGCTAATATTTCAGCTATATGTTAGCCTTGCTAATTGTAAATGTTACAGTTTTTTAGGCTTATTTGGAGTTATAGCTAATATTTCAGCTGCATGTTAGCTATTTTGGCTAATTTGGGATTTTTACAGTTTTTTAGACTAATTTGGAGTTTAGCTAATATTTCAGCTATATGCTAGCGATTTTAGCTTATTTAGGATTTTTTTGTTTTAAAGCTAATCATATTTCAGATTTTCTTTACATCCACTTTGTCCATGATCCGATTAGTCGACTAATCGGAAAAATTAATTGATGATTAGTCGACTATTAAAATAATCGTTTGTGGCAGCCCTAATTCTGACTCGCTGTTATTAACTGATTTGTCATGGATATCTGACCGTATCTCCTGCAGCTTCCTCATGGACTTCCTCCCACCAGCCTGAGCCTGCAGACAGAAGTGGAGAAGCAGTTCCTGCGAGACCCAGCCTGGCTTCCTGTACACCACACGGACTTTGGCTTTCAGAAATTCCCCAAGTACGAATGAACGCTTGAATATTTTCTGTGTGGAAACTGTGTGACGTTCTTCAAATTTTGGTAAAAACGTTGTTTTCGCAGAGTGGCAGAAAGGAAGGTGGATGCGGACTCTCTGCTCAGCTGCTCCCCATCCGCCCTTCAGTCAGGACTCTCCGTGGTCAGAGACCCAACCACGGGGATGCTGCTGGATTTCACAGAGGTAACCTTAAAGACCCATTTCTATCATATTTTGATCTATTTTTAAAATGTCGGTCTTTAAAGTTTGATTCTGCTGTCTTTAGGGCTGCCACAAACGATTATTTTAATAGTCGACTAATCACTGATTATTTTTTCCGATTAGTCGACTAATCTGTTCATGGCCAAAGTGGATGTAAAGATGCTGAAGTTGATAACCAGCTAAAATATTAGTTAAATGCCAAATTAGCCAAAAAATAAAAAGAGCCAAAGTTAGCCTAAATAGCTAGCATGCTGCTGAAATATTAGCTAAATTCCACATTAGCCTTAAAAAAACTGAAAAATCCTATATTAGCCAAAACAGCTAGCATATAACTGAAATATAAGCTAAACTCAATAATTGCCTAAAAAAACTTAAAAAAGCTTAAGTTAACCAAAATAGCTAGCATGCTGCTGAAATATTAGCTAAACTCTATATTAGCCTTAAAAAAATAGAAAAATCCTATATTAGCCAAAACAGCTAGCATATAGCTAAAATATTAGCTAAACACCAAATTAGCCCAAAAAAACGGAAAAAAAGCTTAAATTAACCAGAATAGCTAGCTTGTAGCTGAAATATTAGCTAAACTCCAAATTAGCCTAAAAAATAATTAAAAGCCTCAGCTAGCCAAAACTGCTAGCATGTAGCTGACATGTTAACTTAACTCCAAAATATCCTTAAAAAACTGAAAAAAATCCTAAATTTTCCAAAATAGCTAGCATGTAGCGTAAATATGAGCTAAATTCCAAAACACCCAAAAAAACTTTTTTTAATAAAGCTTAACTTAGCCAAAACAGCTAGCATCTAGCTGAAATATAAGTTAAACTCAAAAGTTGCCTAAAAAACGTAAAAAAGCTAAAGTTAGCCGAAATAGCTAGCATGCTGCTGAAATATTAGCTAAACTCCAAAATAGCCTAAAAAACCTTAATAAATGCCAAAATATTCCAAAAAGCTAGCAGAAGGCTATTATAACTTTCAACTTTACTACAATCTGACTTCATACAATATAAAGTAACGACTAATCGACTATTAAATTAGTTGTCGATTATTTTAATAGTCGATTAGTCGACTAATTATGGCAGCCCTACTTTTAGACAAAAAAAAAGCAAACAAATCGTGTCGTTTTCTAGGAGTTCATAAGAAATGTACCTCTCAGTTATAGAAGGGCACCCCATCTCCTCTTCCCATCACCCATTTGTTTACAAAATAAAGCGGCTATGAGAGAAGCTGATTTTGGACAAATAGATATTTATTTATAAACATTTCTCTATGATTTAGATGCTACTTTTCAGATAATTTTAGGCCTTCACTAAAGATTGACTGTAAAAAGTCAATTGGCAAGTCGAACAAAAAATAAACCCAAAATTTAAAAAAAAGATTGATTTTTTTATGAATCGCACGACTCTTGTAGGTACATTTGTCTTTGCATGACCATGAGGAAAGTGGAATTTAACTGATTTTCTCATCACATTGGTTTATATCAGGGATGTCCAACTCATTTTGGTTCTGGGGCCGCATTCAACCCGTCTGATCTCAAGTGGGCCGGGCCAGAAACATAACAGCAAAATAACCTTTGTTTAACGTGTTATCTTTAGCTTTATTTTTGTTTTGTTTATTTCTTAGTTGCAAAAACTGTTTCAAACAACCTAGTAGTCTAATCACTTATTATTACATTTTTATTTACTGAGTCCAAAGCATTTCAAATAAAATGGATTTCACTAAAAAAAAAAAAAGAAAAAAGGTTTATTTAATTTTATACAGACTGAATGTTTTACATCTGACATTAAAGTAATCCCAATGGTAAACTAAAAAGGGGGCTACGGGAAAAATATAAATGTTTTAATCAACGAAAAATCAAACTAAATGAACCCTCTGGAACCGACGGACGCCCTCAGACGTCCTGCTGTGCAGCTGTGAGATCAACGTGATAAAATAAACGTTTTTATCTTCTGGAACTGATATTTTATTGAATTAAAGGCAAAATATGGCCTTTATTTTTAGTTTTTGGACAAAAACATCATGGAGCTGTGAGGTGTTTCTTCATATTTGTGGCCCAAATGAGGAACCTGGGAATTTCACCTGAAATTTTTTTTTTGCATTTTCAGTCAAAAATATGTTGATTAGTTTGTTGACTAAATTTAGTTTAGTGGTTTTTATGAAATTACACCCAAAACTGTCATTTTATGTTGTAAAAACAGTTTGTTAAATATTTTGGGGGTTTCCACAGCAAAATGAATCCGATGTTAATTTCTTGATCTTTTGAGTTTCATTTGCTCCCCCTAGTGGTTAAACTGCGCATTGCATCCACTTCTTTAAAGAACCATAACTCGCCACAGGAATGGGCTAGAAACTTGCTTTCTTTTTTGAAAATTCTTATAGATTTTTTTCTTCATAATTGGGCCGGATTAAATCAATGCCGGGAGATCCCACAACATCCCGCTGCTTGAACAGCGCCAACGGAAAGAAAGAGATGATCTTCTTTTATGGCTGCAAAAGTATTCTGAAATCTCTAAGAGTCTGACCTCTGCTCGTCTTTGGGTTCATTTCATTTAGAGGACTGTCGCTGGGTGATTTTCACCCAAGCTAATAATGTTCAATAATGTCGTGGGTCCCTGAGTAAAGTCTCGCACGTCCCAGGAATGGATGGAACAAAGACCAACTCTCCAGTATCATTATTTATTTTTTTAGGATTTTTTTTTTCTCAAATTCCTCATTTTTCAGTTATTTTCAAGCCTGTTTTTTTGGATCTTCCTATGTATTTATTTTCCATTTTGTTACATAAACCACAGTTGAAAATAAAATAAATAACTACTCTAATTTATGTCACATTTTGATCTATTTTATGTGAGAAATACTTTTTATTAGGGAAAAATCACCCAGCAAAAGTGATGGAGTATCTTTTTGTAGCGAAAGTGTTGTGGGTTTGAGTCCAGCGGTGCTTCCGCTCTTCTCCTTGACCACCTCTAGGTCAGGGGTCTGCAAAAATATAAAGCTTTTAGTTTACAAAAGTAAAGTAAAGTTAAATAAAAGTAAAATAAATGATCACTCTGCAAGGCTCCAAAGCACAGTAGCTATAGTAGTTTGATAATCGAGAACTAAACATTTTGACAAATTCCAGTGTTTTCATTGTGTCTCATGATTCAAATAATACAGTTAATTAGCTCTATTTTAATTATAGATAGTTAGATTTGTGAATTTCTGGATAAGAAGCACCACAAAGGTTTAAAACTGTTTTTTTTCTATTGCTGACATCACACCACTGGAGTTGCTCCACCAATGTGACAAAGGAAGTCTTATTTTGAAAGGAAGTCTTGTGAATCTCTGCTAAAAGTTATTAACTATTTCATATTTGGGGGAAAAAATCCCTTAAAGTTTGTTTTATTTATGCCAAAAAAATTAATAACTTATTTATATTTATCATAAAATAACAATACCATAAATTCAAAGTCATCAGGAGGCACAACATCAGCTTTCACAGCTATGCTGATGACACCCAGCTGTACATAGCTATGTCTCCTGATGACACAAGGCCAATAGAAGCACTTTTTAACTGCATTTTAGATGTAAAATCATGGATGGCAAATAATTTTTTGCAGCTGAACCAGGAGAAAACGGAAATTTTAGTTATCGGTCCTGAAACCAAGAGAGAGAAACAATGTCTGAAACTTAAGGAACTTTCATTAAGTTGTTCAGAAACGGTCAAAAACTTGGGCGTTACTTTTGACTCAAAGCTAACGTTCATCCCTCACATTAAACATGTGGTCAAAACAGGTTTTTATCATCTGAGAAACTTGGCTAGAGTCCGCCCACTTCTCTCTCTCGCTAACATGGAGATGCTGATGCATGCTTTTATAACAAGTAGAATCGACTACTGTAACGCCCTGCTTGCTGGTCTTCCAAAAACGAACATTAAGAACCTTCAGCTTCTCCAGAATTCTGCTGCAAGAGTTCTCACCAGGACCAGGAGGCGGGCCCACATCACCCCAATTTTAAAATCCCTGCATTGGCTCCCCATAAGCTTCAGGATTGATTTTAAGATACTTTTAATGGTTTTCAAATGTCTTAATGGTCTTGGGCCTTCTTATTTGTCTGATCTTTTAGTCATTTAGAATAGAATAGCCTTTATTGTCCTTGTACATTGTACAACGAAATTTGAGCGCTGCTCACTTGGTGCAAAGTAACAATAGTATTAATAAAATATAGAAATATAAAATATACATATGAACAATAGCAGCATGAAGGCAAAAAATAAAATGAAAAACAGAGGGATTTAAACGTAGACATTGCACCTGTATAATGGAATAATTGCACTTCAAGAGGAAAGTTTACATGATCAATATGATCCGTAGAGTGGGATTGTGAGAACAGATTCAGCGGGTGTTATTGTTCACTGCAGAGATGGCTCTCGGGAAGAAGCTATCTCTGAGTCTGTTTGTCCTGGTTTTGGGTGACCTGTATCGTCTGCCTGACGGTAACAGGTCGAACAGAGAGTTGCTGGGGTGGGAGGAGTCCTTGATGATGTTGGCAGCTCTGCTGAGATAGCGGGAGCTGGCGATGTCCTCCAGGCTGGGCAGAGAGCAGCCGGTGATCCTCTGGGCTGTGTTGATCACTCTCTGCAGAGCCCTCCTGTCTGCAGCTGTGCACCCTGCATACCACGCTGTGATGCAGTACGTCAGGATGCTCTCTATGGCGCCCCTGTAGAAGGTGACCAGCAGCCGTTCCTCCAGGTTGTTTCTCCTGAGCACCCTCAGGAAGTGGAGACGCTGCTGAGCCTTCTTCACCACCGCTGTAGTGTTTGCAGACCAGGAGAGATCATCAGAGACTTGCACGCCCAGGAACCTGATGGAGTGGACCCTCTCCACACAGTCACCGTGGATGTAGAGAGGGGCCGGGTCCGCTCTGCTCTTTCTGAAGTCCAGAATCAGTTCTTTTGTTTTTGTGATGTTCAGCTGAAGGTTGTTAGCTGAACACCACACAGTCAGTCTGTTTACCTCATCTCTGTAGTCAGACTCATCCCCTCCTGAGATGAGTCCGACCACCGTGGTATCATCCGCAAACTTGATGATGGTGTTTGAGGGATGGGTCGGGGCGCAGTCAGATGTATAGATCGTGAACAGGAGGGGGCTCAGGACACATCCTTGTGGAGAACCGGTGCTGAGTGTGATGGTGCTGGACAGAAGGGGGCCGAGCCTGACAGACTGTGGGCGGTCAGTCAGGAAGTCTTTGACCCACCAGCAGATGGGGAAGGAGACACCCAGGTGGGACAGTTTCTGGACCAGGATTTCCGGAATTATGTGGTTGAAAGCTGAGCTGAAGTCCAGGAAGAGCGTCCTCACGTAGCTGCCCTGGTGCTCCAGATGACTCAGCGCAGTGTGGAGGGTTATAGTGATAGCATCCTCTGTGGACCGGTTTGGCCTGTAGGCAAACTGGTGAGGGTCCAGAGTGGGAGGAAGACAGGTCCTGATATGCTGGCAGACCAGTCTCTCAAAGCACTTCATGACTACAGGCGTAAATGCAACAGGCCTGTAGTCGTTGGTGCTGTCCACTGCTGACTTTTTAGGGATGGGGATGATAATGGAAGTTTTGAGGCAGGGTGGGACGGTGGACAGGGACAGGGACAGGTTGAAAATGGCAGTGAAAACTCCACTCAGCTGGTCAGCACATGCTCTGAGTACCCTGCCTGGTATTCCGTCAGGGCCGGCTGCCTTCCTTGGGTTCACTGACCTTAACACACGTCTCAGTTCATGCTCCTGAAGTGTCAGTATGCCTTTGCTGGGGGTTGATGGGAGTGGTGTGTCCGCTGGGGGCCTGATTGTCTCGAAGCGCCCAAAAAAGTGGTTGAGCTCTTCTGCCAGCGAGATGTCAGACCTAGTTGTTTCCTGGTTGCTGCTTCTGTAGTTTGTCAGGTGATTTATCCCCTGCCACATCCTTCTCGGGTTGTTGTCTGCAAAGTGGTCCTCAATCCTCTTCTTATAGGCTGCCTTGGCTTCCCTGATGCCTCTTTTCAGGTCTGAACCCTCGCGGACCCTGAGGTCCTCTGGCTCTGGTCTACTGGTCATTCCTACAGTGAAAACCAAAACTCATGGAGAGGCATCTTTTCAGTATTATGGACCTCGTTTATGGAATGATCTGCCAGAGGACCTGAGAGCCGCAGAGAGCATACATGCTTTTAAGAAAAGGCTCAAGACACATCTTTTTAACCTTGCTTTTAGCTAATTTTGCTACTTTTATCTGTTTATCTATTTTATCATGTTTTATGAATTTACATTAATTTATTAATAATTGATCTTAATATTCCTTATTTTATTGTTTTATTGTTAATTCCTTTATTACCTTTACTTTGTTTTTTCTTTTATTCTCATTTTACAATTGTATTCATTTTTAAATTTTATATCCAGTGCTTCCTCAATTGGGGCCTCTCTCTCTCTCTCTGGGTCGGCTGCAGTTCAGCCGTTGCGGCTCTGGATGGGGACCTGCATCACCGCCTAGCTGTGGTGAGGCGGGACCCCGCCTGTGATGCTGCATTTGGCTGGCTTTGCGGCTGTTCATTGAGAGGGAGGTCCCAACTATTAGTTTCGCAGAGTCAATTTACGTGCTCAGCCAATTTTTCTATTTTCCTTTTGTATCATTTCTATCGGTTAGGGAGTGGGATGAGGGTATTGTGGGCTGGTTTGGAGCAGGGGGCTTTATTTTAATTTTAATTTTTAACTGTTTTTATATTATGTATATTGTTTGCTTTTAATGTAAAGCACTTTGTGTTATTTTTATATGAAAAGTGCTATATAAATAAAGATTGATTGATTGATTGAAGTCTTATTTTTCTGAAGGGTGTGTGGCTCCTGCCGGGTCGTGGTTTGTGAAAAACCGTCCCGAATGGCTCTTTGAGTGTTAAAGGCTGCCGCCCCCTGCTCTAGGTGTTGCTGGAGAACACCGGACTGTCGGCGAAGAACTCGCTGTCGCTGCAGCGCCAGCCGGGACCGCCGTCAGAGAGCCTCCGAGGAAGCAACACCAACTACCCCTTCCTGCCCGGTAGGCTGCATCTGATCAGGAGAACACTCCGTTTTAGCTTTTAATTATATATATTTAGCTTTTTTTTTAACTAATTTGAGTTTGAATTCGACCAGGTGGGATGGAGGAGCTGACGCTGGAGCAAATCAGGAAGAAATCCGAGCTGGAGGAGGAAATAGACTTTGAAAACGGTGATCTAATGAGGAAAATGAGTTAAATAAATGTACTATTATATTAATATTTTATTTATTTTTTAGATTTACTGAGAGTACCTCCAGGGCTTAAAGCTGGGATGGATTTTACAAGCAAAGGTTGGAGAAATGATATGAAAGCAAAAGGAAAAAAAAAAAAACTTTGATGGTGAATCAGTCACCGTTTTGTTTTTTTTTGACTTTCAGATCCTAAAATAGCGAAGGCGGAGGTCAACCTGATGTCCCTCCTCTCTGAGCTGGGAGACTCCGCTGACCTGCGGCGTGAAGACGAGGAGAAAAACGAAGAGCAGAAGAAAGAAAACGCTTCGAATTTACCCAGAACCAACAGCCTTGAAGACCTGGGCATCAAGGTATTCAAGTTAGAAAATATCCAGGCTGATGAGAATGGGTCTTCAATGTGTTTTTCTGATGACGTGAAGAAAATTGAGCTTAAAATAGCATTTCTTAGTATTTTTTATGTTCAAATTGGTGCAGAAAAAAATCCTTTTACATAAAACCAACTGAGTCTGAGAGTCGTACGTCTCGGTGCAGAAAGTAGTTCTGCGTTCATGTTGTGTTGGAGGACTTGTTGTTTTTCTGACGTGTTTTCAGTCAGACGGTCATTTTTCCCATCATTCTAACTAGGGCTGTGGATCGTTGCTCAGGTGACGATCCGATTTGATTCACGAATCAAGCTCAACGATTCACGAATCGAACCACGATTCTTACTTTTTAAGATAATGTTTATTGCTATGAGAATTTCTATTAACTGGATGGATGAACATTGAAATTATTTGCTTTTAATCGTTATTTATACATCTATTTAGAACAGGAGATCAGAATTAACAAAACTGATTAAAAAACACAAAGATTCAGATAGAAAAAAATACAATTTGTCATTTTAAACTTTTTTTTTCTTTTGTCAATCTTCTGGTGAAGTAGCATAAAAAGTAACATAAAAAGGATACAAATCACTGCTGTTTTGGATCATTTAAAAGTTAAACCTGAAGATTTTCTCCACAGTTTTCTATCATCAAAGTTCTTCAATATTTTACTTTCCAAGCATTACATATTGGTGCAGAGCCCCTATGAAAAAAGACGTTATTTCCGCGGCAGAATCAGCTGATTCACGTTGATTACGTCTGTCTTTCAGCAGCGTGAGGCTGCGTTTCTTCAGAATAAACTGGAGTTTAGTTAATTGCGTTAAATGTTGAAGAGTTACCATGACCAAAAGAATGTAAACACTGGAGATAAAGCTCCGGTGTTAAAGCTAATTATTTTCTCAGTAGTTTTTTCAGAGAACCGAACTTCAGTCTCAGTTTCTGAACGGAAAAAAGTTCTCGCTAGTTTTACTTTGAAAACCGGAAGTTCACCGTCACGAAGTTGTTTACTTTCGGCTGCCGTACCGCTTCCTTTTCGGCTTTGTTTTAGTTCGTAAGCTTAAAGTACAACATTAATCTGCATTTCAGAGCGCAGATACATTGTCCCCTGATCATATTTTGATAATATTTAACTAAAATTAACTATATTTATGAAGATCGCGAATCAGCGATCTTTGATGTCGCGAATATTCGTACTCGTAATTTCGGGAGCAGATCGCGAATACCCGAGCACCCGGGTACTCGTTACAGCCCTAATTCCAACTCCACTTGAATGCAGCATTTGTCTAAGTTTGCCAATAAAAGCCACAGTTTTGGATTAAAAAGCTTCTAAATGTACTGATTTTTCATTTATATTTTTAGTTTAAATCAAAATCAAATCAAGTTTTTGACCAAATTCTGTGTTATTTGTGTCTTTATGAAGTGGATTACCAAAACACAAAACAAATCTGCTCATTCTGTCCAATTTTAGAGCCTTTTGTGACCCATAAGTCCACAATTTTGCCAAAAAGATGAGAGGATTTTGGGGTTTGAACGCTGGGAACGATTAAAAAATAGACTAAAAGATGAACGGAGTGAGACTTTATGATCATTTGTTGTTGGAAACTTTTGATCTGAACTGAATCTTTGATCGAGTTTGGACTTTTCTGTGTTTTTCAGGACGTTTCTCCATCCGTGTCGACCTCTAAGGCAGGAAAAGAGGATCAATCGAAGCCAGCAGAAAGTCCACCGGAACAGAAGAAGAAGAAGTGGGCCGTCCCCGTGGACGTCTCCTCCCCCTGCGAGGACTTCTACAAACGCATCCCCAACCCAGCGTTCAAAGTAAGAGCCGCGCCCGCCGCTGAGCGTCCGCCGCTGAGCGCCCGCCGCTGAGCGTCCGCCGCTGAGCGCCCGCCTCATCGGTTCCTCTCTCTCCGCCGCAGTGGCCGTTCGAGCTGGACGTCTTCCAGAAACAGGCGATTCTGAGGCTGGAGGCGCACGACTCCGTCTTCGTGGCTGCGCACACGTCGGCGGGGAAGACGGTGGTGGCCGAGTACGCCATCGCGCTCTCGCAGAAACACATGACCAGGTCGGAGTTTAGGGTCGTGACCTTTAAGTGTCAAAGGAGGGAAAATAAGAAACGGTTGGAACGCTAAATCAAAGTTACAAACAACCTTTAGAAGATACAACAAACTCAATTTAAAATAAGAAAATGTTCAACATTTGTTGTCATAAATCAAAATCAAAATATAAATTATAAATTTACAAGAAAAAAAGTCATAGATTAAACCTTTGACTAATTAAGTCATAAATGTATGATTTTATTCTTGTATTTTAGAGTTAGGACTTTTTTCTCTTAAATTAAAGCAGATTTTCTTGTAAATTAAAGTCTTTTTTCCCATTAATTAATATATTTTTTTTCTTGTGAAGTTGAAGTTTTTTATGCTCACAAATGGGCTTTTTTACCTCATAAATTTACGTCTTTTTTCTTTTAAAAAATAAATATTTTTTTCTCGTAAATTAACCTTTTTTTTCCTCATATTTACATTTTTTTTCTAGTAAAATTTCATATTCTTTCTTGTAAATGTACAGATTTTTATTTGTAAAATTTTTTGCTTGTAGATTATCTTGATTTTCTCGTAAATTTACATTTTTTTCTTGTAAATTAAATTATTTTTCCTCTTTAATTAACATCTTTTTTTCTAGTAAATTTACATCTTTTTTTCTCGTTAATTTATATATTTTTTTCTTGTGAAATACAGTTTTTTCTCATAAATTTACGTATTTTTTACTTTTAATATTACATTAAATTTTTTTCATTCATATACTCTCATTGTCTAGCAAATTTACATCTTTTTTTGTAACTTCAAATATTTTTAAATTTTTTTTTTGTAAAATCAAAGTTATGTTTTTCTCGTAAATTTGTATTTTTTTCTTGTAAATTAAATCAGATTTTTCCTGTAAATTAACATCTTTTTTTCCTCATAATTTTACAAGATTTGAGGTAATAAATTTGCAACTATAAAATAAGTAAATTTATCAGGAAAAAAATCATAAATTTAGCCTATGACATTTTAAGTCTTAAATATATTACTTTATTGTCGTGATTTATTCTTGTAATTAGAAAAAAAGTTTGTAAACTGACCCTCACAACTCCGTCGTAGCATCAGGATGAGAAACTAATATATGATCTTAAAAGGATAAATATTTTGGTTTTGATTAATGTTGAAGAAAGTCAGAAAACACTTTGGGATTTTTCTGATTCTGTGTTTAGTGTTAAGGAGATCTTTCTCTGTAAAAAAAAAAAAAAAAAAATATATATATATATATATATATATATATATATATATATATAATATATATATATATATATATATATATATAGCTTTACATTTCATTTATGGACAAAGATTCAACAAAAAATTTTCTAACAAACTTAAATAAAAATATTTTCATATTTTTGGACTTTATTTCATAAAACTGAAGAAAAAATGTTAAAAATCTTTTTCAGAAACAGAAATCTGTCTTTTGATTTGAATCTCTCCTCTTTATTATCCTCAGTTAATGATTCATTTTAAGGATAGATTTACAAATTTACATAACATTTAATAAAGATTAGTTGAAGAAATTAATGCTTTTTACCTTTCTTACTTTTTCAGGTACAAGTTCATAACATTTAATTCAAAAAATACTTTATTAAAGTTTATTTATTTAAAAAAATAAAGTCATATTTTTCTAAGATGAAATTAAAGTTCTACATTTCTATCAGTTCTTTTCTTAAAGGAAAACTATTTTAAGAGTAATTTGTTAACATAACTATAATTTACATCCTTAATGATTTCATAGTTTTACAGTGAAACTTTTTTTGAGGTTTTGGGGAAAAAGTAGTTCATTTTAATAAAGATATTCTACATTTTTCTATCCTAAATATCTATGATTGTTATTCAAAACATGAAATGTTTTAAAGTATTTATTAATTTTGTATTAGTATATTCAGAAAAAACAAATTTATTTTAAAAATAGTTATATATTTAATTGATTTTCTGTGAAAAAAGCATAATTTACCTGGATTTAATTGAAATTAAACGATCTGTGTGACTTTTTTTTCTGTGATAAATATGTTAAAATATTGAAATGAATCATGAACTTATCAAAAACTTATTTTTTCTGTATAAATGTTATAGTTGGTTGAGGCTCAGATGTCTTCAGTTTTCTAAATCTTTTGTTTTGCGTTTGAATCGGATCTTTTCAGGACCATCTACACGTCTCCCATCAAAGCTTTGTCCAATCAGAAGTTCCGAGACTTCAAAACCACCTTCAAGGACGTTGGACTCCTCACAGGTGACGTCCAGCTGAGTCCAGAGTCGTCCTGCCTCATCATGACCACCGAGATCCTCAGGTACTCCTCCTCCTGATCCACCTCCTCCTCCTGCTCCTGCTCCTCCTTCACGGTGACCTCCCTCCCTCAGGTCCATGCTCTACAACGGCTCCGAGGTCATCAGGGACTTGGAGTGGGTGATCTTCGACGAGGTCCACTACATCAACGACGCAGAGGTCAGAACTTCCTCCCTTCCTCCCGTCCTGCGGGCGGAGGAGGCGCTGACGTTTTTTCCCGCGTTTCTCCAGAGAGGAGTCGTGTGGGAGGAGGTGCTGATCATGCTCCCGGATCACGTCAGCATCATCCTCCTGAGCGCCACCGTGCCCAACGCCGTGGAGTTCAGCGAGTGGATCGGGTGAGCGGCCGCCGGAGAAGCTTCCGCTCCACGAGCAGGACAAACAGGAAGCAGCACCTTTCAAAATAAGAGACGTTAGAACAGATTAGGGCTGCCACGATTAGTCGACTAATCGATGACTAATCGACTATTAAAATAGTCGACAACTAATTTAATAGTCGATTAGTCGTTATTTTATAATATATGGAGTCAGGCTGTAGTGAAGTTGAAAGTTATAATGACATTCTGCTAGCTTTTTAGACTATTTTGGCATTTATTAAGGGTTTTCAGACTATTTTGGAGTTTAGCTAATATTTTAGCTTCATGCTAGCTATTTTGGCTAATTTAGGCTTTTTCAGTTTTTTAGGCTAATTTGGAATTAAGATAATATTTCAGCTACATATTAGCTCTTTTGGCTAATTTAGGATTTTTTCAGTTTTTTAGGCTAACTTGGAGTTTAGCTAATATTTCATATATATGTTAGCTAGCTAATTCTAAATGTTTACAGTTTATTAGGCTAATTTTGAGTTTTTCTATTATTCCAGCTACATGCTAGCTATTTTGGCTAATTTGTAATTTTTACAGTTTTTTTTAGGCTAATTTTGAGTTTAGCTAATAATTCAGCTACATGTTAGCTTGCTAATTGTAAATGTTTACAGTTTATTAGGCTAATTTGGAGTTTTGCTATTATTTCAGCTACATGCTAGCTATTTTAGCTAATTTGGGATTTTTTTTTACAGTTTTTTAGGCTAATTTGGAGCTTAGCTAATATTTCATTTACATGTTAGCTAGCTAATTCTAAATGTTTACAGTTTTTTAGGCTAATTTGGAGTTTTTCTATTATTCCAGCTACATGCTACCTATTTTGGCTAATTTGGAATTTTTACAGTTTTTTTTTTTTGGGCTAATTTTGAGTTTAGCTAATATTTCATTTACATGTTAGCTTGTTAATTGTAAATGTTTACAGTTTATTAGGCTAATTTGGAGTTTTGCTATTATTTCAGCTACATGCTACCTATTTTAGCTCATTTGGGAATTTTTTACAGTTTTTTAGGCTAATTTGGAGTTTAGCTAATATTTCACTATTTTGGCTAATTTGGAATTGTTACAGTTTTTTAGACTAATTTGGAGTTTAGCTAATATTTCAGCTATATGCTAGCGATTTTAGCTTATTTAGGATTTTTTTGTTTTAAAGCTAATCATATTTCAGATTTTCTTTACATCCACTTTGTCCATGATCCGATTAGTCGACTAATCGGAAAAATTAATCGATGATTAGTCGACTATTAAAATAATCGTTTGTGGCAGCACTAGAACAGATCAGTGGATTTATGGAAACTTTTGCTCACTTTAATTGATTAACTTGTTTATATTGAGACTTCTGATGATATTTTCTACTATTTAACAATCATGAAACAGCTTTATTGTTACTTTTTATGAGAGTTTTGGCAATTAGGACTTGATGATTTAAATCTTTTTCCTTTTATTTCCACCTTTTTTTGAATTATTTGTTCAACATTTACTAAGTCTGGATTTAAAATGAAAGGCTCCTTTTTTTTTTTTTTTTAGACATTTTTTAAACAAAAGTCTTTTCAAAATAAAATAAAGGAAAGAAGATCAAATAATTCTTTTATTTATTTTTATTTTTAGCTAACCCTTCAAAATAGCATGTAAAGTAAAAAAAAAAAGCTTAAAGACAGTTTATAAGAAAATAAACATTTAAAGTACTATATAAAGTAAAAAAAATGTATATTGCACTATTTAGTTTGTAAATCAAGAATAGAAACTTAAAAACACCTTATAAAGTTAAGAAACGCTAAAAATACTATGTACAGTAAAAAAAAAAACATATAAAGTAAAAACAATATGTCATTTTTAAAATACTATTCATTGTGAAAACAAAACACGATGTGTAGTATAAAAGAAATAAAAATATTATGTAAAGTAAAATATATAAATATATATATAAGTAAAAGAAAACTAGAAAATACTTTTTGCAAAGTGAAATAGGCTTTAAAGTACTATGTAAAGTTCAAGAAAGCTTTCAAATATAATTTAAAGTAATTATATATATTTTTTTCTAGAAGGAAAATCTCAAATAGTTTTTTTCAATGTCAAAAAATTTTGAATTCTACATAAAGTAGAAAAAAAATTAAATACTATTTAAGGTAGAAAGATATTTTGTAAAAAAAAAAAAAAAAAGATCATGCTCCCGGATCACGTCAGCATCATCCTCCTCAGCGCCACCGTGCCCAACGCCGTGAAGTGAGCGGCCGCCGGAGAAGCCCTTGCAGGACAAACAGGACAAACAGGAAGCAGCACCTTTCAAAATAAGAGACGCGAGAACAGATCTTTTTCTGAACATGTTTTCTACTATTTAACAATCATGAAACAGCTTTATTGTTACTTTTTATGAGAGTTTTGGCAATTAGGACTTGATGCTTTAAATATTTTTCTTTTATTTCCACCTTTTTTGAGTTATTTTGCTCAACATTTACTAAGTCTGGATTTAAAATGAAAGGCTTCTTTTTTTTTTTTTGACGTTTTTGAAACGAGTCTTTTCAAAATAAAATAAAGGAAAGAAGATAAAATAATTATTTTATTCATTTATTTTTAGCAAAAGACTCATCTGGAAGATAAAGTATCTAATAATTTCTTCCAAATGCAGAGATTTTAATTGTTTTAATCTAAAATCTCTTTTGATTTTTGACATTTCCTGTCAGATTCAGAGGAGGATTTTTTTATTTTTTTTTCCAAACATCGAGCAACCAGGCGACGGCGTTGCTCGCCGCCTCGTTCCGGCTTTTGTCTGAACACGACTTGTGGTTTCCCTTCCCAGCCGCATCAAAAAGAGGCACATTTACGTGATCAGCACCACGAAGAGGCCCGTCCCGCTGGAGCATCACCTGTACACCGGGAACAGCACCAAGACCCAGAAGGAGATGTTCCTGCTGGTGGACGCCGCCGGGAACTTCCTCACCAAAGGGTACGGCTTCAGTTCTCCATTTGGGTTGGTTTATTTTGAAGTCGCACTTCCTGTTTAGGTATTACGCAGCCGTCGACGCCAAGAAGGAGCGAACCAGCAAACACGCCCAAACGTTCGGGGCTAAAAACACCTCTCAGAACACGACGGCGAGTCAGGTCAGCCGCTTTGATGCTTTTCCTGTTTTACCTGGACGGTTCTCCACGTGTCTTTGCCCCGCCCACACCTGTCCAGGACCGCTCCGTGTGGCTGGCGCTCCTCCACTTCCTGTCGCAGCGGCAGCAGACCCCCGTGGTGGCCTTCACCTTCTCCCGGGCGCGGTGCGACGACAACGCCCGCTCGGTGGAGTCCATGGACCTGACCACCTCCATCGAGAAGGCGGAGATCCACTCCTTCTTCCAGAAGAGTCTCAGCCGCCTGCGGGGGGGGGACCGCCAGCTGCCGCAGGTACGAAACCAGAGGAGGACGACTTCCTTCTTTTATGAATCAGTCATTGTAGAATAGTGCTGCCACAAACGATTATTTTAATAGTCGACTAATCACCGATTATTTTTTCCGATTAGTCGACTAATCGGGTCATGCACAAACTGGATGTAAAACACACATCTTAACCATTATTAGCTTTAAACAAAGTAAAAACTAAATATATTCACACAAGCATTATCTGCGACAATGCTTGTGTGAATGCTGTAAAGCTGAATTTTGAAGCTGAAGCGAGTGACGATAGCGAAGATGCTGAAATTGATAGCTAAAAACACTAAAGCTGATAGCCACTAAAATATTAGCTAAATTCCAAATTAGCCTAAAAAATAATTAAAAGCCTCAGCTGGCCAAAATTGCTAGCATGTAGCTGACATGTTAACTTAACTCCAAAATATCCTTAAAAAACTGAAAAAAAATCCTAAATTTTCCAAAATAGCTAGCATGTAGCTTAAATATTAGCTAAATTCCAAAACATCCTAAAAAACTTTTTTTTTAAAAAAGCTACAGTTAGCCAAAACTGCTAGCATCTAGCTGAAATAGTAGCTAAACAACAAGTTAGCATAAAAACTGAAAAAAGCCTAAATTAACCAGAATAGCTAGCTTGTAGCTGAAATATTAGCTAAACTCCAAATTAGCCTAAAAAATAATTTAAAAGCCTCAGCTAGCCAAAACTGCTAGCATGTAGCTGACATATGAACTTAACTAAAAACTGAAACAAAATCCTAAATTTTCCAAAATAGCTAGCATGTAGCTTAAATATTAGCTAAATTCCAAAACACCCTAAAAAACGTTTTTTTTTTAAAAAGCTAAAGTTAGCCAAAACTGCTAGCATCTAGCTGAAATATTAGCTAAACACCAAGTTAGCCAAAAGAACTGAAAAAAGCCTAAATTAACCAGAATTGCTAGTTTGTAGCTGAAATATTAGCTAATCTCCAAAATAGCTTAAACAAACCTTGATAAATGCCAAAATGGTCTAAAAAGCTAGCATATTTTTATTACAACTTTCAACTTTACGACACTCTAACTCCATATATTATAAAGTAACGACTAATCGACTATTAAATTAGTTGTCGACTATTTTAATAGTCGATTAGTCGTCGATTAGTCGACTAATCGTGGCAGCCCTATTATAGAATAGTTAGTCTTGTTCTTTATCCGTGAACGTGACGAGCAGAAAAAACATTTTCCAGATTAAAGAAGATATGGTCATGTGATTGAAATCTTCGGACATTTTAAAGCTTTTATCCTGAGAAATACCAACTTAAATGTGTTTATAAGGCTTTGAGAAACTACGTTTACTTCAAGAAGTGACTCATAAGGACATCATATTTTATTTATTGGGTTCAATATACAATAGAAACTTCTAGTGTTCTTTTCTAGACACAAAAACTCTGAAACAAGTTAAACATCAGATTTTTCTCTCATGTTTTAAGTGACAAAAATGCCAATAAAACTTGTAGAATTTGTCTGGGTTACATTTCTACAAATACGTTCTGACATTTTTAAGGCAAGATTTATATAATGTTTATATTTTAGTAAAAATGACTCTGGTTTTTAGAAATGCTTTGCCCCCCCCCACCCCAATATATTCTGTTTTATGAGCCAGTTATCCTGATGTCTACAAAAAACATCTGGAAAGAGTAAGATAAGAGTTATACAGTTTTAGATCAACTTGTTTGAAAGATTCTGTCTGAATGAGTGAATCAGGTTAGCTTGTTTCTTGAAAAAAAATAACTGTACTGTTTACTAAAATCCTTAAAAAATATGATATATGAAAAAAGCTTAAAAACATTTTATAAGAAAATAAACCTTTAAAGTATTATATAAAGTAAAAGAAACAGTATATTGCACTATTTAGTTTGTAAATCAAGACTAGAAACTTAAAACACCTTTTAAAGTTGAAGAAACCCTAAAAATACGATGTACAGTAAAAAAAAATCTATGTAAAGTAAAAATATGTCGATTTTTAAAATACTTTTCATTGTAAAAACAAAACGTATAAAATACTATGTGGAGTAAAAAAAGAAATAAAAATATTATTTAAGATAAAATATTTATATATATATTTATATATATATATATAATATTCCCACAAAAGAAAACTAGAAAATACTTTTTTCAAAGTGAAATAGGCTTTAAAGTACTATGTAACGTTCAACAAAGCTTTCAAATATAATTTAAAGTAATTATATATTTTTTCTAAAAGGAAAATCTCAAGTAGTTTATTCAATGTTAAAATTTTTTTAAACTCTAAATAAAGTAGAAAAAAATAAATAATATTTAAGGTAGATAAGGTAGGTAATTTAAGAATTTTTGTTAAAAAAAAAAACATTCATTTTTGTTTAAAAAAAGCCTTCATATACTATTTCAATTTTTTATTAAAAAAATACGTTTTAAAATAAAAAAAATTGTGAAGGATAAAATTTTAAAATAATTTATGTGATTACAATACTATGTAAAGTTCAAGAAAACTATAAAATACTATTTCGATTAAAAAAAATAAATCTTATTTTGTGAAGAAAATTTAAAATACCGCAAGTAAAAAAATTATTATTTAATAATTAAAAAATTAAATGATATAGTTATTGTTAACATAACTATAATTTTACATCCTTGAGGATTTCATAGTTTTACAGTGAAGCTTTTTTTCAGGTTTTGGGAAAAAAGTAATTAATTTTATAAAGATATTCTAAATTTTTCTATTAAAAAAATCTATAAAATATCATTTTCATTCAAAACATGAAATGTATCTGTTTTTTAAAATAAGAAGCATTTAACCGCAAGTAAAAAAAAATACTATTTAATGATAAAAAAAAATTTAAATTAAGAAAATATATATATATATTTTTTTATCATTAAATAGTATTTTTTTTACTTGCGGTATTTTAAAATATACTAATAAAAAGGCTTCTTATTTAAAAAAAAAACAGATACATTTCATGTTTTGAATAAAAAAATGATAAAAAATTACTATTTAATGATAAAAAAAAAATTAAATGAAGAAAATACTGCGACAGACTGGCGAACTGTCCAGGGTGAACCCCGCCTTCGCCCATCAGCAGCCGGGATAGGCTCCAGCATCCCCGCGACCCCATAAAGGGATAAAGCGGTATGGAAAATGAACGAATGAATGAAGAAAATAAAAAATCCAGATTAATTGTCTTAAAAAAAAAAAAAACGGAAAAGTTGCTACTAAATACATTTTCTCTTAAATAAAGTGTAATAAGATATTTCAACTGGAAACCAGACAAACATGGAGGACGTTTTTTTGCTGTGAACTGGTTTCTGAAATGAAAGGTTCCCGGTTTATCCTCAGAATAAAGATGTTTTTATTATTATTCCCTCCTGTTTGTTGAAGCTCCACGTTCAGTCTCATGTACTCGTGCAGATCATAGATGATCTTCTATCCCAGGGGTCACCAACGTGGTGCCCGCGGGCACCAGGTAGCCCTCAAGGACCCCACAAGGGGCCCTCAGATCTCTTCTAAAAATAACACAACTCACTTGTGAGCTGCACCTAAAATACATTTTTTTGCTTTTTTTAAAAATTACACTCACATTTACATAGATTTGAAAGTTAAAACGTCTTAAAAATAATACTTTAGATAAGTTTAGGTGACCTCTGACCTACTCCTGTTCAAAGATCATTCAATTTGTTTAAATGCCGACCTTAGTTCAAAATGTGAAAAGATTTGTTTAAAACTGTAAGTTGATTTTTTTAACTTTAAATTATTGATAAACACAGTGAAAATGGGACGTTTTTCCATGAAATGCAAGTGATCATCTGAAAATTGAACAATTATTGAGATTAATAAAATGCTCAACATTGATATCTGTTTCCTAGCTTGTTGTCGTTGTTGATAATTATTATGAGAAATCCATGTCTTTACATAGAGGAGTATCATTACTCATAATTAATAATTTAAAGCTAAATATAACTAAGCAAAATTTGTTATTTCAAAATGGTAGCCCTTCGTATGACTCTGTACCCAGTAGGGCTGCCACGATTAGTCGACTAATCGATGACTAATCGACTATTAAAATAATCTACAACTAATTTAATAGTCGATTAGTCGTTACTTTATTTTGTATGAAGTCAGATTGTAGTAAAGTTGAAAGTTATAATAGCATTCTGCTAGCTTTTTGGAATATTTTGGCATTTATTAAGGTTTTTTAGTCTATTTTGGAGTTTAGCTAATATTTCAGCTGCATGCTAGCTATTTTGGTTAACTTAAGCTTTTTTACGTTTTTTTAGGCAATTTTTGAGTTTAGCTTATATTTCAGCTATATGCTAGCTGTTTTGGCTAATATAGGATTTTTCCATTTTTTTTAAAGCTAATTTGGAGTTTAGCTAATATTTCAGCAGCATGCTAGCTATTTTGGTTAACTTAAGCTTTTTTAAGTTTTTTTAGGCAATTTTTGAGTTTAACTTATATTTCAGCTATGTGCTAGCTGTTTTGGCTAATATAGGATTTTTCCATTTTTTTAAGGCTAATTTGGAATTTAGCTAATATTTCAGCAGCATGCTAGCTATTTAGGCTAACTTTGGCTCTTTTTATTTTTTGGTAAATTTGGCATTTAACTAATATTTTAGCTGGTTATCAACTTCAGCATCTTTACATCCGCTTTGGCCATGAACAGATTAGTCGACTAATCGGGAAAAATAATCGGTGATTAGTCGACTATTAAAATAATCGTTTGTGGCAGCCCTAGTACCCAGGAAGTAGCCCTCACGTTCAAAAAAGTTGGTGACCCCTGTTCTATCCTCTCTTCAGATTCTGCTGATGAGGGACCTCCTGAAGAGAGGCGTCGCCGTCCACCACAGCGGCATCCTGCCCATCCTGAAGGAGGTCATCGAGATGCTTTTCTCCCGCGGTCTGGTCAAGGTCAGTCCCTTCATGGTTTCAGCCGCCAAACGTGAGCCCCGGGCTGACCTCCGCGTCCGTTCAGGTGCTTTTCGCCACCGAGACGTTTGCGATGGGGGTGAACATGCCGGCGAGGACGGTGGTGTTCGACAGCATCAGGAAGCACGACGGCACCGGCTTCAGAAACCTGCTGCCAGGTCGGACGCTCGCTCTCGCCCCGTTTCACCCTCGCGCTCCGCATCAGTGAGACGCTCATGCGCCGCGCTTTCAGGTGAATACATCCAGATGGCCGGCAGGGCGGGACGGCGAGGTCTGGACGCCACCGGCACCGTGATCATCCTGTGCAAGGCCGGCGTGCACGAGATGTCTGATCTGCACGCCATGATGATGGTGAGCGCCACGGTTCTGACTGATGCGAAGAACAGCTCCATGTTCACCACATTCTCACACTCAGTTATACAGTTTTTAAATTCATTGTTTGGTTTTTCTCATGAATGTTTAAATGTTAGGATTCCTGATTAAAACCAACGCTTCATTTTTGCTGCAGATTCTGGAGTTTGGAAAAATTCAGGTTTCAGAAGCTCAGTTTTACACGGATCGTTTTTATACAGACTCAGGATAAAATCTGCATCAACACATCTGGTTCTATAGATATAGTTTGATGTAGATCTGTTTGTTGAAATAAAACCATTCACCCAGAAAATATTCACAACACAATGTAACGTTTAGAAAAGTAAAATACTGTATAAAGGAAATAAAAAATACCATGTCAATTTATAAACAACTTAAAATACTAAGAAAAATGAAAAAAAGGAAAAATATTATGTAAAGTTAAATAAAACTTAAAAAAAAAAACTACATGAAGGAAAAAAGTAATACTAATACTATGTCGGCTAAAGAAATTATTAAAAAATACTATGTAAATACATAAATACTTAAAAAAAATACTATATACATTTTTTTTAATTTTACGTAAAGTAAAAAGCTTTAAATAAGATGTAAAGTTAAAAAAAATGTAGGAATATGATGGATAGTAAAAAAAAAAGTCAAATTACTTTGTAAATTAAAAAAAATACTGTTTAGTTAAAAAAAAAGTAAAAAAAAAAACTATATGAAGTCCAAAAGATGAAAATATACTATGTAAAGAAAAAGTTTTAAAAAATGCTATATTAAGTAAAAAAAACTTTAAAATACTATGTCAGTATGTAAAAATTGTAAAGAAAAAAGTAAAAATCCTTTATAAATAAAAAAAAACCTGTAAAATACTGTGTTAATATGCAAAAAGTAAAAAATAATGTGTTGGAAAAAATATTAAAATTATACATAAAGTAAAAAAGAAAAGCTTAAAAATACAATGTAAAGTTAAAAATTAAAAAATACTATATTGGGTCAAAAAGATGTAAAGCTGCTATGTTAACAAAAAAAGTAAAAAATACTATGTAAAATGTAGAAAAAAATGTAAATACTATGTTGATATGTGAAAAAGTAAAAATACTATGTAACACCAAGAAAAGAAGACTAAATAAAAGAAAAAAGTAAAATTCTGTCAACTTAAAAATACAATGTAAAGCAGAAACAAAAGAAAATAATATATGAAGTATGAAAAAAACCCTTAAATGACTATATAAATGTATGGAAAAATTCAAAATACTTTGTAAAGTTAAGTTAATTTTATCCATTTGGTCTGGATTCTGTGACTTCATCATGAGCTGTGAAGACCTTCTCTCTGAATCTGGACCTCTGCTGCTGTTTTCACCCTTATGTTCGTCTGCAGAGTTCTGAGACCGACAAAAGCCTACAGCAGAAGTACAAACAGCTGAAATGAAAACCAAGAGGTTGTAAAATTCTTGCTTGACATGTTTGTCATAACCGTGACCCTAAAACCAAAACGTATCCTTTCTTCAGATGGACCGGATTACTCGACAATTAAAAGATAAAATGCAAAAATCTGAATTTTCTTTGCTTGATTTGGTGATTTTAAGTACAGGAACGTAGAATTCAGTACATTGTAAAACAACTCACCACAGAACTTGATCTTTGTAACAGAAGTTTGTTTCCCGCTCCAGGGAAAGCCGACTCTTCTTCAGTCCCAGTTCAGACTGACCTACACCATGATCCTCAACCTGCTGCGGGTGGAGGCGCTCAGAGTGACGGACATGATGAAGAGGAGCTTTTCTGAGAGCCACAGGAACGCTCAGGTAACTCCCGATCGACCGAATACCAAGATTCTGGTTTCTAAGAAGAGGAGATCTTCTCAGAAAAACTCTATTTTCAAACCATTGTCACATCTTTGAAGAAGATTGCTCATTATATCCATTTCCAACATAACATCTTAAGTTAATACAGCTATTGGCATTGTATAGCCCCCCCCATTTGACCCCCTCTCACTGGTTGACCAGCTACCACCCACCACCCATTCTGCCCTTTTCCCCTCCCACCCTCATCAGACCTGCATGTGACACGTTTATTTTAAAACACACTTTTTTCAAAGTGGTGGCTTTTCTTTTGGCTTATCTCCATAGCAACCATTTTAGTTTTTGGCCGTCTGGGGCTGACAAACAGATCTACATCATTTTTAGAAGAATTTGCGAAAGTACATTTTTGGATTTCCTTAGCAACGGAGGTTTTTTGTTATTCATGCCTACATTCCTAATATAATCATACCATGTGTTATATTGTTTTGTTAAGCACGAGCAAACGATTCCTATATCACATTTTCACAATATTCTGGTAAAAAATGTGCGAGCAACACGGGAACGCCGCTTTTGCTAGCTTGACACGCTAGCGCCATTCAAAATCTACAAACTTTATTTCCAACATTTTTTCCAGTGATGCTCGAGGAGTTTGGAGGTGATAGATCAAAATCCTTTGAGGGAGTTTACATTTGTAGAGGGCGCTAAAGAAGATTTTTTTTAAGTCAAGATGGCAGCCTCTTACTGAGTTCAAAGGTCAACAAAACTTTGGTTGTGGTCGTAGACTTAACCTGGTGGCGTGTTTGTCAAATTTTGTGAAGATAAGCTTTCTTTTCTCACATCACATGAAAATAGAAAGATTGACTTTGCCACAAAATGGCCGCCAAGGCATAGGTCCTGTGGCCATCCCATAATAATATCAGATTTTTCTTTTGGGTATCCCCAACATGTATTTTTTGACTTCATTGGTGGATTTTGAAATATTATTTTAAAGATTATTCCGATGTTTTTTCCCACTGTGATTTAGTGCTACCACAAACGATTATTTTAATAGTCGACTAATCACCGATTATTTATTCCAATTAGTTGACTAATCGAGTCATATGCAAACTTCATGTAAAGCACAAATCTTAACCATCATTGGCTTTAAACTGACTAAAAACTAGATATATAGCATAATCTGTGTGAATGCTGTAAGATGAATTTGGCCTCTGAAGATGCTAGTGAAGATAGCTGAAGATGCTGAAATTGATAGCTGAAAACGCTGAAGCGGATAGCCAACTAAAATATTAGTGAAATGTCAGATTAGCCTTAAAAACTGAAAAAAGCCTAAATTGGCTAAAATAGCTAGCATTTAGTTGAAATATTAGCTAAACTTTAAATTAACCTAAAAACTGAAACAATCCTAAATTAGCCAAAAAAGCTAGCATGTAGAAAAATTATTAAACTCCAAAGTAGCGTAAAAAAAAAAAATCCAAAATTAGCAAAAATAGCTAGCATGTTGCTGAAATATTATCTTAACCTTAAATTAACTTAAAAAACTGAAACAATCCTAAATTAGCCAAAATAGCTAGCATGCAGCAAATTTATTAAACTCCAAAGTAGCGTAAAAATAAAAAAAATCCTAAATTAGCAAAAATAGCTAGTAAGTAACTGAAATATTATCTTAACCTTAAATTAACCTAAAAAACTGAAACAATCCTAAATTAGCCTAAATAGCTAGCATGTAGCAGAAGTATTAAACTCCAAAGTAGTGTAAAAATAGAAAAAAAATCAAAAATTAGCAAAAAATAGCTAGCATATAGCTGAAATATTAGCTAAACTTTAAATTAACCTAGAAAACTGAAACAATCCAAAATTAGCCTAAATAGCTAGCATGCAGCAAATTTATTAAACTCCAAAGTAGCGTAAAAATAAAAAAATCCTAAATTAGCAAAAATAGCTAGTAAGTAACTGAAATATTATCTTAACCTTAAATTAACCTAAAAAACTGAAGCAATCCTAAATTAGCCTAAATAGCTAGCATGTAGCAGAAGTATTAAACTCCAAAGTACTGTAAAAATAGAAAAAAAATCTAAAATTAGCAAAAATAGCTAGCATGTAGTTGAAATATTAGCTAAACTTTAAATTAACCTAGAAAACTGAAACAGTCCTAAATTAGTCAAAATAGCTAGCATGTAGCAGAAATATTAAACTCCAAAGTAGCGTAAAAAAAATTCTAAATTAGCAAAAATAGCTAGCATGTAGCTGAAATATTAGCTAAACGCCAAAGTAGCCTAAAAAACCTTAATAAATGCTAAAATAGTCTAAAAAGCTAGCATAATGCCATTGTAACTTTCAACTCTGACTCCATGATATAAAGTTACGTCTAATCGATTATTACATTAGTCGTTAAGTATTTTAATAGTCCGTTAGTCGACTAATCGTGGCAGCTCTACTATGATGACATCACACTTTATTGGGGGAGGGGTCGTTCATGACGTTCAAAGTTCATTTGTACCGGGTGCCAGGTGCGTGCTCATTGTGGTGAGTTTCTGACCATGTTGCGGGGGTGTTGTTTTTACTCAAAGATGCAGGAAGAAAGATGAACTGAGAAAACAATCCGTCCAGAATTTCTGCAAGACACGATAAGAACACGTCACTGGTTTCCTCAGTTTTCTGTCTTCTCCTTGTAGGAACACGAGAAGCGGATCAGCCAGCTGAAGCAGACGCTGTCCTCCCTGCCCCTCTGGACACAGAGGGCCAGCTGACCGACTTACTGCCTTACTATCACACCGTGACGGCGCTGCGAGTCACCAACGAATCCCTGCAGGTGCCGAGCACGAACTCGCCGGGCTCTGAACCGGCGCCTGAACTGCCTCTGAAACTTCCCTCCTGTTTATCGATCGTCAGAAAGCCGTCGTGGAGTCGGTGAACGGCCTGAAAGCGCTGTCCGTGGGCCGAGTGCTGGTGGTCAACAACAAACAGCATCTGAACGCGCTGGGGGTGATCCTGCAGGTACACGACGATCAGTACTCGAGTAGTTTGTAGCATGAGAAACAGTTCAACTGATTGTAAAGTCCAAGTAGAATAAAATTTTATTATAATTTACCAAAAATCAAAAGAAATAAACTAAAATAAGTTAAATAAAGGAAAATTATTGATAAATAATGCGGAAATTAAGATATTTTATCAAGAATTTATTTGACAAAGTTCAATATTTTGGGGTGAGATGAAGCAGGTAAATGCTAAAGAAAGACGTGTCCAAGAACACTTTGGTGTTTGAGAAGTTCCAGAATCTAAAAATTCTGTTTAGGATTAATTTGTTGAAACTCAAATCACATTTTTGGCGGCTTTACTCAAAAACAGAATATTTAACTTGTGTTTTCAGCTTTACATCATATTTAAAGATTAGGACTGTGCCAGAAAAACTTCTGACCAAACAAAATAAAACAACTTTCGTCTTTGTGTAATATTTCATAGAAATAAATAAAAGTTTAAAATTAGAACTTTCAATTTTTACGTCATGCGAGTGTTAAATTAGAGCTTCTAATTCTAAATAAACGCTCGTACGGCAGCAGCTTATGAATGGAAAAAAAACATTTGATGGATTTTGTGTCGTACACTTTTAATTGGCAGGGGTGTGGCCTTCCAACAAACTCACTCCTGATTGGTGAGAGAAACCATTGACTGTATAAAGAGATCTGGACTTAGCAGGCGTGATGTCATCCATAGAAAATGTCTTACCTCCAGCTCTACTGAAGAAAAATCAGTTGCAGTTTTTTCCGCAATACGGACGCCGCCATCTTGCTGTCAGACGACAGTGATTGGTCCGAGTCACGTTTCTGGAACCATTAGTCGCCGATCATGATCGAGCTAGTTCAAAGTCCACACCGTCTGTTGGTAATCACAACACGGCATCCTTTATACAAACAGAATTCTGAAGCAAACGTCCCGCAGTGTTTTTAAACAAAATTAGTCCAGAATGGAACTTTATTGGCAAACTATTAACTCACAAAACAAAAAAAAACTGCTTTAAAATAAAAAAAATAGAATAAATTAACTCTCTATCTTCATATATTAGATGTTCAGCAAGTAAATATATATAAAAATGTTGGTAGAATGCGCTTTTTAAATGTTAAAATAAAAAAAATTAATGTAATGGCAGAAGAATGAATTCTTTGATGGATTGTCTGTATCTGAGAACTGGACTGAGTGAGAACATTTTTTACTTTCAGCTCCAACAAAATAAAGTCAATTCAGTTTTTTTGTTTTTCTTTTCCAAGTTAACCCATCTCCAATCTCTTTAACGGTACAAACGTGTTAAAAACAGTCCACGAAAAACAGAAAAAAAGAGTAACGAAAAGAGGGTGTGGCCAATCAGCCAGACATCGGGAAAGAGCTGAGTGTGTCCCCCGTTAGAAAATGGCTACAACAAAATATAGTGAATTCAGCTGCTATTTTGTCTTTGCAACTGAGATGTCACTAAGTTAGTCTGACAGTTTTTACCATTCTGCAGTGGATGCAGTTTGTCTTTTTGACAGTAACAGAGCTGTGAATGGTTTTGAAACCACCAAAGCCTCTTTTAAAGGTACAAATGTATTAAAAGCGGTCATGACGAGCATGAAAAAAAGAGTAATGAAAAGAGGGCGTGGCTTTGGTCTAATTAGCCAGCCAATCAGGAAGGAGCTGAGTGAGTGTGACGTCACCCCCATAGAAAATCTTTTGCTTCTGGCTCCAGAAGTCAATTCAGTCGCCATTTTTTTTTTTAAATCGCAATATCAGAGTCAGTCTAATGGTTTGAAGTGTTCTGCAGTGGATGCAGTTTGTTTTTTATGGACTAGAACACAGCTACCGGCTTTAAAATGACCTCAGTTTCTTTTTTAACGCACAAATATGTTAAAACCGGTCGATGAAAAGCATGAAAAAAAGTAACGAAAAGTGGGCGTGTCTTTCTTCTGATTAGCCAGCCAATCAGGAGTGAGTGTGATGTCTCCCCCCCCATAAAATGGTTTACTTTATGACATAAAGTCAATTCAGTTGCCATTTTCTTTTACAATTATGACATCCCCAGAGTTGGTCTGACTTATTGTTACTATGGCAACCACTCTGGCCAATCAGTAGTGAGCTTATTAGAAGGCCTACTACTTGAAAGTGGAGTAAAATAAATCTGTTGAACGTGAGGACCAACAAGCTCCACCTACTTTTATTAGGAAATGATTGGTCACTTTTTAAGAACTTACACGACAGAAAAAAAATCAGACCGTTTGGAACGCCGAACAGTCCAGGTTTCATATACAGTCAATGAAATGATTCTTCCACTTGACATCCGGATCTCTGTCAGGTGTCCAGCGACGCCGTGAACCGCACCTTCACCGCTCTGATCATCTGCGAGAAAGGCAACGAGGACGGGAAAGGAGAAGCCGACGCCGCTCACCCGCACCTGTACAACACGGCGCTGTTCATCCCTGAAGGTGACCCGCCGATCAGACGTTTAACTTCCGTCACATCACGCCAAACCGCTTGAATTCCGGTTTTCCTCCGACTTTCAGGACCCTGCAGCCACACGGTGCAGAAGCTGAAGCTGCAGGACATCTCCGCCATCACCGTGAAAACCCTGAAAGTCATTCCCGACAGGATCATAGACAACTTCAACAAGAGGCAGCAACCTCGCTTCAGGTGTGGGAACACCTTCTTATTTCTATGGAGAGAAAATAGACTCACTCTGATTGGTGCGTGCATAATTCTTGATTCGTGCATAACTTTGGATTTGTGCGTGCGTGATTCTTGATTTGTAACTAATATAGGGCTGCCACGATTAGTCGACTAATCGATGACGACAACTAATTTAATAGTCGATTAGTCGTTACTTTATAATATATGGAGTCAGGCTGTAGTAAAGTTGAAAGTTATAATGACATTCTGCTAGCTTTTTAGACTATTTTGGCATTTATTAAGGGTTTTCAGGCTATTTTGGAGTTTAGCTAATATTTTAGCTTCATGCTAGCTATTTTGGCTAATTTAGGCTTTTTCAGTTTTTTAGGCTAATTTGGAATTAAGATAATATTTCAGCTACATATTAGCTCTTTTGGCTAATTTAGGATTTTTCAGTTTGTAGGCAAATTTGGAGTTTAGCTAATATTTCATTTACATGTTAGCTAGCTAATTCTAAATGTTTACAGTTTTTTAGGCTAATTTGAAGTTTTTCTATTATTCCAGCTACATGCTACCTGTTTTGGCTAATTTGGAATTTTTACAGTTTTTTTTAGGCTAATTTGGAGTTTAGCTAATATTTCAGCTACATGTTAGCTTGCTAATTGTAAATGTTTACAGTTTATTTATTAGGCTAATTTGGAGTTTTGCTATTATTTCAGCTACATGCTAGCTATTTTAGCTATTTGGGATTTTTTTTTACAGTTTTTTAGGCTAATTTGGAGTTTAGCTAATATTTCAGCTACATGTTAGCTTGCTAATTGTAAATGTTTACAGTTTATTAGGCTAATTTGGAGTTTTGCTATTATTTCAGCTACATGCTAGCTATTTTAGCTAATTTGGGATTTTTTTTTTACAGTTTTTTAGGCTAATTTGGAGTTAGCTAATATTTCAGCTATATGCTAGCTATTTTGGCTAATTTGGGATTTTCTTTTACAGTTTTTTAGGCTAATTTGGAGTTTAGCTAATATTTCAGCTATATGCTAGCTATTTTGGCTAATTTGGGATTTTTCTTTACAGTTTTTTAGGCCAATTTGGAGTTTAGCTAATATTTCAGCTACATGCTAGCTATTTTAGCTAATTTGGGATTTTTTTTTACAGTTTTTTAGGCTAATTTGGAGTTTAGCTAATATTTCAGCTATATGCTAGCTATTTGGCTAATTTGGGATTTTTACAGTTTTTTAGGCTAATTTGGAGTTTAGCTAATATTTCACTATTTTAGCTAATTTGGGATTTTTTTTTACAGTTTTTTAGGCTAATTTGGAGTTTAGCTAATATTTCAGCTATATGCTAGCTATTTTGGCTAATTTGGGATTTTTACAGTTTTTTAGACTTTTGGAGTTTAGCTAATATTTCAGCTATATGCTAGCGATTTTAGCTTATTTAGGATTTTTTTGTTTTAAAGCTAATCATATTTCAGATTTTCTTTACATCCACTTTGTCCATGATCCGATTAGTCGACTAATCGGAAAAATTAATCAATGATTAGTCGACTATTAAAATAATCGTTTGTTGCAGCACTAAACTAATATAATACATTTTTGTACGCGGCGCGGCGATTACAAGCGGTACCGGCCCGCTTGGAACTGAAAGAGTTTAGAAGGCTCGCTTCCATCCCTGTGGCCGGTGACCAGCCCTCGGGACGGAGCCTCATGTTGGAGGAGCTGTCAGAGCAGCCGCTGCAGCTGGAAACGCCCTTTTCTAGAAATATTCTTATTTTTAAAAGTATAAGTGTTTTAAAAACGCTTATTTAGACTTTTTATATTAATTATTGAGAATATATTTTCAAGAAAGTGGGAAAATGTCTAGTTTAACCGGATGTTATTCACAATCGAAGTTTAAAACGGCTCACAAGAAAACTGTGGTGAACGAGTATTCTGGTAGTACTTGAACGCATCACTCACGGACGAATTTGTGAGACGTGAAAAGAGTCTCACGGTAGATTTGTGCGTAACTTCGGTTGTGTGCGTGCGTAAGAGGTGATCCGTGCGTATTTTAAAAATATATTTTTGAGTAATTCGTTTCAGGCTGTTGTAATTTTGATTTGTGCATGTGTAAATTGCATTTTGTATTTTTAAAATTTTTGTAATTTTTTTTACTTTTGCAAAAAATTTATTATATTAGTTACAAATCAAGAATTATGCACGCACAAATCAGAGTGAGTCTATTTTCTCTCCATATATTTCTTCCTCCCATAGTTTTCAAAAGGCTCATTTAGGAAAATATTTTAACATTTTTTGCATTTCTTAGTATGACTTTGGTCCAACTCTATCTCCTAAAATGATACATTTCTGAATTTTAGGAAATCATAAGTGAAACACACCACAGGGGGGCAGTATAACAGCATTCATATTGAGGAAGTATTCAAGTGTTTTGTAGGGCTGTGAATGTTGACGCGTTAATTTGTTAGTATGTATTAACAGATGACAAATTAAAGAGATAATATAGCATTTATTTGTAGCTTTTGGACAAAATCGATCTTTTATTTTGACGTCAATCTGGCAGCTGTAATATAGAGCAGCAGAGCCATGGGGGGCGGAGCCAACCGGAGCGGTCTGCTATTAGAAATCCAAAGAGGAAGCTGACCATTATTTTATTTTGGCATGAATTTTCCACAATAATAAGCGCCGGCGTCGTCTAAAAATTGAGGAAACTCACCGTGAAAGTCCCGCCCACCGACGGCGCGGAAGGCCAGACACGCCCCCCCCCCTCCCCCTCCTGTGTAGATTCCAGTAGAACCGACCTGCTGCATCAAAATTCTCCCAAAATATTTGTTTTATTATTTTTCACAAACACAATAAAGAAAATGTATGAGAAAAAATAGAAAAAGCTGAAAAAAAACAGAATTCCAGAGAAAATGTCAAATAAACAGCAGTGAGAAATTCTTCTTTTCTTCTTTAGCCTGGATTTTTTTAATACTTTCATTCAAAAACATGTTGATGAGTTTGTTGAAATTTTGTTTTGTTGTTGTTTTTATAAAATTATAGCTAAAATTTTCCTTCTATGTTGTAAAAACAATTTGTTAAACATTTTTGGGGTTTCTACAGCAAAATGAATCCCAGTTTTCCAGATGGAATTTTCAGTTTTTGCCTGATTTTCTGTCTCGTGTGTAAATACAACATGAAAAAATGACTGAATACAGGTAGTGTCAGATAGGAGAGGTTCTGCTGATTAAAATGACACCAAATAAGCAAGTAGGTATTCTTTCAAATTGAAAAACTAGAGGTAAATTCAAAAGTAGACAAAAACAGAGTTTTAGACTCTATAGGTTCAAAAGGTTAAAATAAAATTTCTTTATGAGGAATTGTGCATGTGATTACATGCAGATAATAGGTGGCTGGCAAATAATGTAACTAAAAAAAAAATGTAGAAAGGCGATTCATCGCGATTAATATTTTTCTAGATTTGCGATTCATTTCTTTTTAATCAATTCTCAGTCCTAATTTAAACACATTTTTAATTCGTCTTCAGCTTCAAATCCACATGAAAACATTTTCCTCCAATTTTAGGCAAATATTTTTACTTTTTTGTGGTTCTTTACTCCATCTCCTAAAATGAGAAGTTTCTGAACTTTAGGAAATCATAAAGAAGACGCACCACAGAGGGGCAGTATAACGACATTCATATTGATGAAGTATTCAAGTGTTTTGTTGAGCTGTGAATGTTGACGCGTTAATTTGTTAGTATGTATTAACAGATGACAAATTAAAGAGATAATATAGCATTTATTTGTAGCTTTTGGACAAAATCGATCTTTTATTTTGACGTCAATCTGGCAGCTGTAATATAGAGCAGCAGAGCCATGGGGGGCGGAGCCAATCGGAGCGGTCTGCTATTAGAAATCCAAAGAGGAAGCTGACCATTATTTTATTTTGACATGAATTTTCCACAATAACAAGCGCCGGCGTCGTCTAAAAATTGAGGAAACTCACCGTGAAAGTCCCGCCCACCGACGGCGCGGAAGGCCAGACACGCCCCCCCCCCTCTGTTTTATTATTTTTCACAAACACAATAAAGAAAATTTATGAGAAAAAATAGAAAAAGCTGAAAAAAAAACAGAATTCCAGAAAAAATGTCAAATAAACAGCAGTGAGAAATTCTTCTTTTCTTCTTTAGCCTGGATTTTTTTTAATACTTTCATTAAAAAACATGTTGATTAGTTTGTTGAAAACATTTTTTTGTTGTTGTTTTTATAAAATTATAGCTAAAACTTTCCTTCTATGTTGTAAAAACAGTTTGTTAAACATTTTTGGGGTTTCTACAGCAAAATGAATCCCAGTTTTCCAGGTAGAATTTTCAGTTTTTGCCTGATTTTATGTCTCGTCTGTGAATACAACATGAAAAAATGACTAAATACATGTAGTTTCATATAGGAGAGGTCCTGCTGATCAAAATGACGCCAAATAAGCAAGTAGGTATTCTTTCAAATTGAAAATACAGAAGTAAATTCAGAATTTTAGACTCTATAGGCTCCATAGGTTAAAATAAAATTTCTTAATGAGCAATTTTGCATGTGGTTACATGCAGATAATAGGTGTCTGGCAAATAATGTAACTAAAAAAAAATGTAGAAAGGCGATTAATCGCGATTAATATTTTTCTAGATTTGCGATTCATTTTTTTAATCAATTCCCGGTCCTAATTTAAACACATTTTTAATTTGTCTTCAGCTTCAAATCCAGATGAAAACTTTTTCCTCCAATTTTAGTTAAATATTTTTACTTTTTTTGTGGTTCTTTACTCCATCTCCTAAAATAAGAAGTTTCTGAACTTTAGGAAATCATAAACAAAACCCACCACTTGGGGGCAGTATAACAACATTCAGCAAGGTGATTGGAGAAGAATTAAAGTGTATATAATGTAGAGGTGCTGTATACCTCTTTTTTTAATTTTTTTTTTATTGTTTTTATTTCAAACACAAACACAAAATGAAAATAAAATAAGAATTTGAAAATTACAAATATAAGAATTTAAAAGTACAAAAATACTAAATAAACGTAAGAATCTAAAAATACAAATATAAGAAAATTGGAAAAAAAAAAATACAAATATACAAGTGAAGCAAACATTGTGCTTGAAACTGAGTGGGTAGAAGAAAATTCTTTTTTGGTCCCACCCCTTTCTACAACATTTTTTTTGTTACCTGGTCTATTTACAGTTTTTTTTTTTTTTTCTTTTTTCAAAACACTTCAAAATCACTTTGGTTAAAATGTATGTACAATGATATTTGTACATGTTTATACTGATCATGTCAATCCTTGTAGAGATTCAGCAGTGACAGCTTGTATGTTTTTTTAAATATACATAAACTTTTGCTTTGTTTTAAACCTTCATTTAACCCATTCCATAAATCCACACCACAAAATGATAGACACATTTTCTTTTTTGATGTATGAGTACACTGTTTTTTGAAATTCAGCTGTTTTCTTAAGTCATCTTGTATGTTTAATGGAAGTAAATTGTTTCTGGCTTTAAACATAAAGAGTGCAGTTTTAAGTTTCACTAGGTCCCATAGTTTTAATAAACCAGACTTTAAAAACAGTGGGTTTGTATGTGTCCCATAATCCACACCATGAACTATTCGAATAGCTTTTTTTTGTAGTGGATGCAGTTTGGTTTTTTTGGACAGCTGGGACCGGTTTTAAAATCACTAAAGCTCCTTTTAAGGCAGAAATGTGTTTAAAGCATTCCATGAAAACAGCTTAATGAAAAGAGGGTGTGGCTTAAATCGGATCCGGCTGCCAATCAGGAAAGAGCTGATCTTAGTGTGGGTCATGTTGAGTTAAAGCAGGATCAGAAAACAAATTATAGTTTTAACCAACATTAATAAACCTTTTAATTTAAATTTTTCTTCATCTTTTTTGTTTTTTGTTTCGTTAAATTTGTGATTTAAGCATTTTTGAGTCTCTGGATTTGTTGCCTGATGAGGTAGAATAATTATAGAGCTTTTCAAATACTCTTTCCTCACTTAAATTCAGAAAATATCAGTGAATCTTCATAACTGTGTTTCAGTTATTCAAAATCAGCTTTAATCCCATGAATGATAAATAACGCCGCGGCAGTACAAGATCTTCCTGTTCCTCTTCAGGCACGAGCCTCCAGGCCAGGCCATCTCCACGGCAACGCAGGAGCTGCTGCGACTGGCCGAGGCCAACCCCGGCGGCGTGGCGACCCTGGACCCCGTCAACGACCTGCAGCTGAAGAGCGTGGAGGTGGTGGAGGGCTGCATGAGGCTGCGCACGCTGCAGGACGGCCTCAAGGCCTTCACCTGCGTCCACTCGCCCACCTTTGCGGAGCAGGTGATGCAGAGAAGGGTTCGGTTTCTGTCTGATGATGCTAATGAAACCGTGCAGAAATCCTGAAGCTCATTAGCATCACAGCCTTACGTAAGACGCTGAGCGGGCTTGGCCTCCTTTTTATAATTTCTAATTAATGAAGCTGAAGACTTTATTCTAGTTTCAGGAAAATAACAAGAAGGATTTCCTGTTGAAAGTCTATTTGTTCTTGTTGCTGCAGTTTGTTGGATGAAACGACCTCAATCTTCACTCAAGTTTTCTCACAGGAACTCAGTTGAGCTACAGGAGTAAATGTGCACACGTTTATCACACATGTATGCACTCAAATTTACCCACATACGTGGACACACATCTGTTTATGCATATGCACATACAAAACATGCGAATGCACACATGTACATGCATGCACAAGAATGCAAACATGCACTCACACAAAAACATGCAAACATAAACATAAAAACATACAAACATGCACACACGTGCACACGCACTGATGCAAACACACACACATGCACATCAACACGCACATCAACATGCACACACGTGCACACGCACATGCGCACCAACATGCACACACACGCACATGCGCATCAACATGCACACACACGCACACGCACATCAACATGCACACACACGCACACGCACATCAACATGCACACACGTGCACACGCACATCAAAATGCACTCACATGCACATGCACGTGCGCATCAACATGCACACACGTGCACACGCACATGCGCATCAACATGCACACACACGCACATGCGCATCAACATGCACACACACGCACACGCACATCAACATGCACACACGTGCACACGCACATCAAAATGCACTCACATGCACATGCACGTGCGCATCAACATGCACACACGTGCACACGCACACGCTCATCAACATGCACACACGTGCACATGCGCATCAACATGCACACGCACATCAACGTGCACACGCACATGCGCATCAACATACACTCACATGCACACGCACATGCGCATCAACATGCACTCACATGCACACCAACATGCGCACCAACATGCACTCACATGCACGCACATGCGCACCAACATGCGCACCAACATGCACACACGTGCACACGCTCATCAAAATGCACTCACATGCACATGCACGTGCGCATCAACATGCACACACGTGCACACGCACATGCGCATCAACATGCACACACACGCACATGCGCATCAACATGCACACACACGCACACGCACATCAACATGCACACACGTGCACACGCACATCAAAATGCACTCACATGCACATGCACGTGCGCATCAACATGCACACACGTGCACACGCACACGCTCATCAACATGCACACACGTGCACATGCGCATCAACATGCACACGCACATCAACGTGCACACGCACATGCGCATCAACATACACTCACATGCACACGCACATGCGCATCAACATGCACTCACATGCACACCAACATGCGCACCAACATGCACTCACATGCACGCACATGCGCACCAACATGCGCACCAACATGCACACACGTGCACACGCTCATCAAAATGCACTCACATGCACATGCACGTGCGCATCAACATGCACACACGTGCACACGCACATGCGCATCAACATGCGCATCAACATGCACACACGTGCACACGCACATGCGCATCAACATGCGCATCAACATGCACACACGTGCACACGCACATGCGCATCAACATGCACATGCACATCAACATGCACACACGTGCACACGCACATGCGCATCAACATGCGCATCAACATGCACACAACATGCGCATCAACATGCACACACGTGCACACGCACATGCGCACCAACATGCACTCACACGCACACATGTACACACTCATACAAACACACACGTGCACACACACACACAGGCCGCCAGCCTCTCTCATTACTCTGCCAGCAGACGCTTCCACTCTCCAGATCAGTTTCCGTCTGATCAGCGTTTTCATTTACAGACATCAGGCCTCATCACAGTTTATTCTCCTCTTCTTGGTGTAAACTGTTCCTTTGTGTTTGTGTTTGTGTTTCAGTTTGCTGGGATTCAGGAGAGGATGAGCGTCCAGGAGGAGCTGGACCGGCTGCTCTTCCTGGTGTCAGACCAGTCTCTGACTCTGCTGCCGGAATACCACCAGAGGATCAAGGTCTGGATCAGATAATCCATTCTGCGTCCAGTTCTGTTACACGCGACGTTACGTCAGACTCCAGTTCGATTTCAGGCGCCGTACTTCTCTATTTGTAAAGGATACATGAATGATCTTATAAAAGTATTAGAAAGTTTGGGCAGAAAACCCACAAAATGAGTGAAAAATCCTCAATAAAAATACAGATTTTGTTTAAAATATGCATTTTAAAGTCAATAAGTATTTGTTGGTAAATTTATGATCATTTAAATTCCCTGAAACATTAATATCTTCGGTCAGAACCTGATCAGTTTTTTCTCTCTGACTGTGTGGGTCTTTTTAAAATGATTTTTTTTTTCAGAATTCTCCAAAAACAAAAATAACAGCAAATTTTAAAATATACTTTAATTTGATGAAACAAACCATCAAAAACATAAACTGGGCCCAAAACTCTTATGAGTATTTCAAAATACGCTAACAAAATCAAAACGCACATAGCAGGGATATCCAAAAGCAGTTTAAAATTATTATGGGATGGCAACAGGATCTTCAGTTCGGCGGCCATTTTGTGGAAAAGTGTGAAATTTGTCAATCTTCCCGTTTTTGAACAGTATGGAAAAAGGAAACTTTTGTTCCAGCAATCTTCACAAAATTTCACACAAACGCCACCATATTAAGTCTACAACTCCAACCGAAGCTTTGTTGACCTTTGAACTCAGGCAGAGGTCGCCATCTTGGTTTTTTTTTTTTTTTTTTTTTTTAAATCACCTTTAGTATTTTCTACAAATTTAAACTCCTTTCTCCGAACTCCTTGGGCTTCATTGGAAAGCTACCTGGGAAAAAATGTTGGAAATAAAATTTGTAAACATTGAACTGCGTTAGCATGACAAGCTAGCAAGAGTGACGTTTCCCTGTTACTCGCACATTTCTTACCTAAACTCTGTGAAAATGTAATATATGAATCTTTGGCTCAAGCAGAACAAAACGATACAACACATAGTATGAAAATATTAGGAATGTGACCGTGGTTAAGAAAAAACCTCCGTTGCTAAGGAAATCCAAAAGTTTACTTTAACCGATTCTTCTAAAAATGACGTAGATCTGTCTGTCAGCCCCAGACTTTAAAAAAATTAAATGGTTGCTATGGAGATAAGCCATCAGAAACACTGCTTTTGTGAATTTGTCATGTCCAGCTCTAACTAGAGGCAGGAGGGGGGTGTAGCAGCTGCTCAGCCATTTCGGGCGGGGGAGGGTAAACGCCCTTTAACTTGAACCCGCCTGGTCGTCCTCAGGTCCTCCAGTCCCTCCAGTACATCGACGGCGGCGGTGCGGTCCAGCTGAAGGGCCGGGTGGCCTGCCAGATCAGCAGCCACGAGCTGCTGCTGACGGAGCTCCTGTTCGAGAACGTCCTGAGCCCGCTGGCGCCCGAGGAGAGCGCCGCCCTGCTGTCGTGCCTGGTCTTCACCCAGAACACGCAGGTGGAGCCGCATTTAACCAGCACGCTGAAGGAGGTGAGGCGGATTTTCCAGGCTGGTCTCTGTGAATCAGTGCGACGCGTCGGTTTGTCGGAGCCGCTCGAACAGGAAAGAGCTTTCCAAAATCCTGAATTAGTCATGACCCGACCAGCATCTCTGTAACACCAGCCCTCCTCGCGGAGCGGCGCTTTGTAACAGAGATTTACTGAAACGTCCTGTTAACAACCCGACGGTACAACCGGGGCGCCTCCCTCTCCTCTCAGAGCATCGAGCAGGTCCTGTCGGTGGCTCGGCGAATCGGGGAGCTGCAGCGCCAATGCGGGATCCCGCAGACGGCGGAGGAGTTCGTGGGGCAGTTCAAGTTCGGCCTGACGGAGGTGGTGTACTGCTGGGCCCGAGGCATGGTGAGGAATCCAAACGTTTATTATTTCTGACACTGAAAGATTTCCTTCAGATCAATAAAAATGTGGAAAACCTCAACCAACGACGCAAAAATAGAAAAATATGACACAATAAAAACTGAGACGATTCAATTCACAAAATCATGATTCAGTTTCCAGTTCAGTGCACTTCAAATTAATCTCCATTTATTTTATATATTTTAATATTAAATATATTAAAATAGGAATTAGTGAATACTTATTTACTACTTTTCTTAAAAGCTTTTACATTCACACACTTATTCCTATAGGAGTAAAGTGGGTTCAGTGTTTTGCCAATGACCAGGAACCAAACCTGCAACCTTTTTGCACCACGGCGGCCTAAAAATTCATTTTCACATAACTACAGAAAATTTAAGAATATAAATTCATGAATAAAATGCCAAAAATGTGCCTTTGAATAAGATAAATAGAACATTTTTTTTAGTTGTACTTCTTTGTTTTCTTGGAGTTATACTGCAGACATAAAAGTCTCGAGTTCTGCTTATTTTACTGTGTTTTCTTCTCACTAATTACACTTCTGGGTTAACAATTGATCAATTTAAACATTTAAGACAACAAAAATAAAAGGAAACATTTTCTCTTTTTTTTATTTTTATTTTTTTTACAAAAGCTGCTTATTGTCATATAACATTTAGCTCTTAAAACATATTATTTATTTTTGTTTAATTGATTGACAGCACTAATTACTGTATTTTCTGGACTATAAGTCGCTTCAGAGTATAAGTCGCAGAAGCCAAAAAATGCACAATAAAGAAGAAAAAAACATATTTAAGTCGCTTCGGAGTATAAGTCGCACTTTTAAGAGAAAGTCCAACATTTATGAACAAATTCAACAATCGTACCTTATTACGGTCTGCAGGAGCTGCATCTGAATGACTGGTTTTCTTTGTAACCCAATTTGATGGCGCGCTGTCCCGCATTAGTCCAACCAGAGAAAAATAAAAACAACAATGATAATGTCTTGATGCAAGTAAGAAAAACATCAAAACGTCAGATTGATCAGATTCTGATCGATGTTTGTTTTGTCTGAACGTCACTAGAGCTGCCACGATTAGTCGACTAATCGATGACTAATCGATTAGTCGACTAATCAGCTATTAAAATAGCCAATTAGTTGTTACTTTATGTTATATGAAGTCAGACTGTAGTAAAGTTGAAAGTTATAATAGCATTCTGCTAGCTTTTTAGACTATTTTGGCATTTATTAAGATTTTTTTAGACTTTTTTGGAGTTTAGCTGATGTTTCAGCAGCATGCTAGCTATTTTTGGCTAATTTAATTTTTTTTTTTTTTTTTTTAGGCTGTTTTGGAGTTAGACTAATATTTATACTATAGCTATTTTGGCTAATTTAGTTTTTTTTTTTCATTTTTTTGGGCTAATTTGGCATTTAACTAATATTCTAGCTGGCTATTAGCTTCAACGTTTTTAGCTAAAAATTTCAGCATCTTTAGCGGCCAATTTCAGCTAACAGCGTTCACACTAGCATTATCGCAGGTAATGCTATATATCTAATTTTTAGTTAGTTTAAAGCTAAAGATGGTTAAGATTTGTGCTTTACATCCAGTTTCCGCATGACCCGATCAGTCGACTGTTAAAATAATCGTTTGTTGCAGCATTAAACGTCACTTCTTCTGCGTTTTTGTCAGCTGACGGCAGAAAATACTGACACACAAACCTACAGTGCCCTCTAGTGGTTGTTTGGGGGGGAACAGCATCTGAAAGGCAACCAGTTTTAGTGATAAAAACAACGAATATACGAGCTTATTGATGCCTAAATAATTCACTCCTGAGTATAAGACGCATTTGGGCAATGTATGACAAAAAACGAGACTTGTAGTCCGGAAAATACGGTTGCAGAAATCATTTTTGCACAAAAATAATGTGTTTTTGCATAAATCCCAGCAGATTAGAGACTTAATTCTCAGAATTAAACCTCAGAGTGATTCTGTTTACAAGCTGCTGCTATCAGCACAGACTGTAAAGTAAAGATGCAGCATCTGCATTGCACCAAAGCATAAACGATAGTTCACTAAAACTCTTCTCTAAAGTCGACGTAAAGGAGTTACGGAGTGAAACTAACTTTTAAGGTAAAAACGTGTTCACGGTGTGGATTTGTGATCACGTTTGTGCTGCAGCCGTTCGCAGAGATCGCCCTGCTGACGGACATCCAGGAGGGCACGGTGGTCCGCTGCATCCAGCGCCTGGACGAGGTCCTGAAGGAGGTGCGGCAGGCGGCGCGCATCGTGGGGGACTCGGTGCTGGGGAGCAAAATGGAAAGGGCCTCCCTGGCCATCCGCAGGGACATCGTCTTCACGGCCTCCCTCTACACCCACTGAGGGGGGAGGAGGGGGGTGCTTCAATCATGATGCATGGGGGGGGTGATGGGGACCAAAGCGGCATGAACTGTAATTTACTGTACAATAATAAACTTTTTATTTTAAAGAAAATCTGTTTAGTTTTATTGAGGATTGGTTGGGGTTTCTGCGCACGCGCCTGTCGCTTTAAGAGCGCGAGGTCTCATTAATTCAATGAACAGTGGAGAAGCGTCGTCAGAGCAGCAGGCTCCCGCACCGGCGCGCGCGCGGACGGACCGAGAGGAGAGGAGAGGAGAGGAGAGCGGGGTTCCCACGCGCTCACCAAACGCAGGGCCTCTCTGAGATGAGGACATCCTGAGGATGGACTGAGAAGAGTGGAGGGGGAAACAAAAACAGCCAAATAAGAGAAAACAGGAGGGATTGGAACCAGCAGCGAGCAGAGGAGGCGCGCGAGCACCGCGGAGGATGTCGTCAGAGAAACACGGTGAGGATGCGGGATGCTTTGTGTCGCTGCGTGGACGGGCCTCCCGCAGCTGGAAGTGACAGGATCACGCGCCGTTTCTCCTCTCCTCTGAGAACCATTCTTCTGTCTGATCTTTACGCACGAGGCCCACGGCCGTGTCTTTGATGTGGGTGTTTGCGCGCGCGCCTTCTCCCTCGGAATGATGGTTTGATGCTCTTCACGCGCGTAAATCTCTGTTTAAGGGTTGAATCTGACCATCAGCTGCTGGTTTGAGCTGCAAACGTGGAAAACATCTCCTAAAAAAATGAATGTTAGAGCTGCAAAAATCCAGAAGAGAAAATGTTGCTTTCATATTTCTGTTTTGGGGTTTTGAAGCTTCAAAGTTCAGATTTTAGCTCCAACATTTGTAGCAGAAGTGTGATTATTTGAATCCACAATTGTCAGAAAATCCACATTATGATATTTAAATATAATAAATCTGATCAGGAATGAAGGATGCGCATTCACAGTCAAGGCCCGGGGGCCGGATCCGGCCCTCCAGATCATTTTATTTTATTGTTATTAATGACACGATGTTGTATTTTTAACTTGTATAATTTTGACCAAAAATATTTTTATGTAGAGTAAAATATTGACAATTATTTAAGATTAAAGTTGATTTATTCTGGAATAATATTCCTGCCTTTTTATTATTTAAATTTATCATAAGAAGTTTGAAGTTTTAAAAATTGTCATTCTTCACTAAGACATTTTAAGCTATGTTGGAGTAATATTTCAGCTACATGCTATCTGTTTTAGCTAATTTAATTTTTTATTTTTTTAAGGCTGAATTGAAGTTTAGTTAACATTTCAGCGACATGCTAGCTGTTTTGGATAATTTAGTCATTAAAAAAAAAGTTTTTTAGGCTATTTTGAAGATTAGCCATTTTTTCAGCTACATGCTAGCTATTTTTGCTAATTTAAGCTTTTATTAAAAAAAAAAAAGTTTTTTTGGCTGATTTAGACTTTAGCTAATATTTCAGCTACATGCTAGCTGTTTTGGCTAATGTAAGATTTTGTAAGGTTTTTAGGCTGTTTTAAAGATTAACTATTTTTTCAGCTACATGCTAGCTGTTTTGGCTAATTTAACTTTTTCTTTTAAAGTTTTCATGCTGTTTATGATGAAGATTAACCATTTTTTCAGCTACACATAGCTGCTTTGGCTAATTTGTTTTTTTTTTTTTTGTTTGTTTTTGTTTTTGGGCTATTTTGTTGCTTAGCTAATATTTCAGCTACATGCTAGCTATTTTGGCTAATTTAAGCTTTCATTTGAAAAAAAGTTTTTTGGCTGATTTAGACTTAAGCTAATATTTCAGCTACATGCTAGCTGTTTTGGCCAATGTAAGATTTTGTAAGGTTTTTAGGCTGTTTTAAAGATTAACTATTTTTTTCAGCTACATGCTAGCTGTTTTGGCTAATTTAACTTTTTCTTTTAAGGTTTTCATGCTGTTTATGATGAAGATTAACCATTTTTTCAGCTACACGCTAGCTGCTTTGGCTAATTTGGTATTTTTTTCGTTTTTTGGGCTATTTTGTTGCTTAGCTAATATTTCAGCTACATGCTAGCTATTTTACATAATCTAACCTTTTTAAACAAAGTTTTTTAGGCTATTTTGAAGATTAGCTATTTTTTCAGCGACATGCTAGCTGTTTTTGACTAATTTAAGCTTTTTTTTTGGCTGATTTAGACTTTAGCTAATATTTCAGCTACATGCTAGCTGTTTTGGCCAATGTAAGATTTTGTAAGTTTTTTAGGCTGTTTTAAAGATTAACTATTTTTTTCAGCTACATGCTAGCTGTTTTGGCTAATTTAACTTTTTCTTTTAAGGTTTTCATGCTGTTTATGATGAAAATTAACCATTTTTTCAGCTACACACTAGTTGCTTTGGCTAATTTGGTATTTTTTTCGTTTTTTGGGCTATTTTGTTGCTTAGCTAATATTTCAGCTACATGCTAGTTATTTTACATAATCTAACATTTTTTTTTAAAGTTTTTTATAGGCTGTTTTGAAGATTAGCTATTTTTTCAGCTACATGTTAGCTGTTTTAGCTAATTTAGGCATCTTAAAGATTTTTAGACTGTTTGGGAGTTTAGCTAATATTTCAGCTACATGCTAGCTGTTTTGTCTAATTCAAGCTTTTTTCAGCTCTTTTGTCTACTTTGAAGTTTAGCTTTTTTTTTCTGCCACATGCTATCTGTTTTAGCTAACCTATGTTTTCTTTTATCTAATTTGGCTTTTACTTTAGTTGGTTATCAGCCTCAGTGTTTTTAGCTATCAATTTCAGCATCCAAATTCATCTTACGGCATTCACACGAGCATTATCGCAGGTAATGCTATTTATAATAGAATAGAATAGAATAACTTTATTGTCATTGTACTATATACAACAAAATTGAGTCCAATCCTCTTAAATAAACAGATAAATAAAAAGAAATATGAAAAATACAAAAAATATATTAAATTCAAACACACATCCAACCAACCATACAAGAAGTTAAAACATTATAATAAAAAGGCACTCAATTAATAGCAGCATTTAAGAATGTGATGGCTCTTAGTCTATTTGTCCCCCCAGCCTCTCCATGATTTATGCACCTCGTCTCACAAGGTTTTCAGATTTCTTCCTTCTCGTCTCTCTCTCCACATATTATCGATTTGAATGAGGGTTTCTGGTTACCCGTATGCGTCCTCCTCCCTCAGCTGCCCTTTCCGTTCCCCGTCATGACCTCACAAAGGTTACTCCTCTCCACTCGTCTGTTGCCTCCTTGTGACGGGTCAGGGACCGTTACGTAAAGCGGCTCCCAGAGCACGAGGCGTCATGCCTCCTCTGTCCCGTCACATCTCACCCTCTGTTTTGGTTATGTTTTCATCTTACCCCCCCCCCGCTCCAACAACACATCTGAGTATTTGACAAAAGTCTAAATGATCCTCTCCTGACCAGCTGTGATGGAGGAGGAGGAGGGAAAGGTCTTCTTCGTTCAAAGTGAAGCTGTCAATCACTGTCATAATTAGCGCCCAGACTGAGCAGGTTGGAAAATATCAGGAGGTTTTTTTTCATAATTGCTTCTCCATCTTCAGAGGTGAGATGAGACGTCAGGCGGCGGTCGAAAACGCTCTCCTGCCCACTCCTCTGACGTTTATGCCCTTTTTCTCTTCTGTTTCTGGAGTTTTCTGCTCTTTTTCAGGTTTATTTCTTTCCCTTTTCTGTGTTTTTTCTACTTTCTGCTGTTTTTCTTTTCATTTTATTATTCATTTAATACTCTTTTATACTATTTCTGTTTTTCTCTTTCTGCTCTCTTCTTTTATTTTACTGTTCCTTTTCTGTTCTCCTTCTGGTTTTTTGCCTTCTGCTTTTTCTTTTCTTTTTCTGAGTTTTTCTCTTCTATATATACATTTTATTTATCTCTATTTTTTATTCTTTTTCTGTCGTTTCTATTCATTTGCTGTTCTCTTCCTCATTTTCTACCATTTTCATTTTCTCTTCTTTTCATTTTCTGTGTTTTCTATTTATTTTCTGCTCTTTTTCTTTTTTTGTTTCTCAGCTTTTTTGTTTGTTTTCTGCATTTGTTTGTTCTTTTTTCTGCTCTCTTCTTTTTGTTTTCTGTTCCTTTTCTTTTCTCCTTCTTGTTTTTTGCCTTCTGCTGTTTTTCTCCTCTTTGTCGGCTAAATTTATTCTTTTTCCGTCTTTTCTGTTCATTTTCTTTTCTCTTCTTTTTGTTTCTGTTTTTTTCTGCATTTGTCTTTTCCTTTTTTGCTCTCTTCCTTTGGCTTTCTGCTTTTTCCTTTCTTTTCCTGCTTTTTTCTCTTCTATATATTTTTTTATTTATCTCTATTTTTTTTTTCTGTTTCTTTCTATTCATTTGCTGTTCTCTTCCTCATTTTCTGCTTTTTCTCTTCTTTTCATTTTTATTTATTTTCTGCTCTTTTTCTTTTTTATTTCTCAGCTTTTTCGTTTGTTTTTTGCATTTTTTTGTTCTTTTTTCTGCTCTCTTCTTTTTGTTTTCTTCTTTTTCAGTTATTTTTCTGCAATTCTTGCTCTTTTTGTTCTTTTTTTATCTTTAAATCCTCTCTGTTTTCGTCTTCCCCCTCGCCGTTCCTGCGTCCCAGGGCTCAACGACCCCGCCCGTCAGGCGATGCAGCCCCCGCCGTACCTGCCGGGCCCGCAGGATCCCAACATGGGCGTGGCGCCGGGGACCCAGCCGGGGTACCCCCCTCCTCCTCCTCCGCCGGGCTCGCCTCAGGGCTTCACCGTCCAGACCCAGGGCCCCGGAGGCCACATGCCACACCCCCCCGTGGGATACATCCACCCGGGGTACCCCCTGCAGCTGCAGCCCTGCACGGCTTACGTACCGGTGTACCCGGTGGCGTCGGTGAGCCAATATGTTTGCTCTGATTACTTTAAAAGGAGTTTCCTCCCCAACAACTGATTTAATGGTTTCAACATAAAGTTAAAATCTTTATTTTTATTATAAGTAAACATCTTGAGGCTTAAATTCTTCAGTTTTATTTATGTTTTTACTACAAAATGATGATTTCTTTGACAAAATGGCCTCCAATATAAATATATCTTTTAAAGATTATTATGTTTTTTGACTAAACGTTTTACAAAAAGCTCAATGAAATGTCTTTTGTTGCATTAATGAGCTTAAAATGAGTCAAATTGTGAAAATTCACATTTTTAAGCCGACAAAATGATGTACAGGCGAATTTAAGAAGAACCAAAGAATGAAACTAAACTCATTTGTGTTTTATAGCCCCACCCCTGCACTCAATGCACCTTTTAGCCCCGCCCTCAATGGCTGATTGGCAGCTAGACCACCCCCGTCCCCTTTTGTCCCGGCCGCCCTGGTCAGAGTTACACACGACAAATTTATAGAATTTTTTCAAAATGGCGGCTTTTCTGTTGGTTTTATCTCCATAGCAACCATTTTATTTTTTGATTGCCTGGAGATGACGAACAGATCGGTGTCATTTTTAGAAGAATTGGCAAAAGTAGAGTTTTGGGTTTCCTTAGCAACAGAGGTTTTTTGTTAACCACGCCCCCATTCCTAACATGTTCATATCATATGTCATATTGTTTCATTCAGTTTGAGGCTGAGTATTACATTTCACGATGTTTTGAGAAAAAGTGTACGAGCAAAAGGGGGGCCCCACTTTTGCTAGCTTGTCACGCTAACGCCATTCAAAATCTTCAAACTTTATTTACAACATTTTTCTTTCCCCCGATTAGCTCCCCAATCACATTCGAGGAGGTGACGGAGGGGTTTAACCTTTTAGAATGTCCTGAAGGGGATTTTGTTTTTTCAAGATGGCCGCCTCTTGCCGAGGTCAAAGGTCAATGAAACGTTTGTTGCGGACTTTTGTTCTTTTGTCAAATAGTGAGAAATTGTGAAAGTTTCCACATTTCACACGTTGACACAAAGAACTGTAGGTCCTGTGGACATCCCATAATAGTTTCAAAACTTCCTGTTTATATTCCAGAACTGCTGTGAAATTAGAAAAAAAATCCCATTTCTCTTCAGGTTTTATCTTTTAAATCTTTTGTGTTACTTCATTTTCTGAGATTTTCCTCTGCAGTTTCCTAATGTTTATGTCGTATCCAGAGAGCATCTCTTCTTCTTCTATTTTTGGACTCCTAAAACTTTCAAATGAAGCCATCTGGACCCAGCTCGGCGCCGTCTTTTCTATTTAAGGCCAAATAAATGTAGCAGAGAAAAGCGTGTCCTCGTCTGAACCCCTCAGTTCATGAACAGTTTTCAGTTTCTGAAAGACATTTTAAGCTCAAATGTTCCTCTTCCATCTCCAGTGATGATGGTTGTAGCTGCAGGTGTTCTGGTTCTTCTCTGCTGGTGAACAACTTGTCCAATAAGCTGATCTCAGATCTGTCTTCTAGAGTTAATCATAAACTCTCCAGATGTGAGGCTGTAATCCCATCAGGCTTTGCTCCGCGGCATCTGAGAGGAGAAGCTGTTGGTGAAGCTCCTCCTCCTCTTCCTCCTCCTCCTCGTCTCCTCAGGGCCAGCCCTACATGCCCGCCGGAGGGGCTCACCCGGGGATGCCGCCGGGGCAGATTCACCCCATGCAGATGCCGCCCAGCATCACCCTGATGGACCGCCGGCCCCCCCACGACTACCTTCCCATCGCGGTGCTCACCACCGTCTGCTGCTTCTGGCCCACGGGCATCATCGCCATCATCAAAGCCGTGCAGGTGAGTTTCACCTGAGAACGCTCCGACGGTTGGTTTACGGGAGCAGGAGTCTGCAACCTGACACTCTGAGCCACATGTGCCCCTTTTACCCCTTCATTCTGGATGTTTTACCCCTTTATTCTGGCTGTTTTACCCCTTCTTTCTGGCTGTTTTACCCCTTTATTCTTGCTGTTTTGCCCCTTTATTCTGGCTTTTTTGCCCCTTTATTCTGGCTGTTTTACCCCTTCTTTCTGGCTGTTTTACCCCTTTATTCTTGCTGTTTTACCCCTTTATTCTGGCTGTTTTACCCCTTTATTCTTGCTGTTTTGCCCCTTTATTCTGGCTTTTTTACCCCTTCATTCCTGCTATTTTACCCCTTTATTCTGGCTGTTTTACCCCTTTATTCTGGCTTTTTTACCCCTTCATTTTGACTGTTTTACCCCTTTATTCTGGCTGCTTTACCCCTTTATTCTGGCTTTTTTACCCCTTTATTCTTCCTATTTTACCCTGATCTCTTGCTTTTTACCCTTTATTTCTGGCCTTTTTTTTCCCCTTTATTCTGGCTTTTTTTTTTACCCCTTTTTTATTTTTTCTTCCTTTTTTTTTCTTACTCCTTTTTTATGGATGTTTTACCCCTTTATTCTGGCTTTTTTACCCCTTTTTCTGGCTGTTTTTACCCTTTTTCTGGATGTTTTACCCCTTATTCTGGCTGTTTTACCCCTTTATTCTGGCTTTTTTACCCCTTCATTTGGCTGTTTTACCCTTTTTTTACCCCTCATTTGGCTGTTCTTACCCTTTTTTATTCTGGCCATCCTTATGCCTTTTACCCCCTCTTGTTATTCTGGCTTTTTAACCCCCTTTATTCTCTGGCTTCTGTTTTCGCTTTTACCCCTTTATTCTGGCTGTTTTTTTACCCCCCTTCATTTTGGCTGTTTTATACCCCCTTTATTTGTTTCTGGCCTTTTTTCTAACCCCTTTCATCTCTGGCTGTTTTACTCCTTCTTTCTAGCTGTTTTTACCCCTTCATTCTGTTTTTTACCCCCCTTTATTCCCTGCTGTTTTACCCCTTTATTCTGGCTTTTTTACCCCTTTATTCTGGCTTTTTTACCCCTTCTTTCTGGCTGTTTTTACTCCTTCTTTTCTAGCTGTTTTACCCCTTCATTCCTGTCTTTTTACCCCTTATTCTTGCTACTGTTTTACCCCTTTATTTCTGGGCCTTCTGTTTTTACCCCTTTATTCTGGCTTTTTTACCCCTTCATTTGGCTTGTTTTACCCCTTTATTCTGGCTGCCCTTTCTGTTTTACCCCTTTATTCTGGCTTTTACCCCTTATTTCTGGGGCTTTTACCCCTTTATTCTGGCTGTTTTTACCCCTTTATTCTGGCTGTTTTACCCCTTTATTCTGGCTTTTTTACCCCTTCATTTGGCTTTTTACCCCTTTATTCTGGCTGTTTTTACCCCTTTATTCTGGCTTTTTTACCCCTTTATTCTGGCTGTTTTACCCCTTTATTCTGGCTGTTTTACCCCTTTATTCTGGCTTTTTTACCCCTTCATTTTGGCTGTTTTACTCCTTCTTTCTAGCTGTTTTACCCCTTTATTCTGGCTTTTTTACCCCTTTATTCTGGCTGTTTTACCCCTTTATTCTGGCTTTTTTACCCCTTCTTTCTGGCTGTTTTACTCCTTCTTTCTAGCTGTTTTACCCCTTCATTCCTGCTTTTTTACCCCTTTATTCTGGCTGTTTTACCCCTTTATTCTGGCTTTTTTACCCCTTCATTTTGGCTGTTTACCCCTTTATTCTGGCTGTTTTACCCCTTTATTCTGGCTTTTTTACCCCTTCATTTTGGCTGTTTTACCCCTTTATTCTGGCTGTTTTACCCCTTTATTCTGGCTTTTTTACCCCTTCTTTCTGGCTGTTTTACTCCTTCTACTCCTCAGTAAAACGTTCATTCAGTAGACTGCAGTGGTTGGACGTCCTGTTCAGGTAAACGGTGACACCTGTGTGGGGTCTGGTGACCCCCCCCCCCTCCCTCCCCCCACGTGAACGCCGGCCGCTCGTCCGTGCGCCTCCAACCCGGTGGAGCGCGTTACGTAACCGCAGCGCTGTCAGTGCATCGGGACAGAATGGATTTTGTCCTGTGGGCCCGCTCAGCTGGCGGTGACCTGAGCGGAGCTGACGAGGCGTGGACGCGCCGGACCGAGCCGCCGCCGCCGCCGCCGCCGCCGCGTGTTGCTGTGGCCTGCTCTGCGGATGCGGCTGAATCGATCCTCGCAGGATCGTTGCAGGCGCTCTGCTGCTCCCACTCGTGTGTATTTTTGGACGATGATCCTCCTCCTCCTCCTCCTCCTCATCCTCCTCCTCTCTTTCATGGCTCAGGTGCGCACCGCCATCGCCAGAGGCGACATGGTGACGGCGGAAATAGCCTCCAGGGAGGCGCGCAACTTCTCCTTCATCAGCCTGGCCGTGGGCATCGCCTCCATCGTGCTGTGCACCATCCTCACCGTGGTGGTCATCATCGCCTCGCAACACCACGACGACGACTGGGAGCCGTAACTCCGCCCCCCCCCTCCTCCACAGAGTATATATCCATGTGCTTTCTGTCGTCTGGACGAAAGAGAGCGTCCGGTCCTCCGTTCAGATGCGCACGCCGTAAACCACTCAAACACCGACATCATCCAAACATCCAGACACAGACTTGAGAGGAATCGGGTTCAGTTCATTCCTGGGGGGGGCCGTCTCTGACAGGAGGACGCCGCCATCGATGTGCAAATGGAGGCCGGACTGACGTCTCTGAGGTCATTCGTTGTGTCATGTGTGACATCTTAGCTGGACCGACGGCTGCGCAATTTATACTAATTTATTTATTTATGGATCACTCAAACTCTGAATTTGACTCCTCTTATCACACGTTTGTTTGGCTTTAAAGACCCCCCCCCCCCCCCCCCCCCCATCAGCTTCTGATCTGACTTCTCTGTACAATTTCATTATAATTACAGTCATTTTATCCAAAATGTTCTGCTTTCTCAGACTTTTCTCTAGGAGTTCATTATAAATTCCCTTCCAAATTGTGGGCGGGACCATTCCCCCTCCCCGTTCCCGAGAGCTCTCTGTTTACATGCTCTCCTGCTAGCTTACAGCCCCTCACAACTCCAAGCTAACATCAGTATCGAAGCTACACATCCTTACAGGTGCGGACTCAGCATTAGGCGAAGCTAGGCAATTGCCTAGGGCCCCTCAACACTCTGGGCCCCCAGAAGAACACTTAATAAAGGTAAAAAATAATTTTACACTGAAAAATGTACTAAAATTTGATTATTTAGGAAAATAAAAATTAATGGTCTACTTAAGTTAAAATTTTAATTTGATTAAAAAAAATCATATTTTTATATGTAAGAAATTCCAGAACTTTTTTTAATTGATTGCTTTAATTTGTATTTAAAACACAAAAAAAAACCACCTTAAATGAATGAAAAATGACGTGATATGGCGATTACAGTAAAACAAAAAAGAAATAAATAAAATAATAAAATAATGCTCACGTAATCATTTCGCTACAAGCTAGTCAGAACGTTTTCTTCTACGGTTGTTTCCGGTATTTTAGATAGTTCTACGCATGTCAACGTGATTTATTCCAACTCAGCGTGTGACGGAGGAAAACATTTGAAGTTTTTCACACACTTCAATTCTAATCCGATTTTAGACACCGTATATGGAGCCAGCTGCCATCATGGATGTACATCTTACTAATAACAAGATAAATATGTGTCCACTAATCTGATCCATAAATGTAATTTACACATTCGATCCCAATCATTTCATTTTTGTCTTCAAAATTTGCGGCACTTCCTGTTCAGTTTCAGCGCAGGTTGCTACGTCGGTTTTGACATCATTTAAGTTTTTAAATTAAACATTTGGACCATTGACTTTGATTCTGTCCACTAGTGGTTCAGTGAAGACGGTAAATGAAGTTAAATCTACAAAAAAATAAAAAAGAGAAAAGAACCGCTGCAGGGGCACCGTTTTAGTCCTCGCCTGGGGCCCTGAAATTGCTAAGTCCGCCCCTGTTTTTTTTTTTTTTTTTTTTTTTGAAATACTCAGAGTTCTAGAAAGTTTACTCAGAGTTTTTTAGTTTAGGAAGTTCAAAAGTCACTTGAACTTGTTAAAACCAGAATTTTCATGGGGGTGGGTCCTTAAACTCCTGATAAAATGATGCAGCTGCATATATTTGTGCATGATGAATACACATTTCCACTAGCGGGCTTTAAGGGGGAGGAGCTGCTCTTCTCCCAAACGCTTCCTAACATTTCTTGACGTGTTTCAGTATTTTACAGAGTCAAAAAAAACAAAAACCATGGAGTATTTCTGCTGGAGGACCGGTCGACGTTTGACCCTCCTCGTCTGATGTCATCAAAGTAGATTTAGTGCGTCTGTTTTCCATAATGTAGCTTCGAGAAGCAGCCCCGCCAGCGTGGCGGTGTCACGGACGTTTCAGAGGTCAGGAGGTGAATGTTTGGAGAGGGGAAGTACAAATACCTACACAGTATTGTAGCACTTTGTGAAGTCGACAGGTTCATCCTCGCCGTGGATGACGAAGGCGTCGGACCTCTGGACATATCTGTTCTGTTCTCCCCGCCCGTTCCTCTGATGATGGAGATTGTACAGATACAATATAGAAAAATGACACAAATAGTTCAAGAATATATATGGAGTAGTGTATTGTTCAAATGTTTTTTTTTTTCTTATTTCCTGCATTTGTATTTTATTCTGAAGGACAGCTGGATCTAAAGTGTGTTGAGGGTTTTCTCCCCAAAAATATAGTGTTGAATCTCAATTCAGAGTATATTTTTCTGTTGAAAATATTTCAAAAACACATTGTAAACAACCTAAATAAGGATTAATTAAGCTCAATTAAAGTCATCTTTATATCTATTTGGAAAAGTCTTATGATTATGATGTTTTTAGCCAAAATGAAGCAAGTTCAGCTTCTAAGTTGCAATTAGTGTGGAGCAACACCGCCCCCTCTTCCCATTAATGAGAGCTCGGATCAGGATCTGTATTTTCTATGTCACAAATCTTTTCAATCGGCATTTTTTCATCTGCTCCTGATTAGTTTAAATAAATACTCTAATTTAAAAACACATTCAAAACACATCAAAGTGGGTCTTTAAATTTGAAATTTGATTTATTTATTTCCACTTTTTAGAAGTTAATGTGCTTTTTGATGCAGAGGAGAGCAGATTCTTCTCTTCTGATGCTCCAATTATCTCAAGTGGGAAGTTGTTGCTTCTCAGCTGCACTTTAATGTAAATTTGGGTAAATTATGATTCAGTTTCAAGGCAGAAACCTCAAGGATAATGACGCGCTTTTGCTGAAATAAAGAGCAAAAAACCATCTAAGAAAATGTCAAGGTTAGAGCGCAGTACCGATACACAACAGTTGATTCGTTTATTGTTTAATTTCTTCAGTGTGTAATTATGCTGCATCCTCCAAAAAAAAAAACAACCCCGTTTTAACTCAGAATCACATTGAATATATAATTAGTTGACTCGTTTTGCTGTGGAAACGAGTTTTTCTGAGCCTCAATTATCATAGAAAAAAAGAATTAACTTTATTGTTCCTCATGAACAAAAACACACAAACTAATGATTATAACTCATAGATTAACAGTTTTTTACACAATCTATTTACGCAATTTAAAAGAGGAAAAACTGAAGAATTAAACAAAGTTTCAAAATAAAAGCATTCAACAAAAACTATTGAGGATAAATTCACTCACCACATTTTAATATTTTTAAAATATAAAAAAAATAATAATAAAAATCAAGTCAGAGCTTATTGGAAGAAAGTTAAAAAAAAAATTGATTTTTTCTTTTTTAACATAAAATCTAAATTTATTTTGTAGATATAAAACAGGAAATTCAGAGTTTTACGCCGACACGTCTGTCAGTGTTCAATATATGAATAAAAAACAGAGAAATTTAGCTTCAGAGATCTGTCGTAGTGTCCCTAAAAGGGCAACACCCATCCAGCCCACAGGGTTTAAAATGGGCAGAAAATGTGGATCCTGATTGGATTTGACCGCCGTTTCTGTGCTGGCTCCACCCGGTTTTCCCACATTAGCTTAGGTGAAGACTTTATGGGTTGGCACGCTGCAATAGCCGGCCTCCCAGTGGACAACAAAGCTCGCTAGCTTGATTCAGCGGGGATTACTAGCATAATACAGTGGAGCTCGCTATCTTGATACAGTGAAGCTAGCAAGCATGCTACAAAGCGTGTTAGCAGGAGCTTGCTATCTCGATACAGTGGAGCCTATTAGCTCGATACAGTTAGACTTGCTAGCATGCTACAGAGCGTGTTAGCAGGAACTCGCTATCTCGATACAGTGAAGCTTGCTAGCTCAATACAGTGGATCTCAATTCAGCAGAGCTTGCTAGCACGCTACAGAGCGTGTTAGCAGGAGATTGCTAGCTCGATACAGTGGATCTCAATACAGCTGAGCTTGCTAGCACGCTACAGAGCGTGTCAGTAGGAGCTTGCTAGCTTGATACAGTGGATCTCGATACAGCTGAGCTTGCTAGCACGCTACAGAGCATGTTAGCAGGAGCCTGCTAGCTCAATACAGTAGATCTCGATACAGCGGAGCTTACTAGCACGCTACAGAGCGCATTAGCAGGAACTTGCTAGCTCGATACAGTGGAACTTGCTAGCTCAATACAGCAGAGCTTGGTAGCATGCTACAGAGCGTGTTAGCAGGAACTTGCTAGCTCGATACAGTGGAACTTGCTAGCTCAATACAGCAGAGCTTACTAGCACGCTACAGAGTGCGTTAGCAGGAACTTGCTAGCTCGATACAGTGGATCTCGATACAGCTGAGCTTGCTAGCACGCTACAGAGCGTGTTAGCAGGAGCTTGATAGCTCGATACAGTGGAGCTTGCTAGCATGCTACAGAATGTGTTAGCAGGAGCTCGGTACAGCGGAGCTCGCTAGCTTGTTACGCCATCCACAGGCTGGCTAACATTGCTAGCTAACCCACTGAGTCCCCACCTAAGCTAATGTGGGCACACACAGGGGGGGCCACATTTTCTGCCACTTTTAAACCACATTTGCCCTCTCGGCCTCGCTGGCTGGGCAGAACTGCCGACCGTACTATTAATCTGGTTCATAACGTGCAATAAATCCAAATAAAGTGCATCTTTAAAAGGTATCCTAAGTGTTCTTGGTGGATGGGTGCGGCGGCGTGGTAGAAACTGTGACACATGGTGTTTAAGTGTACTAAAAGAACAGTGTTGTTTGGTATTGATATTGTACGGAAGGCTCCGGCAGACTCTCTACATAATTCTAGACTTCTGTTGTGTGGCACTAGGCTCCATTTTCCTGTGTGCTTTCTGTTCTCTGCAGCTCTATGACACAAAGATCTTTGATTTTTCTGCTTTTCTTAGTGTAAATGCCGTGGGCTCCCCGAAGCCCACCTGTGCGCACGTGGGCTTTCTCTGGATTCTAATCGGTTGTGTTGCACATGCTTTGGTTGTTTCTGACTTTGGTTGTTTGAATAAAAGAGTGGTTCTGAGGACGCTCCGGTGGAGGCTGTGCTTCATTTCCTTGGCTGTTTTTTTTTTTTTTTTTTTCACCTCTCCATCCTCTCAGTCTCTATGGCATCTCGTCTCTCCCTCATCACTATTCTATTTATAGTTGCCCCGCTTTTCTGCCTCTCCTTCCCTTTTTTTTCTCTCCAGCACAAAATGAGACACAGAAGCTCTTGTAATCTTTTGTTTCATCGCAGACGCTCCTGCTGTTTTATGTTTTGCCAATAATCATTTCAGTTTTGACTGTTTTTATATTTCAGAAAACCGTCATCTTTGAACCATTTTTAATCTGTTTTTAACAAAAAAATGAAATCTAACAAGATAACTGGGACTGTATTATTATAATTATTATTTCAGCGGCGTTCTGAGCGATGCGGCCTCATAAACAGGCTCCGCCTTTTGTTTCTGTCTTTCTTTTTTTCACAGCTGCCTGAAGGCTTTCAGAGTCATGCGGTTTTCTGTTGACGTCGACTCCAGGCATCACTAAGCCTGAGATATCTGCAGAAAACCAGGCCCTTACTTAGAGAGAATTTTCATTTATCGTCATTTGGAGCCACGAGGTTGCTGGAGCCTATCCTAGCCACTGTGGGGTGCAGCTGGGGTTCACCCTGGACTGTCTGAGCAATGGAAAAACTGGCTGCTTTTTTGTGACGTGATAGTATATTCATGTTTTCTCGTCATGTTTTCAACGATAAATATTATACGAATTAATATTTTCCTTTATTTGAAGCTATGATTTGTTTGGGAAATTTCTCTTTATCTAAAATTAATCAAACGGGTTTGATCCACCCTCAAAAGTGCAGTGTGAAAGCAAACTCACACTGTGCCACATTACACTGAGCCCACCTGACTGCAAGAACCTCAGAGTTCAGCAGATGTCGATGTCACGGGACTCACGTTTAGCCCACGTGTTCACACTGGACAAGCAGGGAGGGGCTTCTTCTTCTTCTATTGTTTCCTAGTTCATGTCCTCCACCGACAGTTAGAAGAGTTTTGGTTTGAAACGGCAAAGAGGAGCACGCTTGTTATGATTTAGAAAAAAAAAATGGATGTTTTAAAATGGGGCGGGGCAGGGTTGTTGTGGCCCCGCCCACAGCCTTTTTTCATCTGTTCCGGATTCAAAATGATTTGAATAAATAAATACTCAGAAATGCACATTTTTATCTTTATTTTCTTACATATTTGTCCTTTATCATCAGGAAAATTATAAAAGAACATTTTAAAAACACCAAGAACATGATTTACGATGAAGTGGATTTTAATTCAACCTTTTGTTACTGATTGTTTTAAGGAAATTGAAAGAAAACACTTTTTCTTTTGCAATTACACTAAAATGTTATTTTTTTTTATTTTCTGACACTTTTTTGAACAACTTGACCTGAAGTGAGAAGATATGTTTTACTTCATCCATCCATCCATCCATGACTAAATACTAGTTTTGTGCTGAATTTGTCATTAAAAAAAATCAGATTTTCCTTTAAAACTGGATTTTCTTTAAGAAAAAAACATTACTTTGAAAGTATTTCCAATCAGCAAGTTAGATTCAGATTTTTTAAAAATTTTCATCAAAGTCTAAATGAGCTTTTAACAGAAATGAGAATATCTTTTTAATGAAGACAAAAGCAAACAAGTGAAGATCTTTTCCAAACAAACGTTCCTTTTTTAGTCTTTTTTAGTCTCTTCCTGTGCTCAAACGTAAAATCAAATGTCCAAAAAATAAATAAATTCACAAATTCTTCTAGAAAATTTGGATTTTCTCACCATAACTTTTGTTTTTTGCAGCTTTCATGTGGACTTCTTGAATAATTCATCCTTATATTTTTGAATTTGGCATTTATTCTTAGGAAATATTGACATTTATGTTTGAACTCCTGAGGAGAAACTAAAGACCCTAAAAAGACCAAATAGAATAAAAGTTCTGGGTTGTTTTTGTTTTAGTTACATTTACTGGAGAATCAGAAATGATGTGTTCACAGGTTTGCTTTTAGTTTGTTTTTAAATAAAAAGATCCTTAAATTAAGAGCATAAATTTCTGTAAACACGTGTCAAAGTCAAGGCCCGGGGGCCGGATCCGGCCCCCCAGATCATTTTCTTTCATTGTTAATAATGGGCCAATGTCTTCTTGCGCTTAAATTAATGAAAATTATTTAATGTGGCACAGCGGTGTAGCGGTCGACTCCTGTTTGGAAGATAGTGGGTTTGATTCCCGCCTTTTCCGCCCATGTGTTGAAGTGTCCTTGGGCAAGACACTGAACCCCACATCCCTCTGGTGGAAGGTTGACGCCAGTATTCAGCGGCGGAGCCTCCACCAGTGTGTGAATGGAACTGTGAATGTGAAGCAGGAGAGTAGAAAACACCACACGAGTATTTACCATTTAAGGTCTTTTTATTATTCATAATTATGTTAAAAAGTTACGGTTTTAAAGTTTTAACAATTGGCATTTTGCTAGCTTTTCGGACAATTTTGACATTTACTCAGATTTACCAGGTTGTTTTGGAGTTTAGCTTATATTTCTGCTACAAACTAGCTGTTTTGGCCAAATTTAGGGTTTTGTTATTTTATTTTTAGGCTTTGTTCGAGTTTAGCTAATATTTCAGATACATGCTAGCTGTTTTGGCTAATTTAGGATTTTATTTATTATTTATTTAGGCAATATTGAAGTTTAGCTATATTTCTGCTACAAACTAGCTGTTTTGGCCAAATTTAGGGTTTTGTTATTTAATTTTTAGGCTTTGTTCGAGTTTAGCTAATATTTCAGATACATGCTAGCTGTTTTGGCTAATTTAAGATTTTATTTATTATTTATTTAGGCAATATTGAAGTTTAGCTAATATTTCTGCTACAAACTAGCTGTTTTGGCCAAATTGAGGGTTTTGTTATTTTATTTTTAGGCTTTGTTCGAGTTTAGCTAATATTTCAGATACATGCTAGCTGTTTTGGCTAATTTAGGATTTTATTTATTATTTATTTAGGCAATATTGAAGTTTAGCTAATATTTCTGCTACAAACTAGCTGTTTTGGCCAAATTTAGGGTTTTGTTATTTAATTTTTAGGCTTTGTTCGAGTTTAGCTAATATTTCAGATACATGCTAGCTGTTTTGGCTAATTTAAGATTTTATTTATTATTTATTTAGGCAATATTGAAGTTTAGCTAATATTTCTGCTACAAACTAGCTGTTTTGGCCAAATTGAGGGTTTTGTTATTTTATTTTTAGGCTATGTTCGAGTTTAGCTAATATTTCAGATACATGCTAGCTGTTTTGGCTAATTTAGGATTTTATTTATTATTTTTTTAGGCAATATTGAAGTTTAGCTAATATTTCAGCTACAAACTAGCTGTTTTGGCCAAATTGAGGGTTTTGTTATTTTATTTTTAGGCTATGTTCGAGTTTAGCTAATATTTCAGATACATGCTAGCTGTTTTGGCTAATTTAGGCTTTTTTATTTTATTTTTAGGTTATGTTCGTGTTTAGCTAATATTTCATGCTAGCTGTTTTGCTAATTTAGACTTTTTTAAAAGTATTTTTCTAGGGTGTTACGAAGTTAGAAATAAAATGTACACAGTACCTGTTTTGTCTAATTTAGCCTTTTTTGTTTTTTGGGGGGGATATCTTTAAGTTTAGCCATTTTTTCAGCTACATGCTAGACTTTTTTGCTAACATCATTTTTTTAAAATTTATTTTTGGTTTTTACGCTAATTTTGCATTTAGCTAATATTTCAGCTGTCTTTCAGCTTCAGCTTTTTCAACTATCAGCTTCATAAATTTCAGCATTTTCAACTATCAGCACTAGCATCTTCAGCCTCCAAATTCAGCTTACAGCATTCACACTAGCATCTAGTTTATAATTATATTAAAAAGTTGCGTTAAAGTTTTAAAAATGTAGATTTATTGTATTTAATAAACGTTTTTCCTGCTGCGACATAAAGCGTGTTTTGAATTGTGGCTCCGTTTGTGACAAACCTGCTGAAAAAAGTTAAATATAGCAGAACAAAAAAGATTTCAGCTGCTTTAGAATCATTCAAATGTGTTTCAACATGAATTTGAGTCACTAAAATGACAGTTAATCTTATTTTATTGCTGTAAATCTAAAGTTTTATTTAAGATCCGGTTCGATTCCATTAAAGTCGTGTTCCTCTGTGACTGATGAATAAATCTCTCCAGTACAAAGCGGCGTGGCGGGATCACAGATGGTCGTTTAGCCTCCCGAGGAGAGCCGGCGTCTCTGAGATCCTTTCGTTTGGCCTCGCGCCGCACGGCTCGGCTCCATCCGGCGCCGCGGCGCCGACTGTCTGGCTGTGAGTGTTTGCGGCATCCAGCTGCACCCTCGCTGGGCTGTCATCTCCACCGCCGCCGCCGTCGCATCAGGCGGATGTGGAAAGGTCGCTGGCATTTCAGCAGCTCGGGAGGAGAGACTGACTTCAATGGTCTGCTCTTGTTGCTGCTTTTGTGGATTCAGTTCGACCGTTGATGAATTCCACACAGGTGGAAATCACCTGGAGCTTCATGAAGAAGGTAAGTGGGTGGAGCTTCTGCAGACGGACAGGATGTGAAAACGGCAGCTGAAGAACTCTATTTATGAGGTTTTTATGGGAACCGTCTGGCTGGAAGGATGTCGGCTATAAATCTGCAGAGCTCCGCCCACAACAGGTGCAGTCACCTGTGGGCACTTCAACCAATCTGGACACACGGGTAAGAATGGAGGACAGACTCATGCAAGGTTTTATGGGAAAAACTGGAGGGTCAATAGAAGAAGCAACAGATTCTATGAAAACAGAACAACACGTCAAGATTGATGATAAAATATGAAAATATGTTTGTTTTTATTTGAAATAATTGTAACTTTCATTTCATTTATATTTTTTAATGCTAAATGTTCATTCTTGCATTTGCATATCATGTCTCTAAAATAGGGGTAAAAAAAGACATCACGGTACAGGAAGGTAATAGACAACAAAAGAGAGGGGTAAAATTAGATACTTTGGAGGGGGAAAATTGCATGGAGGGGTAATAAAAACAACAGAGGGGTAAAAGAGATACTTTAGAGGGGTAAAAAGACATAATGGAGGGGTAATAGAAACTTTATGGAGTGGTAAAAAGACATGATGGGGTAATAGAAATGTTATGGAGGGGTAAAATAGATACTTTGGAGGGGTAAAAAGACATGGAATGGTAATAGAAACAATAGAGGGGCAAAAGGGACACTATGGAGGGGTAAAAAGACATCATGGAGGGGTAATAGACACAATAGAGGGGTAAAATAGATACTTTGGAGGAGTAAAAATGACATGGAGGGGTAATAAAAACAACAGAGGGGTAAAAGAGATACTTTAGAGGGGTAAAAAGACATAATGGAGGGGTAAAAAAGACATGGAGGGGTAATAGAAACAATAGAGGGGCAAAAGGGACCCTATGGAGGGGTAAAAATACATCACGGAGGGGTAATAGAAACTTTATGGAGGGGTAAAAAAGACATGGAGGGGTAATAGAAATGTTATGGAGGGGTAAAATAGATACTTTGGAGGGATAAAAAGACATGGAAGGGTAATAGAAACAATAGAGGGGCAAAAGGGACACTATGGAGGGGTAAAAAGACATCACGGAGGGGTAATAGAAACAATAGAGGGGTAAAATAGATACTTTGGAGGGGTAAAAAGACATGGAGGGGTAATAGAAACTTTATGGAGGGGTAAAAGAGACCCTTCATATACAGAGAATCTTCCTCAAACAGAGTAAATTTAAGATTTACTTTTCTCGTTGTAAACCAGGACTGTTGTATGTTAGTGATCCAGAGTGTTTGCAGAGTTCTACTGAAGTTCAAAATACTCCAGAGGTTTCAGGGTCAAATTGAAGAACTGTTGCTGTAAGCAGGTGAGAAACTCAGGTTCAAGGAAGCAGCTGTAGTGTCAGTATCTTCAGGACTTTAACCCAAAGTTCCCTCATGTTCAGTTTTAGGACTTTCATCCAGGAGCTCTGGAGAAAACTCCTGAAATGACGAGTCTCTGCTCGTCAGTGTCTGGTTTCACTGCAGGACTTTCCTCCTGATGTACTGGCAGAGGCAGACGGGGGAGAGGCTGCAGTGGTTCCTCCGTAGCCTCATGTGGTGGTGGGACGGTCCCGACAGCCTCTTAGACACCAGCAGCTTCACGTAGGCGGCGCTGTAGGTCATCAGCAGCCGGTGCGCTTTAACCTGCAGAGCAGAAACTGACATTCAGGAGGAGAAGAACAACAACTGCTGGTGTTTTAAAACGCCTTTGATCCTTTTACCTGAGCAGACAGGGAGGCGTCAGGAGCCAGGCTGAAGCTGGAGGTGACCGTGGGCTCCCTCCTCTGGTGAGAGGAGGTACTGCGGTCCGCATCGTGGAGCAGAGGTCTGTTTTCATCTGATTCTGCCTCCACGTCCGAGCCTCCGGACTCCGACTCCTCTGGGAGAGCCTCGGACACCAGGATGAGGTGAGACATCCGACTTCTCAGCTTGTTCTGAGAATGGCAGAGAATGAAGAACCCATGAACGACTGACTTCTCATGTAGATTTTGATGAATAGAGCGAACTCTGAACCTCCTGGAAAAAACATTCATCAAATTTTGATTGGACTGCTTTTATATTTGCCTTATTTTCCCCCTTTTCCCCCACCCAGGTCAGGACTGCTGGTAACAAATTCATTTAAAAAAATACAATTTTTATAAATGAGAGCTTTTCTGCTGGTTTATCTCCATAGCAACCATTTAATTTTTTAGTTATCCAGGGGTAACGAACAGTTCTATGTAATTTTCTTAAAAATTGGTTAAACTAAATTTTTGAATTTCCTTGGCAACTGAGGTTTTTTTTGTTAACCACGCACACATTCCTAATATTTTCAATCCACATGTCACACTATTTTTCTCAGCCACGATTCGTGCGTTTGAATTTCCACGTTCAGGAAAGAATGCGCGAGTAACAGGAGAACGCACCTTTTGCTAGCTCACCGCTCTAATGTCGTTCAAGATCTACAAACTTTAAAACCAACGTTTTTCACTTCCTAATGATGTGCGAGGAGATAGAAGGTAATAGATCCAAATCTTTAGGAGGAGTTTAATTTTTTAATTTTTTATTTTTAATTCAAGATGGCTGCTCCTCCCGAGGTCAAAGGTCAACAAAACTTCAGTTGTGGTTGGAAACAGCCTGGTGACGTGTGTAATTCATTATGAACACTCGAACAAAAGTTTAATTTTCACATGTGCCACAATAAAGCTGCCAAGTTGCAGAGTCCTGTAGCCATCCCATAATAGTTTTAAAGGTTCCTATGGATACCTCCGACACATTTTTTGTTTTAGTTAATGGATATAAAATACATTTTTGAGCCCCGTTTATTTGTCGTTTCTGTCGATGGTTTCTCCTGCTGTGATGTCATCCTTTTTGGGGGGAGGGGTCATTGGCAAGGGGGAAATTTTGGCTCATAGATCAATAAACAAAAATCTGGACTGGTGCTTCATGACGGAAAGAACTGACTTCTCTTCTCAACTATTTTTTATCTTTTTTTTCATGCACTTCTCCATGACTCGGTTTGGTGCAGTGTGATTCATGTGTTGTTTTTCTATCTAGCTATTGTTTATATTTATGACTGATTTTATGTTTTTGGACAATTACTGGTGTGAAGCCCGTTGAAACAACTGTGTTGGGATATTGGGCTACATCAGGGGTCTCCAAACTTTTACTGATGAGGGCCACATAACTGTTTTCTTCTCTGATGTCGTACCACTTTACAGAAAAAGTGTAAAAATCACAACAAAATTGTAAACATTTATTGTTTTCCAGAAAGCTAAACATAGCCAAATTTGAAATAATTTCATTTCTGCAATCTTCGTAGAAAAAAAATAATTAAAAATTTTAAAAACTAGATATATAGATATATAGCATCATCTGTGATAATGCTAATGTGACTGCTGTAAGCTGAATATGGCCGCTGACAATGCTAGTGCTAATAGCTGAACATGCTAAAATTGTTGACTAAAAAACGCTGAAGCTAATAGCCTAAAAAACTCAAAAAAATTCAAATCATCCAAAACAGGTGAAATATTAGCTAAAGTCCAAATTGGCCTAAAAAAAAGCAGCTAGCCTGTTTCTGAAATATTATCTAGATCCAAATTAGCCATAAAACTGGTAAAATGTACAATTCAGCCAAAACAGCTAGCATTAAACTAAAACGTTAGCTAAGCTCCAAATTAGTTTACTAAAAAACTAATAAAATGTGCAATTTAGCCAAAACAGGGAGCATGTAGCTGAAATGTTAGCTAAAATTCCAATTAACCGAAAAAACTGGTATAATGGTTTCATCAGGCAAGCTAGCGCAAAGCTAAAATATTAGCTAAACTCCAAATTAGCCTAAAAATGTGAAAGAAATGCTTAAATTAGCCAAAGCAGCTAGCATGTAGCTGAAATATTAGCTTAATTCCAAATTAGCCTAAGAAATTGGTAAAACGTGAAATTCAGCCAAAACAGCTAGGGTTATGATACAATGTTAGCTAAGGTCTGAATTAGCCTAAAAGAACTGGTCAAATGTGTAATTTAGCTAAAACGGGGAGCATGTAGCTGAAATATTAACTAATATCCAAATTAGCCAAAAAAAAACTGGTAAAATATCTCCATCAGCCAAAACAGCTCGCAGAGCTAAAATATTAGCTAAACTCCAAATTAGCCTAAAAATATGAAAGAAATGCCTAAATTAGCCAAAGCAGCTAGCATGTAGCTGAAATATTAGCTTAATTCCAAATTAGCCAAAAAAACTGGAAAAATGGCAATTTAGCTAAGACAGCTAGCATTAAGCTAAAATATTAGCTATGCTCCAAATTAGCCTAAAAAACTTAAAAAATCCTAAATTAGCCAAAACAGCTAACATATAGCTTAAATATTAGCTCAGAAATCAGAATATTATCCTAGAAATCTTTAGTAACTGTTAAAACAGTTGAAAAACCTAGAATAAAAAGAGCTGAATGAGCTGAACAGCTGAAAAAGCTTAAGACTTATGGACGTCCAAAAAAAAGTACAGGAGAAAAATCACAAAAATAAAGAAATTAAGGAAAAGTGAATCACTATTAAAGGAATAAATCTCCTCTCCCGTCATTGTTCAGACTGCAGAAGGGTGGGATGAAAATTCACGTTCTTTGTGGGTCTTGATCTGCGTTTCGTGGGGGGCCGGGCCACATGTGGAGGTGGGCCTGATCCGGCCCGCGGGCCGTAGTTTACATAAATTGAATTGAACAGAACCAGCAGGACAACCGTCTCACCTGAGCGTCAGGCATCACAAAGTCCAGCTCCTCCAAGGTTTCCGTCAGAGTCTTCAGACAGCGAGACATGTCCCAGTAAACGAAGAACAACTGCGAAGACACCAGTAAGGACTGATCAATCCCCAATCACGCATGAAACCAAAGCTTTATTTAGTCTGAATCTGTGTAAAGAAGTTCCAGGAACAGATGGACCAGAAAGGAGGTTTTATGGATGAACTCCACAGTTTTCCCGAGTCAGCAGGAGCGTGACAGAAAGAGAGCAGCCATTGATTTAGTTACTCTTTAGCTGACATTTCAGCTGTCTCCTTTCAGGTCAGCACATTGTGAGTTCATGACCCAGATACGACCCGTTCCTCAGAAAAACAGCCGTCATAACATGTGACGCCACGCTGAGCTCCACGTGTTTTCATACTTCTTTGATTTACCGTCATTTTTTGAAATTGTTAACAAAACCAACATAATTCCAGCAGATTTTAAAGGACAAAAAGTGGCTCGGTTTTAAAAAAACTTTTTTTTTTAAATGGTGGCTTTTCTGTTGGTTTATTTCCATAGCAACCATTTAATTTTTTGGTTGTCTAGGGGTAACGAACCAGTCTATGAATTTTTTTTTAAATCGGTAAAACTAAATTCTTGAATTTCCTTGGCAACGCAGGTTTCCAAGGAAAAATCCTGTTTTAACTTGTTCTTGTAGCATTTTTTTTATAATGGGGGACAAATATAAAGAAAATAATAATTACGATTGCATTTATGAGTTTTTATTTGCTCAAATTATTGTGAATCAGGAGCAGACAAAAAAAAGATCGTATAATTGCAGCTCTAAAACTACTGTACGCGCTAGCTAAGGCTAAGCGCTCGCTGCAGCTGCTAAGCAAAGGGATGATGGGAAATGAGGGGAGGCTTACTCGATGCCAACAGTCCCGCCCACCACAATTCAGAGGTGAATTTCTGGTGAACTCATGCTGCTCTGCAGAAACTATTTCCTAGAAAACAACCTTTTTAAAAAAAAAAAAGGGGAAAAAACGTCATTATCATAATTAAAAGTCCACTGGGAATGCTTTGAAAATAGATCAGAACACTGAAGTGTTCATGTTCTTTGATTTATTGTCATTTTTTTTAATTGTTAACGCAATCAAAATAATTCCAGCAGATCCTGAAGGAGAAAAGTGGCTCGCGGCGCCATTGTAATATTTCTTTTTTTTTTAATGGTGGCTTTTCTGTTGGTTTATCTCCATAGCAACCATTTAATTTTTTGGTTGTCTAGGGGTAACGAACAAGTCTCTGTAATTTCTTTAAAATCGGTAGAACTAAATTTTTGAATTTCCTTGGCAACGCAGGTTTCCAAGGAAAAATCCTGTTTTAACTTGTTCTAGTAGCATTTTTTTTAATAATGGGGGACAAATATAAAGAAAATAATAATTACGAATACATTTCTGAGTTTTTATTTGCTCAAATTATTGTGAATCAGGAGCAGACGAAAAAAAATATCGTATTGAAGATATACTGAGCTTAAAACTGTACGGTTAGCTAAGCTAAGCTCGAGTGTAAGCAAAGGAAATGAGGGGAGGCTTACTCGGTGCCAACAGTCCCGCCCACCACAATTCAGAGGTGAATTTCTAGTGAACTCATGCTGCTCTGCAGAAACTATTTCCTAGAAAACAACCTTTTTAAAAAAAAAAAAAGGGAAAAATGTCATTATCATAATTAAAAGTCCACTGGGAATGCTTTGAAAATAGATCAGAACACTGAAGTGTTCATGTTCTTTGATTTAATGTCATTTTTTTTAAAATTGTTAACGCAATCAAAATAATTCCAGCAGAACTGAAAGAGAAAAGCGGCTTGCGGCGCCATCGTAATTTTTTTTTTTTTTAATGGTGGCTTTTCTGTTGTTTATAAACCATTTAATTTTTTGGTCGTCTAGGGGTAACAAACAAGTCTATGTAATTTTTTTCAAATCGGTAAAACTAAATTTTTTAATTTTCATAGCAACAGAAATTGCTAAGGAAACCACTGTTTTCTATCCACTCCAATGAAAAAAAAATACTGTTTTTAATATGTTTTTTTTGCTTTTTTTATGATAGATATGATAAAAATTAAGATTATAATTGCATTTCGACGACTGTTTCAAAAAAACGGAATAATCATAATTAAAAGCCCAGTGGGAACGCATTGGAAACAGATCAGAGTGGAACTTTAACCACGCCCACCTGCATGTTCCCAGTACAGTTCTCCACCCAGTCAGCCACGCCCACCAGCAGCTTGTGTCCGGCCATCCTCTCGTTCACCTGCACCAGCCGAACGTCCACGTTCACGCTGATCTGATGCAGAAACGGATTCAGGAACGTCAGGAGGGAGGCGGAGCTCGGACGCTCCGGCGGCTACGCCGACGCCGACCTGCTGACCTGCTTGTTGCTGTGATGGAGCATGAAGATGATGGCCGTGGTGAGGAGGATGGACACCAGGCTGACGGACACACACAGGACCCAGTAGTCGCTGACGGAGATGTAGAGGTGGAGGGTGGAGAACACGGCGCACCACAGCACCACGTACAGAACCTGAAGACACGCCCACAAATAAAATCTCTTTACATCCAACGAAAATTATCTTATTTAGCTTTTTTCTAACTCTTTAACTCAAAATCTTGAACTTTTACAAGTTAAAGAGTCATTCTAGTAGATTCTGATGGATAAAATGATGCTTTTTTAACATTTAAAAAAATTACAGTAAATCAGACAACGTTGCCAAGGAAATTCAAAAATTTAGTTTTACCGATTTTCAAAAAAATTACATAAACATGTTCGTTATCCATAAACAACCAAAAAAGCAAATGGTTGCTATGGAGATTAACCAACAGAAAACCCGTCAAAAAAAGTATTATTTTTAAAAATGGTGGCTCGAGCGGCTTTTCTCCTTCGGAATCCGCTGGATTGATCGCATTGACAATTTAAAAAAAATGACATAAACACTGAATGGTGTTAAAGTCCCACTCTGATCAACTTCTGATCTATTTTCAAAGCGTTTCAAGTTGACTTTATTCATTATTATTCCATGTTTACTCAAATTTATTTTATTTAAAAAGGTTGTTTTCTTGGACATCGTTTCTTCAGAGCGCCAGGAGTTCATTAGAAATTCACCTCTGAGTGGTGGGCGGGACTGTTGGTGCCCTCATTTCCCATCATCCCTTTGTTTACACTCCCCTCAGCTTAGCGTAGCTAGCCGTACAGTTCCAAAGTCACAAATATTATAATTTTTAAGCATTTTTTTAATCCGACTGCTCCCGATTTATAATAATTTGAGCAAAGAAAACGCAGAAATGCTACAAAAACATGTTAAAAACTGTTTTTTTTATTTCAAAAATTTAGAAAAAAAAACCGAAACGGTTGCCATGAAGATAAATGGACGGAAAACCCACCATGTATTTTTGATTCCATATAATTTACATGCTCAAAACTACTTTTCATTAAAAAATAAATTCCACAAAGGCATTAAAAGAGTCTGGTAAGCGTGATATGGTACCGGCGCCATGATGAGGTGGAAGAGACGCGAGTTAAAAACTAGATATCTCTTGACCGAAGGGACATCCAGAGCCGTTTTCAGAGGAATTTCCATGTCGGACGCTGGAATCTAGAACGACAAAAGGAACAATTTTAAGAATTATTTGTTAAGTTTGCAGCTTAACTGTAAAAAAAACACAAATAAATCATCTTAAAATTGAACAATTGTATCAATTAATTGTGAGAAATAAGGAGTTTTTCTGATCTTTTGGTGTTGAATGAGGAACAAACGCACAATAAGAGAAAAACTGAACTAATCTGAAGGTTTATCAGCTTCTTCTGCCTCCTAACTGAAACTTTTCAGCTGCACAACTTTTTAATTATAAATAATTCAGTTTTTTTTCACCTGAAAGCCGTACTGAGCAAGTTTGGCGCGGCATAAAGACAGATCGAAACTGGGGTTGAACGTCGAACAGCTCGGCATCACCACAACACACTGACCTGAAGAATGAAAACACAAATTACATCCCATAATATCATCACTGCAAAACATGCAAACTAAACAACCAATCTCTTGTTTAACCATGAAAGAATCCCAACCGTTCGACCATCTCGGTTGGTTATTGCTGGTGACTGACTCCGCCCTCTTTCCCCTGCTCTGAACATCCTCCTCAGCTTCCTGGTTTCGGTCCTCCATCCTCCCTACAGTCGTTCTGTCCTGTGGAAAAACATCACCAGAACCGCAGATGAGAATCGTTTGGATCTGGATTTCCTGATAGCGTCGTGGTTCCGTCGTGGTTCCTCTTTTCTTCGCCGCAGGAGAGCCAAAATAAACCCTAAAAAGAGGAACTAATGAAGCCATTATGAGGACGCTGGAAGCTTATATGTGGTCATGGAAAAGCAAAAAGATCCAGTTTTATTATTTCACACAGAATCTGAGCTAAGAACACATCAATCTTTAATTTATATTGTATTTTCGTTTGGGTTAAGGCGAGTTTCTTGAAGCCCCATGATTCATTGCAGATGATGCTAATCGTGTAAAAAAGAAACTATAAATAAAAGAAACAATAACTAAAAAAAGACAAAAAAAATATTAAAAAAAATAGAGGAAACGTGCGGCTAAAATATGAGAAAAACCTGCGTAGATTAAAACAGAGGGACAAAATCAAAACACAACTTAGATTGGGGGCCGAACAGGATGAAGATTTATTCAACACATCAAAACCAAAGTTTTAAAACAAACCTAGGAAATACATTTTTTAAAACATAAGGATGGACAGACCCCCTAAAGGGACATCAGAGTTAAAGATCAATATTATTTCTTTTGTAAAAAAAATATGTAAAAATGTATTTCCGGTTTCTTTCTGGTGCGCACCACTTACTATCTGGTGCACACTAGGGCTGCCACGATTAGTCGACTAATCAACGACTAATCGATTATTGAAGTAGTCGACGACTAATTTAATAATCGATTAGTCGTTACTCTATATTATTTGGTGTCAGAGTGTAGTAAAGTTGAAAGTTATGATTGAATTCTGCTGGATTTTTATATAGCATTCTTAGGCTATATTGGAGTTTAGCTAATATTTCAGCTGCATGCTAGCTATTTTGGCTAATTTAGGCTTTTCTTCAGTTGTTTAGGCTGTTTAAGACTTTAGCTAATATTTCAGCTGGATTCTAGCTGTTTTGGCTAATTTCGGCTTTTTCCGTTTTTTAGGCTAATTTGGAGTTTAGCTAATATTTCAGTTACATGCTAGCTAATTTAGGCTCTTCTTCAAGTTTTTTTTTTAGAAATATTTCAGCTACGTGATAGCTGTTGTGGCTAATTTAGGTTTTTTCAGTTTTTAAGGATAATTTGGAGTTTAGCTAATATTTTAGCTGGCTATCAGCTTCAGCGCTTTCAGCTATTAGCTTCAGCAATTTCAGCATCTTCAGCTATCAGCACTAGAATTTTCAGCGGCCAAATTCAGTTTACAGCATTCACACCAGCATTATCACATATGCTATAGTTTTTAGTTTAGTTTAAAAGCTAATGATGGTTAAAATGTGTGCTTTACATCCAGTTTGCAAATGACCCGATTAGTCGACTAATCATAAAAAATAATCGGTGATTAGTCGACTATTAAAATAATCGTTTGTGGCAGCCCTAGTGCACACCAGATAGTAACAGTTTTTTTGTTTTGTTTTTTTTTTTTTAGAAAAAATAGATAGTCACTGATGTGACACAAAGTAACCAGAAAAAGGAAAAAACTGGCAAAAAAATGGCCAGAACACATTAAAAACCAAACTTTTAAAACTTCAAAAATTAACTTTTTAAAACATAAATATGCATGGATCCCCCAAAGGGATATTGTGGTGGTTGAGCCTCAAACCCCCACCACATAGGTGTTAGTATTTTCCTTTTCTTTAACATTTACTTTGTTTACTTAAAATAAATGATATGGGTGCACACATTTGATTTATTTTAAGTGAAAATACAGTTAATTTACTTTTTGTTCTTCTGAGTTTCATATCAGGTGCTTCACATCCACCATAATCAGCAGAGGAGGTCGGGACATTCCACCGGCAAGACTGCAGGGATTCCCAACACTCCTACGGGACTTTATTTTTTGTTTCTTTGAATGTAAAATATTTAGTTTATTCTTTGAAGACAATTTTGATTATTTAGATGTTTGTTTTTAGTTTGTATTTTCTCTGTTTTGCTGTCGTAGTTTCATTTGTTAGAGTTTGTGGTTAGTCTGTTTCTCCCCTCCCTCTTGTGTCCATATGGTTTGCCCCAGTCTATATAAGTTCCCCCATTGTGTCAGTATGGAGAGTCTGGTCAGGCCTGTTCAGTCTTGTCTGCTTGTTTAATTTAGTTATATTTTTTTCCAGTTGAGCCTTAAGTTATTTATTGTTTGAAGGTTAACCAACTTTTACCAAAAAAAAAAAGAAAATAAAAAAAATCTTGCAAGAACAAGCTCCCATTGTCCAGTGACTAATTGTGAACCTTCACAGATATCAAAGTGAAGAAAAAAAATTAAAAAAAGAATTTTTTTTCTAATAGAAAAAAAACAGAAACCACAAAAAAAATGGAGAAAAAAACTATGCTATTCAGTGAGCACCAGGTTGTAACCAGAAACTTTTTTTTTTTTTTAAAGAAAAAACTTATCTGTTTTTTTTTTGTTTTTTTTTTTTGGTTCTTTTCTGTTTGGAGGAATGTTTTCCAAACAAAAAACGTTCTTTTCTGTTTGGAAATGTGTTCTTAATCCTTAATTTTACTGCATACTTTGTATTTTATGTATTTACTATTGTTGTTGTTGTTGTTACTATTTTTATTTATTTATTTTTTTAATTAAATTCTTCTTACTAGTGTTTTAATGTAAATTGTTTTGTAAGTGTCTTTGAGTGTCTTTTAAAAGCGCTATATAAATAAAATGTATTATTATTATAGTTTCTGGTGAGCACAAGATAGCAACCAGGACACATTAAAATCCAAACTTTTAAAACTTTAAAAATTTACTTTGTAGAACATAAATATGCAAAAGATAAAAAAATACAGATTGTATCTGGTGCTCACCGGATAGTATCTGTAGTGAGCACCAGATAACTGATGAGCACCAGTTACTATCTGAGTTTTGGTGCACACCAGATAGTGAGCAGAACATTTTTGTATTTATTTTGTTTAGGAAAAAAACAGATTGTATCTGGTGTGCACCAGATAGAAACCATAAAAAACATTTTTAAAAACGCTTTTTTTAATTTAATTTTTTTTCTTTTATGTCCCTTTATTGGCTCCACACATATGGATAAACATAGACAGGAGTATAGTTGCTGCAATAAATTAACTTAAACCTTTAGTAACACAATATTACTCTCTGCAGTAATAGTATGTTATATAATAATAATAATATTACATAATAATACTCTGTGTGCTTTCACCTCACAGCCTGCATTTTACAATACAACAATATGGAGGATAAAAGTCAAATAAATTCATTTATTCATGTAAATGACATTAATAGAACAGATGTTAAGAATGACTTTTTTTTCTAAAAAGATTTCTATAAATGTTCCTAAAAAAATCCAAGAACCAGGCCTTATTGATCTCAGTTACTTTTATTACTCCTTGCAATGAGGAGAAATCCGACCAGCCAACTACACAGAGTTACCTCGTGGGAGTTCTCAGCAAACTCCTCCCAGGCCAACACCTTTATACTCTTTCCTGGACAGGAAGGACTTCCTGTGTCAGAGGTGGGACTTCCTGTGTCCGAGATCACAAATCCTCAGCCCATGTGGGCCAGCACAAAGACATTCCAGCAGCTTCAGTCTTTAGGGGGAGGGGTTGCTTCAAGACACACACAGATCCACACAATTCTGCCAATTAATATTCTTAACAGTTCGGCCCTGTTGTGGGTCTTGAAGCACACGAGCTCACAACAGCAATCCTGAAAACATCAGTTTTAAGTCTCCTGCATGAACAGTTTTAACCTAAAACATCATAAACAGATTTTTCTGTTCCAAGCCCGTGGAGGGGGCGAAAACCAGTGGGGAAAATTCCCCTCGTCCCACTTAAGGTGCGAACACTTCAAAAGCCACGGGTAGCTAAGAAAAGCAGGACTATATAAAAATATACTTTATATAAGAATATACTTCAAAAACATACTTAAAAATCATCATCGTCATCATCAGAATCATCATCGTTATCAGCCTGCAAAGATGTACCATAAGTGACTGTAAGTGAAATCAAAATAGAAGAATAAGGGTCTTGTACGCCCCAACATATTTACCAACCGTCCCACATGGATGTATCAACACCTGAATGTTCCTTCATTTTATTGCTCAGACTACGCAGTCCTCCTACTGCACGAGTCAGGCTTCCATCGGTGGCGGTTGCCACTAATTGTTCTTGACAGCTTCGAACCCAGGTTGGGTCCAGTTACTGAGCTTTGGTGAATTTGTCCTGTCTGTTTTTCCTTCGCTGAGGGACAACCCATAGAATCTTGAGGTGGTTCTGGTAGTTGTCACAGAAATCGTCATTGCTCTGGGTTTGTGACCTGCTGTAAGGACTAGAGCTGGGGTAGGAGATCAGTTGGCTTCTTCAGCACCCAAAGTTTTGGTACGGGCGTCTTCCACTCCTACCATCCTTCAGAGGTACCAGCTTCTTGCAATGGCTCTGGTGGATCCAAGTGGCTCTCTCAGCGAACTTCACAGCAGTGGAGGTGGTGAGTGGAACAGTGAAGGATCTCCCACAGTGGGGTGCAGCCCAGGTTTTTCTTTTGATCACCTTGATCAGGATCTGGTCACCTGGCTGCAACAGCTCCACCTGTGGGGAACAAGGAACATCTGGCAGATTATTTGTTCTCGACACTTCTTCACTTTGCAACAATTCTCTCATCCATTCTGCTGTTTCTGTGGTTAGTTGGTTGATCAACAATGTGTATGTGCAGGTGTTTTTGTGTGCATGCGTGGATGAAGATCTGAGTGAGTGTGTGGGAGTTGTCTCTTGACTGCAGGCACAAAAATGTGAACACCAGGTGAGAAATAACAAGACACAAAGAGGACTTAGAAGTTCTGTTAGTCTAAGTTACACAAAGGATTAATAAAGCTTTAAAGGAACATTCAAGTTAAAACTTAAGAGAAAAAAAAAAAAAAAGAGAGAAAATTAAAAAAACTTTGAAATTCTTGACCTGAGCCGCTACATTAACAGTTAAAAATCTTTTCAATGTGGAAATGTCTCTTCAAATGTCCAAATGTCCATCATCCCCCTGTAGAGACATGGTAAGACCCATGGCTCATCACTGCTGCCATTTTGAAAAGGTTTTTTTTCCAGGGGAGTCACTTCTTAGTGGTTGATGTCATGAGGGCTTGGTCCAGGGTGGATTTGGGTATTGTCCACCTTGAGGGTAGGCTGGTAGTGCTGGTTCTGGTAGTCGTAGTGTCGCCATTTGTTGAAACCACTTTGGAATTGCTGATGTGGGCCTTGCTGATGTGGGCCCCTGTTATAAGGGCACTCTCTGAACAAATGTCCAGGCTGGTTACAGGGTGTAACAGTTCCTTTGTCCGGTATTTGGCCGGGACCTCTGGTGATTTCCTCTTCCGCTGAGGTTCCTCTATATTTTGTTTTATTGTGCCAACGTCCACGTCCTGAGTTGGGGTAACGAGGGGGCCCGTGTTGTTGGTAGTAGACGGTGTTCCCTCTCCTTCCAAATCATCGATGAAGCGAACCAGCTTCCGTAGCAGTCAGGAAGACGGCCGTAAAGTTTACTCGGCTTGCCACAGTGTCAGCAAGGCGGTCATGAGGGTAAGGGTAAGGGGAGGTGAATCACGAAGCATAGCTGAAGTGGACGCCGTGCTGTCTCCTTCCTCTTGTGGAATGTTGGCTGCAGCACCAACACCAACTGTGAGTGGTGCTGTTGAGGTGGTGGAATAGGGGCTGCAGCACCACCATCAGCCTGTGGATGAAGCTGTTGGGATAGTTGGTTCACAATCTGTGGACGTCTTCCACTTGATGTTTCGTCTTGTGGGTGGATCACCGCAGCTGCAACTGTTACACTCCGCCTCATCTTATCTCTGTCCTCCTTCCTCTTCTTCGCTTGAGTCAGCCATGCAAGAACAGCTTGCAGTTCTGGTCACCCTTTTTCTCTCTTTTTGTCCTTTTTAATGTCCACCAGAATCTTATCGCGCAGGGTTGTGGCAGGCTGGGACGGAGAGGTTGCCTTTGAAATAATAGGGCTTCTTGTTCCATTTCGCAATATACTTTGCACTCCAGGGACTCTCTGATCCATAAATTTAGAATCCCCTTTTAATTCTAATTTACTCTGATTTTTTACCCCGAGTGTTGATACTTTTATCCACTATTTTTTATGAAAATATTTATTTTATGAAAACTGAAAATATTTGTCTATGCGACGTACGTCCCTAGTTTTTTTATGTATTTACGTATTTATTTATTTATATATATTTGTTTCTTTTATTCAGTTAATTATTCCTTCAAATCTCTATGCTATTTCGATTTAAATGCTTAAAAGCCTTAAGGGGACAAAATTAAAAAAGGATCTTATAAAAATTGAAATGGATATTTAAGTGAAAACGTATAAGGGGAAATAAAAGTATAATAAAATGAATTTCAGAGGAATATTCAAGAGAGAATGTAAAAAATAAGATTTTTATTTTTTATGTATTTAATTAAAAAATTTAAAGAAAAGGGTTTTAATTTTTATGCATTTATATTCATGTAGCCTTAATTGAAAAATACTCAAATGAAAAATTTAAAGGAAGATAAAAAAGAATAAAATGTTAATTAAAGGAAATAAGGAATAATAAAGTGAAATTACAGGAACAATAAAATGATATTAAAGGACCAAGAAACTGAAATTAAGTGGAAATAAAATAATAATAAAATGAATTAAGGGAATGAATTAAAAGAAAATAAGGGAATAATAGATGAAATTAAAAGCAATATTTAAGAGAAAAACGTTAATAAAAAGAGTTTTATTTATTTAGTTATCTTATTTTATTTATTTGTTCATTTATCTTTAATTGAAAAGGGAGAATTAAATGCTAGGAATAGCAGTTCAGGAAAAACACATAGACATTAAAATACGCACACACTGAGACAACATGCACATACAGCCACACCCTTAGACACAGACAATGTTGCATGCACTCACACTATTTATGGCCAAACACATTCAATTTTTCGTACGAAATTATTTTACTTTATTTACCCAATATCCAGTTTTCTTCTATGCAATTTTATGAGTTCAGTTATCCACAAACCTTAAATTTCACAGCTAAAAACAATAAGTCTCCACCGTCAAAGCCCCCTTCATTCCCCCTTTCAGAACGGCCCTGCAAGCAACCTCCCTCCTGTCCTGCGGCCTCTATAATTAGCTTAGCTAGCTCAACCACGTGAATTCCTTTGTCTAGTAGCTTAGCTTAGCTGAACCACATGGTCTTTTATCTGTTAGCTAGCGTTTTTTCCACGTGTCTATTCAGTTAGCTTAGCAGCTCCACGAGGCCTTCTGTTAGCGTCTCCACGTGGATCCTTCTTTGTTCATGCCAGTTAGCTTAGCATCTGCACATGGCCTACTAGCTTAGCTCGGCCCAGTTCTTTGTTCGTTCTTCCACAGTCAGCTCCCCCCACGGTGTTTTTCCCTTTTTAAATGAAAATAAAACCTCTTTACAAAGACCTTTTTTTACTCCACCAAACCTTTTATTCCGTCTAACCAACCTATTGTCGACAAACACGTACAACTTTTCATTGGTGCCTGCTGGCGATAGAGTTGATTTAAAATTACTTCTGCCAATGAATGCTTTTTCCCACGTGCATTCCGACGGACCTGATCGATTTCTAATCGACGATTACGTACAATGTACCTTAGCGACCGCTAAAAATATTACCATGTACATTGGCAACCGCTGAAAATATTACCGACCAAAATGCTCCTGTGCCGCGAGCGGAGAACGGACCCGGCGATTGTATTCGACAACCCCCTAGGATTTAAAACACTTTTTCTGATTCACGTTTCTTATGCCTTTTAAAACCTTTTATTAGACTGAATCAATGACTGACCTGGTCCGATGGCCCTCAGGAGACGTCACCGCCTTCGGAGGGCTGCAGCAAGACGATCCCTAGCGCCGGCCTCGGGCTCAAACGTCGTGTCCGAGGTCTTTGTTACGATCCCGATACCGGTCACCGCCCTGCAGGAATTCGGCTCTCGTCCGCGCAGTCCTTCGTCGACGGTTGTTGTCTCCCGGGTTTCGGCACCAACTGTTAAGAATGACTTTTTCTGTCTACTAAAAATTACTCAAAATGTTCTTAAGAAAAATCCAAGGACCAGGTCTCATCGATCACAGTTGTTTATTACACTTTTGCAAAAGGGAAAAATCTCACAGACAGAACCGAACCGAACCGAGTCACGTCAGTGAGAGTTCTCAGCAAACTCCTCCCAGGCCAACACCTTTATACTCTTTCCTGGGACAGGAAGGACTTCCTGTGTCAGAGGTGGGACTTCCTGTGTCCGAGATCACAAATCCTCAGCCCATGTGGGCCAGCACAAAGACATTCCAGCAGCTTCAGTCTTTAGGGGGAGGGGTTGCTTCAAGACACACACAGATCCACACAATTCTGCCAATTAATATTCTTAACAACAGATTAATGGACACAAATTTTATTGTATTATTTGTAGTGAAGCCTCATCAAACCTCCCTGGCCGCTCGTCTCTGATCAGACGGGATTCAGTTTCATAAAAAATGTTAAAACAAAACCGCCCGATTGGGCAGGAAACCGCTCAATCTGGCAATACTGGCTCAACGCACTGCATTATGGGATCTGTAGTTAACATGTCAGGCCGTTAATAACAGCAATATGAAATGATCTCGTGGGTCAGATAAAAACATAAAAAGCCATAAAATTCTTAAAAGCCAAACAAATCAATGAATAAGTTGATTAAATGAGTTATTTAGAAGATAAGTTGAAAAGATTTGTCATTAAAAATCCCCTCAGGTGAACAAATGAGGACCAGGTGAGTCGAGTTTTTAATCGGAAAAACCTTTTTTTTACCTTTTAATGCTATTTTCTTTTCTTTTTGTGCATTTGATTGTAGTTTTAAATTATTCATTTGTGGGTTTTTTTTGTCAGCGTAAAACTTTTTAGCTTCCGATGTTGTAAAGCGTTAAATAAAATACATGAATTTATGCTTTTAAGGTGGAAAACACCTCGAGGAACTAAATCATTTCTAGAGTGACTCAGGATCTAAATACTTCAGCTTTTGCTGTTATCTTTAACAAACACATTTACTCTTATCTCAACACGCAAAAAAGAAAAAAAACAACAACAGCAGCAGATTACTTCTGCTTTCAGACTTTTGGGGCTCGTTTCAAACATCTTAAATCTATATTTACATCATTTATTCACTTCAGAAGAAGAAAATCTGTTAAAATGTAAGAAAACATAAAAGTTTATTTTTGAACTTTAGCTGCGAGCGTCCAGCGAACTGAAGAGCTTCTGTTTCCTTCACACCTTCTCGTTAACAGAAACATTTCAGCAGTGAGGTGTAAAAACTCAACCGTCCTCCTGCATTTACTGCTTTTATTTCATTCTGTTTAAATCTAAAGTTGCACAAAAACCAAAGAAATTCCTCAACGTACAAACATTCAAGGAAGATGAGAGTCGTGCGGTTTACAGAAGATTCTCTTATCTGAAAGTCTTATCTCCAGCTGCATGCAAGCAGGAGGAGAAAACGAATTTGAAAATGAAGTCACATTTTTCTGCTTATATAAATCCCTTTATAAATCTATTTTCTAAAAGCTTACCTCAATGTTTGTTGTCCATCGTCTCTGCACTGATGATGAACGTCTCTTCTCATTCTGGTTTTCAGGTTCCTTGAGAGCAAAACGGAGCGCTGGAAGACGGGCGGCGGGCGGCCTGCAGCGCTCTCCTCTCTCCGTTTCGAGCTTGTGACTGAGATCAGCCTCGCCGCATGACTGCAGGAATGTGGTTTGAGCTGAAACAGGAAGCTGAACGTCAGCATTCATTCGACAGGCCGGGCCTACCTGAGAAAACTCTTTTATTTATGGTTTGCGATGCAGAAAACTGGAGTTTCATGGGTTTTCTCATCCATCGGGTTTCTTTTTTTTTCTGCAGAAGTTACACATTAACTGGCAGTCGAAAGAGTCACAAACATCTTCATGTTTGCTGAAGTGAAATGTCACATCCGTATCAGTTTGCACAGCTGGAGCTGCAGAAACTGTCACGTGTTAAAGATCTAGAAGATTCATTCTTCCATTCTGGTGTAAGATTTGGCAGAAATCTAAAAATAATGTTAATAGAAAATTGTTAAAATATATATTACCTTACTGGATAATTATGAGGAAACATATTTAAAAACATTTTTGATGAGTCATCAGAAATTATCTAAAACAGTCAAATTATTTGAATGTATTACTTCAAACCAGATTTTATTGATCATCTTTTTTATTTTATGTTCCTTTAATGTTTTGTTTTAGATATTTTTTAAAAATGCTTTTGTTTGGTTTATTTTAGAAAAATGTTTGTACAAATTCTCCTTATCTGTAGTTTCATTTGTATGTAAGTCAGATGTGTTTCAATATTTGTTTTATGAAAATAAATAAAAAAATAAAAATAAAAATAAAGATAAAAATAAAAATAAAAAAATAAAAATAAAAATAAAAATAAAAATAAAAATAAAAATAAAAATAAAAAAATAAATGAAATAATAACCCATGGTGACATCAGTGTAACAGAAAAATATCAGAAAATAATCCTGTGGTCCTCTTTGTTTGTGGTGTATTTCCACATAATTTTATTTTTAACTTTTTAATTAATATTTTTAACTTTAACACCAATTGAAACCAAATACTTTTGTTTCACTTGGATAAAAGTGTCTCAAAACAGCAGATAGACCCGTCTGCTGTTTTAGTAATGATGACAATAAGGGACCACAGAAAGGAACAAGTCTTCAGACGTCCAATTGATCCTTATTGTTAGTACAGTACTTTAGAACAGTCTGCAGGAGACGACAACAGTCACTTTTAATGTGTCTGGCTGCACAATAAAAATACTAAAAACATGAATATTGTTCTCATGTTCAAAAGCACACGTCTGTGTTTAAAGTACGTGCACGGAAAGATTGAAGTGTGTGAACCAAATTTCAGTCTAAAGTCGGAGTTTCCATCACTGTAATGTCGAGTTTGTGAATTAAAATCTATCAAATCATCTACAATTGTTGTTGCAGTCAAACAAGATGCCATTCATTAAAAACTAAAATATTAAAAAGGTTAAAACAATTAAAAACAAAAAAATAAAATAAATGAAATGGTGGAATAGCACTAATGAAAGCAAATGGGAAAACAAAATAAAATACACTAGCAGAGAAGAGACTCTTGTAGTAAAAACCTGGCTATAAAAAGTAGTTGTTTTTTTAAATTAAAAAAGATAGAATTTTACCAATCGTGGATAGTGATTGAATAATTTTCATCAACATACAAACTGTTGAAAACTTGTATAGAGAATCAAGAACATGAAACTCAGCTTTTGTTCATCAGAAAATAAGAGTAGAAACATTTCATTTTCTAAAAACAACTGATTAAATCAAATCAAACTTTATTTATGAAGCTCTTTTCATTCAACACACAGAGATATAAATGATAAAGCATTTTCCAATTAAAACTAAAAAGCAAAAACTAAAAATGTACAAAAAGTTACATAACATAATAATATAATTTTTTTTTGTTAAAAATAAAGTTCTACTAATTTTGTTTTTTTTCTCTAAAAACATTTGACTAAATTTCTCCAAATATATGTATTTAATTTAATTTAATTTAATTTAATTTAATTTAATTTAATTTAATTTAATTTAATTTAATTCTAATTTAATTTAATTTAATTTCTATTTTATTTTAATTTATTTTATTTTATTTTATTTTATTTTAATTTTTTTTATTTAATTTTATTTAAATAAGTTTTTATTTTTATTTTATTTTATTTTATTTTATTTTATTTTATTTTATTATTTTATTTTATTTTATTTTATTTTATTTTATTTTATTTTGAAGCAGCTCGGCGTTTGTTTGGTTCGTCTGCTGTCATGTGACCCGCCCCCTCTGGGTCACATGACCGCTCGCTTCAGTCTGCAGGAACGCTTCCGGTTTTGTCTTGTCAGTTCTGGGTTCCTCGCGCGCGGCTCCTGCCCGTCTGGGATTCGCGGATCAAAGTAAGATGAGGGTTTCTGGGAGAGGTTCGGACGCGTTCGCGGGTCCGGTTCTGGTGTCGCTGCTGTGCGCGCTGCTGCCGGGCTGCGTTTGTTACAACACCTCTGCACAGGTACACAACAAACGCTTGTGACGTCACTGACCAATTCAAGTTGGCTGTTTTTCCTAATAAATTTAGGTATTTTATTAGATTAAAACGCTGTTTTCTGAATATTTCGCGATAGTATAAATTGTTGCTCAGATGCAGATTTTTTTAACCCCTTATCTGCCGTCAGATCGACCCTCTGGTGTATGAGGAGCAGCTGCTGTGGGTGAGCGGGGGCCAGGGCCATGTCGACACCTACAGGATCCCGGTGCTCACCTTCACCCCCAAGGGGAGCCTGCTGGCCTTCGCCGAGGGGAGGAAGTCCTCATCCAGCGACATTGGAGCGAAGTTTCTGGCAATGCGGCGCTCCACAGACAAAGGTGAGAGAGACCCCCAAACACAGACGAGGGAGGGGGCCCACATCTGATAACATCTGATGCATTCACATGCAACTCGGAAAAACGAAACACTGTCTAAAGTGCACGCTTTCTGTTTTGCTTAGGTTTATCCACTTTCGTATTATTTAATAATAATTTAATTGAGATTTAAGTCACTTTCTGGCTCATAAATCACCTGAATAATCTGTAAAACAGAGAAAAATCCAGTAATCGGATCATTTATGTGTTTATGAAACTGAGAGCAACAAAGTTCTGGTCAAAAACTAAAAGTTGAGGAAGTGAAATGACTTCAGAGCAGGGGGTGTGAAACTCCAGGGGCCAAAATCCAAAATACACCTGAGGTCGAACGGGATAAACAATTATAGATCACTCTAAAACTGCATTTTTAGAACGTTAAAACCATAACTTTATAATATATTTATGAACTGGATGTATAGCATTACCTGGGAGGATTGCAACGTGAATGCTGTAAGCTGAATTTTGCTGCTGAAGAGGTTAGTGCTGACAGCTGAAGATGCTGAAACTGATAGATAAAAAATGCTGAAGAAGCTGGTAGCCAGATAAAGTATTAACAAAATACCATATTAGCCTAAAATTCAAAACTAAACAAAAAAATAGGTTAGCCAAAACAGCTCACATGTAGCTGAAAATCTAGCCAAACTTCAAAATAGTCTAAAAAACTGAAAAAAGCCTAAATTTGCCAAAACAGCTAGCATGTAAATATTAGTCCAACTTAAAAAAAATCCTTAAAAAGTTTTTAAAAAAGCCTAAATTAGCTAAAATAGCTAGCATGGAGCTGCAAAAAATAGCCTAAAAAGCTTAAATTATCCAAAACCTCTAACGTGTAAATATTAGCCCAACTAAAAAACATCCTAAGCCAAAATTAGCTAAAATAGCTGACATGTAGCTGCAAAAATAGCCTAAAAAAACTGAAAAAAGCCTAAATTTGCCAAAACAGCTAGCATGTAAATATTAGCCCAACTAAAAAACATCCTAAAAAAGTTTTTAAAAAAGCCAAAATTAGCTAAAATAGCTAGCATGGAGCTGCAAAAAATAGCCTAAAAAACTTAAAAAAGCTTAAATTAGCCAAAACCTCTAACGTGTAAATATTAGCCCAACTAAAAAACATCCTAAGCCAAAATTAGCTAAAATAGCTGACATGGAGCTGCAAAAAAATAGCCTAAAAAAACTGAAAAAAGCCTAAATTTGCTAAAACAGCTAGCATGTAAATATTAGCCTAACTAAAAAACATCCTAAGCCAAAATTAGCTAAAATAGCTGACATGTAGCTGCAAAAAATAGCCTAAAAAAACTGAAAAAAGCCTAAATTTGCCAAAACAGCTAGCATGTAAATATTAGCCCAACTAAAAAACATCCTAAAAAAGTTTTTTAAAAAGCCAAAATTAGCTAAAATAGCTAGCATGGAGCAGCAAAAAATAGCCTAAAAAACTTAAAAAAGCTTAAATTAGCCAAAACCTCTAACGTGTAAATATTAGCCCAACTAAAAAAACATCCTAAGCCAAAATTAGCTAAAATAGCTAGCATGTAGCTGCAAAAAATAGCCTGAAAAACTGAAAAAAGCCTAAATTAGCCAAAACAGCTAGCATGTAAGTATTAGCCCAACTAAAAAAACATCCTAAAAAAGCTTTTAAAAAAGCCAAAATTAGCTAAAATAGCTAGCATAGCGCTGCAAAAAATAGCCTAAAAAACTTTAAAAAGCTTAAATTAGCCAAAACCTCTAACGTGTAAATATTAGCCCAACTGAAAAACATCCTAAGCCAAAATTAGCTAAAATAGCTAGCATGGAGCTGCAAAAAATAGCCTGAAAAAACTGAAAAAAGCCTAAATTAGCCAAAACAGCTAGCATGTAAATATTAGCCCAACTAAAAACATCCTAAAAAAGTTTTTAAAAAAGCCAAAATTAGCTAAAATAGCTAGCATGGAGCTGCAAAAAATAGCCTAAAAACTTAAAAAAGCTTAAATTAGCCAAAACCTCTAACGTGTAAATATTAGCCCAACTAAAAAACATCCTAAGCCAAAATTAGCTAAAATAGCTGACATGTAGCTGCAAAAAATAGCCTAAAAAAACTGAAAAAAGCCTAAATTTGCCAAAACAGCTAGCATGTAAATATTAGCCCAACTAAAAAACATCCTAAAAAAGTTTTTTAAAAAGCCAAAATTAGCTAAAATAGCTAGCATGGAGCAGCAAAAAATAGCCTAAAAAACTTAAAAAAGCTTAAATTAGCCAAAACCTCTAACGTGTAAATATTAGCCCAACTAAAAAAACATCCTAAGCCAAAATTAGCTAAAATAGCTAGCATGTAGCTGCAAAAAATAGCCTGAAAAAACTGAAAAAAGCCTAAATTAGCCAAAACAGCTAGCATGTAAGTATTAGCCCAACTAAAAAAACATCCTAAAAAAGCTTTTAAAAAAGCCAAAATTAGCTAAAATAGCTAGCATAGCGCTGCAAAAAATAGCCTAAAAAACTTTAAAAAGCTTAAATTAGCCAAAACCTCTAACGTGTAAATATTAGCCCAACTGAAAAACATCCTAAGCAAAATTAGCTAAAATAGCTAGCATGGAGCTGCAAAAAATAGCCTGAAAAAACTGAAAAAAGCCTAAATTAGCCAAAACAGCTAGCATGTAAATATTAGCCCAACTAAAAAACATCCTAAAAAAGTTTTTAAAAAAGCCAAAATTAGCTAAAATAGCTAGCATGGAGCTGCAAAAAATAGCCTAAAAAACTTAAAAAAGCTTAAATTAGCCAAAACCTCTAACGTGTAAATATTAGCCCAACTAAAAAACATCCTAAGCCAAAATTAGCTAAAATAGCTGACATGTAGCTGCAAAAAATAGCCTAAAAAAACTGAAAAAAGCCTAAATTTGCCAAAACAGCTAGCATGTAAATATTAGCCCAACTAAAAAACATCCTAAAAAAGTTTTTTTAAAAAGCCAAAATTAGCTAAAATAGCTAGCATGGAGCAGCAAAAAATAGCCTAAAAAACTTAAAAAAGCTTAAATTAGCCAAAACCTCTAACGTGTAAATATTAGCCCAACTAAAAAAACATCCTAAGCCAAAATTAGCTAAAATAGCTAGCTAGCTTTTTTAAGTTTTTTTAGTAAACTTTTGAGTTTAACTTTATATTTCAGCTATATGCTAGCTGTTTTGGCTAAATATAGGATTTTTTCCAATTTTTTTTTTTTTTTTTTTTTTTTTTAAGGCTAATTTGGAATTTAGCAAATATTTCAGCAGCATGCTAGCTATTTCAGCTAACTTAAGCTTTTTTACGTTTTTTAGGCAATTTTTGGAGTTTTTAGCTATATATTTTCAGCTATATTTTAGCTGTTTTGGCTAATTATAGGAATTTTTCAGCAGCTGCTGTTTTTTTTTTTTTTTTTTTAAGGCTAATTTTGGGAATTTATGTAATATAGCAGGCATGCTAGCTATTTAGGCTAACTTTGGCTTTTTTATTTTTTTGGTAAATTTAGCATTTAACTAATATTTTAGCTGGTTATCAACTTCAGCATCTTTACATCCACTTTGGCCATGAACAGATTAGTCGACTAATCGGAAAAAATAATCGGTGATTAGTCGACTATTAAAATAATCGTTTGTGGCAGCCCTAATTTCAACATTCTCCATGATTCACATCTGTATAAATCTCACGTAAAAAACAATCAAAGCAACAGGCCACAGGTGCAACCTGCCCTTTCCACCCCCACTATACCCCATCACACCCCCCTGTAGCAGCTGCCACACGCCCCTCACCCACCCATGCTGCCCCTCCCCCGGTCAGAGCTGCATGGGGCAAATTCATTTAAAAGAAAAAACACTTTTTTCAAAATGGCGGCTTTTCTGTTGGTTTATCTCCATAGCAACCATTTTCATTTTTGCTCGCCAGGGCGTGGCGAACAGATTTATGTCATTTTTAGAAGAATCGGCAAAAGTAAATTTTTTAATCGCCTTAGCAACGAAGCATTTTTGTTAGCCACGCCCACATTCCTTGCATTTCATATTGCATGTGATATCGTTTTGTTCAGCTTGATCATTTTCTGGTAAAAATGTGTGAGCAACAAGGGAAACGCCCCTTTGCGAGCTTGCCACGCTGTTAAAAAGCTACAATATTTTTTCAAGTAGCTTCCTGTTGAAGCTTGAGGAGTTGGAGGCGATTGATTGAAATTCCTTGGAGAAATCTGCATTTGTAGAAGATACGATAGTTTTTATTCAATTGATCTCCTTCTGAGGTCAAAGGTCGACAAAACTTCGACTTCGAAGATAACTTGAAAATTTACACCAAGATGTAATTCCTGTGGCCATCCCATAATAATCTCAAAATTCCCTTTGGATATTCCCAACTCGTGTGTTTTGGTTTCATTAGTGGATTTTTTTTCCAACCCCCGAAGGATTTTTGGCCCCCATTCATTTCTGAATGGTTTCTCCCGCTGTGATGTCATCATTTTACTTTTCACTGTAAAAGTAGCGAAACACGTCCAACACATCTTTGAACTACTTTCCTTTATTTCGCATTTTTTTGTGAATGTTTTTGCGTTTTTTTGGTTGGGTTAGAAGCGCTACAGCCCGGCGAAGGGGAGGCTGGTGGTCTGCGGTCACGGGACGATAGAAGGCGACGGCGTTTTCTGCATCCTGAGCGACGACCACGGGAAGAGCTGGAGAAACGGCGCCGCTCTGAAGAGCATCCCTTACAACCAGAAGAAAAGCGCTCAGGACTTCAACCCCGATGAGTGTCAGGTACTTTTAGAACCTGATTGGTTAACGCTCATTCAGTCTATTTTTATTTACATACGGTAAAAATTAGACAAGAATAGATATAGAATATATAGATTTCTTAATTAAAGCAATTAAAGGGTTAAAACAACTTATATATGAGTTGCATACTTAATGCTGTGATCATTAAATAAAACAAATTTTACAATTTTATTACCATGAAAGACGTAATAATTAGAGCTTGCATTAACTCGTTTAAGAGTTAATGCATGCGATTAAATTAAACAGAATTAAAGCGTTAATATTTATTAATGCAAATTAATTGCACCTCGAGGGGCAGCAGTCCTTCATTTTGCCTCGCTGATTTAGGTTTGCACGGTGTGCAAAAGCTGCATATTGTTATGAAATCTAAAACGTTGCGATTAATCGTGATTAATCGCAACGTTTATTTATTTATTTTTATTGACAGCCTTACTTAAACTTAAACGCTCTAAATGTACAGTTTTGTGTGTGATTTTTACATTGTGATTTTTTTTTTTGCAAAATAAGTGGTAAATACTGTAACGACAAAAAAAAGCTAATTGCGATTAATCGCGATTAATTTTTCCCAGATTGCGATTAATTTGTTAATTTTTTTTTAACCGATTCCCAGCTCTAGTATTATTTATGCTTGTTGGGTTTTTTTCTAAGTCAGACTCTTGAATATTGTTCTGGTACAGTCTTTGGATGTATTACAATACATATCATATCATGAGCCGTGTATTGCAATATGTATCGTATCGCCAGACTCTTTGCCGATACACACCTCTATAGTCAGCCCTTTTTTACCATTTATCACAGGTTGTGCTTTTGTTTATGAAAGGCTGAATTGATGATTTTCAATTTCCTTATTCTTTTTAAATGTTGTAGTATTAAGTTAGTATTTTTAGTGGGGAAACAGGAACTTGAGTAAAAAGCTTTTAACTGTTTCATCATCTACTTAGGAAATCCAGAAGCTGATGAGCTCACCAGGAAGCTACACAGTGTTTTGAATGATATTTCAACAAAAGAAAAGGCGTCTGGAGATCCTCTGTTGTTCCGATTGTTGCTTTTAGTGATAAACTTGATTGTTTAGCTCAGTCGGTGTCCAATTTTAAATATTAAATGACATTTAGCTCTTAAGGAATCATTTTGAGAAACTTGTAATGGTTTTTTTTTTTTATTTTAAATGTAAATTTTGTCTAATAAAATGTAAAAATGTAATGCTTTTTACTTATTTATTAAACTCAAATTTTAATAAAATAAAAATAATCCATGGACAGCAGATAAAACTTTTGTTCTTCTGCCCCCTTGTGGTTGAAAAGGAGAACTACATCCATACTTTGAGAGATCAACTAATGTCAGCCAGTGAGCAGCAGATAAACGTGCGGAACCAGAACAACACACCGTCGGTGCCGGGTAGGGTCATGCGCGGAAGGAGAGTCGCTCAAAGGAGCTCTACTTCGACTCTGCGCTGGTGGATCCGGTTGTAGCAGCTGGAGCCCTACAGAAGAACGGAATTCTGTATTTCACCAACCCCTCCAATGATCGCAACAGTAAGAACTATTCGGGTTTTTCAAAATAAAAGAGAACCAATTTGACTTGTTTTCCGGGGGTGCTGTTGGGTTTCATCATCGACTGTATCTGAGAACCGGACTCTACAGGAAATGATCGAGCTTCAACCGATCAAGGGAATCATGGGAAATCTGAGCTTGAAGCTCATGCAAACAGCAATGAAAACTGAATTGACTCTGAGAACTGAAAGCAGGAAGAGAGGGATGAAAACAAAAGTGGAAAATACAAATAAACAATTTTTAGATTCATTTGGGTTTTATATTTAAATTTTTCTTTTTATTCAAGTTTTAAATTCACAATATTTTTTCACATTTTTAATATTTCTTTCAAGTTTACAACTATTTATTTATTTATATTTTATTTATAATTTTATTTTCCATTTTTCAATAAGTTCTTCAAGTTTACAAGTTTTTCCAACTGTTCAAATTCAAACTCAGTTTAAACTTACAGTGAACTGTAAACTGTAAAATGAACTTTTTGTGTTCATTTTCATCTCTACAATCTGTTTAAAATACAAAAAATTTGTTTTATTTTGAAAATTGACCGGATTTTCACATGTGTCCTGGCGTAACTTCCTGCCAGAATTGATGCAGATCTCTCTCATAAAATAGACCAAAACAATCACAGCGTGGAGCTTTACGTCTGGTGTAAACTACACTACAGGTTGACATGGGCGGCGAATGGAAGCGACCCCCGTTCTGCGCTGCTTCCGCGTCCGCGGTGAACCAGGCGTTACAATGTTGGGTCCCAATTTCAATTTTTTTTGATTTACAGTCTGTTTTTTAATTAAGTTTAAATTGGATCAAATCAGGATCAGATTAAAGTGAGAAAAAAAAAAATTGTAAATTTGATAAGAATACCCTAAATTTAAAAGTGGTTTTAAACTAAAAAAAAACCTACTGAAAACTTGAAGGAAGTATTGAAAATATGAAAAAATAAAATTTAACATTTGAAAAAATATTATTGAAAACTTGAAAGAGAAAACAGAACGGAAAGCAAAGATTGAAAAACAAAAATAGGACAATACAAAAAGTTTTTTATTGGTAAAAGTTTTAGTTTTTTTTTTTAAGTTTAAAATTTACTTTTTAAGTTTTCAATATTATTTTTTACAATCTATGTTTTTCAAATGTTCAATCTGTTTTTTTGTTCACTTTAAGCTGGTCCTAAATCAACCCCAGACCACTCTCACCAATCAGGAGTGAGCTTGTTGGAAGGCCACGCCCCTACCGCCTGAAAGAGGGCTACATTAAATCTCTCAATAAAATGTTTCAAACGTTGGATACTCACTAGATTAGTGAATATAGACCACAATGCATTGCGGTTGAACATTTTCTAACATAAAAACATGTTTAAATGTAAATTTTGAATAAACTATTCACATTTTCACCTTCAGAACACAGTGGAGTCATAAATGAACGTTGTGAAATGTTCGTATTGATTCAATTTTCATACCCGGCGTTTAGAAAAAAGACAGAAAAATAGTGAGCATCGTGTCTGAGTGACCTTTAAAATCCAGGACTATCTATTTTTTTAGTAGTTTGGGGTTAGGGGGGGAATTCGGACACAACTCTGTAACTTTAATTTACTGTATCCTGTGATGAAAATTTAACATTAAACATTGGTCAAGTTAACATTTGCAAAGTAAGTGAAATAAAATTTCTAGGAGTTATTTTGGATGAAAAGTTAAAATGGAAATCTCACATTAATCATTTGAAAAAGAAAATTAGCAAAAATATTGGAATTCTTTACAAAGTAAAAGATATATTTAATAGTCAATGCTTACGCATGTTATATTGTTCCTTTATTTTACCATATTTTAGTTACAAAGCCTTTATTTATCTTACAGAAAAAAGCAATAAGAATAATCAGCAGAGAACACACAAAAAATCTTTTTGCTGAATCACGATTGCTAAAGTTTTCAGATTTAGTTGATTTAAAAACGTTATTATTCATGTTAAAAGCCAAATTAAAAACTCTCCCGGACAGCTTTTTCATTTATTTCAGAAGATAACAGCAACAGAAGAAAAAACTGTTTCAAAGTGCCATTTGCACGCACAACCCTGAGACAGACTCACATATCAGTTTATAGAGTCAATCTATGGAACTCATTGGACACAATATTGAAAGAAACTACTAGCATAGCTGCATTTAAAATAATCTTTAAAGATAGGATATTAGATAAATACATGAAGGAAAATTTATCGGGACAATAAATGTAAACCATAGACCGAGACGGATTAGGAAGGGGTAGAAATATAAAGTCTTGAAGATTTGTTTTTTTTTTCTGTTAAAATGTCGCCTTCTTGTTTTTTTGTTTCTGTTTTTGTTTAGGAAAAGGGAACAGATTATATAAGAATTGCTTTTCTTCACTCTGTTCCAGTTGTTCAAGCCCAAATATGTTTAATGTATGTTTTCTTGTTAAATGAGAAAAAAAAAAAAAAAAAAGGCATGAACAATAAACCATAATCTAATTTCATTAGGAAATGCAGCATTAAGTTCTGCAGCTACGCAGACGACACTCAGCTCTATGTGACAATACCTCTGGAGGTTAACCAAGACATGCAACATAAAGAGTGAGGATCTCAGAAATGGAGGCGGGAATTTTCATCACAAGAACTTCTAGTTAATCAGACTTAAGTGTCTTGTACAAAAGCCTGTAATGTTGGACCCACTTTAAACATTTTAAGACCTTTTTTCCCCCCTGTCCCGCCTTCAGGAGTGAACCTGACGCTGCGATGGTCGCTGACGGACGGCTCGTCCTGGGAGAAAAACGCGGTCCAGATATGGGCGGGGCCGAGCGGTTACTCCTGCATGTCGTCTCTGGACACCGGCTCCGTAGAAGACCGGAAGTTTGTGTTCGTCTTATACGAGAAGGGCCACAAAGACTACTACGAGACCATTTCCTTCGTCAAGATTCACCTCTACGGTGGCCGGTAGAGCGCGGCGTGGACGAGGAGGAGGAGGAGGAGGAAGAGGAGCTTGTTTGACCTTTTAGTCCAAAAACTTTCTCAGGGAGAAAATAAGAGACTTTGAAAACTCTGGTCTGGATGGGAAAAGGAGGCGGGGCAACAAGCGTGCTCCACTGTTGGGATTCTTCAAAGCTTTTCCCGTTTATTTTTTACCCAGAATCTTTGAATTAATAATGAGAAATTATGGTTAAAATAAATAAATAAAAAAAAGATTTTTCCCTCTAAAGGAAAATTATGATTAAACAAACTAAATTGACCATTTTTGTTTAAAAAATATTCTCTTACAGCAAAAAAAAAAAAATATTAATAATGAAAAATATAACTAAAGTTGCCATTAAAATATTCAAAAATTACGCTATGATGTGATAGCGGTGTTCAATCTAGTATTTAGTTTCATAATTTAGAATAATAAAAAGTTTAATTTATTATTACAGATATAAAGATAGACTCTAATACACTTAAATGAATCCCAATGTGTTTTCTCTTAAAGAAAAAAGTTTTTTTCTTTATTCAATCTGTTCATAATTGCCAAATGTACTTTTCCTTATGGAGTTTAAGGATTCTTTCCGTCTACTTTTGTTTGTTTGATTGTCTTTTGTACGGTTTGTTTCACATTATTTTTACTCTCCCAGAGTCTTCCAATCACAAAATAATTGTGGGAACGGCGTTCAGGTGATTTATTCACTTTTTGCAAAAGTTAGATGTTTCCGTGCCTATTTTGGCGTATTAAACCTTTGCAAACTTGACTTTTAATTTCAAACAGATACTTTTATTTGTCAGTTATTAAAAAAAAAAACAGACTTTTTACAGTGACGTTGTCTCTGTAGATATCAGCCGACGCTCGTATTGGATCGCACAACTTTAAAAATGTGAGGAATGATCTTTTTCACAGATATATTTTATAAGACCAAGTGTGGAATACATGTGAAATGGAACGAACCATTTTCTGCTTTTGGAATTCTATGAAGTAATGTGAAAAATCCCTTTAGTTTGTCTAACTTGAATGCATTCAAGTTCTTTTGGGTGATAGTCATTTTAGAAAAACAAGTATTTTATTTTCTCTTAAAAAATTGATTTAAAAATGTCAAAGTTCTCACTTTAATTTCAGTGATTGTTACAAAAATGAGCCAGCTTGACTTAAATCTGTAAATCTGTGTACTTTGAAAGCTCTTATGATGCGTGATGTTTTTTTTTTGTTTTTTTTTTTTGTCATACTGTTCTACTTTGATATTTTTCAAAGTTTCTTTAAAATGAAATAAATCAGAATGCTGATTATCACAAAGAATGTGTATTTTTTTATAGCTTGAAGAGGAAAAACTGTAAAAACTCAGCAGAATGCAGAACCATCTTCAAAATTAATGTCATTTTTGGATGAACTAAATGAACACATGATTTTTTTTATTATTTTTTGATAAACTGCTCTATATTTGTTTCCTCTCTGTTTAAAATCCTTTACATGCATCATTTGGTTCTTATTTTTAATGAAGAATATTAATCTAATTTAAATTCGATACATAATTAATTTGTCCAACTTTATCAAAAAGACCACATGAGTGAGATTTTTTTTTTTTTAATACAGAAACCCTTTTTTTAATCTTATTTTTTGGGTTTAAACGTCTTAATGCTCTTGAGAATTAAATCATTCTAACCCTCACCAGCATCAAGTACAGCATGCTTTGTTACTAGTCCACAATTTTTAAAATGCTGAAGTTTTAAATTTATAATTTATGCTTTTACTTTTATTTTAATTCTGCAATTTTTTTCTTTTTTATAATGATTCTGACATTTGGAACTCAATACAAATAAATGACATTTACATTTGCTTTTTTTTTTTTTTTTTTTTACTTTAAAACCAACTTTAGTTACAAAAAAAATACAAGTTAAACATGGTCTGGTTTGTTTTAAATGTAAATTGAATCAAATTTAAAATTAGAATTTAGAATAGACTTTTTTAAAAATCTTCATCACACAACCGTAAAACATAAAGTTAGTTTGACTCGTCTCCAAGGCAAAAAACAGCAATTTCATAGATACAACCTTCTTCATTACGCTATAGGGGTAGATTTACCGTTAGGCAAAGGTAGGCGACTGCCTGGGGCCCTTTTGGGCCCCTAATTGAAGACCTAAAATATTTCAAAATATTCCAAAAATAATTTTCATGTCCATCATTATTTGACTCTGTCATAAAAAAAGAATTCACTGAGATGGTGTGAGACCGCTCATGTGAAATGGTTTTAACCACCCCCCCGTAAATCTGCAGGAATGGAATATTCTGCCAACAGAAAGAGACTTCCAAGAGTTTGAACAGAAAAAAAAGAAAAGAGAAAGCAATAAAATGTGCAGGAAGACAAATAAAACAGGAAAATTAAGAACCGGAACAAAGGAACTCAAATAAAAAATAAAGAAACTTAAGTTTCTCCATTGTTTTGTTCCACCTTTCAAGTATTTTTGTGTCTTAGTTAAACCTGACAAATTAAAGAAATAACATTTAATACATTTTACTTTGGGTAGGGATTAAAACATAATAACAAAACAATTACTTCAGAGGGCCCCATGCTACTGCTCGCCCGGGGCCCCCAAACTACTAAGTCCGCCACTGCAAGCTCTTATCACTTTTTCAAAAATAGATTTTAAACTATTTTAAACATCATCGTGAAATACTTAAAACTAAATGAGCATCTGGTGGTTTCAAATAATATACTTGTACATGTCCATGAATTATTTTGTATTTATTTGTGTTTTGTTTCCAATATTTCTGTTTTAATGATTTAAAAAAGTGAATTTTAGTTATTCTGTTTTACTTTGATTTGTAAAAACATCTATTTATAAACACTGGATGAATTAAAAGAGGAATTCTATAAAACAAAATATTCAAAGTGAAGTCAAATGGGTCATTAATCATTTATTAAGATTATAATAAGCAATGCTTTTACTCACTTAAATGTTATTTTAAAATTGAAATATTGTTGGAAAAATGTTTTTTATTTATTTAAGAGAGGGGTACATATTTATGCTTAACTGTTAAGTTGTTCAAAAACTTTTCAGATATTTGGTGAAGTCAAAGGTCGAATTAAATTGCCATTTGTTTGTACTTGTTGTGATGACAATAAAGGTTAAAATTCAAAATCCAGATTTTATTGAGTTTAAATTTGAAACGAGCACGTGTGAACTTTTATCGATCCAATGTTTCCACGTTTCGCTTATAACGTTAGTTTTCAATAAAGACGTTAAAAGCGGCGTTTGTGTTTTCCGTGGATGTTCCAAACGGCACCCATCTCACGGAATCACCCAGTAGCCGTTCACGGCTCTTTAGGTGACGGATCGGGTCCTACATCAACACTTTTCTTTATCCTTTTCATTTGTTTTTTGGGGAAAAAGAAAAGGAGTGCAAGTAAGCCCAATTTGTGATGATTGTTGTTGTTGTGGTTTGTCTTCTTTGGGTGTGAAACTCGTATCAAAGTTTGGGGGCTTTTCCACCCGGCGCGGAGCTGTTTGTGCTGGGGGGACTGCTTAGCTAGCTGCTAGCTTAGCTTACCTCATTCTGGGATACAACCTCGAGACAAGTCGGGACGAGACCAGGTCAGTGGCCGGAGATTTGGCACGTTTTGGCTAAACCGAAAGCGGCTAAATAAACCAAAAAGAGAGACGGACACGTTTGTGTTCCGAAACTCAATGTTGGCTCGTTTTTATGTGTTAGAAAAGACTCGATACGAGGAAAGGAACTTGATTGTTGTTGTTAGCCGAATTGAGGTTACCAATTAGCATGCTAGCTTAAGGGGTTTTCTCGTTTCTGTTTTGTGTTTTAACTGATTCTTTTAAAGATAAACCTAACTATTTTTTGTATTTGACAATGTTTTAGAGCATATGTGTTGTTTTAATAACTGTTTTTGTGTCTTTTTGGCTAATATTTACGATGTAGCTTCTAATAGCGGATGGAGGTTAGCTAAGCTAGCAGTCCAGTTTCGTGTAAATTGTATCTTTTTAAGATAATCTACAGTCATTTATAAATATTTGTGTGTATTTTTATAATACGAACAGTTTTAGTGTTTCTATAATTGAATGTTTAGATGTGCTCCGTCCGCTCGGACCGCTCCGTTAACGGGACTCCAGGCCTCTCCAGCGCCATTTTGTTTTGTTCTCCTAATTAAACGCTGTATTTCGCCTCGTCTCCCCCCCCCTCCACCGCGTCCCATCAGCGGTGAACGCGCCGTGCCGGTTGATGGGAGCGTCCCGTCGTAGTGTCGGTGTGCGGATGAGGGGATCGTGGGGGGCTGCAAAGCAGAAATAAAGCGCGAAGATTCCCATTATGAAACCGCATCGCAGTCCCCCTCCCAACGAGAACGGCGAGGCCTTGCGGCGAGCCTCGGTTAGCTTCACGAAAACATGCTAACTCCAGCGTCCCTTCACCTCTTTATTCATCAACCCGGCTTTAGAAACGGTGGTTATGTGTTCTAGTTTGATAAACGGTGTTGACGGCGCTCCGTGAGGCCTCTTTTTTGTGATGTAGGTTGCTGTGGTGGAGCTGCTGCTCCCCGGTAATCCCTACACATCATGCAGTTTACCAGCCATCCCACGACCTAATTTTCTAATCTCATCTCGCTATTGAGCCGCAGCTTCAATGCCACCGCGTAAACCCCGAGTTTCTACTGTTTTTACCACCTGATCTCCAGTATTTGTGTGGTTTTACTCCAATCTGTGCTGAGTTGAAGGAAAAAAAACATATAAATCCTCTTTTTCATGATTGTGGTTTAGGGCTGCCACAATTAGTCGACTAATCGATGACTAATCGACTATTAAAATAGTCGACAACTAATTTAATAGTCGATTAGTCGTTACTTTATAATATATGGAGTCAGACTGTAGTGAAGTTGAAAGTTATAATGACATTCTGCTAGCTTTTTAGACTATTTTGGCATTTATTAAGGGTTTTCAGGCGATTTTGGAGTTTAGCTAATATTTTAGCTTCATGCTAGCTATTTTGGCTAATTTAGGCTTTTTCAGTTTTTAGGCTAATTTGGAATTAAGATAATATTTCAGCTGCATATTAGCTCTTTTGGCTAATTTAGGATTTTTTTCAGTTTTGTAGGCAAATTTGGAGTTTAGCTAATATTTCATTTACATGTTAGCTAGCTAATTCTAAATGTTTACAGTTTTTTAGGCTAATTTGGAGTTTTTCTATTATTCCAGCTACATGCTACCTATTTTGGCTAATTTGGAATTTTTACAGTTTTTTAGGGCTAATTTGGAGTTTAGCTAATATTTCAGCTATATGTTAGCTATTTTAGCTAATTTGGGATTTTTACAGTTTTTTAGGCTAATTTGGAGTTTTGGTAAGTCTTCAGCTATATGCTAGCTATTTTGGCTAATTTTAATTTTTACAGTTTTTTAGACTAATTTGGAGTTTAGCTAATATTTCAGCTACATGCTAGCGATTTTAGCTTATTTAGGATTTTTTTGTTTTAAAGCTAATCATATTTCAGATTTTCTTTACATCCACTTTGTCCATGATCCGATTAGTCGACTAATCGGAAAAATTAATCGATGATTAGTCGACTATTAAAATAATCCTTTGTGGCAGCACTATTGTGGTTTCAGATTACAACTGTTTTATCTGGAAAACAGAATTTACTGTTTGGGGGTTGACAGTTTATCCTGAGATTGTTTTTATTGTTGAGATACTATAATGAATTGCTTGTAAACATATATTTCTGATTAATGTAATAAAAGGTGCTTGTATAGAAGAAGAAGAAGTACAACTTTTAAATGTATTCCTTCTTTAAGTTTTTTGATAAATTGTTTAATTTTTTGTGAAAAAAAAGTATATTTTTGGATGGAGCATGTGTGTACATTAACACAAGGAGTGCAATGTTTCACAATTTTGGATTTTGTTTTGGTTCAATATTCATTTTCAAACAAATCCCTTTTTTCTATTAACATTAGGGGTGTTTACAAGTAATCAGATAAAATGATGAAAATGAAAAATGCTTAATGTAAACATTTATTCATATTCATATTTCTTTCTGATTGGATGATACGGATTGTTCATCTGTTTGTGGCACATGTGAGCGCTTGTGTCGAGGCCCAGGGGCCGGATCCGGCCCTCATTTTAATTTATTGTTATTAATGACCCGATGTTATCTTGTAACTTGTACAATTTAAACAAAATATATTTTTACGAAGAGTAAAATATTGAAACTTATTTAAGTTTTAAATTTATTTAATCTAGAATAATATTCCAGCCTTTTTATTATTCATAATTATGTTAAAAAGTTACAGTTCTAAAGGAAAAATTGACATTCTGCTAGCTTTTCAACTCTTTTGGCATTTACCAAGATTTGTTTTAGGCTATTTTAGAGTTTAGCTAATATTTCTGCTACATGCTAGCTGGTTTGGCTAATTTAGGCTTTGTTATTTTGGAGAGTTAGGCTAATATTTATAAGATAGCTGTTTTTGTTTTAGTTGGGCATTTTCTTTCTTCCTTTTTTTATTTATTTTTTTAGGCTGATTTCGTGTTAAGATAATATTTCAGCTACATTCTCATTATTTTGGCTAATTTGGTTTTTTTTTAAAGGTTTATAAGCTGATTTGGAGTTTACTTAATACTTCAGGAACATGCTAGCTGTTTTGGCTAACTTTTTTTTGGTAGTTTGTTTAGGCTAATTTGGCATTTAGATAATATTTTAGCTGATTATTAGCTTCATTGTTATCAGCTATTAATTTCAGCATCTTCAGCGGCCAAATTCAGCTTACAGCATCACGCCAGCATTATTGCAGGTAATGCTTTATATCTAGTTTATAATTATGTTGAAAAAGTTTTACAAATGTATCCTGTTCAGCCCGCGACCTGAGTGTGTTTTGGATTTTGGCCCCTTGTTCGATTGAGTTGGACACCCCTGATTCGTCCCGGTTGTGGGTCATTTTGGCTTTTTCGTCGAGGGTAGACGGTGTTATCTCTGTTGGAGGCGTTGAAGAACAGTCCAGCCGGATACTCCATGCAAGCGAGCTGTTAGACTCCAGAGATCCGTGAGCAGAGGAGGTCGCTTTGTTACGATGGTAGCCCCGGAGCGCGGTCCGGCTCCTCCGTTCAAGCAGCCGGACACTGAAACGCCGTGGCTCCATTAACCCTCTAAATGAAGAGTTACGAAAACAGTCTGTCAGAATTCAGACGTCACTTTCCTCTGATGACGTCAACAATACTCGCCAGTCAGCGACGACAGCATGGAGCTTTCAGCTCTAAAATATACATTTTTATGATTTTAAAAAGATCACTTTTATCCAAAAGTACATGAAAACCTTCAGTTGGCTCATACTAACTCTGGTATAATGCAGTAAAACACCGATAAATATTCTTTAAATTTAGCACAACTGTTTGATCCTTTCAACGTAGAGATATATATGTTGTAGGAACGCAGAAGTTCACGCCACCAATGATTTGCTTCAAACTTTAATTTTTAGATCTCAGTTTTGTTACAGTTTGATTTTTCAAAACAAAAATTTAAAATTAAGCCATGGAGACGCAACGATCTGGTTTAACAGAATAAAGTATTCTCTTTTTTTAAGCTGATTTAAATTAACACACTTTTGACCAGGGCTGCCACAAACGATTATTTTAATAGTCGACTAATCATCGATTAATTTTTCCGATTAGTCGACTAATCGGATCATGGACAAAGTGGATGTAAAGAAAATCTGAAATATGATTAGCTTTAAAACAAAAAAAATCCTAAATAAGCTAAAATCGCTAGCATATAGCTGAAATATTAGCTAAACTCCAAATTAGTCTAAAAAACTGTAAAAATTCCAAATTAGCCAAAATAGCTAGCATGTAGCTGAAGACATAGCAAAACTCCAAATTAGCCCTAAAAAAAACTGTAAAAATCCCAAATTAGCCAAAATAGCTAACATATAGCTGAAATATTAGCTAAACTCCAAATTAGTCTAAAAAACTGTAAAAAAAAATCCCAAATTAGCTAAAATAGTGAAATATTAGCTAAACTCCAAATTAGCCCTAAAGAACTGTAAAAATTCCAAATTAGCCAAAATAGGTAGCATGTAGCTGGAATAATAGAAAAACTCCAAATTAGCCTAAAAAACTGTAAACATTTAGAATTAGCTAGCTAACATGTAAATGAAATATTAGCTAAACTCCAAATTTGCCTACAAAACTGAAAAAATCCTAAATAGCCAAAAGAGCTAATATGTAGCTGAATATTATCTTAATTCCAAATTAGCCTAAAAACTGAAAAAATCCTAAATTAGCCAAAATAGCTAGCATGAAGCTAAAATATTAGCTAAACTCCAAAATCGCCTGAAAACCCTTAATAAATGCAAATAGTCTAAAAAGCTAGCAGAATGCCATTATAACTTTCAACTTACTACAGCCTGACTCCATATATTATAAAGTAACGACTAATCGACTATTAAATTAGTTGTCGACTATTTTAATAGTCGATTAGTCATCGATTAGTCGACTAATCGTGGCAGCCCTACTTTTGACGGCAACATTTTGTGTTTTAAATGAAGAAGTTAATGACCTTATAATCATTTTATTTCTCTGAATGCTTTATGTGTAACAATTTATAATTCTGCAGTTTCAGAATTGATTTGCAAAACATTTGTGGTAGTTCTTCAACTTTGGTTGCAATTCCAGCTTGTGTGATTGCTCATAAATAATTGATATGTTGAGTTTATCAGCTCTGCTATTTCTTATTATAAAACAATCAATGCTGCTGACATTTTCTGTTGTTCTCTCAAATTAATGTTTCGATCATCTTTCAAGAAAACGTTCTGTTAATTAAAAAAAAGCTGATTGGCCTTTTGTACCGAGGAAGGTGATGACAGAGTCAACATTTGCACCCGATTCACGCTGAATTGCACACATATCATCACCGTCTGTTTTATTGATGCACAGTAAAGCCAGTTAAAGCCCCGGCTGTTGCCATGGAGCTTCACCCAGTCTCAAGGAAAGGCATGGAAGAATATAATTCATGATGTGTTGCTATAGAAACCAACATCCTGCTTATCGCTATTTTTTCTACCTTTTTTTTTTTTTTTGGGTTTTCACATCTATTAAGTCTTCTAGTGTACTGGTGGTCTTTAAACAGTACTGTCAGTATTCGGGTTCCTAAGTAGTTGTGGAATATTTGCAGCTAAAGGAGTGAGGGGGGGGTGGTGGAGTTAAGGTGGCGAGCTGCTCACACGGAGGTGGATTTCCAACATGGATCGTCACTTTCATGACGCTTTCTTCCTGCTGTCTTTTTCATTTATAAACTTTAAGTTGTTTACATTTGATCTTCTGTTGATTGAATAGCAATGTCCTGATTGGATGTTTGGCCATATCACTCGGTTCTTAGACCTGATCGTAATCGGATGTTGCATCAGGGATCTGATATATTATTTTATGATCATTACTATGATCAGGCCTGTTTGTTTCAAGCTCATTATTACTGACTAGGGCTGCCACTATTAGTCAACTAATCGATGACTAATCGACTATTAAAACAGTCGACGACTAATTTAATAGCAATGATTCATGTAATTATGTCTTTCTTATGATAATCAATGATTATTACATATTGTGTAAATCATTAATGTTTATTGAAAATATGCAAGAATTCTTTCAGAGAATAATCAATAAGCTCTAATGTTACTTGAAAACTTGATTTCAATGTGTTATTATTTTTCTGCATAGACATGACATTGACATTGTATTATGATGATAATCAGTGAGTTTTTACATATCTGTTACATGATGTATGATTGATGTTACTGTTTACTGAAATAATGTTTTTACGAGATTAATCAATAATCAACAAGCACTTTACTTTACTATTGGGAATGTATTGAGACAAAAAAAAAAACCAACCGGAAGACATAATTATGCAAAACAGTTAAATGAAGTAATCAAGTAGGGGTGGGATTATATAAGTTCGCTTCTTCCCACTCCTTTTCAAGCAATCAATCAAACTCTACTAGTTAATAATCATAAAGAATGAATGAACCGAATGTGACACAGGTGTATTTTATTTTTGTTTGTTTTCTATTTTCTAATCAATGCATCTTATTATTTCTGTAATGAGTTTGAATTAATTGTGTGTTTTGTCCTGTAATTTCAATCTATGCTTGAAATAAACCAATCAATCAATAGTCGATTAGTCGTTACTTTGAGTCAGAGTGAAGTAAAGTTGAAAGTTATTATGGAATTCTGCTAGATTTTTTGGACTATTTTGGTATTTATTAAGGTTTTTAAGGCTAATTGGAGCTAAGCTAATATTTCAACTATATGCTAGCCATTTTGGCTAATTTAGAATTTAGCTAATATTTCAGCTACATGCTAGCTATTTTGGCAAATTTAGGATTTTTTTGTTTTTTTTGGCTAATTTAGAGTTTTGCTAATATTTCAGAGTTTAGCTAATATTTCAGCTACATGCTAGCTATTTTGGCAAATTCAGGATTTTTACTTTTTTAGGCTAATTTAGAGTTTAGCTAATATTTCAGAGTTTAGCTAATATTTCAGCTACATGCTAGCTATTTTGGCAAATTTAGGATTTTTTTGTTTTTTTTTGGCTAATATAGAGTTTTGCTAATATTTCAGCTACAAGCTAGCTGTTTTGGTTAATTTAGACAATAAATATTTTAGCCAGCAATCAACTTCAGTGCTTTTAGCTATCAATTTTAACATTTTCAGCTTTCAGCACTAGAATCTTCAGCGGCCAAATTCAGCTTAAAACATTCATACTAGCATTATCACAGCTAATGCTGTATATCTAGTTTTTATTTATATAAGCTAATGATTGTCAAGATGTGTGCTTTACATCCAGTTTGTGCATGACCCGACTAGTCGACTAATCGGAAAAAATAATCGGTGATTAGTCGACTATTAAAATAATCGTTTGTGGCAGCAGTATTACTGACAAATACTCTAGTGGAAGTCTGCATATCATGAATGGATGAGTGTTTTATAGACGTAAAACGCAGCAGAATATGACGGCAGTTTGAGCAGGAAATTCACAACTTCTGACTTCCAGGCTCTAAAACTCTTTTAATAAACGTTTGAAACTGATGGCGAGTGTCTATTGGTTTGTCTTCATGAGAAAAACGACTAACAGAAGAATTTAAAAAAAGAAAAAAACGTGAGAAGGTTGTTAAGGAAAGGTCTGCAAAGGGAAAACTCCAGGAGAAAATCATCTAAAAAGATCACTTTAATGGTTAAAAATACCCGGAAAAAATAAATGTTTACATTGAAACAAGCTTCTCATGAATACTCTCATCGTATTTGTGGTACAAAGATTTAGAAAGAAAGTAATGTTAATATGTAAGAATTTTAAATGGAGAAATGAATCGTATATGATCCAAAATGTTCAATAGTCCTGAAGACACTCGAGCTACAGTTGACAAACTTTCTTTCATGACTAATTTTCACCTATTTTTACTAGTTAACCACGTTTTCTCGTTGAAAGTTTTGCTGTTTGTCCAAGTTACTTTGCAGAAGTGCTCAGCTGAAGTGTAAAATTACTAAAAAAAAAGGTTAACTAAACAAAAACAAGGGAGAAAAACTGTTAAATTTGTCTTTTTTTTCTGTTACAAAAGTGTTGGATCTGGACTCAGTATCGGCAGATTCTCAGAATCAAAGAAGTTGGAATCAAATCTGGAACAAAAGAGAAAAAAAACGTATCGGGACAATTCTAATACGACATTCGTGTTGTATTGATCCCATTTTCACATGATATTGAGGTCAACATGTAATTATTTATAATTTATAAATAGAAAATGTCAGAATTTTAGAAAAATGTTTTTTTATAGCTGGATACTAATATTATATATATTTTAATTGTATGAATGACTTTAAGTTGGTTTGTAGTGTTTAAGCCTTTTCCCAGACTACAAATCAAAGTTGTTTTTATTATCCCAAGTGAATTACCAAATTCACATGTAGTTTTTTTAAATTAAATAAAATGCTTAAATATTATTTATATTAAAATAGCAATAAGATTCTGACCTCTAAGAACCTTCAGACTAAAATCCTCATACCCTCTCTACTGGATCTACACATTTGTCTTTATCGCCCTCAGTTGCAATATAACGGCAGACAACTGCCCCAGCATTTCTGCCCCAACCGCCCAGTTATGCTAAAGCAGCCCTGTGTGCCCGGTCAGACGGTGAACGCTGACGCCGGCTTCAGCTTCTGTGGACTTCCACCGACGGTAGTTGATGTTTTTGTGTCAGACTCATGAAGAACAAAAGAGTTATTCTGAAGATCTAACTTTTATTTGAGTGTTACTTTTTAAAGAATGCACTTTTTAGAGATCCACTCCAATTAAAATAGTTTTTGTGGCATTTTTCTGACGATGGAGGACAAATATATAAATAAAATTGAGCTCTAAACTGGATTTATGATTATTTATTTATTCAAATTGATATATATCAGGTGTAAACAAAAAAAGCAGTTTGAGAAAGATCATATTTGTGATGTAGAGCAGTGGTCCCCAACCACCGGGCCGCGGACCGGTACCGGTCCGTGGACTCATTGCCACCGGGCCGCCGGAGAATTTTTTTTTTTTTTTTTTTTTTTTTTTTTTTTTATGAGACGGAAATATTTTATTTTGAAAATCGACCGGATTCTCTCGATTAGCTTGAGCGCTAGTTGTGATATCCACACACAGAAAGGAGAAATATTTAATTAAACCTAAAGAATTGTAATGGAAAAATGTTAAACAGAGATGAAAAGAAACTGAGAGAAAGAGACGGAAAGAAACAACATAAACAAAACTTATAGAAGATGAGATCATTAGAAAAGAAGGAAAAAAAACTGGAACCATTTGACTTTTGATAGAATGAGGGAAGAGAATCTGCAGGAAATAATTCTATATTCTATATATTTATGGCTCCACAACCAACCTGTGCAGAATCTTCTCTAAAACAGAACAGATCATTAAGAAACCAGATTATATCCTCAAAACTGAGAAACTTTTGTCTTTCTTAACGTTATTGTGAGAAAAAGTCTTTATTTGTTGGTTTTGCACACTTTTGTATTTTGGATTGTGGTTGCAGAGTTTAGTGTTTTTCACTTCAAATATGTTTAAAAGGAAAAAAAAAAAGCTTAAAATATAAAGACTTAAAAACTCAATAATTAATAACTATTCCTTTTTCATTTATTTTGTATATTTTATCTGGAAGGGATAAATAACAGCATAAATATAATATACACGTTATATGAACAAAAACGCACGGACGGACGACCCCCCCCCCGCTCCCGAGCCGTGGTAAAATCTTCGTGGGTTGACCGGTCCGCAGCGACAAAAAGGTTGGGGACCACTGATGTAGAGAATACTCTGGGCGGGGCCACAAGCTCTCAGCTCCGCCCCATTCTGATGCATCCATGAACGTCTTAGTTTGTCCTCGTCTGAGCTGGAATCTGGATCTGCTGGATGGCTCTGGTGTCGCTCAACATGTGGGTTGGACCGCAATACAACCCAAAGAAATCATTGAATTAAATATTAAATCAGCTTATATGTATATATTTAGTCATTGTGGATATGTGTGTATATGTTTATATTTATAGGAATATGTGTTTGAAAATGTTTAGGTTTATGTGTGTTTATTTATATATATTTAATGTTTAATGTCAACTTATTGACTGTTTCTGGTGTCATCACAGATGAATTCGTCCCTTTGGGATATGAATAAAGTTCAATTCAAATGAGGTTGTGAGCGGCTGTAAGCTAGTGGGAGCATGTAACCCAAGAGCTCTCAGCAACTGGGATGGGAAGGGGGGCGGGATTGCTTCATTCCAACAGTCCTAGAAAACTGCACAGGATTTTGGCGTAAAAAAATTATAATTAAAAGAGTTCTGGGAAAGCTTTGACCACAGATCAAAGGATTGTCAAAGTGGGTTTGAAAGAGTTTCAAGTCTTCAAAAAGTTTGACCGTTCTCATTCTTCAGATGTAGATTTAGCTCTAACAGCTAAATGAGTCGACTGACTGAGTCATCAGACGGGACGGGGATCTCCTCGCACACTCTGTAGTGAATAAAGCTTTATCTGAAAGACATAACGGGTTTTCTCTCTGTCAGTCTCAGGGTTCACCATACTCAATGAGCGGACAGCGCAATGTCAGAGCGCTCTGGGCAAACTGCAAAGGGGAAGGAAGGCAAAACCAAGTATGCGTCTCTCAACCTGTTTGATACATACAAAGGAAAGAGCCTTGAAACACAAAAGCCTGTTGGTGAGTAGTTTGGTTTTTAGGACCGGTTGTGATGCTCTAACCTTTTATTATCGCAGAAATGTTTGGATATTTGTGTCAGTATTCATAGGAAATCAATAGAAACGCATTTCTTTAAATTTAAAATAATACATTTTATTTATATAGCGCTTTTAAAAGATACTCAAAGACGCAAAAACTCTTTAAAATGTGTAACATTTGATTTGAGAGGTGAACTTGTTCACCTTTTAAACTCACTTTAGCTGTAAAAAATCCAAAGTAAAACTCATTTCCTGTCATCTGATATACTGGAATAAATGTTCTTCTTAAAACTGGTTAAACAAAAATACAATTCTACAATTATCTATTGTTATAAGTGAAATATCTGCCAATAAAATTTGTTTTTGTACCAATTCTTAAATAAGTTACGATGTCCCGGTCTTTTTAAGACTAAATAATTGCTTATAGTAAACTATAAATGCTTATATTGATGTTAATTTCTCTGGTAATTTGAAATATTATGTCTTAAAACATAGTTTTGTTTTAATCTTTAAAGTATTTATACAGTTTTTCCCCAAAGAAATCCTTCTTTATATCAGCTCAACTGTTCTTATCATCTTAAAATAAGACTAAAATTACATATTTTAAGAGAAATTTGGCTAAAAGTTGTGTCAAAGTATGTTAAGTTTAAAACTTACTGTTTCTAAAAACATTTTTAAGACTCAAATTCAAATTTACGTGTTCCCTAAATCAAGCAAATCTGTTTCTTGAAACAATCAATGTTCATGAATACTTTTGTGTAAAAATAAGATAAAAAATAAACAAAAATCTAGAGATATTGGTTAAAATAAGGTGTTTTTTAAGATCTCAACAAGATTTAAAGTCTTAAAATAACTCCAGGTTTTACTGAAAAGTAGGGCTGCCACAAACGATTATTTTAATAGTCGACTAATCACCGATTATTTTTCCCGATTAGTCGACTAATCTGTTCACGGCCAAAGTGGATGTGAAGATGCTGAAGTTGATAACCAGCTAAAATATTAGTTAAATGCCAAATTTACCAAAAAATAAAAAGAGCCAAAGTTAGCCGAAATAGCTAGCATGCTGCTGAAATATTAGCTAAATTCCAAATTAGCCTTTAAAAAACGGAAAAATCCTATATTAGCCAAAACAGCTAGCATATAACTGAAATATAAGCTAAACTCAAAAGTTGCCTAAAAAACGTAAAAAAGCTAAAGTTAGCTGAAATAGCTAGCATGCTGCTGAAATATTAGCTAAATTCCAAATTCGCCTTAAAAAATGGAAAAATCCTATATTAGCCAAAACAGCTAGCATATAGCTGAAATATAAGCTAAATTCAAAAGTTGCCTAAAAAACGTAAAAAAGCTAAAGTTAGCTGAAATAGCTAGCATGCTGCTGAAATATTAGCTAAATTCCAAATTCGCCTTAAAAAACGGAAAAATCCTATATTAGCCAAAACAGCTAGCATATAACTGAAATATAAGATAAACTCAAAAGTTGCCTAAAAAACGTAAAAAAGCTAAAGTTAGCTGAAATAGCTAGCATGCTGCTGAAATATTAGCTAAATTCCAAATTCGCCTTAAAAAATGGAAAAATCCTATATTAGCCAAAACAGCTAGCATATAGCTGAAATATAAGCTAAATTCAAAAGTTGCCTAAAAAACGTAAAAAAGCTAAAGTTAGCTGAAACAGCTAGCATGCTGCTGAAATATTAGCTAAACTTCAAAATAGCCTAAAAAACCTTAATAAATGCCAAAATATTCCAAAAAGCTAGCAGAATGCTATTATAACTTTCAACTTTACTACAATCTGGCTTCATACAATATAAAGTAACGACTAATCGACTATTAAATTAGTTATTAGATTATTTTAATAGTCGATTAGTCGACTAATCGTGGCAGCCCTACTGAAATGTCACAAGGAAGTTAGTTTTGTTATTTAGATATTTAAACTACAAACATACTCTGAGTTTTCCTGTTCCTCCTGCCGTTCTGATCCGTTGTGGTTTCTTCCCGCCTCAGTCACCCCCCGCCATGGCCTGCAGTCTCTTGGTAAAGTCGCCGCTGCACGGCGTATGCCGCCCCCTGCTAACCTGCCCAGTCTAAAGGCAGAGAACAAAGGCAACGATCCCAACGTCTCGCTCGTTCCCAAAGACGGCACAGGATGGGCAAGCAAACAGGAACCAGCAGACCCAAAGAGGTAAGACCCGGCGTTCGGCGCCGCGGCGGGGATCGTCCTCGCCGTTTCTCGGTCTGACGTCTCTGGCGCTCTTTCTTCAGTACCGATGCGTCGTCAGCACAGCAGCCGGATACGCAGCCGTCTGCGGCTTCGCAGACACCAGCACCGACCCGCCCGAAAACCCCTCCAGCTTCAGAGGTACCGCCGCTGCGGCGTGAAGGCTTTCACGCTGAGGTAAAGTCGCCACTAACGATACAAAACCTGTCGACGTCCTGTAGGTGCTGGCCCCGGTTTCAACCCAGGCCGTAGGGGCAAGGTCCTGGGCTCAAGCCAGTGTTACACATGGAACACAAGGGGATGGTGAGCCCCGCCTCCCGCCGCTCCTCACACCTCTCCGTTTCAGCGTCCGCTCACGGCTCCGTTCCTCTGCGCTCACAGGTGGAAAGGCATTAAACCTACCATCGCCATTCTCTCGCGAGGAATTTCCTACCCTGCAGGCGGCTGGAGACCAGGACAAAGCTGGCAGAGAACCGGCCACTGCAGATCAGTGGTATGGGCCCGGACCAAGCCTCCGCCCCCAGAGTGAGTCGCACCTCTGAGAGGAGGGAAGTCCTGATTTGATGATGTCGGCCGTGTTTAAACAACTCAACAGGCTAACCGGTCTGCAACCCGAGCGGCTCTTTACACCGCCACACTGGCTCTCTTTCTAAAGAAAATAACATGAAAGTAACAGCTGCTAACTTAGAGTTCATGTATTTTTTCTGATTACGGAGTTTATTTTATAACTTTAAAGAAGTACATTCTATCTTATGCTGCGTAACGATCGCTAGTAGCTCTTCAGAGGAGACTAGATAGCTAAAGTACATCTGTTGGTGTTTTCTTTATATTCTTTTCCTTCTGGATCAATTATGTTTTAATCATGAAGATCAGCGAGTCGAACTCAATCTCAGAAAATCCAAAACACACCTGAGGTCGCAGGATGAACCGTTATTAAACACTCTAAAACTACATTTTTAAAGCTTAAAACCAGAACTTTTTAACATAATTATAGACTAGATATATAACATTACCTGCAATAATGCTGGTGTGAATGCTGGAAGATGAATTTGGACGCTGAAGATGTTAGTGCTGATAGCTGAAAATATTAGTAAATTATTATTATTAAAATAATATTATTAAAATATAAGCTAAATGCCAAATTAGCCTAAAAAACAAAAAAAAACGTAGGTTAGCCAGTAGGGGTGTGCCAAAATATCGATATCGCGATATTTAGTCCTACGGTTGATTCTCGATGGGTTCTCATTAAGTATCGATATTATATTTTCATTTGAAGAGGCTGTTGCGTCCGAGTCGCGGACCGGAACTAATGCGCAGTTACTCGCACTGCGTCGGACTTATTTTCCCGACGCACGGACCTCATTCAGGAAAAAACACCGGCAGGATTCTGGCTCGGTATCGCGTGTATAAATCATGTCTACCTGTTCTCAATTATCATCCATCTGTAGAAGAGTCAGCTGGTAAGAAGTGAGTTTGTCTGAGCGCTAGAATGACCGCCATCGGTTATTTCCTGTTTGGACGAGGCGCGTGCTTTGTAGTTGTTTGTGTGTACTTCAGGGACCAGTCGGAATTTTCGCTTTCATGCACTCTATGTTTACCCTGCTGGTGTAACTTTGTTAAATTTATGGTGTAAAGTTTTCAAATGAACGTAATAACTCTTTTCTAATGTTAATTTAAAGTCATTTTTAGATTTAAAAAAATGCAGATTTGATTTATGAACTTAAAAATAATGTAATTAAAATAAAGTACATGAATTCACGGTAAAATAAGGACGTTGCTAGTTAATTGAAGAACTTAAAATTGTATAAATTAATATAGATTAAAGTTGTTTTTGCTAATTTAATAAAAATTCGAATTTTAAATATTTTATTGCCATTATTATGAGTGTTTTACCTTTTTACCTGACTATTGACTGACCAAATAGAAAATTAATAAAGATTGGAGAAATAATCTCAAGTGACAGCCTTCAATTTTGAATGCTCAGCCCTTTTCAAATGTGGGAAAAGTGCAAAAAAAATTATGTAACACTTGACAGAGGCTGTAAAACATTATATTCCTCATCCTTTGGTGTGACGTTCCTTTGGAGGTAGATAGCTGTCACCAATTTGAATTATTTAATTTTTGTTCTGTTGCTAACAGTAATTCTGTGGCACTGATGATCATGTTTACTATTGAATTATACAAATAATTCCAATTCAATTGGTGGTAAGTTATAGTATTAGTGATTTTAGGCAACGTTAAACAAAAGTGTCTATAATTTGTTGCAAAAAATAAGACATAAGTTGTTTATTATGATTGTTTTAAGCTAAAAAAAAAATAAAATGGGGATATACTTCCCCAAAAAAAGTGTTCTTCCATATAATATTAGTTATTAGAGAGGATTTTTACCAACTATCGCAGTATCGCGATATTATCGATATCGTGAGCCATGTATCGCGTATCGTATCGTGAGGTACCCAGTGATTCCCAGCCCTATTAGCCAGAACAGCTAGCATGTAGCTGAAATATTAGCTCAACCCCAAACAGCCTAAAAAATCTTAGTAAATGCAAAAATAATCCAAAAAGCTGCAGAAAGACAATTTTTAAAACTTTATAACTGGAACTTTTTAACATAATTATGAATAATAAAAATGCAGGAATATTATTCAGAATAAATCAACTTAAACTTAAATAACTTTTAATATTTTACTCTCAATACAAATATGTTTTTTTTACAATTATATAAGTTAGAAATAATCTTAAGGAGAACATTGGGTCATCTGGAGGGCCGGATCCGGCCCTCGGGCCTTGACTTTGACAGGCGTGTCGGAGCACAGAGACATTAAAATAACTTCATACCGGGAAAAATGTGGTGAATATCTAAAAAGAAGGTTTGAAATCTTTGCAAGGATCAAATAGTTTGCCGCGTACCGAAATCGACCAAGAATTCCAAACTAAATGAACCAAAATCTTTGTTCATAAAGCGGAGGATTTATTTCCTCAGGGAATTAATTTTCATAATTGGATGTGAAAACTGAAAAACTACAAAGGTTTCCTCCTCCATCACCTCTAAGACCACGCCAGGTCACTCTGGCGTTTCCTCTCTTCTGACTCTGTTCCCGGATTTCTCCTCAGACGTTACAAGTTGGCGGGATGGTGGGGGCCGAGCCCTGGCGCCCACCATGCCTGGGGAGGGGGCAGTCGAGGGTGGCACAGGTGGCGCTCTGGCGATGGATGGGGCAGCCGGTGTCCCCCCACCAAACTCCCAGAACCACGGGCCACCTAGGAATCCTCCCGCAGGCAGTCCCGCCTTGCCCCTGCCCCAACCCCCCGTGGGGCCCGGGTTCCCTCCCTATCGAGGGATCATGCCTCCCTTCGTAAGTTTTCCAAACTCTGAGTTCAGGTTGGGTTAGACAAACCTTGATGTCTTTTCAATGTTTCCACCTTCACTAGATGTATCCTCCCTATCTGCCCTTCCCGGCGGCCCCCTTCGGCCCTCAGGGGCCCTACAGGTATCCGGCGCCTGGAGAAGGGCCTGGTCCAAGGTCAGGTTTACTTTTTTTATTTTGGTTTTAACATCAAATTGTTATGAAAAATCTAACGGTCCTTTTGTTTTATTTATATTTTAAGGTTCCCACGCGGCCCAGGTGGATCTGACAACCGGGCTCAAGGCAACCCTCGGGATTTAGGTGGAGAGGTGGTGAAACGGCCCTCCATCCTGAAACAGGACGACCTGAAGGAGCTGGACGAGCTGGACCATGACGGGGACGAGGGCTGGGCAGGTGAAATGAAGAGCTGCGCCTCACCCCAACATTTAGAACCAAAATCTCAGACCCAAACGGATTCGAAAACGTTGTATTTGGTTTAGTTTTACACGTTTTTTTTACTATATTTTTATGTTCTCGCATGTAGTTTGTACTTCTTAAAAAGTGTTTTATTTCTTCAACATGATCAGCCTGCTGGGGGACTGAACAAACTAGACCACATTTAAAATCTGGAATATTTATGTCCTGCAGCAGTTCTGAACTGTTTTTGTAATTCGTCTTTATTACTGCACCTTTGAGGAAAAATCTCACCCCGTCACTCATTCAAATCCCTGTTGAGAATCTATTATAGAGGAACCCTTCCCCCAAAAAATGATGACATCACAGCAGGAGTAACCATTAAAAAAATAGAGTCAAAATCTCTTAATGGGCTCCAAAAATTAACAAAATTTCTCACACGCCGTCAGCGTCTCGAGTCCCACTTCGACTTTATTCTTTTCTATCGTAAAATCGTTCCCAGTGATTTTTTTTTATTAAGATTATGACGTTTTTAGCCATAATCAAAAAGCCCGCCTTCTCCCCGACTCTGAGAGCTCTTTTTCAGCGCTCACGCTTAAGCTTATAGCCTCCAGCTAGCATTAGCGGTGCAAAAATAGCTATCTTGGATGAATCCAGTCTTGAGCCAGAATCACTGTTTACTTCAACTCGAATGCCATCTGCTCATCATGTCTCACACATTTAAGCATGAGCGGGCCAGGGTCCACTCAGGGGGAGAGGAGACTTTGGCCCCGCCCATTTCAGTAGCCGCATCGTTGGTCTAAACTTTTTCTAGCGTCCAGTTTTCTGATCTGACGCCATTTAAATTAAATACTCAGAAACTCAGTTTTATTCTGAAGTAGTTTCATATAGATCCTCTACTATGAGGATTAGTGCTGCCACAAACGATTATTTTAATAGTCGACTAATCATCGATTAATTTTTCCGATTAGTCGACTAATCGGATCATGGACAAAGTGGATGTAAAGAAAATCTGAAATATGATTAGCTTTAAAACAAAAAAATCCTAAATAAGCTAAAATAGCTAGCATATAGCTGAAATATTAACTAAACTCCAAATTAGCCCTAAAAAACTGTAAAAATTCCAAATTAGCCAAAATAGCTAGCATGTAGCTGAAGACATAGCAAAACTCCAAATTAGCCTAAAAAACTGTAAAAAAAAAAAAAAAAAAAAATCCCAAATTAGCTAAAATAGCTAACATATAGCTAAAATATTAGCTAAACTCCAAATTAGCCCTAAAAACTGTAAAATTCAAATTAGCCAAAATAGGTAGCATGTAGCTGGAATAATAGAAAAACTCCAAATTAGCCTAAAAAAATGTAAACATTTAGAATTAGCTAGCTAACATGTAAATGAAATATTAGCTAAACTCCAAATTTGCCTACAAAACTGAAAAAATCCTAAATTAGCCAAAAGAGCTAATATGTAGCTGAAATATTATCTTAATTCCAAATTAGCCTAAAAACTGAAAAAGCCTAAATTAGCCAAAATAGCATGAAGCTAAAATATTAGCTAAACTCCAAAATAGCCTGAAAACCCTTAATAAATACCAAAATAGTCTAAAAAGCTAGCAGAATGTCATTATAACTTTCAACTTCACTACAGCCTGACTCCATATATTATAAAGTAACGACTAATCGACTATTAAATTAATTGTCGACTATTTTAATAGTCGATTAGTCATCGATTAGTCGACTAATCGTAAAACTTTAACCAAAGTTCTGTTGACTTTTGACCTCCAGAAAAGGCTTCCATCTTTAATCTTACATATATATTGTTCCTTCTACAAAATTTAAACTTCTCATAGCGATTTTGACCTATTGCCCCGAAGTCCTTGAGCCTCGTTGGGAAGCTACTTGGGGGGATTTTTTTTTTTTTTTTTTTTTTTAAGGTTGTTGATTTTGAGAAGAGTTAGCGTAGCAACATCGCAAAAGTGACATTTCCCTGGTGCTCGCACATTTTCTACCAAAACATTCAATACATGAATTGGCTAAACATGGTTAGTTACCAAGGAAACCCAAAAATGTACTTTTACAGATTCTTTAAAAAATTACATAAACCTGTTTGTCAACCTCTGATGACCAAAACATAACATGGGGGGGGGGGGGGGGGGTCAAAAGGGGTCCGGGGTCGAGAGAGTAACACCTGCAGGCACTACAACAACCGCTGGCAGCTTTCACCTATTTACGTTTTCTTCCGTACGTTTTTTGACACGTAAAAACTCAAGCACACTTTATGCAATTTCACCAATCTTGGTATCAAAACGTTCGGGTCGTTTAGGACATTACTGCTTGTATTTTTGGTTTTCTCAAATTTTACGGTTTTTGCGATTTTGCGCAATTTATGCTAATTTTAGCCCTATGTTAAGTCAATGGGAACATTTTTCAAATCGTTATAAAACTTTCTGCACTTATGCTTTTTCGGCTAATTTGGCACCTTTTGAGGTTTTTTTGGGCTAATTTGGAGGTAAGCTAACATATTAGCAACGTGTTAGCATTTTTGGCTAATTTGGCAACTTTTTAGGTTTTTTGGTGATAATTCAGGGTTAAGCTAATATATTAGCAACGTGTTAGCTTTTTTCGCCAATTTGGCAACTTTTCAGGTTTTTTTGGGCTAATTTGCAGTCAAGCTAACACATTAGCAACGTGTTAGCATTTTTGGCTAATTTGGCAACTTTTTAGGTTTTTTGGTGCTAATTCAGGGTTAAGCTAATACATAAGCAACGTGTTAGCTTTTTTGGCTAATTTGGCAACTTTTCAGGTTTTTTGGGCTAATTTGCAGTCAAACTAACACATTAGCAACGTGTTTTTGGCAAAATTGGCAACTTTTGAGGGGTTTTTTGGGCTAATTCAGAGTTAAGCTAACATATTAGCAACTTGTTAGCTTTTTTGGCTAATTTGGCAATTTTTTAGGTTTTTTGTGCTGATTTTAAGCAAAAATCTTCAGCATTTTCAGCAATCACATTCCGCAAAATGCATTCACACATGCATTATCGGAGGTAATGCACTTTTCTAGTTAATTTTGTTTCTGATGTTCATCAATATAAAATCCAATACATACATATATAGTCAAATAATAAAATAAAATAATATTAATATAATACATTAAAAGATATAATTATAAGAAAATTGATATTAGTGTTGGAAGTGTTTTCTATAGTCTGTATTATAATACAGTAATTATAATTAGTTTGCTTATTTCTTCATAAATGCACCACCAAACGAAGCATTTTATTGAGTCTAAAACCTTCCGTCTGGTTTGAAGGAGCGCATGAGGAGATTGATTACTCTGCAAAGCTGAAGTTCAGCGACGATGAGGGTGAGGAAGAGGGAGAAGAGGAGAGGACCGAGAGCAACACTGACTCACGGTGAGGAAACGAGAAGATCTGGACCTGGAGTATAAATAGACTGGAGTTTGTTTACGTTTAAATCTGGCTTCCAGGGAGGCGCAGAGGTCCCAGGATGCTGGCCCGGCATCGTCTCACCCTCCAGCCTCAGACCGGGTCGCACCCCTCCCTCCAACGCCGACAACGGCCACCAACCCCCCTCCAGCAAGCCAGGATGGGCCGAGGAGGGAGGAGCCAGCTGGGGAAGCCAGGGAGCGCCGGCCAATTATCAGGTATTCGGCCGAAACGGAGCGCGCGCGAGCGGGGTCGAGTTCGCCGTCACCACGGAGTTTCCGGGTGCGTCGGCGTCCGGTCGTGAGCTCGGCTAACCGCGTCTGCCTGCACAGGGGCGCAGGCCTGGAGTGGGTGGCCCCCGGGAGCAGCCCTCCCCCCCACCTGGGCCGCTCCTTGGACAAGGCCCCTACTGCTTTTATCGGCAGGTAGACAACCAGATAGGGTCATCTCTACCATGACCATTAGCTGTTGTCGATGGGTCGTTTAAAAATCATCTTTAGTTCAAGTTTCCTTTTTGTTCAGCTTCAGTTTTTGTGATCATTCTCAGAATGTCATCACTTCTAATTAGCATGCTAGCATGAGTTCTAAGTTTTTGTTGTAACGCTCGCTCACTCGGTCAGGGCGCGCCTCCTGGTCCGGGGAAACCTGCTCCCGCCCAGCATCAGCCGGCGGGAGGCGGCCCCGCCCCTCCCGCCCAGCCGGCTCACGGCGCCCAGGGAGACGACGAGGACGAGACTTGGCGTCAGCGCAGGAAGCAGTCGTCCACGGAGATCTCTGCTGCCGTGGAGCGGGCGCGCCGCCGCCGCGAGGAGGAGGAGCGGAGGATGGAGGAGGAGCGGCGTGCGGCCTGCGCCGAGAAACTGAAAAGGTTGGACGAGAAGCAGCAACAACAGCAGGGCGGCGGCGCAGCAGGCGGCAGCAGCAAGCCCCCCAGCCTGGACGGGAACTCTGCGGCCGCCGCGGCCGGCAGCCCGAGTCCGTCCGCCTCGGCGTCGTCCCCGAACATCAGCCAGCCTTCCTCGCCGTGCGTGGACCCGGAGGAGCCTCCGGTGGTCGCCGCCCCTCCAGGACCCGGCCCTGCAGCGCACGAACGTCAGCGAGCGAGCAGCAACAGCAGCTACGACTCTGGTGCAGGTGAGACGTTCACACGCAGACGCGCGGCAGTCAGTCAGTCATGCGTGGAACACAACCTGAAGACCAACATAAAACTGTAGGAAACATTGTGGCTAATAGTTTGAGAAGACATCGTATCGATTATGAGATGGAAAGAATAACAAATGTATAAATGATGAACCATAAAATACTTAAAAGGCAAACAAATACATGAATTAACTATAAATATGGTATTACCTGCTAGAGTAAATGCTGTAAGCTAAATGTGGTTAGCTGAAAATACTGAAACTGATAGATAAATAAAAGTGCTGACGCTGAAAAGGCTGAAGCCGAATCGTGCTAAAATATTATCTAAATGCCAAATTATCTGGAAAAATGTCTAAATTCCCTCACTGTGGAAAGAACCGGTGCTGAAGAAAGCCGTCCTGGGACAGGCCCGGCATCCTCTCACTCCTGACTTTGTTTTGTTGCCCTCAGGGCGTCGATTTTATGCTCCAACACAAAAAACAAATCTTTTTTGAAATCTTTTGTGCCCTCAGCAATTACATTGTTGATTTTGGTTTGGAGTGTTTTTGAAGGTTAGTGCTGTTGTGACATTGTTGTGTGTTGTGGAGCTAAGGAGTTCTCATTTTAAAACTACGATGGTCTCACACATCAATGTCAATGTGATTGTGTTGTGTGTGTGTAACTGCACTGAAAGCACTACAAATAAAAGTTTTTTGATTCTAATTCTAAATTAACCAAATTTAACCTAGCATAATGCTAAAATATTAGCTAACTCCAAAATAGCCTGAAAAACTAGAAAACTGTCAAATATTGTTAAAACAGTTAGCATAATGCTAAGATATTAGCTAACTCCAAATTAGCCTGAAAAACTAGAAAAATGTCAAATATTGTTAAAACAGTTAGCATAATGCAAAAATATTAGCTAACTCCAAATTAGCCTGAAAAACTAGAAAAATGTCAAATATTGTTAAAACAGTTAGCATAATGCAAAAATATTAGCTAACTCCAAATTAGCCTGAAAGACAAGAAAAATGTTGAATATTGTTAAAACAGTTAGCATAGTGCTAAAATGTTAGCTAACTCCAAATTAGCCTGAAAAACTAGAAAAATGTCAAATATTGTTAAAACAGCTAGCATAATGCTAAAATATTAGCTAACTCCAAATTAGCCTGAAAAACTAGAAAAATGTCAAATATTGTTAAAACAGCTAGCATAATGCTAAAATATTATCTAACTCAAAATTAGCCTAAAAAATTAGAAAAATGTCAAATATTGTTAAAACAGCTAGCATAATGCTAAAATATTATCTAACTCCAAATTAGCCTGAAAAACTAGAAAAATGTCAAATATTGTTAAAACAGCTAGCATAATGCTAAAATATTAGCTAACTCCAAATCATCCTGAAAAACTAGAAAACTGTCAAATATTGTTAAAACAGCTAGCATAATGCTAAAATATTAGCTAACTCCAAATTAGCCTGAAAAACTAGAAAATGTCAAATATTGTTAAAACAGCTAGCATAATGCTAAAAATTAGCAAATTCCAAATTAGCCTGAAAAACTAGAAAACTGTCAAATATTGTTAAAACAGCTAGCATAATGCTAAAATATTAGCTAACTCCAAATTAGCCTGAAAAACTAGAAAAATGTCGAATATTATTAAAACAGCTAGCATAATGCTAAATTTTAGATAACTCCAAATTAGCCTGAAAAACTAGAAAACTGTCAAATATTGTTAAAACAGCTAGCATAATGCTAAAATATTAGCTAACTCCATATTAGCCTGAAAAACTAGAAAAATGTCAAATATTGTTAAAACAGCTAACATAATGCTATAACATTAGCTAACTCCAAATTAGCCTGAAAAACTAGAAAAATGTCAAATATTGCTAAAACAGCTAGCATAATGCTAAAATATTAGCTAACTCCAAATTAGCCTGAAAAACTAGAAAAATGTCAAATATTGTTAAAACAGCTAGCATAAATGCTAAAATATTAGCTAACTCCAAATTAGCCTGAAAAACTAGAAAAATGTCAAATATTGTTAAAACAGCTAGCATAATGCTAAAATATTAGCTAATTCCAAATTAGCCGGAAAAACTAGAAAACTGTCAAATATTGTTAAAACAGCTAGCATAATGCTAAAATGTTAGCTAATTCCAAATTAGCCGGAAAAACTAGAAAACTGTCAAATATTGTTAAAACAGCTAGCATAATGCTAAAATGTTAGCTAACTCCAAATTAGCCTGAAAAACTAGAAAAATGTCAAATATTGTTAAAACAGCTAGCATAATGCTAAAATATTAGCTAACTCCAAATTAGCCTGAAAAACTAGAAAAATGTCAAATATTGTTAAAACAGCTAGCATAATGCTAAAATATTAGCTAACTCCAAATTAGTCTGAAAAACTTGGAAAAATGTCAATTATTGTTAAAACAGCTAGCATGATGCTAAAATTATTAGCTAACTCCAAATTAGCCTGAAAAACTAGAAAAATGTCGAATATTATTAAAACAGTTAGCATAATGCTAAAATATTAGCTAACTCCAAATTAGCCTGAAAAACTAGAAAACTGTCAAATATTGTTAAAACAGCTAGCATAATGCTAAAATATTAGCTAACTCCAAATTAGCCTGAAAAACTAGAAAAATGTCGAATATTATTAAAACAGCTAGCATAATGCTAAAATTTTAGATAACTCCAAATTAGCCTGAAAAACTAGAAAACTGTCAAATATTGTTAAAACAGCTAGCATAATGCTAAAATATTAGCTAACTCCATATTAGCCTGAAAAACTAGAAAAATGTCAAATATTGTTAAAACAGCTAGCATAATGCTATAACATTAGCTAACTCCAAATTAGCCTGAAAAACTAGAAAAATGTCAAATATTGCTAAAACAGCTAGCATAATGCTAAAATATTAGCTAACTCCAAATTAGCCTGAAAAACTAGAAAAATGTCAAATATTGTTAAAACAGCTAGCATAATGCTAAAATATTAGCTAACTCCAAATTAGCCTGAAAAACTAGAAAAATGTCAAATATTGTTAAAACAGCTAGCATAATGCTAAAATATTAGCTAATTCCAAATTAGCCGGAAAAACTAGAAAACTGTCAAATATTGTTAAAACAGCTAGCATAATGCTAAAATGTTAGCTAATTCCAAATTAGCCGGAAAACTAGAAAACTGTCAAATATTGTTAAAACAGCTTGCATAATGCTAAAATGTTAGCTAACTCCAAATTAGCCTGAAAAACTAGAAAAATGTCAAATATTGTTAAAACAGCTAGCATAATGCTAAAATATTAGCTAACTCCAAATTAGCCTGAAAAACTAGAAAAATGTCAAATATTGTTAAAACAGCTAGCATAATGCTAAAATATTAGCTAACTCCAAATTAGTCTGAAAAACTTGGAAAAATGTCAATTATTGTTAAAACAGCTAGCATAATGCTAAAATATTAGCTAACTCCAAATTAGCCTGAAAAACTAGAAAAATGTCGAATATTGTTAAACAGCTAGCATAATGCTAAAATATTAGCTAACTCCAAATTAGCCTGAAAAACTAGAAAAATGTCGAATATTGTTAAAACAGCTAGCATAATGCTAAAATTTTAGATAACTCCAAATTAGCCTGAAAAAACTAGAAAACTGTCAAATATTGTTAAAACAAAAGCTAGATATAAAATATTAGCAACTCCAAATTTAGGCCTGAAAAACTAGAAAAAATGTCAAATATTGTTAAAACAGCTAGCATAATGCTAAAATATTTAGCTAACTCCAAATTATCCTAACTGGAAAAATTCCTACATTCGACTAAACAGCTAGCATAATGCTTAAACATTAGCTAAGTCCATTTAACCTTAAAAACTGTAAAAAGCACAGATCTTTTTGTTTTAAGTCAAAGTGTCAAATTTCCACTTTTATTTTTTGCTTCAGATGCTCAGCAGTGTCCTCCGTCGGCCGTGCAGAAGCCACAGCCGCCCATCCTGGACGTACCAATAACGGGGGAGAGCAAGGAAGAGTCCACGGTCAGTCCTCACGTACGCCCGGGAGGCGTGGCCGAGCGAGGAGTCGACCCCGTGAAATCTGAGAACATCGGGGGAGGAGCAGGTCGACAAACTGGGGGGCCTCCAGGCCAGGGTTACTCCAAGTACCAAAAGTCTCTTCCGCCTCGCTTCCAGAGGCAGCAGCAAGTAAGGAAGTTCAGGTCAAATCAGAATTCACGAAAAGCGTCCGGCACATTTCTATAGCCATCGTTGATGCGAACACTCCTGCTCCTTCCATGTTTTCAGGAGCAGCTCCTCAAGCAGCAGCAGCAGTGGCAACAGCAGCAGCACAGCCAGGCGTCACAGAGTCAGCTGTCCCCGCAAACCCAGGCCGCTACGCCGGGCTCCGCCCCCCAACCAGGGCCTGGACCTAAGCAGGGGGGGCCCATGTATCAACCCGGCAGCATGGTTCGGCCTCAGCCTCTGCCGCTGAATTTCGACCCGCGCTGGATGATGATGCCCTACATGGACCCCCGCATGATGCAGGGCCGCCCCCCACCCATGGAGTATTATTCTGGTGGCATGCACCCATCCGGTTAGTGCAGGGGTGTCAAACTCGATCACACAAAGGGCCAAAATTCAAAACACATCTTATGTCGCGGGCGGGACAGAATGAATATTTATTGAACATTTTTAACATAATTATGAACTAAACATATAACATTACCTGCGTTAATGCTAGTGTGAATGCTGTAAGCTACATATAGCCGCTGAAGATGCTAGTGCTGATAGCTGAAGATGCTAGTGCTGATAGCTGAAGATGCTAGTGCTGATAGCTGAAGATGCTAGTGCTGATAGTTGAAGATGCTAGTGCTGATAGCTGAAGATGCTAGTGCTGATAGTTGAAGATGCTAGTGCTGATAGCTGAAGATGCTAGTGCTGATAGCTGAAGATGCTAGTGCGGATAGCTGAAGATGCTAGTGCTGATAGTTGAAGATGCTAGTGCTGATAGCTGAAGATGCTAGTGCTGATAGCTGAAGATACTAGTGCTGATAGCTGAAGATACTAGTGCTGATAGTTGAAGATACTAGTGCTAATAGTTGAAGATGCTAGTGCTGATAGCTGAAGATACTAGTGCTGATAGCTGAAGATGCTAGTGCTAATAGCTGAAGATACTAGTGCTGATAGTTGAAGATGCTAGTGCTGATAGTTTAAGATGCTAGTGCTGATAGCTGAAGATGCTAGTGCTGATAGTTGAAGATGCTAGTGCTGATAGTTTAAGATGCTAGTGCTGATAGCTGAAGATGCTAGTGCTGATAGTTTAAGATGCTAGTACTGATAGCTGAAGATGCTAAAGCTGGTAGCTGAAGATGCTAGTGCTGATAGCTGAAGATGCTAGTGCTGATAGCTGAAGATGCTAGTGCTGATAGCTGAAGATGCTAGTGCTGATAGTTGAAGATGCTAGTGCTGATAGCTGAAGATGCTAGTGCTGATAGCTGAAGATGCTAGTGCTGATAGTTGAAGATGCTAGTGCTGATAGCTGAAGATGCTAGTGCTGATAGTTGAAGATGCTAGTGTTGATAGCTGAAGATGCTAGTGCTGATAGCTGAAGATGCTAGTGCTGATAGCTGAAGATGCTAGTGCTGATAGCTGAAGATGCTAGTGCTGATAGCTGAAGATGCTAGTGCTGATAGTTTAAGATGCTAGTGCTGATAGTTTAAGATGCTAACGCTGATAGCTGAAGATGCTAGTGCTGATAGTTGAAGATGCTAGTGCTGATAGCTGAAGATGCTAGTGCTGATAGTTTAAGATGCTAGTGCTGATAGCTGAAGATGCTAAAGCTGGTAGCTGAAGATGCTAGTGCTGATAGCTGAAGATGCTAGTGCTGATAGCTGAAGATGCTAGTGCTGATAGCTGAAGATGCTAGTGCTGATAGTTGAAGATGCTAGTGCTGATAGCTGAAGATGCTAGTGCTGATAGTTGAAGATGCTAGTGTTGATAGCTGAAGATGCTAGTGCTGATAGCTGAAGATGCTAGTGCTGATAGTTGAAGATGCTAGTGCTGATAGTTGAAGATGCTAGTGCTGATAGCTGAAGATGCTAGTGCTGATAGTTGAAGATGCTAGTGCTGATAGCTGAAGATACTAGTGCTGTTAGCTGAAGATGCTAGTGCTGATAGTTGAAGATGCTAGTGCTGATAGCTGAAGATGCTAAAGCTGATAGTTTAAAAAGCTGAAGTTGATAGCTGAAATCTCTAAAGCTGATAGCGAGCTAAAATATTAGCTAAATGCCAAATTAGCTTCAAGAAAAAGCATAAATACTTAAGTTAACCTAAACAGTTAGCATTTAGCTGAAAAAAATGGCTAAATTTCAAAATACCTTAAATAACTGAAAAAAGTCTAAATTAGATAAAATAACTGTCATGAAGCTGAAATATTAGCTAAACTCTAAAATAGCCTAAAAAATCTTAGTAAACTCCAAAATTTTCCAAAAAGCTAGCATGATGTTGATTTGAACATTTTAAAACCGTAACTTTTTAACATAATTCTGAATAATAAAAAGGCGGGAATATTATTCCAGAATAAATGAACTCAAACCTGAAATAACTTTTAATATTTTACTCTGTAAAAATGTATTTTGTCAAAATTATTCAACGTAGAATGAAGCCCAAGATAAAATCAGGCCATTAATAACAATAAATTAAAATGATCTGGAGGGCCGGATCCGGCCCCCGGGCCTTGACTTTGGATCTATAATGTAATGTAGCAAACAGTCATAATTGCCGTTTTTATCCCATAAAACATGTTTTTAAAGATGTGACTCCTACAGGGCTCATTGGACGAGAGCGGTCAGATTCAGGGGGGTCCGACCCCTTCGACCGGCAACAGCCGCATCCCGGGCATCAACACCGCGGGACTCCACCTATGGATCCTAAACTGGCCTGGGGACCGGAAGTGTTCCCCAGTGGAGGGGAGGGTCGTGGACTGACCTCTCCTCACAGGCAGAAGCAGGCTCTGGAGGACGAGGAGGTGACCAAGGGGACCAGGTAGAGAATCCAGATTTCTGCTTTCCTCTCTTTGATTCTCTGCAGTTACATCTGATTTTATCAACAGTTGCTCAAATAATCGATAAAGTTCTTGTCCTTGTATCGGACTTATAGAACTGGTTAGTTTGACAGACTCTTAACCATAAATTGGCTTTCTTTATAAATATAGTAAATTGTAGTAAAATATTATCAGAATATTATCTGGTAATGATGGATTTTTCTTCTGGAATTCAGATTAATGTATTATTTTAAGTTTACGAACTAAAACAAAGCCGAAAGAGCCGCGGTAGTAACCGAAAGTAAAAACACTTTTTAGTTGCGGAGAAACTTCCGGTTTTCAAAGTAAAACTAGTGAGAGTTTTTTTCCGTTCAAAAACTGAGACTGAAGTTCTGTTCACTGATTTAACTTCTGACAAAATGAATTAGCTTTAACATCTGAGCTTTATCTCAGTGTTTACATTCTTTTGGTTATGATAACTCATCAACAGTTGAAGCAATTAACGAAACTCCATTTTATTCTGAAGAAACGCAGCCTCGCGCTGCTGAAAGGCGGATGTAAACAACGTGAATCAGCTGACTCTGCTGCAGAAAAAAATACTTTTTTTCACACGGGTTGTACACCGAAACCTATTGAAGAACTTTGAGGATAAAAAAAATGTGGGGAAAATGTTTAAGTTTTGTTGTTAAATGATCCAAAACGGCAGTAATTTTTATCCTCTTTATGTTGTTTATGTCACTGCTGAACTTAACCAGAAGGCTGACAAAAAAAAAGTTTAAAATGACAAAATTTATTTCTATCTGAATCTTTTTAGGTTTTTTAAAATCAATTTTGTTGATTCTGATCTACTGTTCTAAATAAATGTATAAATGTTGGTGATTAATACAAATAATTTCAATTCTCCTCCATCTAGTAAATATTCTCATAGCAATAAACATAATATTAAAAAGTAAGAATCGTGGTTCAACTCGTGAATCGTTGAGCTTGATTCGTGAATCGTATCGGATCAGCCCTATTCACTCTACTAGATTTATAATCACAAAAGTTCGCCCTCAAATGATCATATATTACCTTTGGCACACTAACAAACAAGTTATTCATAAAATATGAGAGTTTTTTTTTTTTTTTTAGCTCTTTACATACATGAAAGTAAAACGCCTCGATCTCTGAGGCTCCGCCTTTTGCTCTCTATGGTGCCGCCCATTTCATGACGTCAGCCTAGAGCCGGCCTCGTCTGATGAAAACATTTGAACTGAAGCAAAGGTGGACGTGTATGTTTTCCATGTTAAATTAAAGTGTTTAACCGATCACTGCTCGCTCAGCGGTGAAAGTGGAGCATCACAGACTCTTCCTGGAAGGGGCTGTTCCCCACTTTGTGATGTCACAATGTGAGATCCTGCTCGATTTTTGTGGATTGATGGGAGCTGGTGCCTGGTGCTGGTTTCAGAGGAATACTCCGATGCCTAAATGGATCAAAATATAGCTTTGGAGGGGCTTTTCAATGAGCAATACAATCCACCTAGAAGCTCAAAAAGTTTTGTTTGCATGTTGGAGACCAGAGATCTGCAACCTGAGGCTCCGGAGCCACTTTTTACCCCTCTGCTATGGCTCTTTGGCTTTAAGAAAAGTCCTAACAATTTTAATAGAAAGTAAATTAGTTGAGTTTAGCACATTCTAATATATGCTGCACCACAGGATCTAGTTGCTGTCATAATGAAAGAAAATCCCATGTTTGACTTGGTTTTCTTGAATTTTTCATTTAAAATCCGCTGCAGAAGGATCTTATTTGACACAGTGTATTTTATTTTGAAAGGTTAAATTTGTTTTTATAGAAAAATATCACACTTTTTTTTTTTTTTTATTCTGTTATTGGAAGTATTTGAAAGCTTTATTTTCTAAAGGAATAGCCACATAAAAAGTAAAGTGTATTTTCTAAACGATTAAGTAGGATTCGTCTCTCGCTGGGTTCTGGTCTGTCAGAAACTGGACCAGAAAGTTCTTTTGGTGTGGAAGGTTGCAGGCCCCTGGTATAGACCCTCTAAATCAGGGTTCTCAAACTCAACTGACCTTGGTGCCATTGAAGGCGGAGTCTGGGACGTATGGGGTTCCATTTGTGCCAAAAATGTCTACTGAACAAGTTTGTTGAATGTTTGTTCATGTCTATGTACTGCTCAGCAATATCTTCTGTGAAATGAGAGGAGCTAGCAACTAGGGCTGCCACAAACAATTATTTTAATAGTCGACTAATCATCGATTAATTTTTCAAAAGTGGATGTAAAGTGGATGTAAAGAAAATCTGAAATATTTTTAGCTTTAAAACAAAAAAATCCTAAATAAGCTAAAATCGCTAGCATATAGCTGAAATATTAGCTAAACTCCAAATTAGTCTAAAAAACTGTAAAAATTCCAAATTAGCCAAAATAGCTAGAATTGTAGCTGGAGACTTAGCAAAACTCCAAATTAGCCTAAAAAACTGTAAACATTTAGAATTAGCTAGCTAACATGTAAATGAAATATTAGCTAAACTCCAAATTTTGCCTACAAAACTGAAAAAATCCTAAATTAGCCAAAAGAGCTAATATGTAGCTGAAATATTATCTTAATTCCAAATTAGCCTAAAAAACTGAAAAAGCCTAAATTAGCCAAAATAGCTAGCATGAAGCTAAAATATTAGCTAACTCCAAAATAGCTGAAAACCCTTAATAAATGCAAAATAGTCTAAAAATCTAGCAGAATGTCATTATAACTTTCAACTTTACTACAGTCTGACTCCATATATTATAAAGTAACGACTAATCGAATATTAAATTAGTTGTCGACTATTTTAATAGTCGATTAGTCATCGATTAGTCGACTAATCGTGGCAGCCCTACTAGCGACGCTAGCAACTGTTGCTAAGGACTTTCTTGATCCAACAACAAAAGCAAATGCAAAGTTTTAAGGATAGAGCAAACGATCATCAAAGCTATCATCAAAGAAGCGTGGACTTCCAGAAGATATTGCTTAGTAGACGGTGAACTTTCATATTAATGCAGGGGCTGCAAAATATTGACCTTGGGGTCAAATGGTCCACGGGCCGCCAGTTTGAGTTTCCTGGTATAAAGAGTTTAGGTGCAGCATAAAACAAAAAAATTGTTCAGCTGTCATCCAAACATAGGTTAAAGTCTGATTGAACCCAGATCAGACTAATGAAACTATTTTGTCTTTAATATATTTATAATTGCTTATATAATTGGAAAATAGTATTTTTAAGGGTTTTCTGTAATCAAAGTGTCTCATTAAGTCATATATTTGATAGATTTCAGTTTGTAATGCCAGCAGTGGAATAATTCCATTCCTTCCTTTTCTGGAATGTTCGCCGCAGGAGTGACACGCCTCCACATCGCCTGCGAGACGGCGCTCTGGGACCGATCCAGCAGCCCAGCTCTTCGTCCGGGACATCCAACCAAACCCCTCCCCCACCCGCCAGCGCCCAGGGCGGCAGCCACCACGCTCACCACTACATGAGCGGCAGGGGGAGCTACAGCAACTTCCCCGACCAGGGTGCCAGGATCCCCCCCCACCAGCAGCAAGCAGCAGAGGGTTGAGGAGCGGGGGGGCCAGCCGCACGCTTTCCCCCAGCAGGACGACGGGCCCTCCAGAGGATCCCAGCAAGGCCAGATATGGGGCGCCCCGCACTACGACCACAACGGGCGGGCGGACGGCGCCTCTGTGGAGAACTCTCACCACCACCAACATCACGGACACCACCCTCCACAGACCCACTTCCCGCTTCACCCCAACAAGGCAGAACACGGGCGCGACAGGGCGGGCGAGGCCCCCTCTAAGAAGGCCGCCTCTTCCCCCCCTCTGAACCAGCCGTCTCTGTCGTCGTCTTGCTCCTCCTCCTCCGCTTCGTCAGCGAGGGAGGACGGGAAGCGCGAAAGCGGGCCAGCACAAACACGCGCCGCAGCGGGACGGGGACACCGAGAAGCAGAACAACGCCAAGCTGGAGAAGATGGGCCCCCCCTACGCCCCCCACCCCTCCATCCCCGCCGGACCCCTGCTCCCTCAGCCCCAGCAGCATCCCAAAGCAAACCAAAGAGGAGGACGGGAGCACAAAACCGAGACCCAGTGGGGGCCCCGGCCTGGCAGCAGCAATATGGGAGGGGGGTCATCTCACGGTCGGAGAGCCAACAACGCAGGAGGCGGTAATAACCATCGCGGGGGCGAGGACGGCACTCCGTCTGACCACAAACCCCCCAACCAGACTGGGTTCAACAACCCCAACAAGAGGGCCGGCCCCATTAAGAAGCCGGTGCTGAAGGAGTTCAGGAAGGAAAGGGGGGAGAGCGACGGCGGCGGAAAAATGGGCTTCGGAAAAGACAAAGACCAAGATGGTGGCCAGCCCGCCGCCGGAAAACAGGAAGTCACCTTCCAGAACACCTCAGCCCTGTCTAAAGAGGAGCCCAACCAGGCTACCAAACCCAGGAATGGAGGAAAAGATCGGCCACCAGGCGGAGGGGCGCCCGGTCGAGGGCCGAGAGATGGAGACGTCGCCCCATCAGCCTTTTTGGGGCCCGCTGCAAAGAAGGACAGAGATCGCTCCTTTGAGAGAGGAGGCCCCAACCCCCACCACGGCATGTCCGCCAAGAACGGCAGAGGCAACCGAGGGCGCGGCGGAGAGTTTTTCGGCCGTGGCCGTGGCTACCGGGGCGGCTTCGTGGCCGGTGCCGGTCCCGCCGGCGCCGGTCGGGGCAGAATGGGAGGCAGGAGCGGCAGGGACTACCGCTCGTCGGTCGGCATCGGCCACCACCAGGAGCTGAAGGGCGACGGAGCTGCCGGCCGGCACGGCCAGGACCGCTCCCAGCACAACCCCGCCCGAGCCAGGAACCGCAGCGAAACCCGCAGCGAGGGCTCCGAGTACGAGGAGATCCCCAAGAGGAGGAGGGAGAGGGGCTCGGAGACCGGGAGCGAGAGCGGCGCCAGCGAGCACTCCGACAAGGAAGACGGCAAGAAGCGGCACGTTAAGAGTGGCTCCGACAACGCCGGCGCCAGTGGGAACATTTCATCGGCACCACCCAGAGGTCCCCAGGCGCGTGTCTTCACCCCCAGGGGCGTGCCCTCCAGGAGGGGGAGGGGAGGGGGAGGAGGCGGAGGAGGAGGAGGAGGGGGTAACATGTATAGAAACAGCGGCAACCTCGGAGGCTCGGCTGGAGGAAATCGGGTCGGACCGGGTCCTAACGGCGGCGGCGCCAAGCCGACAAATTTAGGCCGGAAACAGCAAGCCCCGCCCCAGATCCCTGCCCCGAAAGACTCGGGCCGGGCGGGCGCAGTTGGAGAGAAAAAGGACAAAGTAGCCGAAGGAGGTCAAAGTCACAATCAGGGGACCAACCCCCTCAGGCAACTGCCCCCACCCCCGCAACTCAGAGCTCCACCGAGAACGGAGGGGCACCAATCAAAACCGCCTCAGGCAACTCTGCGCCCAACCCCCCCGGAGGGCTGAACGCCCCTCCCCTCGCTAACAACCGCGGAGTGGATCGCCCCCCCAGACGGCGGCGTCACGGGCGTTCTCAGCACCAGCAGGACAAGCCCCCCCGCTTTCGCAAACTGAAAGAGAGGGAGAACGCCGCCCGCATTAACGGCGGCGTTGGGGTCATCAGCGGGGGGCGGTCCTTGTCCCCTACCCTGAATTCAGTGCAGGACGGCGGTGAAGCTCCAGCCCCGCCCCCCGTCACAGGAAACTCCTCCCAGAGCACTACCACCAACAGTAACAGCGGCGGCCATCTCAACAACGCAAACAGCCACCACCATCACCACTACAACCAGAGCGGCACCGCGCCGCCCCACCCCCAGCACCACCACAACCACGGCGCCAAGTCCCCCGACTTTACCAACCAGAACTCCGACCAGGCCAACGAGGAGTGGGAAACCGCCTCCGAGAGCAGCGACTTCACCGAGTTCCGAGAACGGGACGGCGGCGGAGGGGGGAAGCATTACCACCACCACCACCACGGCGGCAGGGGAGGGGGCGTCGCCGGAGACCCGGTGGAGCGCGACGCGGCGGGCAAGGAGCCCTCGTCCAACAAACGGAGCTTCTCCAGCCAGCGCCCCGGGATGGACCGCCAAAACCGGCGGGTCAGCGCCGGAGGGGGCGGAGGCCGGGGTCCCCGCGGCCCGCCCGGCGGGGGTGCCGGGGGCCCCGGAAACGGTGGCGGCAATCGCGGAGAGAGGCGCGGCAACTGGCCCTCTCCCAAAAACAGGAAGTGATTTTCATTGGAGTATTAAAGATTTTAGTAAAAACAAACCCCGCCCACATTGTTCCCGCCCCTTACATGTTATTCTTTTGATCATTATCCGTTTTCACATGGTTGGTCATCCCCCGACCCCCCCCTCCCCCGCATTATCTATTCTGTACCGTCCGTTATTATAAATGTACGTCTGTTTATTTATGCCCCCCCCTTTTTAAATGTCGCGTCAGGAGACGGCCCCCGTTCCCGTCACACTGCATGTGTTTGTGTAATGCAGGTGCACGTTTTCGTTCCGACACACACACACACGCACACACACACACACACCTGCATTTACAAGCACAAAAAAGCATCACACACAGAGAGAATCAGGCTGACTTTTATATTTATGTACCCGTGTATACTCCTCCCCTCACTCTTAGGCCTCGGTAGTGGAGCCGCGCACGTTTCACGTCTCACCTGCAGCTTCATCCTTTTAGCCAGATCATACCTTAAGATGTTTGGTTTCTCGTTTGTGTGCTCGTTTTAACCCTTTGAGAAAGGCGAGGGAGTGTGTACGCATGTGCGATTGTGTCTTTCTCCCCCCTCATTATCATTTTTTTTTTTAGTAAATCCCTCATTGTGGTCTTGAGTATAATTACTGTGAAGACCGATGGAAGTACTGCTGCTCAGTAGTACTCTGTAACTTTTTTTTTCGTCCTTTTCTTTAGTTTGCTCCTCGTGTAGGAATAAGGCTTTTCAGGCCTCATGGTAGCATCCTCCTATATCGGCTCTGAGAGTGTGATTTCTTTATTTTAACTCCCATTCGTTCTTCAATGGCCTCCCGTTTGTGTTATTGTGGCAACACTTCTTTTCCTTCAAATTTTTTTTTTTTTTTTGAATAAAATTGAGTCTGATAATGAAGGTCCTGATTGAATTTTTTGTTTTTTTTCAGTAAGTATGTTGTAATAAGCACTCCAAACATGTTTGGTGAGCGTACCATGTGCTGCAAACAGGAAGGGTACTCTGTTTGGGCCCAGAGTACGGCGTCAGTGTTTAGGGAGGACCTCCTCACACCAAGAAGGACTTTGAGGAAGTGTGGACGAACATACACCGGATGGCCGTTTTCTTTTGCATGGTAGCAGCTAAACGTTTTACACGGTTTCTGAGATTTGACTGGCAACAAAAAAAAAAACTAAAAAAAAAACAACAAAACATTGGATGGATGTGAATTATCTTTGTATCGCGGAGGAATAACAACTTTCAACGGCATCAAACAACCTTCCAAACGGATCCGAATTTTTTTATCCATTAATTACAACAATTCCTTACTGTTTTTTAAACTACCATTTCCAGATGTCCACTGGAAGTTTGATCAATGACTAATTTCTGTATGTTTGTGTTAACGTGGATGTGATGATTTCTGTCTGTTTGTGAAACGTGGACATAAAGTTATTACATTTTTAAAAGGAAATGAAAAATGACGGAATTTTTCTTTTTGTTTGCCCACATGTGTAAAAATCCCACTTGCACTTTCTTAGCATATGAATACATCCACAATCTACAGCTTGCATTGCATCCTGTATTTCAGCCGGTGTACATGTTAGCTTTTGTGTACCCCGACTAGATTCTTCACAAATTAATAATTATTTTTTTTGGTTCATGTTCAATGATCCAGAACACAGCGGGTGGCGCAGTTGCATTGCCTGTAACGGTCGATCGATACATGATTTTACACCCGACTCCATCTCTCCTCCACTTTCGATGTGTGCGTTCATGTTAAAAGACAGAACACGAGTAGTGTGTGGCGGCAAAATCGCTCAACGATTGTATTACATTTCCAGCATTACTGAGGTACCTGGAGTGGTTCAGTTTTTAGCATTTATGGGTTTTAGTAACGGAACCGTAATATACACACATGTATGTATATTGGTATGTATCTAAGTTTTGTCTACCCCCAACTTACATTCCCACAAACAAATGTTGCCATTTTTAGTTCAAGGGAGCAATGTACAAGCAGAGAAGTGTCTTATAATAAAGTTATACAAAGAAGGCAAAGTTAAATAAACTACTTTGATTTAATGGAAAACTGGTGCACGTGTCATTGCTGGTTAAGATGATGAATTTTTATTTTTATTAATTTTTTTGGTTTAAAACTTTATAATTGTTTTAGACAAAAGGGGATTTTTTTTTTTTTTAAATGGCTTGAAATGATTTAACAGTTTTTACATCATTACAATCAAACAGACGGGACAACTGCAGCATTAAAAAAAAAAAACAATAATGAACTATTAAAGTTGCATCAATGATGTTAGTGTGAATACATTTTGCTTAAAGTACTCGCTGAAGAGGCTGAAGCTTTTTGCTACAAAATAGTGACGCAATTTACTTTATTTAATTCCTGAAGAAATTTTCTGAAAACTAAAAAACTATTTGCATCAGACTGGAATTTTTTTAAAGAACTATGAAAGATAGCGGAATTTGACCTAAAGTTCTGAAAAATGTTTAGTAAAATTGCTTAAAAATCCCAAAGACATGCCAATCCTGTAAAGATATTTAGTGTGTTGCTTAAATACTAGCTAAACTCCAAAATAGCCTAAAATTACTTAGTAAACTAAATTAGTCAAAAACATAAACTTGTTGATAAAATAGAAGCAAAACTCTAAATTAGCCTGTAAAACCTCAGTAGATAACAAATTAGCTTAAAAAGCTAGCATATTGTTTAAATTCTAGCCAAACAAGTTAGCCAAAAACGTTAGCATGTTGCTAAGATATTAGACTCCACATTAGCCTATAAAAACCTCAGTAGATAACAAATTAGCCTAAAAAGCTATCACATTGCTTAAATTCTAGCCAAACAAGTTAGCCAAAAACGTTAGCATGTTGCTAAAATATTAGACTCCACATTAGCCTATAAAAACCTCAGTAGATAACAAATTAGCCTAAAAAGCTAGCACATTGTTTAAATTCTAGCTAAACAAGTTAGCCAAAAACGTTAGCCTGTTGCTAAAATATTAGCCTATAAAAACCTCAGAAGATAACAAATTAGCCTAAAAAGCTAGCACATTGCTTAAATTCTAGCCAAACAAGTTAGCCAAAAACGTTAGCATGTTGCTAAAATATTAGACTCCATATTAGCCTATAAAAACCTCAGTAGATAACAAATTAGCCTAAAAAGCTAGCACATGTTTTTTAAATTCTAGCTAAACACGTTAGCCAAAAACGTTAGCCTGTTGCTAAAAATATTAGCCTATAAAAACCTCAGAAGATAACAAATTAGCCCTGAAAAAGCTATCACATTGCTTAAATTCTAGCCAAACAAGTTAGCCAAAAACGTTAGCATGTTGCTAAAATATTAGACTCCACATTAGCCTATAAAAACCTCAGTAGATAATAACAAATTAGCCTAAAAAGCTAGCACATTGTTTAAATTCTAGCTAAACAAGTTAGCCAAAAACGTTAGCCTGTTGCTAAAATATTAGCCTATAAAAACCTCAGAAGATAACAAATTAGCCTAAAAAGCTATCACATTGCTTAAATTCTAGCCAAACAAGTTAGCCAAAAACGTTAGCATGTTGCTAAAATATTAGACTCCACATTAGCCTATAAAAACCTCAGTAGATAACAAATTAGCTTAAAAAACTAGCACATTGTTTAAATTCTAGCTAAACAAGTTAGCCAAAAACGTTAGCATGTTGCTAAAATATTAGACTCCACATTATAGCCTATAAAAACCTCAGTAGATAACAAATTAGCCTAAAAAACTAGCACATTGTTTAAATTCTAGCTAAACAAGTTAGCCAAAAACGTTAGCATGTGGCTAAAATATTAGACTCCACATTATAGCCTATAAAAACCTCAGTAGATAACAAATTAGCTTAAAAAGCTAGCACATTGCTTGATTCTAGCTAAACAAGTTAGCCAAAAACGTTAGCATGTTGCTAAAATATTAGACTCCACATTATAGCCTATAAAAACCTCAGTAGATAACAAATTAGCCTAAAAAGCTAGCACATTGTTTAAATTCTAGCTAAACACGTTAGCCAAAAACGTTAGCATGTTGCTAAAATATTAGACTCCACATTATAGCCTATAAAAACCTCAGTAGATAACAAATTAGCTTAAAAAGCTAGCACGTTGTTTAAATTCTAGCTAAACAAGTTAGCAAAAAACGTTAGCATGTTGCTAAAATATTAAACTCCACATTAGCCTATAAAAACCTCAGTAGATAACAAATTAGCCTAAAAAGCTAGCACATTGCTTAAATTCTAGCTAAACAAGTTAGCCAAAAACATTAGCCTTTTGCTAAAATATTGGCTAAACTCCATTTTTTTTTTTTACTTTAATAGATGAAAACATAGCTCATGAATATTTAAGGTTTGTTGCTAATGTACTTAAAATTTTGAAATTTGAAGACTTTTGTCATTCATTTCCTATAGGGTCATATTCTGCTCAATATTTTAAAAGCTATAAAGTTTATAAATACCAAAATACAAGCAGTAATGTCCTGAACGAGCTAAACCTTTCGACACCAAGTTTGCTGAAGGCGTGAGAAGCAACCAGCTGCAGGTAAACATAGCCGATATATATATTTTTTTTTTAAACTGAACCTCACACTACATAACAAAACAAAACATGGCTTGGAGTTATAGAACAGATTTTATATAATATTTTACAATCAAAAAGAGGGGGCAATTGCAGCAGTAAACAACAAAAACAGAATAAATGAAATTAAATAAATCTGAGCAAAATGGGGCAAACAGAAAAAGACCAAATAACTGTATGCAAAGGGAGTTTTTAGTCTATCATGTATTGTTTTCATTCCAAATATAACTTGAATTTGTTTATAATTTTAAAAGTTCAGACGGATAAATGTAATTTAGTATTTTAAAATTGATTTCTTTAACTTTGGGGAAAAAATGAAAATTGAAATAAAAAGTTCTTAATTTATTTACTATAACCTGATCATATTTATGTCAAATAGTGCTGCCTTTACTACACTCTAACTCTGTAGAATATAAAGTTACGACTAATCGACTATTAAATTAGTTGTCGACTATTTTAAAAGTCAATCAGTCGACTAATCGTGTCAGCCCTAATGTCAAATATTATTTTTAATACTCAAGTGAACCCATGTGGCTGCTGTGGTGTAGAGGTAGGGCGTTCAACCCCCGATCCGAAGAATCCAGTTTTGATCATTTCGCTGGTCAAGACCCACAACCTCAGACTTATCGGTCATTCTTATCATGTGGTCCCCAAACCGGACTCCCTCCAGGCCCTGGCTACACCTAGAAACTCTTTCCATAAAGACTATGAACAGAACCGGTGATCCGACACGGACCGGGAACAGGTCTGACTTACTGCCGGCTGTGCAAACCAAGCTCCTGCGTTGGTCTTACAGTTACCGGACAGCCCTCAGTAAGGCTCCCCGGACCTTCCAGAGCTCCCTCCGCAGGACGTTTTGGACATTTTACTTTTTTTGGGGGGCAAACACCAACATTTTTTTCAATTTGTTTAATTTGGATTTCAAATAACATTGGTCCCAATTTAGCTCCATACAGTCAGAGCTGCACACGACAAATTATTCAAAAAATATATATACAGTAGAGCAAAAAAATATTCAGTCAGACACCAATTGTTCCATTTCTCTCACTTAAAAAGATAAGAAAGATCTTTAATTTTCATCATAGGTTTATCTCAACTATGAGGGACAAAATTAGAAAAAAAATCCAGAAAATCACATTGTCTGATGCAGATCTCCTATAGAGCAGAGATGTTTGGTCCATTCCTCCATCAGATCTCCTCTAGAGCAGTGATGTTTGGTCCATTCCTCCATGCAGATCTCCTCTAGAGCAGTGATGTTTTGGGAGAAAATTTCACACTGCTACAAAATTTGGCTGTATTCCATAGGTCATATGGCCATCCCATAATAATTTTAAAACTTGAAATTATTACTAAATGTATTCTTTTGCAGGATTGTACATTGACTGCATCCCTGAAGAAGATTCCGGGTGTTCCTCTGCTCTAAATCCTCCTCAACACCAACATCTGTCCGCCATGTACATCCGCCATGTTTACCTGCAGCTGGGTAATCGTTGAAAGTTTGATTGATCTTTACGTTCAGAAAGAAGCAGAAGTATCTACTACTACATTGTGTGAATGCTTACTGAGCAGACACACAATAAATAGATCTGAGCAAATAATAATAACGCATTTTATTTATATAGCGCTTTTAAAAGACGCTCAGAGATGCAAAGTGGGGAAAAACAACTACACATATTTGTTTTTATTTTTGTTTCTAAAGGAACTTAAATGATTTATAATATAATATAATATAATATAATATAATATAATATAATATAATATAATATAATATAATATGATATAATATATATTAATATAATATAATATAATATAAATATTATAATATAATATAATATAATATAATATAATATAATATAATATAATATAATATAATATAATATAATATAATATAATATAATATAATATAATATATAATATAATGTGTTTTATTTAAAATTTTGATGTGACTCCATTGCAAGTCTATGGCGTTGTAATTGAAAACGCGACCGATAGGTGGCGGTGCTGACCTCAGAGTCTTGCAGCAAAACCAACGAAGAAGAAGAATCCTACTAACCAACAGCCAGGAGGGGGTGTCCATCTTATTTACACCACCGAAAGCTCTAAATTGTTGCTAGGAAGTGGTATTTTAACACCGTAAACGCTGAGTTCCGGGTAAGTTAATTTGTTTTATTGATTTATTGTATTAAAATATGGCTTAAGTAAGTATTGGAGAGCAGCGGAGGAGCAGATTTGCGGCTGAGGCCTTCTGTCTGACGCTGCGCCATCAGAATTTCTCTCGGTCGCTGTTAGCCGTTCTAAAGTTTCCATCTTTAACCGGTCCGTTCAGCTTTTTAAGACATTCTAATACATTTTCCCCTTTGTTTTCTGTTTCCGTTGTACTCCCGGTTCTGAAAAAATACCGAAAGGACGAGACGGTTTAACCAGAAGTTACGCCGGTTAGCTTCCTAGCTTAGCTTGTTAAAGGCTAGCATGTTTTAACAGTTCTGCGCGTAGAGCGATCGTTAAGATTTAATACATTCAGATAAAAGTATGTTCAACGTTAGTGTTTTAATTTGTCAAAAACAACTAAACTTAGAATAACAGTTTTTACTGGAGGCTTAAAAACGGTTTATTATTGTCTTTTTAGGTCCTCAAAAATGAGTAGTTCAGAGGAAGTGTCATGGATCTCCTGGTTCTGTGGACTGAGGGGAAACGAGTTTTTCTGTGAGGTGAGTGTCAGCCCTGTGCAAATATCGTTAAAAATCTGCATATTATAATCGCCTTATGACCGGTTGTTTTGTCTCTTTTCTTCAACAGGTGGATGAAGATTATATTCAGGACAAGTTTAACCTGACAGGCCTCAACGAGCAGGTCCCTCACTACCGCCAGGCTCTCGACATGATCTTAGATCTCGAACCAGGTTCGTTTTTGTCCTCCACCTGCTGTATTGTGGGTATTTTTACTGTAGTTATTGTGTATCAAATCAGGAAATGAGAACAAATGAATTACTATACAAGTTTGGTAGATGATTTTCCACACTTTCAACTATTTTCGATCCACTAATGTGACTCTAACGTCTTTATTTGTTACACAAAACAAGTGGTTTGGTTCTTCATCATTTTATGTCTGCATATACAGTTTAATATATGTTTTTTGAGTAGGATTTGAGAGCATTTCAAACCCCTGAGATGGGTTTCTCAGCCACTTTAACTGAATTTTTTGGCCGAACAGGATAAACATTTATTGAACTCTGTTAGGTTTAAACTCTAAAACTGTAATTTTAAAACTTTAAAACCATACATTTTTTACATATTTATAAACTTGATATATAGCATTAACTGTGATAATGCTAGTGTGAATGCTGTAAGCTGAATTTGGCTGCAGAAGATGCTAGAGCTGAAAGCTGAAAACACTGAAGCTAAAATATGAGCTAAATGCCAAATTAGCCTAAACTTAGGCTAGCCAAAATGCTAGCATGTAGCTTAAATATTAGCTAAACTTCAAAATAGTTTGAAAAAATCTTATTAAATACCAAAAACCCCCCAAGAAGTTAGCAGAATTATCATTTTTAAAACTTTAAAACCATCACTTTTTAACATTCATTCATCTTTTTCACTGTCTAGCCTAATAGCTGAAATTAGGGGTGTAACGGATCACAAAATTCCCGTTTGGGATTGTGTCACGGTTCGGATCATTTTTCAGATCAATAGAAAGTGTTTTAAAAAAAAAAACGACTTAGAAAAACTTTATAAAAGCTTAATTAATTTTTGAAAACGCTTCAAATCATATATTCAGAAGCATTTAAAGTACTTCACACACACAATATTTATATATGCAACATCCAAACATTTTCTCATTGAAGCCTATCTATTAAAACAAAAAAATATTTAAACTTTGAACACAAACAAAATGTTAAAACAGGAAGTTTCTGATGACATTTACATCTCTTTAGACCAAATCTACAAAAACTGAGAGAACAGAATGATTAAAAATAGTGTTGAAAATACAGAATCTATCTGGATTATAAATTAAATCATAAATAAAACAGTTTAAATTGTTTTTTGGTAGGGGTGTAACGGATCACAAAACTCACGGTTCGGATCATTTTTCGGATCAGTAAAAAGTAAAAAAAATTTAAAAATGAAAAAAACAAAACGAAAAAAAAAAACCAACAATATCAAAGCTAATTTAATTTTTGGAAACAGTTTAACTCATAAATTCAATAAGCATTTAAAATACCTCACACACACATATTTACATATGCAACAACAACATCTGCTCATTGAAGCCTATTTATTAAACAAAACATATTTGTACTTTGAACACAAACAAAATACTAAAACATGTAGTTTCTGATGACATTTACATGTTTTTAGACCAAATCTACAAAAACTAAGAGAAAAGAATGATTAAAAATAGTGTTGAAAATACCAAATCTATCTGGATTATAAATTAAATCATAAATAAAACAGTTACAATATTTTTTTGGGTATGAATTGCTTTATTGAAACCAACTGTGGGAACATTTAAATGTTTTAAATGATAATTTTCTGTAAAACGTGGCACTTCTGCGTCAGCTTTTCCTGCTCAATTTTGACATCTCTGGCTTGCCGTACAAATGTTCCGCGATCCCACTGGAAAGCCCGTAACGGAGCTTCCATTCGATGCGGACGGACAATTGGTTTAAATTATGCTAGCGCGAGGTGTCCGCGTATGGGGGGTGGAGTGTTCGAGCGGTCGGCGGTACACACGTGTCCCGCACCGTGGCCTCTGATCCGTACGGACCACGGATTTTCCCTGATCCATTACACCCCTATTTTTTGGTATTAATTTCTTTATTGAAACTAACTGTGGGAACATTTAAATTTTTATAATAATAATTATCTGTAAAACATATCACTTCCATGCCCACTTTTTCTGGGGATTTTTGACATATTTGGCTTGCCGTACAGTAGTTCCACGATGGTACCGGAAAGTCTGTAACGGAGAATCGTCTTTCTCCTGTACGGGATAGATGCTCTTTTATCTGGGAGATTCTTTGAACCCAGTAATGGAATTATCGATCCGCGTCCTTCATTATGAAGTCAAGAAAAGTTTTAGACAGAAGCTCCGCCCACACGCAGCTTCAGGTGAACAGACTTTAAGATAAACATGAAGCAGATACTTGAGTTCTCGTCAAAACAAAGAGGATTCCATTCAATGTGACAATCGGTTTGAATCATGCTAGTGCGAGGTGGGGGTGGAGCGGTCCGCAGCACACACGTGTCCCGAACCGTGGCCTCTGATCTATACAGACCACGGATTTTCCGTGATCCGTTACACCCCTATCTGAAATGTATAGCCCATCACTAGCCTAACCCGGCTACTGTAGGGCGAAGGCGGGGCTCACCCTGGGCGGGTCTCCAGTCGATCCCACACATTCACACTCACCAGTGACTAGGGGTGTAACGGATCACGGAAAATCCGTGGTCCGTACGGATCAGAGGCCACGGTGCGGGACACGTGTGTACCGCCGACCGCTCGAACACCCACCCCCCATACGCGGACACCTCGCGCTAGCATAATTTAAACCAATTGTCCGTTCGCATCGAATGGAAGCTCCGTTACGGGCTTTCCGGTGGAATCGCGGAACATTTGTACGGCAAGCCAGAGATGTCAAAATTGAGCAGGAAAAGCTGACGCAGAAGTGCCACGTTTTACAGAAAATTATCATTTAAAACATTTAAATGTTCCCACAGTTAGTTTCAATAAAGAAATTAATACCAAAAAACAATTTTAACTGTTTTATTTATGATTTAATTTATAATCCAGATAGATTCTGTATTTTCACACATTTCTAATCATTCTTTTCTCTTAGTTTTTGTAGATTTGGTCTAAAACATGTAAATGTCATCAGAAACTTCATGTTTTAGTATTTTGTTTGTGTTCAAAGTATAAATATGTTTTGTTTTAATAAATAGGTTTCAATGAGCAGATGTTTTGTTGTTGCATATGTAATTTGTGTGTGTGAGGTATTTTAAATGCTTATTGAATTTATGAGTTAAACTGTTTCCAAAAATTAAATTAGGTTTTGATATTGGTTGGTTTTTTCGTTTTGTTTTTTTCATTTTTTAAATTTTTTACTTTTTACTGATCCGAAAAATGATCCGAACCGTGACCCTAAAACCGTGACACGATCCGAACTGTGGGTTTTGTGATCCGTTACACCCCTACCAGTGACCCTATGAAACATGTTTTTGGACGGTGGGAGGAAGCCGGAGTCCCCGGTGAAAACCCACATATACACGGAGAGAACACGCAAACTCCACACAGAAAGGTCCCCC